>CM055126.1:227373105-228095605 GCA_029206835.1 Rana muscosa
CTCCTAGCTTCCAAGATCCTCTGCCTGAGTCGCACCCCCCCCCCCCAGATGGGGGTGTTCCTCCTGCACGCAGTCTAGCACTCCATCCTTCAGTTCACCCAGCCGACAACTCTTTCCCAGCAGGCTGACCATGAGTATATGTAGGAGGCCTTCCCCCTGCCAATCCTAGTTGGAGATTGGTCAGGGCTCCTCACATGTACTCCATGCCACTCCAACTCTCAGCCCTGTTCCTCTTCCAGAACATTCTCACTGGAAGCAGGGGAGGTGCCCAAGAGCTGAAGCACGTCAGTCACACCCACTGCTACACTAACCACTCCCTGCCCCCAGATCAAAAACAAACAGGCCTAGCTCACAGCATAGGCCTGCTCAAACTTACCTGCACTGACAGAACCTACAAAACACTACACCTCTAGCACCTACCTATGGTAGAGGGTGCTACATGTGTATAAGGCAGCAGTGTGTTCCAGGGGGAGGGGGGCGGAGAGCTGGAGCATTGTGCGTATAAGGCAGCAGTGTGATCCAGGGGGGCAGAGAGCCGGAGCATTGTGTGTATAAGGCATGTAAAATTCATGTTAGAGGTACAAAATTGTGAGTTTAGGGGTACGTCGGGTCTGAAAGGTTGGTGACCACTGTCAGAGGAATTCCTGGCACCACCTAAGGATGAAGAGAACCCCAGGATATGACATGGGGAAAAAAAGCTCCAAAAATGTATGTACACAACAAATTGAAAAAAAAAATGTAGAGGGTGCTACATGGGGAGGGATGAGGGTTTGGTCCTATGGAGTGTAACAATAAATTCCTATTTGATTTTTGTGTCAAGCTATTAACTTGGACGGCACCACAGCGAGGAACAGAATTCACAGGATAAACGGTTTCCCTACTACAGAAAAACAAAATCAGCAGTAGCTGACCACATAGCTCACTGTTATAATAAGCTTCTGGAATGGAACCGGAGCCTCCGAATTTCGGAAGTCACATTGACCCGCTGAGTCGGTGATCTGAGTAGAATAAATGAGCAGCTCTCGCCCTTCTTGATTGGAGGATATGAGATAAGGAAAATGTTATCAAAACCATCCAAACTTAGTTACTAGTGGTGCAAGATGACTGCAGCCTGGGGCCTGCAAAAAACAAATAAGCGCAACTCCAGCTAACAATTAAAAAAAAAAGTTTAAACTATATGAGGCACAGTTAGCACTAGTGCGGGCTATGCGTCCCGCGTTCACTTGGGCATGGCAGCCCGTTCATTTGAATGGGCTGCTAAGGCGCGGGAACCGCACAAAAAAGGTGCATGCACTTCTCTAAAGCCGCAGGGATACCACATTGGCTTTTTGACCATGCGGTTTCCCTGCGGTTTCCTTGCGGTTCCCGCACCCGCGATCGTGCTGCGGACTGATATGCGTGGGGGTGCCATTCAGAATGAGCAGTAGCCCTGCGCGTCTCACAAGAACAGTGCAATTCGGCTGCGGGTGGTTGCGGGTCCCGGGAACGCACGGCCCGCACTAGTGTGAACCAAGCCTGGTTAAAAGCTGACTGTTGTAGGCACCCACTATATCGTCATTTTATATAACATATTTAATATAATATAATATAATATACAGTATATAGAATAAGCTATAAATAATAAAATAAATAAAATTATACAATACAAAAAAATATATTCAGTTAATTTTATAATATGCAGCTTTATTATCATGAAAGTGTTGCTTAACCCACAACAGTAAAATCAGTCTGTATATGCAGTAAAGAATGCTAGTTATACTCACTGTGGAACCTAAGGGGTTAATCCTCTGCATTGTGTAATAAGGCTGTTTGATCCTGTCTTTCTTCCACAGTCCCCAGTCCATCTCCTGATAGAACAGAGCTTTGGGGGCACTCTGCACATTCTCAGTTTGGTGTGTATTGCTTGATCAGCACAGGGCCAATCAGCACTGTCCAGACAGAGGGTCAGGGGTCCTACAGCCTCATAGGACAGTCAGAGAAGAATGAAATCTCCTCCTACAAGCTTTAACCAGACACTGATAGAAGTCACAGGACTGCTATATACTGCTGATAAGAAAAGGTATTTAGTGGTTTATATTTACTAAAATAATTGAATTTCCGTGTACTGTGGGAGACCAGATATAGTGAATGCAGGCTCCTGGGTTTAGTAACCCCTTTAAGTTCCGTATTAATTCAATTAATATTCATTTATGACTTCATCCTATTTCTATTACATTTTATTTCACTCTATTTTCATTTGTTGCAACTTTGTCATCTTTTGAGTCTACTCTAAATGGACTCTGTTCATGTTATTTATGGTATTTATGAGGTCTAGCTATTAGATTACATACTTCATCATGGACCAATAGTTTTTGTCCATTATAGCCGGAATTTTAACCACTTGCTTACTGGGCACATATACCCCCTTCCTGCCCAGGCGAAATTTCAGCTTTCGCCACTGCGTCGCTTTAACTGACAATTGCGCGGTCGTGCGACGTGGCTCCCAAACAAAATTGACGTCCTTTTTTTCCCACAAATAGAGCTTTCTTTTGGTGGTATTTGATCACCTCTGCGGTTTTTATTTTTTGCGCTATAAACAAAAAAATGAGTGAAAATTTTGAAAAAAACACAATATTTTTTACTTTTTGCTATAATAAATATCCCAATTGTTTTAAAAAGAAAAACATTTTTTTTCTCAGTTTAGGCCGATACGTATTTTTCTACATATTTTTGGTTAAAAAAAAATCACAATAAGCGTTTATCGATTCGTTTTCGCAAAAGTTATAGCACCTACAAAATAGGGGATAGAATTATGACATTTTTTTTTATTATTTTCTTTTTACTATTAATGGCGGCGATCTGCGATTTTTATTGGGACTGTGACATTATGGCGGACACATCGGACACTTTTGACACATTTTTGGGACCATTCACATTTATACAGCGATTAGTGCTATAAATATGCATTGATTACTGTATAAATATAACTGATAGGGAAGGGGTTAACACTAGGGGGTGAGGAAGGGGTTAAAAGTGTTCCCTAGGAGTGATTGTTACTGTGGGGGGAGGGGACTGACTGGTGGAGGAGACCGATCTGTGTCCCTATGTACAAGGGACACAGCATCGGTCTCCTCTCCCTGACAGGACGTGGATCTCTGTGTTTACACACAGAGATCCACGTCCTTGTCTGTGTAACGGCCGATCGCATGTACCTGGAGGACATTGCGGCCACCAGGCACGCGCATCAGCATCTCAGTGACCGGAGGAGCCGAGGCCGTCTATTGATGGCCTCCCGGATTTCTAGAGCCACCTTGTGGCCGTCATTTGTCTATGGCCCGGGCTCCAACAAGTTAATATACCGTATATACTCGAATATAAGCCGAGTTTTTAAGCACATTTTTTGTGCTGAAAATGTCCCCCTCGGCTTATACTCGAGTCACCTTTTTGCGCCTGATCTCCCGGACTTTGGGGACCAGGTACCGGACGGCTGTAGATCCCCTGGACCCCAAGCTTGGCACACATGTAGCCCCACTCTTCCTCTATAAGTGTGCAAAGTTTGCTGTCTGGGAGACCTATGGCCGGGGAACACCGATTTTTCAAAGCCGGGCACCCCTTCCATAGACTCCCATGTTAAACGCAAGTCTAGTCATGTACACAGTGAGGCATGGACACAGTGAGGCATGGGCACAGTGAGGCATGGACACAGTGAGGCATTGACACAGTGAGGCACAGTGAGGCATGGACACAGTGAGGCATGGACACAGTGAGGCATGGACACAGTGAGGCATGGGCACAGTGAGGTATGGGCACAGTGAGGCATGGGCACAGTGAGGCATTGACACAGTGAGGCACAGTGAGGCATGGACACAGTGAGGCACGGACACAGTGAGGCACGGACACAGTGAGGCAAGGACACAGTGAGGCATGGACACAGTGAGGCACAGTGAGGCATGCAGATGGACACCCTAGGCTTATACTCTAGTCAATACGTTTTCCCAGTTTTTTGTGGTAAAATTATGTGCCTCGGCTTATATTCGGGTCGGCTTATACTCAAGTATATACGGTAAATATGAAATTGTGGGGTTAATTTACAAAAACTGGAGAGTGCAAACTCTGGTGCAGCTGTGCATAGAAACCAATCAGCTTCCAACTTCAGCTTGTTCAATAAAGCTTTGACACAAAAACCTGGAAGCTGATTGGTTTCTATGCAGAGCTGTACCAGATTTTGTACTCTCCAGTTTTAGTAAATCAATCCCTCTGAATTGTTATATAGATTTTTATTTTTACTTTGTATTTTTTTATAGCCCTGATGAAGGAGTAATGTGAGCTGCCATAGCATGTTGGCTGCTTCATGTGATCATAGGATAAATGTTCAAAGCTATTAAAACTTAAAAAAAAAAAAGTAGAAAGCGTGGCTGATATGTCTTTATTAGATAAGGCACCTCATCCCAAAAATTTGTTTAGAAAAGAGGAATGAGGGAAGGAGATTATTGCGGTGCCAAAACAACTCAATACAGAAATTTTGTCTAACATGGAAATAGAAACATTTTATTACATTTTTTATAATGTAATAAAAATGTTCTATTTCCATATTAGACAAAAAATTCTGTATTGAGTTGTTTTGGCACCGCAATAATCCCCTTCCCTCATTCCTCTTTCCTATTAAAACTTTATCTCATTTTTAAAATATGTTATTTCACTCAATTTTAATTTGTAAATGTGTCATGTTAATTTTGTGAGTCTAAATTATCTTGGATCATGTTATTTATGGGGTTCAAATATTTATTTAGACAATGTATCACGTACCAATAGTTTTTCTACCTAAACATTGTTGCTGACCAAGTACACCCTGTGACTAGGGATGAGCCGAACACCCCCGGGTTCGGTTCGCACCAGAACCTTCGAACGGACCGAAAGTTCGCGCGAATTTTCGAACCCTATTCGTTATAATGGACGCGAACGTTCGAAATCAAAATTGCTAATTACAACGGCCAATATGCATGTTAATGTTATAAAACAGGTTTGGGGACCCGGGTCCTGCCCCAGGGGACATATATCAATGCAAAAAGAAATTTTAAAAACTAAAGTTTTTTCGGGAGCAGTCATTTTAATGATGCATAAAGTGAAAAAAAAAAAGTGAAATTTTCCTTTAAATATGGTACCTGGGGGGTGTCTAAAGTATGCCTGTGAAGTGGCATGTGTTTCCCGTGTTTAGAACTGTCCTTGCACAAAATGACATTTGTAAAGGAAAAAAAGAAGCCATTTAAAACCACTTGCGGCTTTAATGTCATGTCTTGTCCTGGCCGCCATATGGCTGAAAATCCTTGAGAAAAATGGCATGGCTACCCCATCACCCCCCCCCCACCCCAGCCCCTTTGGGTCTTGTATGGATACTAAGGGGGACCCCGCACCCAAAATAAAACCCTATACCTACAACCCTATATACTCTGAACAGCAGTATATAGGTGGTGCAAACAAGACATGGACTGTAGGTTTGTTCTTAAGTAGAATCTGAACAGGTACATTATGAAGTGTAGCTACATCCCAAAAAAATCTATTTTTAAGCTTTTTGGAGAACATAGGGAGGGGTTATCACCCCTGTAACATTTGCTGTCTTTGCACATCTGTTCAGAACATGTCACCTCACTTTCCGTCCCAATGACAAATGTTTTTGGAAAAGTGGGGTTTTAATTGAAACAAGGATTGGTGATAAAGCATCAGTAGAGAGGAGATACCTTTTTCCCAAATTAAATCTAACAGGATAGAATTTTCCTTCCTAGGGGTAGATTTCCTCTCACTTCCTGTTTTCTCTTGCCGTTTGCAAGTAGGAGTCGTTTGTAAGTTGGATGTTTGAAAGTAGGGGCCTGCCGTATATACTCTGCAGAAATTTGCCCTATTAGATGTTGGTGTAGCCACAAGACTGGTGGGCACAGGAATGGGCCCTGCTGTGAGTTAATAGATCAAGATTTGTACTTGCATGCACCTGTTGAACCGGCCAGAAAAATTGGGCCTTTGGTGGTGGTGGTGGTGGTGGTGGACGGTGTTGCCACAAGACTGTAAGCCCTCACAGTTACTCTTGGTGGGTGCAGGAATGGGCCCTGCTGTGAGTTATTAGATCAAGATTTGTAATTGCATGCACCTGTTGAACAGGGCAGAAAAATTGGGCCTTTGGTGGTGGTGGTGGTGGTGGACGGTGTTGCCACAAGACTGTAGGCCCTCATAGTTACTCTTGGTGGGTGCAGGAATGGGCCCTGCTGTGAACTATTAGATCAAGATTTGTAATTACACGCCCCTGTTAAACAGGGGCTGAAAAATTGTGCCTTAGGCATTGGTGCTGGTGCCACAACACTGCAACCCCTCACAGATACTGTACTTGGAGCACAGCAGTCACACCTGTTGCGAAGCATCTTTTTAAAAAATTGTAATTACACGCCCCTGTTATACAGGGGCTGAAAAATTGTGCCTTAGGCACTGGTGCTGGTGCCACAACACTGCAACCCCTCACAGATACTGTACTCTGAGCACAGCAATGAGACCTGTTGCAAAGCATTGCCTAAAAATTGTAATTACACGCCCCAACAGGGGCTGAAAAATTGTGCCTTAGGCACTGGTGCTGGTGCCACAACACTGCAACCCCTCACAGATACTGTACTCTGAGCACAGCAGTCACACCTGTTGCGAAGCATCTTTTTAAAAAAATTTAATTACACGCCCCTGTTATACAGGGGCTGAAAAATTGTGCCTTAGGCACTGGTGCTGGTGCCACAACACTGCAACCCCTCACAGATACTGTACTCTGAGCACAGCAATGAGACCTGTTGCAAAGCATTGCCTAAAAATTGTAATTACACGCCCCAACAGGGGCTGAAAAATTGTGCCTTAGGCACTGGTGCTGGTGCCACAACACTGCAACCCCTCACAGATACTGTACTCTGAGCACAGCAGTCACACCTGTTGCGAAGCATCTTTTTAAAAAAATTTAATTACACGCCCCTGTTATACAGGGGCTGAAAAATTGTGCCTTAGGCACTGGTGTGGTGGCATGGATCATTGAGGAGGAGGAAGAGGATAGTCAGTGAACATAACAGGACAGTCACTCAGCATCAGCATAGGCAGTCTTGAAGGGATGTGACATTATAAATTATTCCTTTATATCCGCTTCAGGTGTCTGGTAGCTGGTGGTGATCCAAGACTGATTCATTTTTATGAAGGTCAGTCGATCAACCGAGTCGGTGGACAGGCGCACCCTATGATCGGTGACAAATCCTCCAGCAGCACTGAATGTGCGTTCGGAAAGAACGCTGGATGCAGGACAGGCCAGTAGCTCAATTGCATACTGTGCAAGCTCTGGCCAGTGATCCATCCTCAGGACCCAGTAAGCCAGAGGATTTTCGGTGGGAAAGGTGTCCAAGTCTGACCTTGCCCCTAGGTATTCCTGCACCATGTATATCAGACGCTGGCGATGGTTGCTGGAACCGATCATACCTTGGGGCTGCGGACTAAAAAATTGTCTGAACGCATCGGTCAGACGTCCACCTTCCCCACCGCTCCTTCTGCTACTGACCGAAGCCTCAGCAACTTGTCGTCCAGGACCAGGAGTTTGTAACCTCCCAGTTTCTGGGAACGCGTTGCACAGACCTTTCTGCAAGGCCTCCCTGAGATGTCTCATCCTCTGCTCCCTCTGCGACGGCAAGATAAGGTCCGCAACCTTACCCTTGTACCGTGGATCAAGGAGAGTGGCCAGCCAGTAATGGTCACTCTCCTTGATCCGAAGAACACAAGGATCCTTCCGCAGGCTTTGCAGGATCAGGGAGGCCATGCAGCGTAGGTTAGCTGAGGCATTCGGTCCGGAGTCTTCTGGGTCACTGAGGATGACATGATCGCCAGCCACCTCCTCCCAGCCACGTACAAGTCCACTGGTTTGTTGGGACTGTACATCATCCCTAAAAGACTGCTGCTGCTGATGCTGAGTGCCAGGCTCCACCTCCATGCTCACACAATCCTCCTCCTCCTCCTCCTCCTCCTCCTCTTCCTGTGTGATGGGTGGGACAGAAGGAACATTGTCTGGATAAAGGGGGCCTTGAGAGACAAGGAAGTCCTCCTCTTCCTGCCTCTGTTCTGCCTCAAGTGCCCTGTCCATTATCCCACGCAGCGTATGCTCCAACAGGTGGACAAGAGGTACAGTGTCACTGATGCATGCACTGTCACTGCTCACCATCCTCGTGGCCTCCTCAAATGGTGAGAGGACAGTGCATGCATCCCTGATCATGCTCCACTGGCGTGGGGAAAAAAAGCCAAGCTCCCCTGACCCTGTCCTGGTGCCGTAGTCGCAAAGGTACTCATTGATGGCCCTCTGCTGCGTGTGCAGTCGCTGCAGCATGGCCAACGTTGAGTTCCACCTGGTGGGCATGTCACATATTAGGCGGTTCTTGGGCAGGTTCAGCTCCTTTTGCAGCTCAGTCAGCCGAGCACTGGCATTATAAGATCGGCGGAAATGCACACAGACTTTCCTGGCCTGCCTCAGGACATCCTGTAAGCCTGGGAACCTGCCCAAGAACCGCTGCACCACCAGGTTGAGGACGTGAGCCATACAGGGCACATGGGTGAGCTGCCCCTGTCGCAGGGCGGAGAGGAGGTTGGTGCCATTATCAGAAACGACCATTCCTGGCTTAAGCTGGTGTGGCGTCAACCACCTCTCGGCCTGCCCCTGCAGAGCTGCCAGAACCTCTGGCCCAGTGTGGCTCCTGTCCCCCAAACACACCAGCGCAAGCACGGCATGGCATCTTTTTGCCTGCGTACTCGCGTAGCCCCTTGTACGCCTACGGAGCACCGCTGGTTCCGAGGACAGAGCACTCGAAGAGGACATGGAGGAAGAAGAAGAGGAGGGGGTGGAGGAGAGAGGTGTGTCACAACCAGTAGTAGCATTTTGGAGGCGTGGTGGCGGAACAACCTCCAACACTACTGCACCTTGTCCTGCATCCCTCCCAGCTACCAATAGAGTGACCCAATGGGCCGTGAAAGAAAGATAACGTCCCTGTCCATGCCTGCTGGACCATGAGTCAGCGGTAATATGCACCTTACCGCTGACCGCCCTGTCCAGCGAGGCATGGACATTGCCTTCCACATGCCAGTAGAGAGACGGAATCGCCTTCCGTGAGAAAAAGTGGCGTTTGGGAACCTGCCACTGAGGAACCGCACATTGAACAAACTCACGGAAGGGGGCCGAGTCTATCAACTGAAAAGGCAGCAGTTGAAGTGCTAGCAATTTAGCCAAGCTAGCATTCAACCGCTGGGCATGTGGATGGCTGGGAGTATACTTCTTTCGACGGTCCAGCAGCTGGGGCAGGGAAATTTGCCTGCTACAATCGGACGTCGGTGTACTGCAAGTACTTGGTTGTGACACACCTAATTCTACACCTTCAGTCCTCTCAGAGCAGCTTTCAGAGAGGACTGAAGATATAGTGGGGATGGAGATCCCAGCTGATGAGGAGCAAGGAGAGGTCCGCTTTGTTCTTTGGTGTGGGTCTTTTATGTGTGCTTGCCAACGAGCTGCATGGCAGGTCGACATATGTCTGCTCATGCTTGTGGTGCCCAAGCGGCTGATGTTTTGGCCACGCGAGATACGCTTGAGACAAATATTGCAAATAGCAGTGGTGCGATCTGATGCACTCGTCTCAAAAAAGGCCCACACCAAAGAACTTTTGTGATAACGTGCAGAGGCAGCGCCCTGCACAGGCGGAGCTCTGCGGTGTGGTACAGTTGCTGTGCTGGCCTCTAGCTGGCCTCCAGGGGGCATCCTGCCTCGTTGGACATGTGACGCTGCATCCTCCTCCTCCTCCTCCTCTCTCCCTTCAGGCACCCACGTGGAGTCAGTGACCTCATCATCCCCTCCCTCTTCACCACTAGAGCAAACCTGGCAGTAAGCTGCAGCTGGTGGAACACTACTGCCAGATTGCTGTCCTTCAGCATCCCCTCTCTCTGCGCGCACACTACTGACTTCCTCAAGCTGGGTATCATCATCCGAGCCTTCGAATCGTTGGGCATCCTCCTGGAGCATGTACCCAACACTGTGCTCAAACAGTTCGGGGGACTCCTCAGGAGGACATGGTGGGTCTAGGGAAGGGGTGGCTGATGATGCCATTGAGTACGCGTTGGCAGCTGCTCTGCCAGTACCCTGAGCCTGGGTGAGAGAGGATGAGGAGGATGAGGAGGGCTTGGTCATCCATTCTACCAAGCCTTCGGCATGATGCGGCTCCACATGTCCAGCTGCCGAAAACAAAGACAAGCGTGTCCCATGGCCACGTGCTGATGACGATGCACGACCACGTCCACGGCCAGCACTGTTGTCTCTAGAAACAGAGCCTGCCTGCCCTGTGTTCTTGCCTCGGCACGCTCTGCCTCTCCTTGGCGGTCTTCCAGCCATTGTAGTCGGTAGTGTATATAGTATAAAAAATAGAACTCCTATGTGTGCTCACAACACACTGTAGGTCCTATGGGTGCTGACACTAACACACTATAGGTACTATGTGTGCTGCTGACAAGAAAATATAGGAGCTCTGTTTGCTGCCACTAACACACTAGAAGTCCTATGGGTGCTGCTGAGAAGAAAATATAGGAGCTCTGTTTGCTGCCACTAACACACTAGAAGTCCTATGGGTGCTGCTGAGAAGAAAATATAGGAGCTCTGTTTGCTGCCACTAACACACTAGAAGTCCTATGGGTGCTGCTGAGAAGAAAATATAGGAGCTCTGTTTGCTGCCACTAACACACTAGAAGTCCTATGGGTGCTGCTGAGAAGAAAATATAGGAGCTCTGTTTGCTGCCACTAACACACTAGAAGTCCTATGGGTGCTGCTGAGAAGAAAATATAGGAGCTCTGTTTGCTGCCACTAACACACTAGAAGTCCTATGGGTGCTGCTGAGAAGAAAATATAGGAGCTCTGTTTGCTGCCACTAACACACTAGAAGTCCTATGGGTGCTGCTGAGAAGAAAATATAGGAGCTCTGTTTGCTGCCACTAACACACTAGAAGTCCTATGGGTGCTGCTGAGAAGAAAATATAGGAGCTCTGTTTGCTGCCACTAACACACTAGAAGTCCTATGGGTGCTGCTGAGAAGAAAATATAGGAGCTCTGTGTGATGCCACTAACACACTAGAAGTCCTATGGGTGCTGCTGAGAAGAAAATATAGGAGCTCTGTGTGATGCCACTAACACACTAGAAGTCCTATGGGTGCTGCTGAGAAGAAAATATAGGAGCTCTGTTTGCTGCCACTAACACACTAGAAGTCCTATGGGTGCTGTTGGGGTGCAATGCTGTGCTAACAGCACTGCGGTTGGTACTACTGCAATACTGTACTAACAGTAAGCACGCACCAGACTAATCCCCAGCAGCAGCTAATAACACACTAACTGTGCAATCAGCAGCAATGAACGATCAATGACTTAGGTAGCAATGGTTTAGCAAAGAAATAGCCAATGGTTTAGCAAAGAAGAGCAAATCTTTCAGTATCAAGCAAAGACAGAATCAGCAGACTAATCTCTCCTAAAGCCGGAACTCATGTGACCGGGGCCGATGGCGTGGCGGCCTTTTAAATGGTGGGGCGTGTACTAAAGCCCCTGAGCTGTAATTGGCTACAGCCGTCCTGCCTGTAGCCAATTATTGCTCTCCGAGTTTCGGGCGCTGTGATTGGCCAAGCATGCGGGGTCACAGTGCATGCTTGGCCAATCATCAGCCAGCAATGCACTGCGCCGGCCGCGCCGGCCGCAATGCATTGCGGGGCCGCTCGCATCACACGAATGTGATGCGAACGGCCCAAATAGTTCTGGGCTCGACGAGCGAGCGAACGCCCGATGCTCGATTCGAACATGGGTTCGAATCGAGCACCGGGCCCATCCCTACCTGTGACGGAGCACTTGGCACCCAGCCTTTCTGCCTCCGCCAAGATATAGCTTCCTCCACTCTAGAATCAAGAACCAGATATTATAGCTGAGAATTGCACCCAAGAACTAGATGACACTAGCTTAGGTGCAAATTGGAACTCTTTATTGTAAGTTAAAACAGAAATTATACCACACAAAATCAGATAAGAGCTTGAGCACATCATCCTAAACAATGCAAACTGTAAACAGTAATATCATAAGTACAGCTAATATAAACATCCTGTCATGCCTTGACCGGGAATCAATCCTGGTACCTGCCGATCTTGGGATAGTTCCCTACTGCCTGAGCCACTGGTAACCTTCTTTTTAGAGTAGGACCTTATACTAGGGCATAGACAGGAAGGAGAAGTGATTATTTATAGGTTACTAAATCAGGTGACTGGCAACAACTAACCACTGGGTGGAGCCAAAATCTATTACCACAAAACAATAGAAAACAAGGGTTCTACACATATAGGAGTACCCCAAAAATAAGTTCCCCAGTGGCTCAGGCAGTAGGGAACTGCCCCAGGATTGATTCCTGGTCAAGGCATGACACATCTTACTAATGGTTTGATAACGAGGTAAAGTGGACACAATACTAATCACATCTCCAAGAGGATAAGCAGAAAGACAGAAACAGTAGGTGACTCAATTAACAAAAGGGATTCCTATCTAGGAGACACACAATAGGGGAATTATACAATGAGAGAAAGACACCTTAAGCCCCGAATCATTTTGTAGCTAAAGGACCTGGCCACTTTTTGCAATTCGGCACTGCGTCGCTTTAACTGACAATTGCGCGGTCGTGCGACGTGGCTCCCAAACAAAATTGGCGTCCTTTTTTTCCCACAAATAGAGCTTTCTTTTGAAGGTATTTGATCACCTCTGCGGTTTTTATTTTTTGCGCTATAAACAAAAATAGAGCGACAATTTTGAAAAAAATTCAATATTTTTTACTTTTGCTATAATAAATATCCCCCAAAAAATATCTAAAACTTTTTTTTTCCTTAGTTTAGGCCGATACGTATTCTTCTACATATTTTTGGTAAAAAAAAAAACGCAATAAGCGTTTATTGATTGGTTTGCGCAAAAGTTATAGCATCTACAAAATAGGGGATAGTTTTATGGCATTTTTTATTAATATTTTTTTTTTTTACTAGTAATCGCGATCAGCGATTTTTATCATTACTGCGACATTATGGCGGACACATCGGACACTTTTGACACCATCTTGGGACCATTGTAATTTTTACAGCGATCAGTGCCATAAATATGCACTGATTGCTGTAAAAATGACACTGGCAGTGAAGGGGTTAACCTGTAGGTGGCGCTGTAGGGGTTAAGTGTGACCTAATGTGTGATTCTAACTGAAGGGGGGTGTGACAATGAAGAAGAAAAGTGGCGCTCAAAGCTGTAAGAACTCCAAATGGTTGCTCCCGCCCTGATATTCAAACAGGTGCTGGCTCTGCACTAATGCATGGGGAAAAAAAGAGCCCTGGACTGCCGCACTCTGTGTTATGAGTAAGCGTTAATATCTGGCGTGAAACGCGTTAGCCACCTACCCCTGCATGACCACTGTCTGTTTTGTTTGTTTTGGATTCATGGATTGATTTTGGATTTTATACAACCATTTTTTGAAGACTAAATTGTTAACACAGAGTGTGGCAGTCCAGGGCTCTTTTTTTTTCATGAAGGGGGGCGTGGCTTGGCGTGTGACATCACTGATCGTCGTTCCCCATGACAGGGAACAGACGATCACTGACACTGCCTTTAGAAAGAACGGGGAAAGGTTTGTTTACACTCACCTTTCCCCGTTCTTCAGCTCTGTGACCTGATCGCGGGACACAGGCGGCGATCGGGTCCGCGGGTCCCGTGGGCACGGTCACGGAGCTCAGGACCGGGTCGCGAGAGCGACCCACGGCTGGGAGCTTAAAGGGGACGTACCTGTACGCCCTTGTGCCCAGCCGTGCCATTCTGTCGACATACATCGTCGTGCGGCGGTCCTTAAGTGGTTAATGAATAGGAGACACCAGCATCATGTTGTCTGGACTGATTATAAATTTATGCTGTGAGTCTCTCAGTCTAGGAGGGGGTTGAAGCAGTCAGGACTGGCTAGGGCTGCTGATTCCATACTCAGACAAAACACAGGGGCCCCCTAATCTGTATCCAGGACCCTGATTCCCAGAGTCTGTGTGTTTCAGGGACACCAATCCAAAGAAAAACCACAAATATACCCCAGGGACACACCTCCCAAAGAGTAGAGCCCCCTGAAAAGCCAGGGCCCATAGTCAGTCCCCTCCCAAAGCCCCTGTCCTGGTTGGGTTTGTCACACAACCCCTTCATGGAAACTATATTTTAGCAAGCGAATGCCACACTGCAAAAAAAGGTTTGGGGAACATAAAAACAGGCGTTGACTTAGCCTCCAAATTCTCCAAATCTCAATTGAGCATCTGTGGGATATGCCGGAAAAATAAGTTCATGAAGGCCGCAACTTACAGGAATGAAAGGATCTGGTGCCAGATACCACAGCATACCTTCAGAGGTCTAGTGGAGTCCATGCCTGGTTGGGTCAGGGTCGTTTTGGTGGGAAAAGGGGGACCTACTCAATATTAGGTGGGTGGTTATAAAGTTATGGCTGATCGAAGTATACGCACAATAAGTGTTCATGGATGGACCTGGTGTGAAATAAGCTATCGGGATCAGTGCTGGGACAAGGTCACCTAGAGCCCAGGGCGAACATGCCAAACTGTGCCCCCCCAAGTAGTATGAGAATTTTGTGTCAGCTAAGCCCCCCGCCCCCAAAAAAAAATTGGGCACTAATCTGCATGATTACCTCCTAAGCATAAATTCCCCCTAATCCCAATACAAATCGGCCCCCCTGCTGAAATCCCCACTCTCAGCACAAATCTTTGCCCCTCCAAATCCCCCCAGCAAAAATGCCCCCCCTAAAAAATCACCCCTCCTAGCACAAATCCTCCACCCCATTCCCTTTAAGTACAAACGCCCCCCAATTATCCATACTAGCACAAATCTTCCCCAACCCCCCCCTTCAAAAAAAAATGCTCCTCCTAGCACAAACCCCCCAAATTCCCTCCTGGTATAAATACTCTTCTCTCATCCCCCTCCCAACACAAATCCCCCTGAATCTCCACTCCTACTAACACCCCCCCCCCCATATTTCTCCTCCTAGAACAATTCTTTTCCCCTCTTGCCCCTCAAATTCATCCTCCCAAAACAAATGCCCTCCCCCTTAATCTCCTTGCAGTGCCCCCCCAGCTCACATGAAACCACAGTGCCCAGGGCAGCTGTCCCTCCTGCCCACCCCTTGTCCTGGCCCTGATCGGGACACTTTCTGTCCTCTGTTTTGCTGAGATGTCTTCATATGCAATAAAATACATTGACAGAAATCTTTTGTAGCTTCCGGCCCCTCACCCTCTGGGAACTGAAGGAGAATTGAGGCTCGATAATGAGGAATTGGCTCATCTTCCCAACCAATACAAGATCCATTCAATTCAACTGTTTTCTTTTAACTCTTTGCTACTTGAAAATTGCGGAGTTTCGCTCAATACTTACACCCATCAACAGCAGAAATGTAACTTCTAAAAATTGTATGTTTCAAAATAAATTAATACTTTTGCGTCATTCATTACACAATCGATCTAGCATTTTTTGGTTATCAGTGATCAGGTCTAAATTTCCAAAAATGAAAAACTCATCGAGCCCCAATCTGGGTAATTTCTGAACAAGTCTGCATGACCCATCTGTGTCAGGGCTCAACAAGGGGATTCTGGATGGATTTTTTATAGTATTTTGCTTGTTAATATGTTTTTATTTGTGTATATTTCCCTCAATGTTGTATAATAAGGATGTGTATCTGCGGCAGGGACATTAGAGTGTAAGCTCTTATGCTGCAGACACTGAAGTGAATGTCTGAGTGCTCTCTATACAGCCCTGCGGTATATGTCAGAGCTCCTGTATGTAAATGTATAATAATAATAATTGTAGCGGGGTGTTTCTTTAAGGACCCAGAGACTACCGTACCCAAGGTACAGCGAGACACCCAGGGTGCATTGCTCCGTGCAAGGACTGCTGGGGTGGTCTATTTAAGAAGGTGGAGGACCGGAGAATGGTCTCTTTGGACATCGCCCGCCCAGCAAGTGGAACTCTGTGCTGAGTCTGTTGTTCCTAACAGGGCCTGAAGTTTGGGCCCTGTTTTTCCAAAGAGCCTTCCGTTTCCACTGAGGAGCCCGAGGGACGTCTGATCCTGCCGCCTGTCTACTACTACCAGGAGGACCGAAGACCCGGGTGTCGTGGGACCTGTGTACCGAGACACAGCTACGGAAGACACTGACACTGACTGATCCGGTTGGGTGAGAGAGAACCTGCTCAAAGATTATTACAGGATCTCTAGGCCTTGTGTCTGTTGTTCAGGACCTACCGTTTAGAGCCTGCATTTGCATGCCGGAGGGACAGTGCATTGAGTAGCTTAGTTACTTTCTGTTATCCATCGAGTTACCAGTACCTATTCCCTTGGATTACAATTTATCTTCAAAGAAAGTGCACCACCATTTGCTAGCGAAGATCCTTCTCTACGGAACTTGCATATAGAACAGTCAGGCCTGACTTCTAAGTTTAGACACTGCTGGGCGCCATCTTGCCCACGAGGGAGGGGAGCTGCAAGCAGGGTTCGTTAGCTGTATGTGTACAGGATTGTATATCTGCTGCTTGATAAATACCCTTTTATTGCAGGGCTCTTCATATATTACTGTGTACTGTTCATCTGCTGATCTATTTTATTCATTCCATTCAGTAAAAGTATTAGGATTAAGCAGACCAGTTGTTTGGTGTTATTACTGTGCAGAAGAGACGGTTAGTGTCAGACATAACATCACTGTGTGCCTTTGTTGCCGGACTGTGTTACCTAAAGCTACAGGTTCCACAATCCTATCATCCCCTACTAGCTGTGCCGAGAGAGGGTAGAGCCAATTACTGGGGGTTGACAGCGGTGCGTTACAGGCCCGAAAATCATACCAGCGGCTCTCTTAGCTGGGGGTATCGCTACATAATATTAATAAAAAACATACCGTATATACTCGAGTATAAGCCGACTCGAGTATAAGCCGAGGTACCTAATGTTGCCACAAAAAACTGGGAAAACTTACTGACTCAAGTATAAGCTGAGGGTCAACAATGCCTCAGTGTTCCCATCCTTACTGTGCCCATCCTCACTGTTCCCATCCTCACTGTTCCCATCCTCACTGTTCCCATCCTCACTGTTCCCATCCTCACTGTTCCCATTCTCACTGTTTCCTATCCTCACTGTTTCCCATCCTCACTGTTCCCATTCTCACTGTTTCCTATCCTCACTGTTTCCCATCCTCACTGTTCCCATCCTCACTGTTCCCATCCTCACTGTTCCCATCCTCACTGTTCCCATCCTCACTGTTCCCATTCTCACTGTTTCCTATCCTCACTGTTTCCCATCCTCACTGTTCCCATCCTCACTGTTCCCATCCTCACTGTTCCCATCCTCACTGTTTCCTATCCTCACTGTTTCCTATCCTCACTGTTTCCTATCCTCACTGTTCCATATCCTATAATTTTACATTGGAAATAGTACCTGTAAAGAAGTTGCAGCTCCGGCGTCCATCGTTCAAATTCCGCGGTCTCTTCCTGTTCCGTCCGTGATAGGCGATTCTCATCAGACACTCTCCGCCTATCACGATCATTCTCTCATCCTCAGTTTCCCAGCAGACACTGTGTTGGGTGTTCCGCCAATCACAGACGTCTGCTGGGAAACTGAGGATGAGAGAACGTTCGTGATAGGCGGAGAGTGTCTGCTGAGAATCGCCTATCACGGAAGGAACAGGAAGAGACCGCGGAATTTGAACGATGGATGCCGCAGCCGCAACTTCTTTACAGGTACTATTTCCAATGTAAAATTTTCTCTGACTCGAGTATAAGCCGAGGGGGGGACTTTCAGCCCAAAAAAAAGGGCTGAAAATCTCGGCTTATACTCGAGTATATACGGTAATAATAGTAGTAAAAATAATAATAGTTTGGGATGAGACGTTGGAGTGTAAGCTCCTCTGGGGCAGAGTCTGATGTAACTGGCTTTTTGCTCTCTGTAAAGCACATCGGTATATGTCAGAGCTACTGTATATACTTATCTAATAATAATAGTGTGTGATTGTGGTGGGACATTAGAATGTAAGCTCTTCGGACATAGACTGATGTCAATAGCTCAGTGTTCTCTGTCAGAGCTATATAAATGTATAATAATAATAATAGTTTGGGATGAGACATTGGAGTGTAAGCTCCTCTGCTACAGAGACTGATGTCAATGGCTGAGTGCTCTCTGTACAGCACTGTGTTATATGTCAGCGCTAAATACATTTATAATAATAATTGTGTATGACTGGGGTGGGTCATTTGACTGTAAGCTCCTGTGGTTCAGAGACTGATGTGGCTGTTCACTGTTCTCTGTAGAGAAAATAAAAGACAAGTCGCCCTGGGACTTTGAATGAGGTGGGAGAGATAGGCACATGTTCACACAGATATGCAAAAAAAACGAATTTATTGTTACACAATGCTGTAAAACAAGCGGGGACAACAATAATTGTGCGTCACCAGGCATAGTGGCCAATGTTCACAACATGAGTACATATAAACATGAATACATTGCAAAAATGTTACATCCATAAAAACAGTAGTGGTAATACAAGGTGACTGGGCCAGTGGATACACATACACAACAGTAAAATGGCTCTTTAAAAATGTGATGTTTGACCAATATGTGGGCTTCTAGCAATGGCATAGATCCTCAGCACATGCAGGTATACAAACGCATCAATGGTGCCCTACGCATTTCGTGAGACTCTGCTCGCTTCATCAGGGGCGGATGCATATTTGTTGGATCTGTTGTAAAGATAGAGACAGTAAAGGTATAATACTGATGAGGGGGGCAGGGTGGTATGTAAAAAAGGTAAAAAAAAAACCATACTCACCACTGCCCTAGGTTGAGTTACCAATCGCTGAATACCAAGATGGCAGCGAATGAGTGTCCAGTTCGGGAGCTGAGGGGGCGAGACAAACAGACACCACCACGGGAGACCATCCAGGTGGACAGCACAGTCTGTAAAGGAGTACTCGACCAACGGTCACTGGGGCTCATGAAAAGTGTGTCTGGAAAAAATATATATATAACGATGCACATATGTCAGACAGCATCATAAAGACAGAATGAACTTGATGTGGGATCTAATGCATGAAATTGCATAGAATCATGCAATAAAATCAAAATAAAGATAGAATTCTACTGAGCTTGCTGTATTATGTGCATGTATACATTACTTTGAAATGTGTGGAGTGAGGTATTTGATCATCTGGAGATCGACATGAACCCCAAGTGTTCTCTGTAGAGCACTGCAACATATAGCAGAGCAATATAAATGCATAACATCAAAAGTGTGCAACTGTGATGGGACATTAGAGTGTGAGTTCTTCTGGTGCAGAATCAGATGTGACTGGCTCACTCTTCATTGCACAGTACTGTGGTAAATGTCAGAGCTACAGGTATATCAATGTATAATAATAGTGTGTGACTGTGATGGGACATTAGAGTGTAAGCTCTTCTGGCACAGACTCGAGCCCTGCTTATGGTGCAGAGACAGATATGACTGGCTCAGTGTTCTCTGTACAGCACTGTGGAATATGTCAGAGCTATATGCAGATTGCAGCCTTACCAATGTCTGCAGCAATGCAGCCTGAACAGTTCCCAGCAATGCAGCTTTACCAGTGCCCAGCAATGCGGTCTTACCAATGCCCAGCAATGCAGCCTGATCAGTGCCCAGCAATGCAGCCTTACCAGTGCCCAGCAATGCAGCCTTACCAGTGCCCAGCAATGCAGTCTGATCAGTGCCTAGCAATGAAGCCTTACCAGTGACCAGCAGTGTCTGGATGGCACCCATCCTCCCCTCCCTTGGTCCTCCTCCTCCTCCAGCGGCCGCTGTAACAAGGTCCTCCTATAATACGCGTCACTGGAGTCTAGGAGGCGAGACTTTGTTACAGCGGCCGCTTGAGGAGGAGCAAGGGAGGGGAGGATGGGTGCGTCGGGATTACCCCTGCCCCCCACCGAAGTGTGGCACCCGGGGGGGAACCGCCCCCGTTGGCACGAACGCCCTCCCCTTCCCGCACACCCACACTGCCTGTCACGGCTCGCAGTCCTGCAGGACGCGGCTGCTAACAGGAATGGCGTTCCTACTGTGGAAAAAATAGGATTTTTATAACAGCTTACCTGTAAAATCCTTTTCTTGGAGTACATCACGGGACACAGAGCGACATAGTCATTACTAATGGGTTATATAGTTACCGTCAGGTGCTGGCACTGGCAACTTCCAAAACCGGAAGTACCCTCCCCTATATAAGCCCCTCCCATCCGGGAGCACCTCAGTTTTGTAGCAAAGCAATAAGTGTCCCCAAAGAGGGGCGGGAGCTCTGTGTCCCGTGATGTACTCCAAGAAAAGGATTTTACAGGTAAGCTGTTATAAAAATCCTATTTTCTTTCTCGTACATCACGGGACACAGAGCGACATAGTCATTACTAATGGGATGTCCTAAAGCAATGCCAAATGAGGGGGGGGGATACACCATATATAAGCTGAGCGCTATCAGACATGAGGATCTTTTGCGGCCTGCAACACACTGCGCCCAAAGGCGACATCCTCCTGACTTCTAACGTCCACCTGGTAGAACCTAGTAAACGTGTGTACTGAAGACCATGTTGTGGCCTTACAGACTTGAGCCAGGGAGGCCTGGTGATGCACTGCCCATGAAGTTCCAACTGCTCTCGTGGAGTGCGCCCTAACTTTGAACGGAGGCGGTCTACTTCTCAAGCTATAGGCTTGTATTATGACCTGTCGAATCCACTTGGCTAAAGTAGATTTTGACGCTGCCTGACCCTTTCTGGGGCCTTCCGGCAGAATAAACAAAGTATCCGTTCTGCGAATCTGAGCAGTGGCTTTTAGATAAGCTTTAACTGCTCTTACTACATCCAAAGAATGCAATAACTTTTCCTCTACCGAAGTAGGCTTGGGGAAAAAAGAAGGAAGAACCACATCTTGGTTCAAATGAAAACTCGATACCACCTTAGGAAGAAAGGCTGGATGAGGACGTAACACTACTCTGTCCTTATGGATAACCAGATATGGCTCCTTACAGGACATAGCTGCTAATTCCGATACTCTTTTAGCCGAACAAATGGCTACTAGAAAAATCAATTTCCTGGTGAGAAGCACCAAGGAAATATGCTGTAATGGTTCAAATGGTTGTTTCTGTAGAACCGACAGAACCAAGTTTAGATCCCATGGACATATGGGAATATTAACCGGAGGACTAATACGCATCACTCCTTGTATAAAGGCTTTGACTAGTGAATGCGAAGCCAAGGGCCTTTGAAAAAATATTGACAAGGCCGAAATCTGACCCTTGATAGTACTCAAGGCAAGCTTCCTATCTACAGCCCACTGTAGGAAGTCCAGAATCCTACCTATTACGTACTTATGTGGATGCCATTTCTTGGCCTCACACCACGCGATGTACGCCTTCCAGATTCTATAGTAGATCTGCCTGGATACCGGCTTCCTGGCATTGATCATGGTAGATACCACAGCATTAGAGAGCCCTCTCTTTTTTAGAATGTGGGCTTCAATAGCCAGGCCGTCAAACCTAGGGCTGGTAAGGAAGGGTGGTATATCGGTCCTTGCGAAAGCCGGACGACGTGGGAGGGTCCAAGGACTCCCCACTGAAATTTTACAATCTCCGCGTACCACGCTCTTCGGGGCCACGCTGGAGCCACCGGAATCACCGGTTTCTTTTCTACCCTGATTCTGCGGAGTAATCGAGGTAACCATTGTGGCGGTGTGACTGCATATATCAGCTTGAACTGATCCCAAGGGAACACTAGGGCATCCGAGCTGCAAGCTAGGGGATCCCTTGTCCGAGAGACAAACCTGTCCCCCTTTGCGTTGAATCTGGATGCTAGAAGATCTACATCCGGTGTTCCCCACCGCTGACATATTGTCCAGAAAACCTCGGGGTGAAGGGACCCTTCCTCTGGGCCTAATTGCTGGCGACTTAGAAAGTCCGCCTTCCAATTCTCCACTCCTGGAATGAATACCGCAGATATGGCTGGGACATATTTTTCTGCCCATTTCAGGATGTAATTTACTTCCCTCTGGGCTGCACGACTCCTGGTGCCCCCCTGATGATTGATATATGCCACTGCTGTGGCATTGTCTGATTGCATTCTGACAGGGGACCCTTGGAGTTTGGATGTCCATGCTACTAGGGCATACCGGGCTGCTCGTATCTCTAAGAGATTGATGGGCAGGGCCTTTTCTGCATCCGACCATCTGCCCTGTAGAGACTATTGCTCCAGTACTGCTCCCCAGCCTATAAGGCTGGCATCTGTAGTGACCACCTTCCAAGAAATCGGACTGAAGGATTTCCTTTTTTCCAGATTCTGGGGAACCAACCACCAACGGAGGCTCTTGCGAACGGAAGGGGACAAGGACATTGTAAGTCTAGGGCCTGAACTTTTTTGTTCCAGGCTGACAGTATGGCCCCTTGCAAATTCCTTGAATGGAATTGACCGTAGGGTACTGCTTCGAATGATGCCACCATTTTTCCCAGCAGCCTCATATACAGGCGTATGGACGGCTGTCTTTTTTGTACCCACTAAGTGGATCAAATCTTTCAAAGACAACACCTTTCCTCGAGGCAAGAATATTTTTCTCTGGCCTGAATCCAACCTTAGCCCCAAGTATTCCAGACTTTTGACTGGTTTTTAGGGCTGACTTGTCTCGGTTGATAATCCAACCGTGAGATTCCAGATACTTGATCGTCTTGTGAACGACCACATCTAGTTTTTTCACTGAGTGGTCTATCAGCAACAAGTCATCCAGATATGCCATTATCATTACACCTTGTGTTCTTAGATTGGCCAATAAAGGGCCAGAATTTTTGTAAACACTCGTGGTGCTGTGGCCAAACCGAAGGGTAAGGCTCTGAACTGAAAATGGCGCCCTTCTACTGCAAAGCGTAGAAATTTTTGGTGGACTGGAAAGATGGGAATGTGCAAATAAGCATCTTTGATGTCGATCGTGGCTAACCAATCCTCCCCTTGTAGGGCAGTGGCCACCGATCGGATCGACTCCATCGGAAAGTCCTGATATACAGGAATTTGTATAGCCCTTTTAGAATTAATATGGGCCTCCCGTCCGCGTTTGCTTCGGGACTGTAAAGAGGTTTGAGTAAAACCCGAACCCTCATTCTTCCAGGGGAACCTCCATAATTACTCCTTGGAGCAATAGTTGTTCTAGTGCCAACAGGAGGGACTCTCTCTTCCGGGGATCCCTTGGCACGTTTGACCTCAAAAATGGGAAGGAGGAGAGTCTTTTAACTCCAAACTGTATCCCAAACCTACTGCGGAGAGCACCTATCTGTCTTGATCGTGTCCCGCCAGGTCTCTTGCGAACAACTGGAGTCCTCCCCCCACCCGACTGAGTGGGGGCTTCATGAATTTAACTTTGGGGGAGGTTTTGTACCTCCCCTGACCCAGGGTTTCTCATTACCCTGCTACTGTCCCTGTTTTTTACCCCCGGGATTTGACCGAGGAGGCCGTCGGAACTGTTACACAGCCGATGCCCCAGGGACTGGAGAAGCAGGCCTCTTAAAGAGGGACCTCTAACTCTGCTTTTAACCGGCAAGAGCGTATTTTTACCGCTGGAAATTTTCTGGATATTTGTCCAGGTTTTCCCTGAATAAGCGTTCACCATGAAATGGGACGCTAACCAGCCATTCTTTACAGGGAGCTTCAGCAGACCAGTTTTTGAGCCATAGGAGCCTACGCATATGTACTATAGACAGCGTAAGGCGGGAGGCCTGATGGACTGAATCCTCTATGGCGTCAACCGCAAAGCCTAAGGCTCTAGGTAGATCAGCTAGGGCAAAGCCTGCTGATCTGTCAAGTCCCTCAAGACCTGTTTCAACTGATCCTTCACTGCTTAGCAGACCCCAATAGCTGCTACTGCTGGTTGTATCACCAAGCAGATTTTCATAAGGACTCCAATCTTTTATCTATTGGGTTCTTGAACATTTGGACATTATCCACTGGACATGTCAGTGATTTATACATACAAGAGATGGCTGCGTCCACTGTAGGGACCTTCCATTTTTTTTTTGATGAACTTATCCTCCATGGGATAGACCACCGGAAATCTCTTGGGGGAATAAATATTTTCTCAGGACGTTCCCAATCCTGGTAAATGAGCCCTTTCAGTAAAGGGTGAAGTGGAAAAGAACAAACAGTCTGGGGGCTTCTAGCGACCCCAACGAGGATACAGTAGTGGTTGATGGTTCCGCAAGGTGCATTTTTAAATGCTGATCGGACCATGTTAGTCAGAGACTGAACCCATAATCTTTCAGCTTGAGATGCTGAGAAAGGGTTCCCCCACTGTTGATTCCTCTATAACAGAATCAACCTTATCCCGATCCCCTTCAGGCAGGTCGATCCCTGTATGGGACTGTTGCTCTGCTAACAGGCACTCTGAAGGAGGAGACGGAGATCGGGCGTGCTTTCCCTGACAGGGAGGCAGCGATAAATTTTGACAATCTCTCTCTAATCCTCCCAGAGCTGAGGAAAAAACCTCCTCTGTTACATACACAGGAGCAGGTGACTGAGGACAGCCACAGTACCAAGTACCCCTGCGGGGTCTCTACGGTCACTTACCTCTGAACTTCAGGGGAGACTGGTGCAGCAGGAGTATGCCCAAGATCCTCAGAGCCCGATGAGACCCCCTTCGCTTCCTGGAAGATTCCGTTCCGGAGCTACTGGACGGCATATTCCTAAGCCTAAAGCTGAGGTATTCCAGCCGTAATACACCTCTTTTACTGAGAATAGTCTAGCACAATTGCTGCTATATCACAGTTGGTGTCTACTAATGTGCCTTTCTAGGGGATGCCTGTATCAACCGCTTGCTGTATGCCTTTAAATGTTGCCAGCTCTGTCTCTGTACTTCATAGCCAGCTTACTGCAATAATGTGGCTTTTTAAAAACCTGCTGGGACGCCCGCACATGCGCAGAAGCGCTGCGGCGCGCACAGAGCGTCATCCCCCAGGCCCCGCCCCTTTTTCCGGCCACCTCTATATATAGAGGCGCGTGCACGCGCACGCGCGCGGCCACGTGCGCCTCGGCGCTAATTTTCAAACATGGAAACCAGGGACAGGAGCCAGGGCCCCCTTTGCCGCAGGCCGGGGGATAGACGAACACTGCAACATGGCAGAGGAAACAGTTTCCTGTAGGAGAACTCACCAGCTGCCTGGACTTTGCTCTCTGAGAAGAAACTAGTCCATATGACAAGAAAAACATTCCACAGCGGCCTCTAGTGGACAAACACAGGTACCGCAGTTTAATATACTAAACATATATAAAAAAACATTCTTTTTTTTTTTTTTTTTTTTTTTTTTTTCTTGACCACCATTAAAAATTATTACATTTTTTTAGTAGTTACAGGCATGCACAGATATTAGCGGGAATACCGTTAGGTAACAGACAGAAAGACAAATTAGGCTTGGGGGTCCCCCAATAGAACCAAGTTCCTGGGGGCCCCCACTTACCTGTTCCCCGCCGCAGGACTTTGTTTGGTCCACAAAAGCCCAAACTTCACCTATCACGGCAGGCATTGTAATCAAACCTTCAGGGACCGGGTTCCCAAGGATTCCACTCCCCTGGACCTGTATAGCACCCTGCACAGAAAACATCTTGGTCGTGGGTATGACCAGAGCTCTGGATCCCAGGGTCCAGCTCTCCTAAGAGAAGCATTACAGGCAGAACCTTGCTCTTCTCTGCAAGGCCCGGGTACCGACCGTTTAGCTATGAAGCTTTTTTGGTCGGATCCGGAATAGCTTACTGAGGCCCAAAAGAACCTGTACGCAAGCTCAGTGAAAAACACATGTTTCTTCTTGGCCAACACCTTAGACACTGGCAAAAAAACTGAGGTGCTCCCGGATGGGAGGGGCTTATATAGGGGAGGGTACTTCCGGTTTTGGAAGTTGCCAGTGCCAGCACCTGACGGTAACTATATAACCCATTAGTAATGACTATGTCGCTCTGTGTCCCGTGATGTACGAGAAAGAAAGTACAGGAATGACATTCCCATGCTTTCCCGCAGGACTCAAGCCCTGCTTCTGGTGCAGAGACAGATATGACTGGCTCACTGTTCACTGTACAGTACTATGGTACTGTATATGCCAGAACTATATAAATGTATGAGAATAATAGTGTGTGACTGTGGTGGGATATTAGAGTGCAAGCTCCTCTGGTACAGACTGATATGAATAGCTTTGTGTTCTCTGTACAGCACTGCAGAATATGTCAGAGCTATATATAAATGTGTAGCGGATCCCCCAATAATTGGGGGTCGCTATGCTTAAATTTAGGGGGTAGCCTGAGCTCAAAGTTGGACTCAGGCTGTTGAATTCTTCAAAAACTGGCTTCTGCTCTGAGGTAATGTTGCCTGGCAGTACAGTTCCCTGTAGCCTGTGGGTGGCACTGTCGCCCCAGGCTCAGGTTGAACCACAGGTAGCGTTGCAATGCCATTGGGTGTCCTCTCTCAGCAGCCTGCAGTGGGCGTGGTCTACCCGCTGTGCATGCTGGGAGAGGATACATAAGGGGCAGACGCCATTATTAGGGGAGCAGTTTGCGCCTCCCAGCCCTCCAGGCCAGGGGTGCGTGTGTGTACCAGCCCCAGGCACCTTTAGCCTGAGGCTGCATCGCTGTAAGTAGGTCCAGCACCTTTGGCTGGGGTCTACACCCGAAGAGGAATCCCAGGGTACCCAAGTGAGGGATGACCCGCTCTGAAGGAGAGGCAACCAGGGGAGGATCTACCCTAGGGGATCGGTGAGAGAAGTCACTGTCTCGGGAGAGGCCTGGTTACCTATCGGCGTGAAGGATTCCACAGTCCGTCACAAGCCTAGTAACGTGCCCCATTGGCACCTAAGGACTTAAGTGTTACTAGACTGGGAAGTTCGGGATTTAGAGCTTATCTCCTGATCGTAGCCCTAGGAAACCACAAGGAAATGTTTCGTGCTCCACACCGGCTGCTAGGACCGCTCTTAGGGGGACTATCCGGGTGAGCAAAACCCACTCAGGCCTGAGTGGTGACGAGTGATAGTTAAGTGCCTCCCTGTTCACTCCTCTTTATCTCCAACTTTTCCTGTCAAGTTCTCAACCAAAGCAAAATAAACCTTTTTATTTGGGTTTGATACTGTCTGGACATTGGCCTTCCTCAACCACTTAAGCCCCGGACCAATACGCAGCATAATGACCAGGCCCCTTTTTGAGATTCGGCACTGCGTCGCTTTAACTGACAATTGCGCGGTCGTGCGACGTGGCTCTTAAACAAAATTGACGTCCTTTTTTTCCCACAAATAGAGATTTCTTTTGGTGGTATTTGATCACCTCTGCGGTTTTTATTTTTTGCGCTATAAACAAATGTAGCGCCCTCACCTCATCTTCTTTGTCTAGGGGTATGTTGTATGTGAGAGTAAGATGCGCTACGGCCCATGTCCTCCCCATGGCAGTGGGTGAGGTGAAGGCCAGTACCAATTCTTTTCCTCGGGCCTGTGCGTTTCAGTTGATGACCAAGTCTTGCTGTGCTGACACTTCCCTTTGCTCCCATTAACCAGAGTCCCACACACCGATTAGGGTCCAACACTTGTTTTATTGTCGCACTCACAATCAAACAGTTCTTTACCAGCCAACTGGTTGAGACCCAATAACAGTTCAATACGGTGGGGTGAGCAGGTCGAGGCACTATCCTGATTGTACGCTAAACCACTGTGGTTTCACCAGCGGTTATTATAGCCTTGGCTAGAGAGAACTTAGAACTTGAGAGTCTCTACCAGCGACTCAATAGAATGTAGATAGAAGTACCTTTGCTGCGTTGTGGCCCCTGTCAGGGGGAGATGTCCCTCCAAGGGAGTTACCGGAGGCCCATCCGTCACCGGGTTGATGCTGCTCCGGACTCTCCGGACGGGTGACCACCCTGGCCTCCTCACCTCAGACTTGGGCCCCATCCACCTCAGGGACCCTCGGACTCCTCCGCCCTCGTGGGACCCAGTCAAAGTCACTGGGCCCCAGGCCTCTGGTTTAGTACCTCACCCCAGGCTGAAGGTGCCTGGGATGGACGCCAACTCCGCTCCGGCCAGGCCTAGGGCGCCTGGCCTGGAACTCCGAACCGCCCGCACCCAGGCCGAAGGTGCCTGAGTGCGTGATGCAGGAAAAAGACCTCGTGGCGAGGGCGTCTCTCCCCTTTATCTCCTCCCCAACGTCACGACAGGTTCCCCGCCCCCGCCGCACCATCGCCGGAAAGGGGCAAAAAGGCCAGCACTGCGGCAGTGAATCTACCTTAGGCCTGTGGGAACCCCGCCACCCACAGGCCAAGGAGAACAGTACACCACCAAGTCCTCCACGAATAAACAATGGTCCAAATCCCTTCATGATTTATACACACCTGGGTCATACTACCACCCAGGTGTATCCCCCTAAATTTAAACCCCCGTTACACAAAAATAGAGCGACAATTTTGAAAAAAATGACATATTTTTTACTTTTTGCTATAATAAATATCCCCAAAAAATATATAAAAAAACATTTTTTTTCCTCAGTTTAGGCCGAAACGTATTCTTCTACATATTTTTGGTAAAAAAAAAAAATCGCAATCGCCGTTTATTGATTGGTTTGCGCAAAAGTTATAGCGTTTACAAAATAGGGGATAGTTTTAGGGCATTGTTATTAATTTTTTTTTTTATACTAGTAATGGCGGCGATCAGCGATTTTTTTCGTGACTGCGCTGCGACATTATGGCGGACACATCGGACACCTTTGACACCTTTTTGGGACCATTGTCATTTTTACAGCGATCAGTGCAATAAAAAAGCACTGGTTACTGTAAAAATTACACTGGCAGTGAAGGGGTTAACCACTAGGGGCGCTGGAGGGGTTAAGTGTGCCTAGGGGCGTGTTTCTAACTGAGGGGGGCGTGGCTACGAGTGACACGTCACCGATCTCCGCTCTGATTAGACAGAGCGGAGATCGCTGACAGTGTCAGTAGGCGAGCGGGGAGATGTTGTGTTTACACTAACATCTCCTCCGCTCCATGCCTCCGTGAGACGATTTCAGGGATCCCCGTGGCGATCGAGTCTGCGGGACCCGCGGTCAGACTCACGGGGAAGGCACAGGGGTCGCGAGTGCACCGCCGGCGGCGCGCGTGCGACCCGACGTCGGCAGTTAAAGGGCCACGTACAGGTACGTGATTGTGCCTGTACGAGCCATTCTGCCGACGTATATATACAGTGAGGGGTCCTTAAGTGGTTAAGAGAGAGAGAATAGACTTCTTCCTACACTCTAGGGTGAAGAACCAACGGAAGGAGGTAACTCGCTGCAGGACCCAAAATAGATAACACCGCTCACCCTCTTCAACAAGGAGGATACTAGGCATGTGGCATGGTGTGTCCCACTTGCTAGCGGAGGTAAGCAAGCAAGGATTCTGTGTGCTACAAATGTATAATAATAATAATATTAATTTTGTGTGAATGTGTTGGGACATTAGAGTGTAAGCTCTTTAGGTGAAGAAACAGATGTGAATGGCTCAGTGATCTCTATACAGCACTGTGGTATATGTCAGAGCTACAGTATATATAAAAAAAAAAAGTATAACTTTGAAAGCTTACGTTCTAATTTTCCCATTATTGTAGTGTTAAATAGATCTTAGGAAAACCTATGCCATTCATTTTTTTTTTAATCAGCTCAGACATTTATACAGACCACATGTAGCCTAGGCACTCTGAAAAGGGGGAGTGAGGAAGGGTTAAGCAGATGAAGCATTAAACGCATAACAGACTGGGGAGCATTAAAACGTCTACAGAGACAGATGGAGGGTAATAATATAAGTGGATGTGTCAGGAAGAGGTGTTGCCTGCCTGTGTTTGATATTCTCCTAAACATCTGTTAGTGTCGCTAATTAAAACAGATTCAATTGGAGGTGAGGCGTTTGGGGAGTCGGGGGGGAAGGTGCGGGATGTGTCCCCAGGGTTGAGGGAGGGCCTCAAGGGGACCTCTGCTTTAGAGTTGGGGTCACCCCCTTCAGAGGTGTGAGAGCCGGATCAGTAACACCCTCTGAGACACCCCCGTTGCTCAAGTGAGGGGATAATGAGTCACTTAATATATGGAGAAGAAAATGGTGAATACGCTTGAAAGAGACGCATTCCCTATTCATGTCGGAACTAATGGGAACCCCAGAGAGACATTTGGAGAAGAAAGCTGCGTGTACATAGTTAGGATAATGAATACGGAATGTAGATCCTTTCCGCTCTTCAGGAAATTTGCTGACAGAACTTCATTTTTGCTGGACGCTAAAAATGTGCCAATAACGTCAATATGTATAAAATATTTACAAATCTGACCGACTATTTTTATAAATTTGCCAGCAGCGCAAATCCAAATTGAAGGAAGCTTGTCAAGCAGAAATCTTCTCTATACTGATGTATAGTTATATCCGACTTAGGTAGACACCTAGTATCCAGCACCTCATCCCAAGAAGTCAAATGTGCCAAAAGGGTTGGAAGGGGATTATCACGGTGCTTACAGATAATAATGGAAACCATACCTATATAAAAATATATAAATTTATTATAAACATGATTAAAAACCAAACATAACAAGCCGTTGAGTTTAATTGGACATCTCCATTATGGTGGCACATTTCTCTGATGTTTCTAAAAAAAAAATGCCTATTGCCCCCTTTTGACCTTCTTTATCTCTTGTGGCCCAGTTCACACATGGCTTGTAAATAGAATATACATTTTTATTTATGATACGGTGCAAGGACCCTGTCTTTCCTTTCTGCTGCCCCCCTGCTGGATCAGGCTGAAGAATAGGCAAAAAAGGCTGTTGCCGTGGGCCCTTCAACAGAAAGGAACAAGCAAAAAGTGCAGGACTAGCAAGGTATGCTGCTGAGATAGTTCACTGTTCTTTGGATTTTTTCACCTTGAGTATTAAAGGTCCTTGTTCCAGCACTGCGCCTCAGCACATGCTGTGGTCCTCTGCTACATATGGCTCCAGATAAGAACTGCTGGTCTAAATTTATCATTAGTCTGGGACATCTCACATCAAAAGGTGCCAATTTAACCACAGCTTAGTGTGGTTTGATGGGTAATTAATGGTTTGGTGAGTAAAGTATAGTTTTTTGGGTAGAGAATGGTTTGGTGAGAAAGGTCTAGTTTGTTGCATAAGGAATGGTTTGGTGAGTAAGGTATAGTTGATTGGGTAAGGTATGGTTTGGTAAGGTATAGTTTGTTGGATAAGGTATGGTTTGGTGAGTAAGGTATTGTTTATTGGGTAAGGCATGGGTTGGTGAGTAAGGTATGGTTTGGTGAGCAAGGCATGGATTGGTGGGTATGGTATGGTCTGTTGGGTAAGGAATAGTTTGGTGAGTATGGTATGGTCTGTTGGGTAAGGAATAGTCTTGTGAGTAAGGTATAGTTGGGCAAGGAATGGTTTGTTGAGTAAGATATAGTTTGTTGGATAATGAATGTTTTTTTGGGTAAGTAATGGTTTGTTGAGTAAGGTATTGTTTGTTGGTAGGAGAATGTTTTGGCTAGTAAGGTATGGTTTGTTGGGTAAAGAATGGTTTGGTGAGTAAGGTATAGTTTGTTGGGTAGAGAATGTTTTGGTGAGTAAGGTATAGTTTGTTGGATAAGGTATGGTTTATTGAGTAAGGTATAGTTTGTTGGGTAAGGAATGGTTTGTTGTCTCCAAAATTACAATGGTTGGGTGAGTAAGGTATAGTTTGTTGGGTAGAGACTGTTTTGGTGGGTAAGGTATAGTTTGTTGGGCAAGGAATGTTTTGGTGAGTAATGTATAATTTGTTGTGTAAGGTATAGTTTGTTGGGCAATGAATGGTTTGGTGAATAGGGCATAGTTTTTTGGGAGATGAATTGTTTAAAGCAATATTAAAACCTTGCTTTAAAAAAACAAACATGTTATGCTTACCTGCTCTGTGCAATAGTTTTGCACAGAGCATTCCGGATCTTCATCTTCTCTGGTCCCACACCGGCGCTCCTGGTGCTCTCTGGGGACACAAAGGCAGGTGCACTAGAGACCCATGGCTCTGTGTGTCCATTCACACACAGAGCTGTGGCCCGGCCCTGCCCCCTCCATCTCCTGACTGGCTCACTGGCTCATTGGCCATTGGCTCTCACTGTTGCCAAAAGCCAATCAGGAGTGTGAGTCCTCGGAGAGATAAGGTTCTCGCTGGATGGTGAGGGGGCTCAGGTAAGTATTAGGGGGGCTTGGGGGGCTGCTGCAAACAGAAGTTTTTTTTCCTTCATGCATAGAATGCATGAAGGTAAAAAGCCTTCTACCTTCACTACCACTTTAAGGTATGAAGCAAGGTATGATTATTTTTTTTATGAAAATGCAAAGGCATTTAATAGGGTTGAGGCAGTGGAAATTGCAGTCCAATCTTTCTATATGTAAAATGATGCGCTTAAGAAAGGGAATCCTCTCACATAGTACAATATTGGGGATACAGTACAAATCCTAGGGAAAAGATCAGTTGCACGCCAAAGAAAATTCAAGTGCTGGTAACTTTAAGTAATTTAAAGAACATAAACAGAGAATCTTCACCTGACACCTACTCCTCCTAGGCGGGGATGTTGTCCAAATACAGTTACCGGTAGACTTGTGCATAACGGAAACATTTGTTTAGTTTTGTTTCTTTTTGGTCCTGTTGATTCGTAATCATTCGTAATTTTGCTAAACGTGATTTTTCGTGTTCGGACTAATTCTTATTTTCGCAAGCGACATTTTTCGTTGAATCGGAATGATTCGTATTAATGTAAGCCATATTTTTAGTTGATTTATAATTCGTACTTTCGGTAGAGTACATTGTTTTTCGTTGATTCTGGACACAACTCCTACTTTCGTAACTTTTTTTTGGTTCATTGATTCGTAGTTTTCCGTGTCTCTCTCACAATGGCGCTGCCTAACGTGCTTCGAATTGATTCGTACATTCGTAACTTTTTTTGGTTCGTTGATTCGTAATTTTCCGTGTCTCTCTCACAATGGCGCTGCCTATTATGCCTCACGTGCTTTGAATGGATTCGTACTTTTCTAAATACATTGCGGTTATTTGTAATGATTCGAAATCCCGTATTTTACTTTTGTTTTTGACATGCGACTATAGCCTCCGCCCCTGCACACCATTTTGAGAGGGAGTTCAGCACGGTGAGGAAGGAGCAGAGAGCAGAGCAGAGTGTTATTGTGCTTCTAATGGATTCGTACATTCGTAATTTTTTTGGTAACGAATTATGCCGAAGGCATTCGGGCATTCGCTATTTGCGATATAATTTATTTCAGATTCGGTTTAATTCATAATTGCTTTGTTCGGAAATTCAAATGCTTCCGAATGTCCGAAAGTCGCTAAATTTGTACGAATTTCGATTCGTTACGAAACAAATTGCACAAGCCTAGTTACCGGCATTTACATTTTCTGCAGAGGGTGGTGGGTCTTTTCCATTGGATTTGAGCAGTCTTTGGGCCAAAAGAAGAGTCTCTGTTGTTGATCAGCACCAATATTTCAGCACAGTTACACAATTCAGGGCTTGGAAGCAGCATATCCCAACTTTTTGCCAATGGGGGTCAGAACAGTTTTTGTGTCTGATGATTGGCCACTTAGGCAAGAGCACTGCATCCTGGAATAAGGTCCTCTACACCCATAAGCACCAGATTTTCTCTGAGGGATTCAACAGAGCAATGGAGGAGCAGGAAGCATGACAAATGTAATAAACCTGTGCTGCTGAGGTAGTTCCCACCTCTTTGGATTTTTCACCTTGATTGTTAAAGGTCCTTGTCCCAGCACTGCTCCTCGGCACATGCTGTGTCCCTCTGCTACATATGGCTACTGTTTTGATGGTCTAAATTATAAATAGTCAGTGACAGCTCACATCAGAATGTATCAATTCAACCTCAGCTTGGCAAATTTGTCTTTCGTGAGTTCTAGGAGCATCAGAGTGCACAAAATTTTGATGGGTAAAGTATGGTTCATAGGGTAAGGTACGGCTTGTTGGGTGAGGAACGGTTTTGTGAGTAAGGTGTGGTTTGTTGGGTAATTAATGATTGAGTGAGTAAGGTATGGTTTGGTATAATAAAACAAACAGATGGGTGATATGGCGCACTCTGGTTATGGCTCATTATAATAGTAAAACTAAATGGGAGGAAGGAGGGGAACCGGGGTGGTAGTGGCAGTATATTTAGGAGAGTATAAGTCCATATAAGGTAACAATAAATGGATACTGTTCAAAGAAGGCTGCCAGTTCAAAAAAAGTTGAAGTTAAAAGAACTCTGCAATAGAAGAAAGGGAAAGAGAACAGTGCCCTCTAAGTGCAGTACTGACGTGTTTAATTGGCAAAAAAGTAAATGATTATACTCACAGGATGGTAGTGCAAGCAGGCAAGGTATGGATCATCCACTCCTGACTTCCGGGTGGGATGGGGTCTGGCGTCACTGTAGTGGACAGGTGTCTAATGCCTGATGAAGGAGTAAGAATACTCCGAACGCTAGCATCGCCCCGCCGACCTGACCTGGAAGTGACACAGTCCATCGTGCACCACTAACAGAGTTCCTCCCATCCGGAAGCACCGTCTCCAGCCTTGTTCCCGGAGGACAGACTCCAGTGCGGACACCCGTTCACTATAGTGATGCCGGACCCCATCCCACCCGGAAGTCAGGAGCGGATGATCCATACCTTGCCTGCTTGCACTACTCATCCTGTGAGTGTAATTTACTTTGTTGCCAATTAAACACGTTAGTACTGCACTTAGAGGGCACTGTTCTCTTTCCCTTTCTTCCAAGGTTTGGTTTGGTGAATAAGGTCTAGTGTGTTGGGTATGGTTTGTTGGGTAGGAAATGGTTTGGTGAGTAAGGAATGATTTGGTTAATGAGGTCTAGTTTGTTGGGTATGGTTTCGTTAATGAGGTCTACTTTGTTTGGTATGGTTTGGTTAATGAGGTCTAGTTTGTTGGGTATGGTTTGGTTAATGAGGTCTAGTTTGTTGGGTATGGTTTGGTTAATGAGGTCTAGTTTGTTGGGTATGGTTTGGTTAATGAGGTCTAGTTTGTTGGGTAGGAAATGGTTTGGTGAGTAAGGAATGGTTTGGTGAATAAGGTCACGTTTGTTGGGTATGGTTTGTTGGGTAGGAAATGGTTTGGTGAGTAAGGAATGGTTTAGTGAATAAGGTCATGTTTGTTGGGTATGGTTTGGTGAGTAAGGAAAGGTTTGTTGAGGAAGGTATAGTTTGTTGGGTAAAGTATGGTTTGGTGCACAACATTTGATGGGTAAATTTGGGTGCAGCATACCCATACTTTTGCCAATGGGGGTCTGAACAGTTTTTGGGTCTGTTGGTTGGCCACTCAAACACAGGCACTGCATCCTGGAAGGGGGTCACAAAATCCTCTACATCCAGGTTTCCCCTCGGAGCGCCAATACAGCAACAGAGCAACAGGAAGTGACAAATGTAATACAAACGTATTAGAATTGAACACCAGCCAAAATATTTTGCCTGTTCTGGCTGTTTTCCTGGAGTTCAATTGTAATCTTTCAGCCTATACAGCCGTTCCATATATATAGCCCTGATAGCTCACACATAAACTCCTCGGTGCCTGTACAGTGTACACCACCATACGTCACAAAGGCTGCTCCAGAAATGATTTGCAGCATTTTTAATATTTAATGGGGCTCAAGAAAAATTACACTGGGGGACGTGAGCTTAATTAGATGTAATTGAATGCTGGACTCAAATATATTTGTGTGTTTTTTTTTAATGAATTTCTGTGGGTTTGTATAATGACCACGGCCTGGAATAGATTTGCTATCACAGTCCTGAATTGATGGTCCCGTTTCTGAAAAATACTTTAGAAGAGCCTTTGAGGAATACGCTCAAACTGCCATTCATTAACACTTTCAGAACGCACGTGCGAGTATAGATCCAAGTCATCTTTTCCTAAAGTTTCTATCAAGCTTTTTAAATATTTTTATAAATCATTTTCACAAATGCTACTTCCCTGTATCTTTTTTATTAGTATAATTTTTTACATTAGTTACGTTTTATTAGTTACATTTGTTAAGTATCATTTAGCTTATTTGTTACAGCTTATAATTTGCTTTCCCTGGTTTCTCCCTCATCAACATAAATTAAACCCTTTCATTATTACCTTAAAGGGTATGTAAAGGTAAATTTTTTATTAATTTTTTTACATAACAAACATGTTATACTTACCTCCACTGTGCAGCTCGTTTTGCACAGAGTGGCCCCGAACCTGGTCTTCTGGGGTCCCTCGGCAGCTGTCTCGGCTCTCCCCCGCAAGGACTCCTCACCTTCATGCGAGCTCGGATGGTGAGTAGTTCTTGCGGGCGCGCTCCCGTGATACAGCCGGCGGCCATAGCCGCTCACTGTATCACTCGGCCCCGCCCCGGCGTGCCGCGTCATTGGATGTGATTGATAGCAGCGCAAGCCAATGGCTGCGCTGCTTTCAATCAACCAATGAATGCGCCGAGAAGCCTGGCCGAGAAGCAAGCGCGTTCACAGCGTGGGACTTTTGAGGGGTCAGGTTAGTAAACTGGGGCTCGGGGGGGGGGGGGGGGGCGATAATCCACAGATGTTTTTTCACCTTAATGCATAGAATGCATCAAGGTGAAAAAACTTTTACCTTTACAATCCCTTTAATTCTAGACCCAGTGCTGTCGAAAATGGATCTGTGTGCTTCTCTATGCAATGCAGGCAGATACATGACTAGTGGGAGGAGCTGGCAGGGTACAATGTTTGTCTACTTATGTTTATATATACGCTGCGGCTTTGAAGTGGTTTACCGGGGTTATGACTGAAGCTATCAGCCATTAGCCCAGTATCTTTTTCTTCAGCCAAGGCTGGCTTTCTCATAAAAGCGTTACGAGCAGCTCAGGGGCCGCTGGAACGCTTTCAGAAGCAGCGGGAGGGGACGTCCCCCACCTACCACTGCTCGCTGGTGTTTCTCTGGCTTACCGCTTCCGCTGGTTCGCCTGAGAAACGATCCGACAGTGCCACCGGTTAGTCCCAGAGGCCATCAAAGTAGATCCTCTTTGATGGCCTCTATGGCCTTGGAGGACTGAAGCGACATCATGACATCACTTCCGGTCTAGGGCGGAAATAAACAATTTTTTTTTTAAAGCAAAGTGTCAAAATGTTTGTTTTTTTTGCTTTTAAAGTTAAAGGAGAGATTTGGGGTCTATTTGACCTCAGATCTCTCCATAAAGAGGTAATCCATTTCTAAATTAACCACTTCAGCCCCGGAGGATTTTGCTGCCAAATGACCGGGCCACTTTTTTGCGAATCTTTTTAACTGACAATTGCACGGTCGTGCGACGTGGCTCATAAAACAATATTGACTTCCTTTTTTTCCCACAAATAGAGCTTTCTTTTGGTGGTATTTGATCACCTCTGCGGTTTTTATTTTTTGCGCTATAAACAAAAATAGAGCGATAATTTTGAAAAAAAAGCAATATTTTTTACTTTTTGCTATAATAAATATCCCCCAAAAAATATATATTAAAAAAAAACATTTTTTTCCTCAGTTTAGGCCGATACGTATTCTTCTACATATTTTTGGTAAAAGAAATTGCAATAAGCGTTTATTGATTGGTTTGCGCAAAAGTTATAGCGTCTACAAAATAGGAGATAGTTTTATGGCATTTTTATTAATAATTTTTACTAGTAATGGTGGCGATAGCCGATAAGTGATTTTTATCGTGACTGCGACATTATGGCGGACACATCAGACACTTTTGACGCTATTTTGGGACCATTGTCATTTATACAGCGATCAGTGCTCTAAAAATGCACTGATTACTGTGTAAATGGCACTGGCAGGGAAGGGGTTAACCACTAGGGGGCGCTGAAGGGGTTAAGTAGGGAGTGATTCTAACTGTGGGGGAGCTGGGCTACATGTGACACGACACTGATCACTGCTCCCGATCACAGGGAGCAGAAGATCAGTGTCCTGTCACTAGGCAGAACAGGGAGATGCTGTGTTTACACTGACCTCTCCCCGTTCTGCAGCTCAGTGACACGATCGCGGGCACCTGGCGGACATCGAGTCCGCGGGTCTCAAATTCAAAGTGACGTACAGGTACGTTACTTTGCGCAGCCGTGCCATTCTGCCGACGTATATGTACAGGCGGCGGTCGGTAAGCGGTTAAAGAGGTATTTACATTTCTTGTAAAAGGAATAAAAGTGATCAAAAAAAAAAAAGGGACCGTGTAAAAATAAAAAGTAAAATAAATAATAAAAAAAAAGAAATGAAAGTGCCCCTATCCCTCCGCGCTCGCACACAGAAGCGAACGCATACATAAGTCACGCACACACTTATAAACGGTATTCGCACCATGCATGTGAGGTATCACCGTGAACGTTAGAGCGAGAGCAATATTTTTAGTACTAGACCTCCTCTGTAACTCCAAACCAGTAACCTGCAAAAGCAGTTAAAGCGTATAGAGATTTATAAGTAGAGTTGGGCCGAACACCCCCCTGTGCGATTCGCAGCAGAACTCCTGAACAGGGGAAAAGTTCTGCCCTGAACAGCGAACTCCATTGAAGTCTATAAGAGCCGAACATAAGAAATTAAAGGGGTTGTAAAGGTACATGTTTTTTCACCTTAATGCAATCTATGCATCAAGGTGAAAAAACATCCGAGCATTAGCCCCCCCCCGAGCCCCCGTTTACTTACCTGACCCCTCGAAAGTCCCGCGCCATGAACGCGCAGGCTTCTCGGTCAGCTTCTCTGCGCATTCATTGGTTGATTGAAAGCAGCGCAGAAATTGGCTCGCGCTGCTGTCAATCATATCCAATAATGCGGCGCCCTGGGGGGCGGGGCCGAGTGATACAGCCGGCGGCCATAGCTGCTCACTGTATCACTGGAGCGCGCCCGCAATCACTCACCACCATGCGAGCTCGCATGAAGGTGGAAAGTTCTTGCGGGGGGGGGAGCCGAGACAGCCGCCGAGGGACCCCAGAAGACCAGGTTCGGGGCCACTCTGTGCAAAACGAGCTGCACAGTGGAGGTAAGTATAACATGTTTGTTATTTAAAAATAAAAAATAAAATTCTCTTTAGTGTTCCTTTAAAAGTCCCCATTTTAAAGGCTTATATGCAAGTAATTGGCCATAAAAAGGGGTATGGGGGTCCAGGTAGAGTTCAGACCTGAACATGCTCGGGCTGAACCATTCACCTAAATCTTATTTTTAAGTACTGTAGTTTGTCGCCATTCCACGAGTGTGTGCAATTTTAAAGTGTTACATGTTAAGTATCTATTTACTCGGCGTAATATCATCTTTCACATTATCCCAAAAAATTGGGGTAACTATTGTGTTTTTTTATATTTTTTAATTCATTAAAGTGTATTTTTTTTCCAAAATATTTGCATTTGCAAAACCACTGCGCGAATACCGCGTGACATAAAAATTTGCAACGATCGCCATTTTATTCCCTTAGGTCTCTGCTAAAAAAAAAAAAAAAAAAGATTTGGAGGTTTATAAGTAATTTTCTAGCAAAAGATAATTACTGATTTAAACTTAAACTTAAAGTGGATGTAAACCCGATTCATGAAATTTGAGATGGCCACATATATCTGCAGTGTTTTGTTATCTCCCTTCAAAGCACTAAGTCCCGTGGCTTTTTCCTGCTCCGTTCTTCTGTTATCAGCCTGAACTTCTAAAAAGTTTTTTTTGTACTGAACTCTTTTATTTAGGAGCTGAAAAAACAAACAGACACCATAATAAAAATGTAATAAAAATACAATTTGATTTAGTGCAACAGTATAGAAATGCACCCCCCTGCCAAAAAACAAAAACAAAAAAGAATACATGAAATATAAAGAATAATAAAAAAAAACGAAACACCACAAAATATCCCCCCCCCCCCCCCCCCCCACACACACACACAAATTAAACAGACACATTTTAAAACAAAAAAACGTAAAAAATGTTTTTCTTTAATTAAAGCTACAGTACACAACAGGAAGGAAGAGTTACACCTGCTCCCCCCCCCCCCCCCAGACTGACATCTACCCATCAAGGCATTTTGATATTTGCATAACTCCTCCCAAGAGCCTACCCACTGCTTGTATCAGGGCTGAGGGCCCTTGAGAGGAGTACTGACTGAGGCAGGTGGTTGTGATGTTTTCAGGAAGTGGGCGTTACTTAAGGTGGTCTGCATGCAAATTCAGCCACACCTCCAGACTGACACCCACTAATCAAGACATTTTGATATTTGCATAACTCCTCCCACTGCTTACTTACATCAGGACTGAAGGCTCTTGAGCTATATACAGCACCCTGCTGGCCCCTCCCACCAGCCTCGATCTGCCTCCTTCCTAAAGTATGGAGGCCTCTGATTGCCGTCGCATTCCCGTCCAACTCCCGTGGGGGGGGGGCTTGGCATTGGTGTGCCCCCCCCCCAAAAAAAAATATTGAGCACCAGCTGCCACTGAATGCCTTACAGCCATTGCTGAAATGCATGCAGACAGGAAGTGTCTGAAAAGAGGCTGCAGGAGATCAGCAGCAATGGACGCACAGAGCTCACATCACTGGAGGGGAGCACATGTGTCATTTTGTACAATTATGCTGTGTATACTTCTACATTATTTATGGCCAACGCTGGGCGCCCCCACCACAGTTCCAATCCACTTCAGCGTCTTTTCTCATTACTTCCAGAACCGATCGCTCACACACATGTCCCGCATTGTGAACCGTCTGCAATCATGAACACATCCCGGGTCAGGGGTGTCCCCATCAATAACATTCCATGGCACAGGTGACCTCAGTACTTGTAGGAAGGATTATGTGATAGCTCTGTGTAATAACGGCAATAGTTCATCCGGAAACAATAAAATCCCGCGGCCCTGACACGCCGCACGCCACCGCTCTATGTTAATGCCATCTAATTGCCTGGGGCGGCGGTGAGGAAGGAATGCTCAGCGGGAACACCAGAACGCCTGTAATCAATAGTGTCATTTCTAGAGGAGCGCGATGATGGAGATTCTACAAAGCGCCGGGCCGCATCAGCCGCATTTTCCGAGAAATGGATCCTGCGGGGTGACTAACCTGATTAACCACTTCCTACCGGCCACTTATACCCCCTTCCTGCCCAGGCCAAGTTTCAGCTTTCAGCGCTGTCACACTTTGAATGACAATTGGGCCGTCATGTAACACTGTAACCATATGAGATTGTTATAATTTAATTTAGACAGATAGAGATTTCTTTTGGTTGTATTTAATCACCACTGGGTTTTTTTTTTTTTTTGCTAAATAAAGAAAAAAAAATGTTGAAAAAACCAACCCTTTTTTTTCTTTTCTCTTCTTCAATGATGAGGTGTCACTGATGGACACTGATAGGCTGCACTGATGGGCACTGATAAATCTGCACTGATGAGACTGCACTGATGGACACCGATAGGCTGCAATGATGGGCACTCCTGAGGCTGCACTGATGGGCACTGATAAGCTGCACTGATGAGGTTGCACTTATGAGGCTGCACTGATGAGGCAACACTGATGGGCACTGATAAATCTGCACTGATGAGGTTGCACTTATGAGGCTGCACTGATTGGCACTAATGATGCTGCACTGATGGGCACTGATGAGGCTGCACTGATGGGCACTGATAAGCTGCACTTATGAGGCTGCACTAATGGACACTGATGAAGTGGCACTGATGAGGTGGTACTGATGGGCACTGATAAGCTGCACTGATGGGCCCTTTTTCTTCCTTTCTGTTATAAAAGTTTGCAAATAAGTAATTTGTCTTCTTCACTGATGTGTGGGGATGAAGCTTCACTGCTGGACACTTATTGGCTGCACTGATGGGCACTGATAAAACTGCACTTATGAGCACTGATGAGGCTGCCCTGATGCGCACTGATGAGGCTGCACTGATGGGCACTGATAGGCTGCACTGATGGGCACTGATAATGCTGCACTTATGAGCAGTGATGAGGTGTCACTGATGGACACTGATAGGCTGCACTGATGGGCACTGATAAAGCTGCACTGATGTACTCACGAAGCTGCACTGATGGACACTGATAGGCTGCACTGATGGGCACTGATAAGCTGCACTGATGAGGTTGCACTTATGAGGCTGCACTGATGAGCACTGATAAAGCTGCACTGATGAGGTTGCACTAATGAGGCGGCACTGATGGGCACTAATGAGGCAGCACTGATGGGCACTAATGAGGCTGCACTGATGGGCACTAATGAGGCTGCACTGATGGGCACTGATGAGGTGTCACTGATGGACACTGATGAGGTGGTACTGATGGACAGTGAGGCAACACTGATGGACACATATAAGCTGCACTGATGGGCAAATAAGTAATTTGTCTTCTTCACTGATGTGTGGGGATGAAGCGCCGCTGCTGGGCACTAATATGCTGCACTGCTGGGCACTGATAGGCTGCACTGATGGGCACTGATAAAGCTGCAGTGATGGGCACTGATGAGACTGCACTTATAGGCACTGATGAGGTGGCACTGATGGGCACTGATTAGGCAACATTGATGGGCACTGATAAGCAGCACTGATGAGGCAACACTGATGGGCACTAATAAGCGACACTGATGGGCACTGATAAAGCTGCTCTGATGAGGTGGCAGTGATGAGGCAACAATGATGGGCACTGATAAGCTGCACTGATGGGCACTGATAAAGCTGCACTAATGAGCACTGATGAGGCTGCACTTATGAGGCTGCAATAACGGGCACTGATGAGGTGGCACTGATGGGTACTAATGAGGCAACACTGATGGGCACTGCTAAGCTGCACTGATGAGCACTGATAGGCTGCTCTGATGGGAACTGATAAGGCAACACTGATGGGCACTGATAAGCTACACTGGCATTAATGAGGCTGTACTGATGAGGTGGCACTCATGGGCACTGATAAGTGAGTTTAATTACAACCTTAATCTGCCACAGAACCTGTATAAGTAACATGTGTTCAGTTATAAAGGGATGAGTTGGCAACCCTAACATGATCCGGCAGAGAGCGGCCGTCCTGCCACAGTATTTTTGCAATGGGGCGGTCCCCAATTGGTTATTGAAAGCTGCAGATTTAGGAAGATTGAAATTGTCATTTAGATATAAATTAAAGCAGAACTCCTGCCAAAAAATACCAAGACTGAGGGGGATCTCTGCAGCAGAACAGAGTGTTGATACCTTAGCTCACAGTTTGTCAGACCTTCAGCAGAAGCTGCCCTCTAATAAATCCAGCTAAGCCTGGAATATTGGAATTGGGGGACAGATTCACCTGTGGGGGGGGGGGGGGTTAGGGGCAGACTAACCTGGAGGGGTGGGGTTTACTGGGGGACAGATTGACCTTGCTTTATTTAACTACAGCCCTTAAGCTCCTCCTACCATTAACACAACCACACCCACTGTTCACCGCAGAACACCGCATTACTCTTCTACTTGGTATGCCCAAAGATGCTCCAGGTCTTTTACAATCTTACAATCCCTGGCACAAGGAAAACCATGCCCACTCTTTACTGTGGCACAGTAAGCTAAGCACACCACATTTTTTTTTTCACGCAATGGAGCCCATCTTGTGTTCTTGCACGCAGGTCTACCGATTTCATAAAATGTCTCTGACAATATACAAGATATGCTACAATCCCAGACTGTGTGTGTATGTGATCTCTGATACTGTGTACACACGATCGATTTTTTCGACGGTGAAAACACCGTCGAGAAAATCGACGTGAAAAACGAGGAACAGCTTGTTCCCCCCACACACGGCCGTTTTAAATATTTTTTTTGGGTCGAAAAAAACGACCGTGTGTGGGCTCCGCGGCAGTGTTTCCCTATGGAAAATACTGCCGCGGAAAACATGTCGAAAAAAACGACGAGAAAAATTAGAACATGTTCTAATTTTTCTCGTCATTTTTAATGCCGTTTTTCTCGTCGAAAAAAACGTCAGAAAGCCCACAGACGATCGTTTTTCTCGTCGAAAGGAAAAAATTTTGTTTTCGAAAAAACGGCCGTGTGTACGCGGCATCAGGCTGGGTACTAGAACCCCAAGCCCCTGCCTACAAGCACATGTCTCTGCCACTCTGCTCTCTCCTCCCATCAGCAGGCTTCTTTTGAGCACATGAACTCCTTGTGCTGCTTCTTCCTCTCACACTCCAGCTCTGCTGTACCGAGACTACAAGAGGCTGATACCAGGTCAACTTCAGGTACTTATCCTGCTTGTTTTTAAAAGATACATTACTGATTACAGAGTTGCATTACTTTGTATCTTTTATATCTGTCTGAAGTTCAGCTTTAGCATGTTACATTGTATATGAGATTGTAGCGATTGGGCTTACATCTGCTTTAAAGTGTTACTAAACCCACAACAGTAAAATCAGTCTGTATATTCAGTAAAGCATGCTTGTTATACTCACTGTGGAACCCAAGGGGTTAATCCTCTGCATTGTGTAGAAAGGCTGTTTGATCCTGTCTTAGGATTGCCACCTTTTCTTCAAGTCAAACACTTTAGCGGCGCACAGATTTTTTTTTTTTTACAGTATAAACTATACATATATTTTGCAATTAAATAACATATCTAATCATATGAAGTTAATCACAAGAGTCCCCCTTTACATCAGAGTCCACAGAGTTCCCCTTTTACATCTGAATCCGCAGAGTTCCCTTTCACTGTAAGGGGGGACTCTGATGTAAGGTAGAGCTCTGAGGACTCTAACATAAGTGATGCTCTGGGAACCCTGATTTAAAGTGGAGTTCCACCCTGAAATTTATTTTTTTACCTAAAATAAAAAAATAAAAAAAATTAAAAAAATTGAAAACAAAAAAGGTTTTTACTTACCAGAAATAGCGGTTGCTATGCGGAAGTCCCTAATCTGCCTCTTCATCGTGCGCGGCTGGTCTTCTTCCTCTGTCCTACTTGCGGTGTCTTCTGGTGAATGGGGCGCGCTGCCTTCTGGGAACTGTGTGTATCCCAGAGAGCAGCCGCCCATTCACAAAGCGCCGTGCGACTCGCGCATGCGCAGTAGGAAATGGGCAGTGTTTCCCTTACTGAGGATGGCGGCGCCGGGAGGATCGAGAGATCAGCCTCGAGGGGGGGGGGCTGACATCGCGGGTGAGTAGGACAGGTAAGTGTCCTTATTAAAAGTTAGCAACTACAGTGTTTGTAGGTGCTGACTTTTAAAAAAAAAAAAAATTGCGGGTGGAATCCCTCTTTAAGGGAGAACACTGATAGGGGTGAGCTTTATGTTCGGGTCGAACATGAGTTCGACTCGAACATTGGCTGTTCACCCGTTCGGCGAACAGCGAACAATTTGGGGTGTTTGCGGTAAATTCGAAAAGCCGCGGAACACCCTTTAAAAGTCTATGGGAGAAATCAAGTGTTAATTTTAAAGGTTAATATGCAAGTTATTGTCATAAAAAGGGTTTGGGGTAAACAACATTTCTCTTTCAATAAAACATTTTGATTGTGAAAAAAAAAAAAAAGTGTTTGGGGACCCGGGTCCTGCCCCAGGGGACATGTATCAATGCAAAAAGAAGTTTTAAAAACGGCTGTTTTTTCGGGAGCAGTGATTTTAATAATGCTTAAAGTGAAATAATAAGCTATATGTGAATGACTTACTCAGATACTTGATTATTCATGTTTCAGCTACCATGACATACTCAGCCAGCAAGGCATATCAAGGGATACACCTTTTTTCTCATCACCCTTTCATTCGCCATGTCCGCCCTCTGCCTGGTCCCGGTCATCTGTTTGGTCTTTCAGCCCCCGGTTGGACGTTTTGTCCACCGCCGCCATTGGGGATCGGCTCTGGGAAACAATCCATTCATTTGTAAGTATGGGGAGCACCCAGTTAGGCCCCTTGCTGCTTATTTAACCATATTTCAAATTGTATGATGCATCTTATCTATATTTATATCTTTAGATACTCCAATACATGCATCAACTCCTGAGGAAGCGAGCAGAGCTTGCGAAACGCGTCGAATGCATAGATGCATATGTATGCTTAATACTCTGCCATTATAACTACATGTTTATTACTGCCCTAATGTCTGCATCATGCCAATTTTACGAGCTGTTTATATGTCCATGTTTTATACATGTTTAATGAATGATGTGAATTTACAGATGTATATGTATGTACACATTCTCTTTTGTTTTAACACTGGAACTAGGTGCTCATGATTAGCAAATTTAGCATGTCACTATACATGTTGCATTGCATGTAGCAGGGGTCTAAATCTAGGGGGAGAACCTGGGTGGTAGTATGATCCAGGATGTACCAATCATGGGAGGGGTTAGACCATTCAAGTCGTGGAGGACTTTGGTGGTGTGCTATTCTTCTTGACCTGTGGGTGGCGATGTTGTCCCAAGTCGAGGTAGAACCACTGCCGCAGTGCTACACCCTTTTTGTCCTGCTCTGGCGGTGGTGCAGCGGGGCAGGGAACATGCTGTGGCTGCTGGAGGAGGAGATGAAAGGGGGAGACGCCCTCGCCACAAGGTCTTCTTGTATCCCGCGCCCAGGCACCCTAGGCCTGGGTGCTGGCGGTCCGGAGTTCCGGCCCAGGTGCCCATGGCCTGGTCGGAGCAGTGTTGGCGTCCATCTCAGGCACCTTAAGCCTGAGGTGAGGTACTACACCTGAGGCCTGGGGCCCAGTGGTTTCGACTGGGCTCCGCAAGGGTGGATAAGTCCGAGGGACCCTGAGGTGGATGGGGCCCGTATCTGAGGAGAGGAGGCCGGAGAAGTTACCCTTCTGAAGAGCACGGAGCAGCATCAACCCGGTGACGGAGGGGCCTCTGGTAACTCCCTTGGAGGGACATCTTCCCCCTGACAGGGGCCGCAACGCAGCGAAGGCACTCCAGTTCATGTTCTCTAGAGTCGCTGGTAGAGACTCCAAAGATTCAAGTTCTCTCTCAAGCCGATGGCTGTAGCAACCGCTGGTGAAACCACAGTGGTTTAGTTTGATTGTTAGGACTGTGCCTCGACCTGCTCACCCCACCGTATTGAACTGTTTTATGGGTCCCAACCAGTCGGCTGACAAAGGACTGTTTATTCATGTGCTATAATAAACAAGTGTTGGACCCTTATCGGTGTGTGGTACTCTGGTTAATGGGAGCGAAGGGAAGTGTCAGCACAACAGACTTGGCTCTTAACCACTTAAGCCCCGGACCATTTCGGGCCATTAGGACCAGGCCTGTTTTTGGGATTCGGCACTGCGCTGCTTTAACTGTAATTTGTGCGGACATGCAATGTTGTACCCAAATGAAATTTGCGTCCTTTTCTTCCCACAAATAGAGCTTTCTTTTAATGGTATTTGATTGCCTCTGCGATTTTTATTTTTTGCGATATAAACAGAAAAAGACCGAAAATTTTGAAAAAAAATGATATTTTCTACTTTTTGTTATAAGAAAAATCGAATAAACTCAATTTTAGTCATACATTTAGGCCAAAATGTATTCAGCCACATGTCTTTAGTAAAAAAAATGTCAATAAGCGTGTATTTATTGGTTTGCGCAAAAGTTATAGCGTTTACAAACTAGGGTACATTTTCTGAAATTTACACAGCTTTTAATTTATGACTGCCTATCTCATTTCTTGAGGTGCTAAAATGGCAGGGCAGTACAAAACCCCCCCCCAAATGACCCCATTTTGGAAAGTAGACACCCCAAGGAAATTGCTGAGAGGCATGTTGAGCCCATTGAATATTTTTTCTTTTTTGTCCCAAGTGATTGAATAATGACAAAAAAAAAATTACAAAAAGTTGTCACTAAATGATATATTGCTCACACATGCCATGGTTATATGTGGAATTGCACCCCAAAATACATTCTGCTGCTTCTCCTGAGTACGGGGATACCACATGTGTGGGACTTTTTAGGAGCCTAGCCACGTACGGGACCCCGGAAACCAAGCACCGCCTTCAGGATTTCTAAGGGCGCAAATTTTTGATTTCACTCCTCACTACCTATCACAGTTTCGAAGGCCATAAAATGCCAAAATAGCACAAAACCCCCCCAAATGACCCCATTTTGGAAAGTAGACACCCCAAGCTATTTGCTGAGAGGCATGTTGAGTCCATGGAATATTTTATATTTTGCCACAGGTTGCGGGAATATGACAAACTTTTTTTTTTTTGCACAAAGTTGTCACTAAATGATATATTGCTCACACATGCCATGGGCATATGTGAAATTACACCCCAAAATACATTCTGCTGCTTCTCCTGAGTACGGGGATACCACATGTGTGGGACTTTTTGGGAGCCTAGCCGCGTACGGGACCCCAAAAACCAAGCACCGCCTTCAAGGTTTCTAAGGGCATAAATTTTTGATTTCGCTCCTCACTACCTATCACAGTTTTGAAGGCCATAAAATGCCAAGATGGCACAAAACCCCCCCAAATGACCCCATTTTGGAAAGTAGACACCCCAAGCTATTTGCTGAGAGGCATGGTGAGTATTTTACAGCTCTCATTTGTTTTTGAAAATTAAGAAAGACATTTTTTTTTCTTTTTTTTTCTTTTTTTACATTTTCAAAACTTTGTGACAAAAAGCGAGATCTGCAAAATACTGAACATACCTCTCAGCAAATAGCTTGGGGTGTCTACTTTCCAAAATGGGGTCATTTGGGGGGGTTTTGTGCCATCTGGGCATTCCATGGCCTCCGAAACTGTGATAGGCAGTGAGGAGTGAAATCAAAAATTTACACCCATAGAAATCCTGAAGGCGGTGCTTGGTTTTTGGGGTCCCGTACGCGACTAGGCTCCCAAAAAGTCCCACACATGTGGTATCCCCGTACTCAGGAGAAGCAACAGAATGTATTTTGGGGTGTAATTCCACATATGCCCATGGCATGTTTGAGCAATATATAATTTAGTGACAACTTTTTGTACATTTTTTTTTTGGTCATTATTCAATCACTTGGGACAAAAAAAAAAATATTCAATGGGCTCAACATGCCTCTCAGCAAATAGCTTGGGGTGTCTACTTTCCAAAATGGGGTCATTTGGGGGGGTTTTGAACTGTCCTGGCATTTTATGCACAACATTAGGAAGCTTATGTCACACATCATCCACTCTTCTAACCACTTGAAGACAAAGCCCTTTCTGACACTTTTTGTTTACATGAAAAAAAATTTTTTTTTGCAAGAAAATTATGTTGAACCCCCAAACATTATATATTTTTTTTAAAGCAAAGGCCCTACAGATTAAAATAGTGGGTGTTGCATTTTTTTTTTCCACACAGTATTTGCGCAGCGATTTTTCAAACACATTTTTTGGGGGAAAAACACACTTTTTTTATTTTTAATGCACTAAAAAACACTATATTGCCCAAATGTTTGATGAAATAAAAAAGATGATCATAGGCCGAGTACATGGATACCAAACACGACATGCTTTAAAATTGCGCACAAACGCGCAGCGGCGACAAACTACATTAATTTTTAAAAGCATTTAAAAGCCTTTACAGGTTACCACGTTAGATTTACAGAGGAGGTCTACTGCTAAAATGACTGCCCTCGATCTGACCTTCGCGGTGATACCTCACATGCATGATGCAATTGCTGTTTACATATGACGCTAGACCGACGCTTGCGTTCGCCTTTGCGCAAGAGCAGGGGAGGACAGCGGTGCTTTTTTTTTTTTTTATTATTTATTTGGCTTTTTTATTTTATTTTTAAACTGTGCCTTCCATATTTTATTTTTTTACCATTTTTATCGTTATCTCAGGGAATGTAAATATCCCCTATGATAGCAATAAGTAGTGACAGGTACTCTTTTTTTGAAAAAAATTGGGGGGTTAGACCCTAGATCTTTCCTCTGCCCTCAAAGCATCTGACCACACCAAGATCGGTGTGATAAAATGCTTTCCCAATTTCCCAATGGCGCTTTTTATATCCGGGGGGGGGACATTCCCTCCCACTGCTTGTAAAAGCAGTCTAGAGGCTAATTATCTGCTAGAATTGCTTTTACATGAAAGCCGGCTGCTGGCTGAAAAGAATGATACCAAGATGATACCTAAACCCGCAGGCATCATTCTGGTATAAACATTCAAAGTCCAGCAACATACCAGTACGTTGCTGGTCCTTGTTGGACATGTATTGTAATCTTTTTTTTCATACAGCCTATTGGCTGAACGAAAAAAAGAGATTGATTGGTGGGTATGCCCACCATTAGAATACCTCCCTTCATCCACCCACTTCTAATGATGGGCATATATGCCGAAGCATGGGGGCATCCTCCCGCAAAAAAGTTATGCCGCGTACACACGGTCAAGCCTTCGTCGGAATTTCGACCGTATGTACGCGGCATAAAAGGTTATGCCGCGTACACACGGTCGGACTTTTCCACGGGCAAGCCTCCGTTGGAATTTCAACCGTATATACGCGGCATTAGGAGCAAAATCGCTCCTCCGCCCCTGCTGCCCCCATGCTTCGGCATATATGCTCTTTTTTTTAACTGTGGTGTCAAGGCTTTATATATCGTGGGAGCAAACGCTGTTGCTGTCAAGATAAATAATTCCGCGCTGCAGTTGAATGGCGCACCTGAAAACAAAAAATTACATACCTGAAAAGCAAGCATGATAAAACATTGTAGAATAGAATACAGTAAAAAAGAGCAGAACAATAGAGAGAAAATAGAGAGAGAGAGAACAATAAAACGACAACTATTTTTGTTTTTTTTTATTTTATATTTTTTTTGTGTTTTGTTTTTTACGTTTTTTTTTTTCTTTTTTACACTTTTTTTGTAACTTTACAACTGTAATGGTTCGGGTCTCTCAAAATGTAATGGCATCTTGGGAGACCCTGTGTAAGTGTGTCCTTGTCTGTGAAATGCTGTACCCTACGCTAAAACTTCACTTTTGAGTGGTAGCGTTCAAAACATTCACCTTGGACTGGTTGATATTGATGGTTGCTATGGACTGGTTGCTATGGACGGTTGCTATGGACAGTTGCTATGGACGGTTGCTACGGATTGGTTGTTATGGACGGTTGCTATGGATTGGTTGCCATGGACAGTTGCTATGGACTGGATGCTATGGATAGTTGCTATGGATGGTTGCTATGGACAGTTGCTATGGACGGTTGCTATGGACTGGTTGCAATGGATGGTTGCTATGGACAGTTGCTATAGACTGGTTGCTATGGATGGTTGCTATGGACGGTTGCTATGGACTGGTTGCTATGGACGTTTGCTATGGACTGGTTGATATGGATCAGGCCTGTCTCTGCGAACGCTGCAGTTATGTGTGTTGTGTTTGGTAAGTGACAGTGATCGATCGATACTGCACTTGGGTGGGCTGGGCTGGGCTGGGCTGGGCGGAGGGGCTAAACGCAGGCGCTAGCAGGTATCTGGGCTGATCCCGCTAACACTGCGTTTTTGGGAACCCTAAACCGCTGGGGATGCTAGTATAGATCTGATCAGATACTATACCACTAAGGGGGGTGTATGCTTTGCGCGTGGGTGTTAGCGTTACTGGCACTAACCTGACGCTGCCTGGGGCGACGCAGACCCTCTCTGGCGCTAAAACCTAATTGATCTCACCCGCCGGGCGATCAGGGGGGTTAAACCTTTATTGGGTTATATACGGCGGGTGCCCTGATGCTATAAAAAGCAAACTAATCAACCAGCGTCACCCGTAACCTTTATATGGTGATCCCTGGTGAAAGGGTTAACTAGGGGCAATCAGGGGGTTAAAACCTTTATTAGGTTAAATATGGGGGTACCTGACACTATATAAAAACCTGACGGGTAACCTAAATAACTAAATAACTTACTGGCTAACCAGTGACACCAGTGACGCTTATACGGCGATCACTGGTGAAAGGGTTAACTCTAGGGGCAATCAGGGGGTTAAAATAATATATGGGGGTACCTGACACTAATAAAAACCTGCGGCGAACCTAAAAAAAAATAACTAATAATCTAAAACACCAGCGACACAAATACAGCGATCGGAAAAACAATCGCTTAGTGACGCTGAAGTTAGGGGGTGAAAGGGTTACCTGGGGGGTGATCAAGGGGTTAAACCTTTATTAGGGGGGGGGTTAGGGGGCTACCCTGGACCTAAAGGGGCCTAATCCTAACTGCCCTGCAACTTTTTACAATCACAGATGACACTAAATGCAGTGATCAGTAAAATAAATGATCACTGCAATCAGTGACACTGTGATTGGGGGCTTTGGGGTGACCTGGGGGGTGATCTGGGGGTGACTGGGGGGTGATTTGTGTGCCTATGTGTACCTACGTGTCAGTGGACTGTTGGTGCACTAACCTCTGTCTTCACTCCTCGGCCCCGGGAACGAAAAGACCGCGGCGAGGGAGATGACATCACTTCCTCCAGCCTTGTTTACATCACATGGCGGAGGAAGCATTTTCATTGGCCGGGAGCGATCGCGAGGGGGGGGCGGAATCGAGCGGCCGCCCCCTCATGCCTGATCGCTCCCGAACACTTAACGGCCGCTCACTGCAGTGAAGGGGGGTCCGGATGGACCCCCCAACTGCACAAAGGCGATCACGTAGATCTACGTGATTCTGCCTGTCCGTGCCATTCTGCCGACGTAAATCGGCGGTGGGCGGTCGTTAAGTGGTTAAAGAAACACACCGGCCCGAGGAGAACAACAGGTACTGGCCTTCACCTCACCCGCTGCAATGGGGAGGACATGGGCCGTAGCGCATTTCACTCTTGCATACAAGATACCCCTAGATAAGAGCTATCGGATAACCGATTCACGAGAGAAGGGAGTGAGGCCGCTACATGCATGTTTATGTTTAACACATGTACAACCCATGACCAATGTCCCCATGTGTTTAATAATTGAGTTTTTTGACCTCCTCATTTAAAGTCCCATGGGCTAACGTTTCTGTTTTTATTGCATACAATTTAGGGATAGAGGAGGGTCATCTGTGAGGCAATCATCAGACCATTATCTCTCTTTTCCAAAGTGAAACAATAAAAGTGAAATATTCCTTTAAATATCGTACCTGGGGGGTGTCTATAGTATGCCTGTAAATTGGCGCGCGTTTCCCGTGTTTAGAACTGTCCCTGCACAAAATGACATTTCTAAAAAAAGTCATAAAAACTACTCGCGGCTATTAATGAATTGTTGGTCCCGGCAATACAGATCAAAGTCATTGAAAAAAACGTCAGGGGTCCCCTACTCCAGTCCATTACCACACGCTATGAAAATAATTTTACTGTTGGGGTCCCCACACCTTGGGAAATTTTATCAAGGGGGACACAGCACTAGAAAGTTGAGAACCACTGGTTTAGATCAAAGCATATTCATGTGTTAGAATGGTCCAGTCACAGTCCAGACCTAAATCCCATTGAGAATCTGTGGCAAGACTTGAAAATTGCTGATCACAGACGCTCTCCATCCAATCTGACAGAGCGTGAGATATTTTGCAAATAAGAATGGGCAGAAATGTCCCTCTCTAGATGTGCAAAGCTGGTAGAGACATCCCCAAAAAGACTTGCAGCTGTAATTGCAGAGAAAGGCGGTTCTACAAAGTCTTGACTAAGGGGGCGCCATACAAATATACCCCCCACACTTTTCACATATTTATTTGTAAAAAATGTTGAAAACCATTTATCATTTTCCTTCCACTTCACAATTATGTGCCACTTTGTGTTGGTCCATCACATAAAATCCTAATAAAATACATTTATGTTTTTGGTTGTAACATGACAAAATGTGGAAAATTTCAAGGGGTATGAATACTTTTTCAAGGCACCAAGTTCAATAAAATAATGTAATTTCCATGTTCTGTGTACTGTGGGAGACCAGATATAGTGAATGCAGGGTGCTGGGTTTAGTAACACTTTAAAATCTATAAGCATGAGATAATTTTCACCCAATTTAACCAATATCGGTAAAACAAGTCATTGGTCGCACACTGGAACTCCAACTTATCTTGATGTCATCTTTATTGTCAAAAGGATCAGACATATACAGGCAATAGTAGACGCATTTTACAAGCGATAGCTTGCTTGTGAACAATTTTTGCCCATTCTTCTTTGCAAAATATCTCAAGCTCTGTCAGATTGGATGGAGAGTGTCTTTGAACAGCAATTTTCAAGTTTTGCCACAGATTCTCAATGTGATTTAGGTCTGGACTATGACTGGGCCATTCTAACACATGAATATGCTTTGATCTAAACCAGTGGTTCTCAACCCTCTAGTGCTGTGACCCCCTTGATAAAATTTCCCAAGTTGTCTTTCCGAGGTCTGCACCTGTGATCTACCTTGCACCTGATTCTGCCTGGAGCGGTGTGCTTCTTCTTTGTTCTCTGCTAACCAATACCGGTGATTGGTTGGTAAAGGAACAAAGGCAAATTGATCCACCACTGAACGCCGCTAAGTTTGTAATACTGGGATTAAATTATTGATTTGTGGAGCTGATACAACCGCCGTCTTTACCAAATGATCAATGAGAGAAGAATGAATATAGCGCAGTCATTATCAATAACACTGTTACCCGCCATTCAGTAATGAGCTCAGTGAATCTTCCACATTACGAAAGGCGTTTAAATGAATAACCTTACAAGTCTACATGAATGAATGAATGAATGCCTCGCTCACAATATAAAGCAACATGATCATTTATTTTGTTTATCATAAAAAGCCATCATTCAGCTCCAGCCCTAGACTAGGGTGACCAGACATCCCCGGTTTCCGGGGACAGTCCCTGGATTGAGGACATTGTCCCTGGACCAAGTCTGTCCCCGGTTTTGTCCCTGGATTGAGGACACTGTCCCCGGATCAAGTCTGTCCCCAGTTTTGTCCCTGGATTGAGGACACTGTCCCCGGACCAAGTCTGTCCCCGGTTTTGTCCCTGGATTGAGGACACTGTCCCCGGACCAAGTCTGTCCCCGGTTTTGTCCCTGGATTGAGGACACTGTCCCCGGATCAAGTCTGTCCCCAGTTTTGTCCCTGGATTGAGGACACTGTCCCCGGACCAAGTCTGTCCCCGGTTTTGTCCCTAGATTGAGGACACTGTCCCCGGACCAAATCTGTCCCCGGTTTTGTCTCTAGATTGAGGACATTGTCCCCGGACCAAGTCTGTCCCCAGTTTTGTCCCTGGATTTAGGACACTGTCCCCGGACCAAGTCTGTCCCCAGTTTTGTCCCCGGATTGAGGACACTGTCCCCGGACCAAGTCTGTCCCCGGTTTTGTCCCTAGATTGAGGACACTGTCCCCGGATCAAGTCTGTCCCCAGTTTTGTCCCTGGATTGAGGACACTGTCCCCGGACCAAGTCTGTCCCCGGTTTTGTCCCTAGATTGAGGACACTGTCCCCGGACCAAGTCTGTCCCCGGTTTTGTCTCTAGATTGAGGACACTGTCCCTGGACCAAGTCTGTCCCCAGTTTTGTCCCTGGATTGAGGACACTGTCCCCAGACCAAGTCTGTCCCCGGTTTTGTCCCTAGATTGAGGTCACTGCCCGGACCAAGTCTGTCCCCAGTTTTGTCCCCGGATTGAGGACACTGTCCCCGGACCAAGTCTGTCCCCGGTTTTGTCCCCGGATTGAGGACACTGTCCCCGGACCAAGTCTGTCCCCGGTTTTGTCCCTGGATTGAGGACACTGTCCCCGGATCAAGTCTGTCCCCAGTTTTGTCCCCGGATTGGATTTGAACAGGGGCTGGGGCAATTTCAAAGACAGTCAGTGCAGAATAAATAAAAAAAATCTGAATTACACACCGCCGCTCCACCGCTCCTACTAGCTTAGTGGGGTGTATTTTTTTCCATTATCTGTGCCCCTTTCTGATGATCATGTGCTGGTCGGAGCGGAGGGACAATTTCTTCAGTTTCGGGTGTCCATTCAGCTCCGCTCGCATGTTCTTCTGCCTTGGCTCAAGTCCCCGCCAGCCGCCTGCCTTCTTATCTCCTTGCCTTCCCTGGCGGAATGATCTTCCTCCGCTCCCCACCCAGTAGTAGCCGGGGCACGGAGAGTAAGACTTGGGAGGCTGTGAGGTGGGCAGGGGGCGGCGGCAGTGACGGGCAGAGAGAGGCAGCTGGGCTCAGCTGAAGGCGTCCAGCAGCAGGAACAGAGGGGAAGATGATCCGATGGTGGGGCTGCCGGCGCCTTCAAGGCTTTAACACAGGTGTGCTTTGGGTGTGTATATGAATAGACTACATTGCACTTTGTCTGTCTCTCTGGCATCATGGACGGAATCATAACTCACAGGCAGCAGACACTCTATCATGGCTCCGGCTGGCTCTGTCACAGTGTGTCACATAACCCCCCCCCCCCCCCGCTCGACAACTTAGAATAAAGCCTACATTAAAAAACCTCTGTTCTGTTCTTTCTCGGCAGATCCCCCGCCCCCCTCCCCGCTCAACAACTGATGAGATCAGAGAAGTTAGGTATAGAACGAACCTCCGTCCCGCGGCAGCCCCACCCGCTCAACAACTCAGATCAGAAGTTAGTTATATAATGTAGAATGAACCTCCGTTCCCGCGGCAGCAGCCCAAACCCCCCCCCCCCCCCCGCTCAACAAACGTCCGCACGGGACAGTTGAAAAGTTGGGAGGTATGCATAACATGTCTGCTGGGTGCTGATTTTGGTAATTATTGGTCATATGTATCAGCACCCAGCAGCCATGGTAAGTGACACACTGTGACAGCCAGCCAGAGCAATGATAGAGTGCCTGCTGCCTGTGAGTTCTCATAATGCTGATGATGTTAACCAGTTGCTGATCGCCTGATAGCAGATTCACTACTACAGGACGGCCGCGCTGCACAGGATCATGTATATATGTAATCCTGCATTTCTGGGTATGGGAGCCAATCAGCGGCTTGGGCGGACTCGATGTCCACCGGTACCCGCTGATCGTTATGTACATAGGCAGAACAGTGGTCTGCCTATGTAAACAAGGCAGATCGCTGTTCTGTCAGTATGGAAGACATTGATCCTGTGTTCCTGCAAAGCAGGTACAGGGATCTATGCCTTCCCCTTGTAAAAGCACCTCCCCCACAGTAAGAAAACACTTGTTAGGCACACATTTAACCCTTTGATCGCCCGAGATGTTATCCCCTTCCCAACCAGTGTCATTAGTAAAGTGACAGTGCATATTTTTAGCACTGATCACTGTATTAGTGTCACTGGTTCCCATAAAGTTTCACTTATGCCGCGTACACACGATCGGAATTTCCGATGAAAAAAGTCAGACGGAGTTTTTTCATCGGAAATTCCGACCGTGTGTGGGCCCCATCTGACTTTTTCCATCGGAGTTTAGAAATGGAACATGTTTTATTTTTTTCCTATGGAAAAAAATCCGATCGGAAATTCCGATCGTCTGCGTGAAACGGAGAAAAAAACATGCATGCTCAGAATCAAATCGACGCATGCTCGGAAGCATTGAACTTAATTTTTCTCGGCTTGTCTTAGTGTTGTACGTCACTGCTTTTAGACGGTCAGAATATTGTCTGACAGTGTGGAGTCAAGACTGATGGAAGACAGCTTGAATGGAATTCCGACGGAAAATTTCATCGGATTTTATCCCATCGGAAATTCCGATCGTGTGTACAGGGCATTAGTGTCTGATTTGTCCGCCGCAATATCGCAGTCCAGCTTTGAGTCGCTGATTGCCGCCATTACTAGTCGAAAAAAAAATGTCCCCGGATTTCATTTTAAAGATCTGGTCACCTTACCCTAGACGGAGAGGATGCCATCAGTCTGCTGCAGCCAGGAGGAAGCATTTCCTCAGTCTCCCCTCGCCCAGTGAGCAGACTGCAACATTATAACTTTGTATCAAGTATCAAGTCACAAGGTGCGAGGCTGCGCAGCAATGGGCTGATCTGGGTCAGACATTTTTGAATACACCCAATATCTGCACAGGCACTGGGATTGGCATGACTGTGTCATCTCTGATGATGCCTGAACAAAGATAGTGTTGTCCTTCTGGAGAGAAAAGCAGATGAAGGCGTTGTCAGGGGGAGTACTGAATTCTCTGTTATTAAATGCCTGGAAGTGTTACACTCACACATTACTGAGCAAGCTGCACCAGTGGCGTCACCCCCCCCTCCACCAACTATAGTCCCCCCTTAGTACAGACCCTCCCTCAGTACAGACCCCCCTCCACTAACTACAGACCCCCTCCCGCAGTATAGATCCCCCTCACTAAGAACAGACCCCCCTTCCTCAGTACAGACCACCCTCCATCAGTATAGACCCCCCCACTAAGTACAGACCCCCCTCCCTCAGTACAGACCACCCTCCGTCAGTATAGACCCCCCCACTAAGAACAGACCCCCCTTCCTCAGTACAGACCACCCTCCATCAGTATAGACCCCCCCACTAAGAACAGACCCCCCTTCCTCAGTACAGACCACCCTCCGTCAGTATAGACCCCCCCACTAAGAACAGACCCCCCTTCCTCAGTACAGACCACCCTCCGTCAGTATAGACCCCCCTCCCTCAGTACAGACCACCCTCCATTAGTATAGACCCCCCTCAGTACAGAACCCCCTCACTTAGTACTGACCCCCTTCCTCAGTACAGACCCCCCTCATCAGTACAGACCAGGGCCGGACTGGGAATAAAATCCAGCCCTGGAAAAAAATTCATACCAGCCCCACAGCATTATTATACCAGCATAACGTCATTATTTTCTTGTTCATGAAAGGGAAAACCATACATTTTAAAGCACATTTGAAGAGTGTATTATATATAGATAAGACAGATATGAAAGCACATAGGGCTTTATATACATAAAACGCAAATTCCAGTTAAAAGTGGTCAATCATCAAGGGGCACCCCAGGAACTCAGAACGTGGGGAGGGGGGACCACCTTCCGCAGAAAGAATACACTAAGGTAAGGGGGGTGGGTTACTGATATAAGGGGGAAACCTTTATATCAATGCCCCCTTAAATTATCATATTCACTCCCCCCTTACATCAGTGACCCCCCCTCAGACTGGCCTAGCGGTGCTGTCACTGACCTCCTCTCAGGTACACCATGCAGGGCTCAGTCAGTCGGCTCCAGCTCGGTGGCTCTGGTTTTATCCAATAGTCTCCTCTCCACAGTCCCCACACATCTGACTTCTCCCATGACCCCCATCCCAGCGGTGCTCCCACTCTTGACTCCTCTCCAGACTCCCTCAGAGACTGCAGACATGATACAGGAGATGGTCAGAGGCTGCAGACATGATACAAGAGCTCAATGCAGCCCCACCAGTACCCATCAAATGCATCCTCATCAGTGCCCATCAAATGCAGCCTCACTGTGCCCATCAATGCAGCCTCACTGTGCCCATCAATGCAGCCTCCCTGTGCCCATCAATGCAGCCACACTGTTCCCACCATTGCAGCCACACTGTGCCCACCATTGCAGCCACACTGTGCCCACTATTACAGCCTCACTGTGCCCACCATTGCAGCCTCACTGTGCCCATCAATGCAGCCTCACTGTGCTCATCATTGCAGCCTCACTGTGCTCATCAAATGCAGCTTTACTGTGCCCGTGAATGCAGTCTCTCCTGTGATAGGCTGAACGCTGACTCTATCTACTATCACACGAGCCGGTCTAGGGGGGCGGGACCGTGTTACAGCTTCACCGCCGAACACAGATCCAGCCAGGCAGCTCCATGATAAACAGGAGCAGGAGAGAGGGGACAGGGAGCACTGCTGCAGCCGCAAATGAAACCGGCCCTAGGACAGGCAGCCTACCGGGAAATCTCCTGTTATCCCGGTAGGCCAGTCCGGCCCTGGTACAGACACCCCCCCTTTAGTGCAGACCCCCATCAGTATAGAATCCCCCCTTAGTGCAGACCCCCGCAGTATAGACACCCCCCTTAGTGCAGACCCTCCACCAGTATAGACCCCCCTCAGTACAGACCCCCCTCATCAGTACAGACACCCCCATCAGTGTAAAATCTTCCGTCTTAGTGCAGACACCCCCTTTTAGTGCAGACCCCCATCAGTATAGAATCCCCCCTTAGTGCAGACCCCCCCATCAGTATAGAATCCCCCTTAGTGCAGACCCCCTCAGGATAGACACCCCCCCCTTAGTGCAGACCCTCCATCAGTAAAGAATCCCCCCTTAGTACAGACCCCTGCAGTATACACCCCCCTTAGTACAGACCCCAGAAGTATAGACACCCCCTTAGTGCAGACCCCCGCAGTATAGACACCCCCCTTAGTGCAGACCCCATCAGTATAGAATCCTCCCTTAGTACAGACCCCTGCAGTATATACACACCCCCTTAGTACAGACCCCCACAGTATAGACACCCTCCCTTAGTGCAGACCCCCACAGTATAGACACCCTCCATTTAGTGCAGATCACCGCAGTATAGACACCCCCTTTAGTGCAGACCCCTGCAGTATAGACACCCCCCATTAGTGCAGACCCCGCAGTATAGACACCTCCCATTTAGTGCAGACCCCTGCAGCATAGACACCCCCCATTTAGTGCAGACCCCCGCAGCATAGACACCCCCCATTTAGTGCAGACCCCTGCAGTATAGACACCCCCCATTTAGTGCAAACACCTGCAGTATAGACACCCCTCATTTAGTGCAGACCCCCGCAGTATAGACACCCCCCGTTTAGTGCAGCCCCCCGCAGTATAGACACTCCACTTGGTGCAGACCCCGCAGTATAGACACCCCACTTGACCAATCTGCATTGCTGGGCACTGATGAGGTTGCATTTGCTGGGCACTGGTAAGGCTGCATTTGCTGGGCACTGGCAAGGCTGCATTGATGGGCACTGGTCAGGCTGAATTTGCTAGGCACTGGTAAGGCTGCATTTTTTCTGGGCACTGGCAAGGCTGCATTGATGGGCACTGGTCAGGCTGCATTGATGGGCACTGGTCAGGCTGCATTGATGGACACTGGTAAGGCTGCATTTGGTGGGCACTGATAAGTCTGCATTTGAAGGGCACTGGTAAGGCTGCATTGCTGGGCACTGATCAGGCTGCATTAATGGGCACCGTTCAGGCTGAATTTGATGGGCACTGAGGAGTGAGCAGCCCGGGGCCTGGGCCCCACCTTGCACAATCAATACAGGCAGCCTAAGGAGAGGGGCCCCGGGCCGGCACACTCAGCACTCCCGGCCTCACTCCTCTACACAGACCAACACATGTGTGCGGACACCTTGGGGCAGGAGGGGCCCCACATATCGGAGCCTGCAGAAACATAGTGCAGGAGGGGCCCCTAGACCTCAGAAAGACCCTGCATAGCAACATAGTGCAGAAGGGGCCCCCAGTCATTACTTGTTTTAGAAATTCCTTGCGAAGGAACCTTTTATCGCACATTGTGGTGTTTTTTTTGTTAGTACAGCATACAGGTTAAATTATTTTGTTGTTACATCTGTTCTATATTTATTTGTTTAATGCATGTGAATTTTATGTCCTCGTAAACTGATACTTTACAATAAATGTTGCACTTTTTTCGTTAAAAAAAGAGTACGTAATATATATACACACACACACACATACACATTTTTATTTTTGAGGTGGGGCGGAGGATCTTGGGTGAGTTCCCACACTTCTTTTCCTAGGACTTGATCCCTGCCCCGCACCATTACACCACCACCACCACCACCATCACCAGCCTGAACCGGTGATACAAGGCAGGATGGATCCATGCTTTCATGTTGTTTACGCCAAATTCTGACCCGACCATCTGAATGTCACAGATCCTGTGCCAATTGTAGCCTCAGTTTCCTGTTCTTAGCTGACGGAAGTGGCACCCGGTGTTGGTTCAAGGTTCGATGTTTGCATTCAGAGATGGTATTCTGCATACCTTGGTCGTAACGAGTGGTTATTTGAGTTACTGTTGCCTTTCTATCATCTGGAACCAGTCTGCCCATTCTCCTCTGACCTTTGACATCAACAAGGCATTTTCGTCCACACAACTGCCGCTCACTGGATATTTTCTCTTTTTCGGACCATACTCTGTAAGACTGAGAGATGGTTGTGCGTGAAAATCCCAGTAGATTAGCAGTTTTGAAATACCTCAACTTCAGTAATTCGTCTTCACCACGTCTAGATGCCTAAATGCATTGAGTTGCCGCCATGTGATTGGCTGGTTAGCAATGTGAGTTACTAAGCAATTGAACAGGTGTACCTAATATAGTGGCCGGTGTATTGACCAACTCTGTAGCAAAATTATGTCATTGGGTCTGTACACCTGCTGTCTCCATTATGAGGGGTTCCCACCATCCCTGTGCTGAGTTCCTGGGTCTGTACACCTGCTGTGCCCATTATGAGGGGTTCCCACCATCCCTATGCTAAGTTTTTGGGTCCTCACACCTGCTGTGCCTATTATATAGGGTTCCCACCATCCCTGCTGGGATTTTTTAGTTATTTAAGTTATTTATTTTTTAACATGGAGAATGTAGTAAAAGAAGCTGGAACTCACATAAGTAGATGGGAACTCTCCATGGGGGGGATGGGAACACACAAAACTCCCAGGTGGGCAGGAACAGAGTCAGGATTTATGGCAGTGAGATCTCATTGGTTGGGTTTCCAAGACATATAGGAAGCCAGAGGCCACCTATAACTAAATATCACCTAAATGATGTGTGGCCTCCTAGGAAACAGAAATCCATAGCGGAGATATTAATGTACTTCTTCCACGCACAGACACAGAATTACACCGTTGCCCTTTTTTTAGCCGATCTATGGGAGGAGATCTAGGACGGAATGTTTTCTGCGCTCATCGCCCTCCATCATTGATATCTCACCCCTGGGTTTAGCTGTACCGTGAATCCACTTTTCACACTTTGAAAAAGCTCCTCCGCTCTGCTCATACACCCAATAATATCGAGCGCCACAGAGATATGGAGCTCATTGAAATGTTTTTTTCCATCTTCTTTAGTGCTCGATGTGCTGATTTTTCAGCTTGCAGAAGTATTTAAAATGGTGAAGTAATACCCATCGTCCCCGGCATACAGAACGCCGATGCCGGTTCTCCCCATAACTGCGGCAAACAAAACACATCTACGGCACCCAAGGGCCCACCCTCCCCGGGCCTCTCCATGGCATAATAGGGAGATGATTATATACGGCTGGCGTCCTGTGCTTGCGTGGCGCTTTTTATCGATTTGTTTACACCTCATTTATTTGAAAATGGTCTAAACATGTTTATAAGTCATTTTAATGTGGTTCTTGTTTTCCATTGAGCGGCATTGTTTAGAATACAATGAAATTGGTTCAGATACATTTCACACATTACAAAAGCGTCAGATGAGAGGGAAGGCTTTTGTATTCCTTTATTTAGAGATGTTTGTTGGAGGTTGCCTTGTGTTTTGCGGCGGTACGGACAAAGCCAACGTGCTCAGTCTGGGGGCTCTAAAGCTCATGTAGCAATACCCCCGAAGGGGCCGCTGGTTTAAGATTTGGGCCTGCCGTTACCTTACTGTTCGCCACGTCCGTCCTAGGGGTCTTCCTTGAAGAGTTGTTAATAGATGTCTGCACCAAACACTCAAGCCTCGTACACACGACCGGTTTTCTCGTCAAAAAACGACAAGAAAATTGCTGGCAGAGCTTTCTTGCCGAGAAAACCGGCCGTGTGTACGAGGCTTTCAGGTTTCTCGTCAATAAAACTGGCCAGAATCTCAACGAGAAAAATAGAGAACCTGCTCTCTATTTTCTCGTCGAGATTCTCGACGGCCTGTTTCCCGACGAGAAACCAGAGAGTGCGTACGCTTACCTGTCGCTGTGGAAACCTGCGCATGCTCGAAATGACTTTGATGGGCATAGGTAGCGTGTAGCAAGATGGCGGTGGCGGCATCGAATGTGACGAGCGTCACCGTGTTCGTTCCATTCAAAAGAACGGCGGTTCTTTTGAATCAAACGTGTGTACACTCGGCCGGGACAAGATTCTTGTCAAAAATCTTGTCAGGAAAAACAACGGGTTTTTTCCTGACGAGATTCTCGGCCTTGTGTACAAGGCTTTAGTCTATTTTTCTCAAGGGTTTATTTCAAGAACTTCAGAACCTTAGGTTTTGCGGATCACAGGTACTTTCCTTTATCCAGAGGACCAATAACTTCCACACTGGATGTAGCATCCACCGGATAGGCCTCTCTCACTGACCTAGCAGATCGTTCAAAAAGTCTCTGCCACAGACTTGTGTAACCACACACTTGGTAAAGTTCTGAAACACAACTCACGTGGCAGGATCTTTCAGCCAGGCCGGCAGCACTGTGAGGTAGATTTTTGATCCAGATGCGTCCTCCAATTAAATCCTCAATTGCTCGGCCCCTTCCCGCAGGTAAGGCGACACAGGACCATCTCTGGATCAGTAGGCCTCAGCAACTTCTGGGCCTACTCTCAGTAACGGAGCCTCGGGGGGTCCGCATGCCCCGAGGCATAAAACTGCTAACACATCCCAGGACGGCCGTCAGGTCAGGATAGGAAGACCCCGCCAAAACTGTGTCTGCCCCTTAAGTACCTTCTCCCAGAATGCACAGCGGTGTGACCAATCCCACTGAGCCGCCTCTGGGCAAGAGGTACCCAATACATCCAGCCAGCTGCAGTTCCAACCTTGACCTATGGTGACAGCGACACCCAGAGGAAGGTGGAAAATGTGCAACTCATCTGAACTGGAACAGAGACCCATAATTTGGTACAATTATTCTGAGCTGAACTATAACTCAGACAACTAAATTTACATTAGCGCCTACCCAATAGGAGCAGAGCATTACACTCAATTTTAGGGTCCGGCCATACTAATGCTGGTCAAAGCCATCTGGCTGTCGCCCAATGCACCAACTTCGATTAGACGAGCTTGAAATCTTCCCATAACATGTGAGGTTCGTTTCGTTCTGAATCAAAAATTCGGACGATTTTTTTCCGATATTTGGAAATTTGGATGTATCCGAGTCTCCGAATTACAATAATGAATTTAAGAGAATCCGAAATAACGAAACGAAATTCAGCTGAATTTTTTTATTTATTTTTTCACAATAAAGGTTTATTGTATGGATAAAGAAAATTACAAAGTAACGTTTTTACATTTGTAACAAAAAAAGGTAAGAATCAATGTGAAATTCTAATCAAATTTGAATCAGAATTGAATTTGAAAAAAACAATAGAATAAAATAAAATAGAAAATAAAGGAGTAGTCTGATTAATAGTGCACCATTATCGGTGTCAGTGGGAGGAATAGTGCCCCATCATTGGTATCAGTGGGAAAAACAATACAGAGAATACAAAAAAATATAAAAGAATAGGATAGAATATAAAAGAATAGAATAGCGTAAAACAGAATAGAATAGAATATAAAATAAAATAATACAAAAATAGAATATAAAATAAAGGAATAGAATAGAATAGAAAAACAATAGACTAGAATAAAATTTAAAGAATATATATTATGTCTTCCAAAACTCAAATTTGAATTAGAATACATTCAAATTCAAATATAGAGTAGAAAATAATATAATAGAACAAAATAGAAAATAAGAGAATAGAATAGAATAAAATAAAAAGTATATAACTGTCTTCTGAAATTCGAATTTCAAATAGAATAAATTCAAACTTGAATAGAATAGATTAGAAAAGAATAGAAAAGAGTAGAAAAAAATAGAAAGAATACAGTGTAACCATCTTCCGAAATTCAAATTTTGAATATAAAATAAATTTGAATTTGGAAAAATAGAATAGAAAGCAAAACTGAATAGAAAATAAAAGAATAAAAGGGAAAAGAATAGAATAGAAAAAAAACAATAGAATAGTCATACAGTACATGATGAACCCACCTTGTATGTGTACATGGGTATTGTGTCTTGTGGATTTTTTTTTCTTTTTTTGCCCCTCCCCTTTTCCCTCTGCTCTATGGAATAGGAGTTTTTAGAATTGAGAGTATTATATTTTGCATCTAACATGTATTTTTTCGCTTCTAAATTTAAATTGTCTATATTAGGCACTTTTGTCAGATGAAGAAATTTCTAAACCTAAGGAAGCGTCTGTGACCGCAAAACGCGTAGGAAGATAATACTTTAATTACCTCTAACTGTTGCCTTTAATATTTTTACTTATGGTTGACCAATGTAAAGCTGCTCATACTGATTGTACTAATTTTTAATACTTTTGTAATAAAATTATGTCTTTTTTCATTATATATGTAATTTGTCTAAATAAATATACTGAGATACCATCGTTTATTAGCCATAATTTCTTTTATGTTAATTTTTTGCCCCCAATAGAATAGAAAAAAACTGTATAATAGAATAAAATAGAAAGAATATAATCGTCTTCAGAAACTCAATTTTCAAATAGAATTTGAAATGCTGGTTCAAATTTTCTGAATTCAGTTGAACCAAATTTAATTTGACCGAATTCAGAAAATTTTAATTGATTTTTATAAACAAATAGATTTTTATAAACGAATAAACAAAAAGAAACGAATCCTGCAAGTGAATAAAACAAATTTAACTAAACAAAATTATTTAGATAACGAATTAAAACGAAATGAAACAAATGTTTTCCTTCTGCACGTCTGTCTTACCCAACTGTTTGCAAAGTTTTTTTGACAAATTGGTCGCTCTTTCTTGATTCTGTGGGTGGTGGTGCATGGCTGTTCTTAGTTGGTGGAGCGTTTTGTCTGGTTAATTCTAATAACGAACGAGACTCCTCCATGCTAACTAGTTACGCGACCCCCGCATTCAACTTCTTAAAGGGACAAGTGTCTTTCACGACCCCCGAGTGAAAGTTTGGAGACCCTTGATCTAGAAGAAGTAAAAGTCGTAAAAAAAAGGTTTCTGTAGGTTGACCCACTGGGGTACAGTAAATCTTGTCCTGGAAAAAGAGATGAAAGCCTTTATGATGGGGCCCTGCCTGGTTCCCTGGCATGCTCCTTCAGCTACTCATCTAAGGTACAGTGCCTTGCAAAAGTATTTCCCCCCCCCCCTGGTGTTTTTCCTGTGTTGTGGCATTATAATCTGGAATTAAAATGGATTTTTGGGGTTTTGTACCATGTGATCCACACACCAGAGTCCATCCCAATCACACAGTCCCCTCCACGCCGCCTGCCCTAGGTTAGAGTCATGCGTTGCTATGGTGGGGGGCAAGCCAGCCGCCATCACCATAGCAATAAATGACATCCTAGAGTGTCACTGGTTAATATGGTGTGGGCAGTCTGCCAGCCCATGGCTGACACCGGCTGATCAGCGGTCTTTGATCGATCAAGTTCTCGATCTTAGAGGCGGCAGGGGACAGATGCAACATCAGTCTGATGCAGAGGCATAACTAGAACCTTCAGGTCGCCGGTGCAAGAAACCACGAAGGACCCCCCCTAACCCTCCCTATTCAAGCCCTGGGCTTTTAGTACTGGGAGGGTGTTCAGGGACATCCTCCCAGAACCCTGCTTCCCACGTGACCCCTGGGGCATGCATCCAGCATGCTCTGTGACTGCTGTGTCCTTCACCTGATCACAGATCATGGTAAAATGCCAACCACAGTGGCCCTTTACCATGTGATCAGCTGATCACATGTAAACAGACTTGCCGGTTATCGGCAGTTCTTTCCTCCCACACTGTGTCTGTGTGAGGAAAGGAGAGACGTTAATCAGCAAGACTGTCAGTACATTGTTTACACTAATAATCAGTGCAGCCCCATCAGTACCCATCAGTTCAGGCTATCAGTGGCCATTGGTGCCACCTATCAGTGCTCCTCAATGCTGCCTATCAGTGCCCATCAGTGCCACCTATTAGTGCCATCTATCAGCGCTCATCAATGCTGCCTAGAAGTGCCCATCCATGCCACCTATCAGTGCTCATCAATGCTGCCTATCAGTGCCCATTAGTGCTGCCTATGAGTGCTCATCAGTGTTCCATATCAGTGCTCATCAATGCCGTCTATCAGTGACCATCATAGCTGCCTATCAGTGCCACCTATCAGTGCCTCCTCAGCAGGACTCTGAGCTGAGAGCATTTCTCTCATGCTGCCCTGAGCCTGCACTGACAGTTCCCCCTCCTCCCTCCCTCATACAGATGGGAGGGGAGAGAGCAAATCTGCTCCTTCTCCTCCTGCCCTTCTCCTCCTGTGTATGCACCACGTGAAGTGTGAAGCTAAGCAGCTGAATTTGATCGCTCACCCTTTTCACGGTGCACACAGGAGGAGAGGGGCAGGAGGAGAAGGAACAGATCGGCTTTCTCCTCTCCCATCCATGCGAGGGAAGAGGGAGGGGGGAACAGTCAGTGCAGGCTCTGGGCAGTATGAGAAAGACGCTCTCAGCTCAGAGCCCTCCGGCACAGCCAGCAAACCCCCTGGGGCCCCCCGACAGAGGCGGAATGCCAGGGCCCGATAACAAGTGCGACGTTTGCGACCCTGGTAGTCCCGCCACTGGTCTGATGCTGTATCCACCTAGGTGAGTATGGAGGTTTGCTTTCTTTTTTTTTTACGTCCAGTCTTCTCTTTTAACTGGATTTGTCCTGTAATTTGTATTTGTTATTTCTGATGAGTCTCGGGAACATAATTTTAATCACTTTGGAATGTGTCGAGGCAGATGTTGATTTTTCCAAGAACAAAATAACAAAAAGGAAGCATTATAATACCACGAATAAATGTAAAGGGAAACCGTGGTAAAATAAAATAAACATTTTATTTATTTTTTTGCATCTTGGTGTGCTGCTATAGTGTTGTTAGTACAATTGCTTCGGTGGAGCGGAGCCGAGCCCACACGTGAGCTGTGATTGTGGAGTGCAGATCCTAATCACACCTGGAAGGGGCATGTGAAATATATGACAAAAAAACAAAAGGAAGTGCTATTATATAATACATAAATTTAAAGAAAAAAAAAGAAAAACCATGGCGAAAAGAAAGATTCACAATATTGGGGGCGACTCTATTACATAAGGATGGGGCTTTCCTAATATACCATCAACAAATTGTCTGGTAAATGGGGTTCCAGTATCTTATCTCTCTTCGGGACGAGACTTTATGCTTTCCAACTTTTTAAAATGGCAATTTTAATTGGTAATAAGAGCCCATTCCATTTTAATGCATTCCGACTCATCCTGATCTTTATATTTAATTAGTTCTATCGTCTGCATATCAGCAATATGTTCCGCTGCTTTATCTGATTCTAATTTTGAATAACCCGTTTCCATAAATGTATTATTTGAAATTTTAACCTATTCATAATAGTCCTGTATGAAGGTGTAGGTTTCATCTGATTTTAAAGTGACCCTTCAGACAATTTAAAATATTTTTCACCATTGGAGTTTGCTTTACTCTATTTCTGATGATCTATACCGGACACACCTTGCCAAGAAGTTAGTATCTGAGATTTCCATTTCTGTACAACTGTTGGGAGTCATAGAAATTGGATCTCCAGCAGATTTTAAGGATACAATAGAGAGCGCAATCTGACCTTCCTATTTCTCTGGGTCAAAATTATATGGTAAGCGACTGCCTTAGAGGTAGCGGAGGAGGAGAGGACAGGAGAGGAGAGGGGAGGTGGTGAGTTTTGTTTACACTTTTTTTTAGGTGGAACTGGAACTTTAGTTTGATCATTGGTGGACTTTTGAGCACTTGTATGTATATTTGTAGCGGATATGTACTTTCCCGGGTGTAATTCAAACTGGCAGAGACACCAGCGATGTGCAGTTCCTTGAGGTCCAGCGGGTGGCGCTGTCGCCCTGGGCTGGGGTTGAACCATTGCTTCGTGCTGTGCCTCCTTTTTGTCCTCCCTCGGCAGCGGTATGGTGGGGCGGGGAACACGCCGTGCTTGCTGGGAGAGGGTATAAAAGGGCCGGCCATCTTTGTCACGGGGGTCGAGTCCCAGGCACCTTCAGCTTGTGGGCAGTGGTTCGTGTCGGTCGTCTAGGCAGCCTAGGCCTAGAGGACGTCCGGAGGTCGTGTTCCATCCCAGGCACCTTTAGCCTGGGGTGAGGTACTCGGATGGAGGTCTGGAGCTCAGTGCCCAACACTGAGTTCTGCGAGGGAAGGAGGTCCTAGGGAACCCAGGGATTGGGTACCCGAATCCGGAAAGCGTAATGGACCGGGGGGAGCTACTCACTTGAATACCGGGTGCAGCAGATTGCCAGTGACAGGTGAGCCTCCCATCGGAGACCGCCTGGAAGGAAATCCCCCCTCCGCTCGGAGACCTCAGCCCACTTTCAGGGAGGAAAGTGGAGAGTTAATTGTGTCTGGGCCTACTCGCATCCACACCTTGTTTGTTCTGTTCTTTAAGGGAGTCTAACTGATTATGCTGTTCATTTAAGAAGAATAAAGGAGTGTTGGACTTTAATGGTGTGGGGCTCTTTTCTGGTGGACATTGTTCAAGGTAACTTCAGATGCACAACAGTGACCCAAAGGTACAGAAGGAACTTTGCTCACACCGCACGGACACATGTGGTGAAGGCTTGGCGTGGTGACCCCGCTCTCTCCCCTCTAAGGTACCCCTAGACAAGAGAAAGACGAGCTGATGCAAAGAGGGGAGTGAGGAGGCCGCTACATATTTATATAATTGAAAGATAGGGGGGAGGGTTTGTTTGGACTTTATATGAGGTAATGGGTCAATTACCTCCATCCCTGTTGATTGTATGATAAGGAAGAAAACAAAAAAGGGCGGGACTTTGTATGAAGCATGTGCGGGTAAACTTAAGATTGATTGGGGATAATTAGCATATCTAGAATACGTAGTATAATTCATATTTTATTACTTTTACAGAAACACAATACATGCTTGCTCCTGATGAGCGACCAAAGTCGCGAAACGAGTAAAGCTCACAACCTCATGCTCCAAACATGTATCACTGCAGTATTTATTATTGTATTTTCTGTCTGTGTATATGGGTTCCTGTTTTGAACAAATTATCCCCCTACAAAATCTGTGAATTTTAAATATATTATATTCTTGCCCTTTTGCTGCTATATAGGTATCTAATATGTGTATGTTTATCCATTTCTTCAATAATGTAATATAGTCATGTACGGTGCATTATGTGAAAGTAATAAAATATTAATTATACTACGTATTCTAGATATTGTGACAGCAGGAAGGTAAAGTCACCTGGTTGCATCCAGGGGGGTAGATATATTTCGCCCAGATTCAGGCTTTACGCCGACTTATACAACTAGGTGGAGAGTTGTATAAGCCCAGCTGAGGCTAGTGGGCTCATGGATGACTCATACCTCTAGGGAGAGTGTGGGGCGTCGTGCAGACAGGGAGTTGATGAGACCAGCTGAAGCTTGTCAGCTCATTTAGGCCTCTATAAGAACTCCCAGATTCATTAGGTGTTTGCTCATGCCTGGAACCAGACCTGTGTGGACTGTCTAGGGAGAGTGAACCCCTGTGCGGTGAGACAAAGCCTGTGTGGCTATTTGCTTGGACATTTAAAGTCAGGGACTTAGGGACTAGGACAGCACTAGGCTGATCCCAGTTGTTAGTTAGGAAACCTGTATGTTTAGTCAGAGGTCAAGTTGACCAGGATTTATTTTATTTATGTTTCTTTTGCTTTGCTGTGTTTTGTCACTGTAAATAGAAAATAAACCGCACCTTTTTGATTTTGAAAACCACAACCTCCGTTTGCTGGGCCTGTTTTTGTGTGGGGAGCCCATCCCGGGGGTCACACACACCCGCTGCCGAGCTAACCCCCTCACAATATGCTAATTATCCCCAATCAATCTTAACTTTTCCCACAAATGCTTCATACAAAGTCCCGCCCTTGTTAGTTTTCTTCCTTATTATATATTTATACTTACTGTACATACATACAAAGTAAATGTTCTTAGCAGAAATTCAAAAGAAGAAACAAAACATATAAAGTGCATCAAATTCAAAATCCAGCCGGGATTGGCCCAGAAATCTTAATATTTGAAGTTCTCAAAAGTCCTCCAATCATCAAACTAAAGTTCCATATCCACCTAAAAAAAAGTGTAAATACAATTATTCACCTCCTATTTCCTCCTCCGCTACTTCTTAGGCAGCCGCTTATAATTTTGACCCTGATGAATAGGAAGATCAGATTGCGCTCTCTAATGTTTCCTTAACATTTGCTTTAAACTTGGCAAGATGGAGACCTACTTTATAGGTGTCTTTGTATGTATGGATTGCATGGGTTGTTACCGACATGTGGTGAAAATTTCATGTCAATAGCACCTTTAGAAATATATTTACCTAGAATAATGGTGACATGTTGAATACTTATTTTGCCCGCTGTGTCTGTATGTGTATATATTGTGACAGCAGGGAGGTAAAGTCACCTGGTTGCATCCAGGGGGGTAGATATATTTCGCCCAGATTCAGGCTTTACGCCGACTTATACAACTAGGTGGAGAGTTGTATAAGCCCAGCTAAGGCTAGTGGGCTCATGGATGACTCATACCTCTAGGGAGAGTGTGGGGCGTCGTACAGACAGGGAGTTGAAGAGACCAGCTGAAGCTTGTCAGCTCATTTAGGCCTCTATAAGAACTCCCAGCTTCATTAGATGTTAGCTCATGCCTGGAACCAGACCTGTGTGGACTGTCTAGGGAGAGTGAACCCCTGTGCGGTGAGACAAAGCCTGTGTGGCTATTTGCTTGGACATTTAAAACCAGGGACTTAGGGACTAGGACAGCACTAGGCTGATCCCAGTTGTTAGTTAGGAAACCTGTATGTTTAGTCAGAGGTCAACTTGACCAGGATTTATTTTGTTTATGTTTCTTTTGCTTTGCTGTGTTTTTGTCACTGTAAATAGAAAATAAACCGCACCTTTTTGATTTTGAAAACCACAAGCTCCGTCTGCTGGGCCTGTTTTTGTGTGGGGAGCCCATCTCGGGGGTCACCCACACCCGCTGCCGAGCTAACCCCCTCACAGTTGGTGGAGAATGCAGGCAGTTTTTTTTAAGCCAGCATGGAGGAGATACTGAAACAGCTGGCTCTAGCAAATGCCAATCAACAGCAGACAAATGCAGGTTTGCAAAGGAGCCTTGCAGCCCAGCAGCAAGCTCATCAACAGAGCCTTGCAGCCCAGCAGCAAGCTCACCAACAGAGTCTGGAAGCTCAGCAACAAGCCCTGCAGCAATCTGAGGCCCGCTTCATAGACCTGTTACAGAAGCAAGAGCAGAGACTACAACAAATGGAAGCAGTAGTGCAGCAACGTCCGCAGACCAGTGAGGGAAGCCGTCCCACTAATACCGCGTCCTTTGGGGTGAGTCGTTTATTGACAAAAATGACTGGAGAGGATGATCCAGAGGTATTTTTGACCACATTTGAAAGGACTGCTGAAAGAGAAAAGTGGCCTGAGGAGCAGTGGGCTGGACTGGTGGCTCCTCTGTTAACTGGTGAATCGCAGAAGGCTTACTATGACCTAGAGCATGACCAAGCAAAAGACTATGTGATGCTAAAAGCTGAAATATTGGCAAGGCTGGGTGTCACCCTGGCTGTCCGGGCTCAGCGTGTGCATAACTGGACTTTCCAGCTTGGAAAACCCCCCAGGTCTCAAATGTATGATCTCATTCACCTGAGCAGAAAGTGGCTACAGCCAGAGACTTTGTCCGCACCAAAGATTGTGGAACGTGTTGTAATGGATCGGTTTTTGATAGCTCTTCCTACTGCCATCCAAAAGTGGGTAAGCCATGGAGACCCAGAGACGGCCGATGGTCTTGTGGATCGTGTGGAGAAATACTTGGCTACAGAGAACCTGACGGCCTCTTCCAGAGACACTCGGACTTTCCACCCTAAGACCAGACCATCCCCAGGGGCGGATAAGATGATTCCAAGGGGTAAGGGTGGAGAGAGTGAGAGGGTGGGAGCTCTACCCCAATTTTGGCGAGAACAGCCTGGGAAATCAGCGGCTCAAGAGGCGGCAAGAAGGATCGTTTGCTACCGCTGCCGGCAAGCGGGACATATTGCAGCAAATTGCCCGGTTGTGGAGGAACCCATGCAGTGTGACTTTCTGACGGGCAGACGTCAGTCGCTGTGTGCGACAGTCGCATGCACTGCCATTCGGGGAACTGAGAAACATTTATGCAAAATGTGTATTAATGGTAGAAATGTTGTGGTATTGCTGGATTCAGGTAGCCTTGTGACCCTGATAAAGGCTGAATTAGTTAAAACAGAGGTCTCTGGGAATAGCAAGGTAGCTGTTATTTGTGTGCATGGGGACACCCGAGAGTATCCAGTGACTACAGTGTGTTTCGAGACCCCCAAAGGTACCCTCTCTCATCCAGTGGGCTTAGTATCTCAGTTACCGCATGACGCCATTGTGGGAAGGGATTTTCCGAAGTTCTGGGAACTGTGGGATGATCCTGAGCCCCCCACTGGTGCCCCTATGTACCAGGAATGTGATAGCCAGAACTCCCCTGAGAGTGGTGAGGACTCTCCGGAATTTCCCTTGTCAGTATTGGCAGGGGAGACTCAAGAAACTGGAGAGGAGCCCACCTCCTCAGACGAAAACCTACCGTCTGTGGAGTTTTCTGATCTTGAGGTTCACAGGGAAAACTTTGCCACAGAACAGTTGAAAGACCCCGCCCTAATAAAGGCACGGGAAAACGTAGTGAAAATAGATGGCGAGTTAGTGAACCCAGATAATACCTGCACTTACCCATACTTCAGCGTAGAGAAGGACCTACTGTATCGGGTGGCAAAAAGGGCAGAAGAAACCGTTGAGCAGCTTGTGGTGCCCAAACCTTACAGGAAGTTGGTGTTGGAGTTGGCCCATGGGCACATTCTTGGAGGTCATCTGGGGACAGAGAAAACCCGAGAGAGGGTATTACAGAGATTCTATTGGCCGGGGGTGATGAAGGACATAGAAAATTATTGTTCCTCCTGCCCTGTGTGTCAGAGGTCGGCCCCGATGCCACATTTCCGTAGCCCGCTGGTCCCTCTACCCATCATTGAGGTCCCGTTTGAGAGGATCGCCATGGATTTGGTAGGTCCTATAATCAAGTCCGCTAGGGGGCACCAGTACATATTAGTTATAATGGACTATGCCACCCGTTATCCAGAAGCGATCCCTCTCCGAAATACCTCGGCCAAAACCATAGCCAAAGAGCTATCTCTTGTGTTTAGCCGGGTGGGTATTTGTAAAGAACTGCTTACGGACCAAGGTACACCCTTTATGTCCCGGGTTATGAAGGAGCTATGTAAATTGTTCAAAGTGACGCAATTACGTACATCTGTGTATCACCCCCAAACCGATGGGCTGGTTGAAAGATTCAACAAAACCCTAAAACAAATGTTGAAGAAAGTGGTGGATAGAGATGGAAAGGATTGGGACTGTCTACTTCCTTATCTGATGTTTGCTATTAGGGAGGTGCCCCAATCCTCTACGGGATTCTCCCCCTTTGAGTTACTGTATGGGAGACACCCAAGAGGGCTGTTGGATATTGCCAAGGAAACTTGGGAAAGTGAGAGTTCTCCCCACAGGAGTGTGATTGAGCATGTCGCCCTGATGCAAGACCGAATTGCACAGGTAATGCCCATCGTGAAGGAACATTTGGCCCAAGCGCAGTTAGCACAGCAGAGAGTGTACAACCGTGGAGCCAAGACCCGTACCTTTTCCCCGGGGGATAGGATACTGGTACTTGTCCCTACGGTTGAAAGTAAATTCCTTGCCAAATGGCAAGGCCCCTACGAGATAATGGAAAAAGTGAGCGAAGTGAATTACAAGGTCAGACAACCAGGAAGGCGAAAGCCCGAACAGATCTATCACGTTAATCTGTTGAAAGCCTGGAGGGATAGAGAGTCCCTAGTCGCAGACACTTGGTCACCAGCTCAAACTGGTTGCGTGATTCCTGAGGTTGGAATAGCAGCCACCTTGTCACAACCCCAACAACAGGAGGTTAAGGAGTTTGTGCTTCGCAACAAGGAGGTATTCTCTGAGCTGCCGGGACAAACATCTGGGGTAGAGCATGACATCATTACCCCGCCCGGTGAAAGGGTGAAGTTAAAACCCTATCGGATCCCAGAGGCCCGACGGGAGGCAATACGGGAGGAAGTACAGAAAATGCTGAACTTAGGGGTGATAGAGGAGTCCCAAAGTGATTGGTCTAGTCCCATTGTGTTGGTGCCTAAACCGGATGGGAGCTGGCGATTTTGTAACGATTTTCGTCAGTTGAACAAAGTTACAAAATTTGACACCTACCCCATGCCACGTATAGATGAGTTGATCGACCGGCTGGGAACAGCCCGATACATGACGACTCTTGACCTCACAAAAGGGTATTGGCAAATCCCCCTGGCCAAGTCGGCCAAAGAGAAAACCGCATTTGTAACCCCAGACGGGGCGTTCCAATATAAAAGAATGCCGTTCGGGTTACAGAATGCGCCGGCCACATTCCAGCGGAAAATGGACCAGATGCTGAGGCCCCATCGGAAGTATGCTGCGGCTTACCTGGATGACGTAATTGTCCATAGCACAGATTGGGCCTCACATCTGCCAAAAGTGCAAGCAGTCCTGGACTCTGTTCGGGAAGCGGGGTTTACGGCTAACCCCAAGAAGTGTACCATTGGGCAGGAGGAGGCCAAATATCTTGGGTACACCATTGGGAGGGGAGTAATAAAACCCCAACTCAACAAAGTCGAGGCCATCCAGAGTTGGCCACGTCCCAACAGCAAGAAGCAGGTACGAGCCTTTCTGGGAATCGCTGGGTATTATCGGCGATTCATTCCCCACTTTGCTTCTAAGGCTGTGCCCCTAACCAACCTGACGAAGGGGAAAGGGTCGGTCATGATTAAATGGACCCCCGAGGCTGAGGCAGCATTCCAATTCTTGAAACAAGCCTTATGTAGCCAGCCAGTGTTGTACTCACCCGACTTCTCTAAAGACTTTGTCGTACAAAGTGATGCGTCAGATGTGGGGTTAGGAGCAGTATTGTCCCAGGTCTGGAACGGGGAAGAGCACCCAGTCATTTACCTCAGCAGGAAGTTGAAGTCCCATGAGGTAAATTACGCCACCGTTGAAAAGGAGTGTTTAGCGGTGAAGTGGGCTCTAGATTCCCTTCGGTACTACCTGCTAGGTAGGCACTTTGACATGGTTACGGATCACGCTCCGTTAAAGTGGATGGCTCAAAACAAGGAAACAAATAGAAGAGTGAATAGGTGGTTCCTGGCCCTCCAGGAATTCAACTTCACAGTAAAGCATCGCCCTGGCGTTCAAATGGGGAATGTGGATGCTTTGTCTCGAGTACATGAATGCCTGATTGCTGGTGTTCCAACCCCGAGGTTAAAACAAGAGGGGGGGGGGGTATGTGACAGCAGGAAGGTAAAGTCACCTGGTTGCATCCAGGGGGGTAGATATATTTCGCCCAGATTCAGGCTTTACGCCGACTTATACAACTAGGTGGAGAGTTGTATAAGCCCAGCTAAGGCTAGTGGGCTCATGGATGACTCATACCTCTAGGGAGAGTGTGGGGCGTCGTACAGACAGGGAGTTGAAGAGACCAGCTGAAGCTTGTCAGCTCATTTAGGCCTCTATAAGAACTCCCAGCTTCATTAGATGTTAGCTCATGCCTGGAACCAGACCTGTGTGGACTGTCTAGGGAGAGTGAACCCCTGTGCGGTGAGACAAAGCCTGTGTGGCTATTTGCTTGGACATTTAAAACCAGGGACTTAGAGACTAGGACAGCACTAGGCTGATCCCAGTTGTTAGTTAGGAAACCTGTATGTTTAGTCAGAGGTCAACTTGACCAGGATTTATTTTGTTTATGTTTCTTTTGCTTTGCTGTGTTTTTGTCACTGTAAATAGAAAATAAACCGCACCTTTTTGATTTTGAAAACCACAAGCTCCGTCTGCTGGGCCTGTTTTTGTGTGGGGAGCCCATCTCGGGGGTCACCCACACCCGCTGCCGAGCTAACCCACTCACAATATATATATATATATATATATATACATACACACTATAGTGTCTCCGCTCTAATTCATCCCAAAGGTGTTCTATCGGGTTGAGGTCAGGACTCTGTGCAGGCCAGTCATGTTCCTCCACCCAAAACACACTCATCCATGTCTTTATGGACTTTGCTTTGTGCACTGGTGTGCAGTCATGTTGGAACAGGAAGGGGCCGTCCCCAAATGGTTCCCACAAAATTGGGAGCATGAAATAGTCCAAAATATCTTTCCATGCTACCGCCTTAAGAGTTCCCTTCACTGGAACTAAGGGGCCAAGCCCAACCCCTAAAAAACAACCCCCACACCATAATCCCCCCTCCACTGCATGATTCAGACCAGTGCACAAAGCTAAGTCCATAAAGACATGGATGAGTGAATTTGGGGTGAAGGAACTTGACTGGCCAGCACAGAGTCCTGACCTCAACCTGAATGAACACCTTTGGGATGAATTAGAGTGGAGACTGCATGCCAGGCCTTCTCGTCCAACATCAGTGCCTGATCTCTCCTAAACCTTGTGGACAGCCTTCATAGAAGAGTTGAAGCTGTTATAGCTGCAAAGGGTGGGCCGACTCAATATTGAACCCTACGGACTAAGACTGGGATGCCATTAAAGTTCATGTGCCTGTAAAGGCAGGTGTCCCAATATTTTTGGTAATAAAATATATATATATATATATATATATATATATATATATAGTCGTGGCCCTATGACCGAGAGAGATGTGGATCACATAAATACGTGACAATACTTACAACATAAATAGACCTGAAGTGTGCCTTTGTGGTCTGGTTGGTATGCCAAGAAAAGGGGGCATACCGAAGGTAAGTAATGGGCAGTTAATGAAGAAGGATATGCTGAGAAGTGCCCTGAGAAAGGGAAGGGCGGGAGGGTATTGAATGTGTGCCTTTGTGGTCTGGTCGGTATGCCAAGAAAAGGGGGCAAAAGACTCAGATAGGGGAATAACTCTTAATCGATTCTTATGTATATTGAGCCAGCTTGGTAAAGGCTTGTGCCATTTCTTACTGAGAATTTGGAAGAAATGTGGCAAAATAAGCGGAGTTCCATCGGCCTAGTTTCTTGATTACGTGGTCTGGTGCTCCATGTTGGGAGGCAGCTGAAGCTGCTCCAATCCAGAAGGGAAGTCAAGAGGACCGACTGGGGTTGAAGCCCAAGTTGTTTAGGAGGATCCTGACATGCTGGATAAACTGGCTGCCACTCAGGGGGCTGGTTAGAAAGGGTAACAATGAACTACCATCAGATTGGCTGGGTAGATGGGACAGTAGTCGGTCGAGCACCGTCTCTGAGCACCAGGCGTTGTTAGTCTGAAACGGGTTGATGTCAGACCTGGGGATGGTTAATTGCGTTTTGCAGACTGTGAGATGAAGGGTGTAATGGTTTGGAAAGCAAGCCAGGTGGCGTCGGAGCAGTGTCTGACTGCCGGAGCCGCTGACGGTAAATTCACTAGGTCGTAGGAAGCCATAGAAGGCCTGGTAGATGGCCGCCTGGATGACTAGGCTGGGCAAACCCCCAAACGGAGAACGAGTAAGGATTTCAGACATGTCCCTGAAGAGGGCACTCTTGATAGGTAGGCGTTTGCCACTGACTACGGGATTGGTGCTTCTGTATGCCCTGTAGGAGGGACTTGACTGCATGGGCCAAGAATGCTGACGGTTTACTGGGGTTCTGTAAGGACAGGAAATGCTGGACGCCGGCTAGGTATAGCGTGATAGTATTGTGAGAAAGGGCAAGCTGCGTGTGGCAATACGATATGAAGGCTAGGACGTGTCTAACATCGTCTATTGCTGTTCCGGGGCAAAAGGCCAAAAATTTGCGGTAAGTGTTCCAAGCAGTGCGATAGGCCTTCAGTGTGTTTTGCGTGCCAAGGAGTGGTTAATGAGCTGGGTTGCATTGGCGAGATGGAACTTCAGTCCATCGTCAGCAACGACCAGGGTGGGACAGGAATAGTTGTTGGGTCGGCTCCAGGCACAGCATGAAGAGTGAAGACGACTGGGCGAAGCAGAAATTTAAGAGAATTTCTGGTGGCCAAGGTTCGGCAAACCAGTGGTGGCCGAAAAATGGCCGTGAAGCCCGTGGAGGCTGTGGCATCAGTGAGCACCCATGGTGGCTCGGCTGACACTGCCGGGCTGAACATTGAAATGCTGTTCTATAAGGTGAGGAACTTGTCCCACATGGCTATGTCTGCTACTGATGCTTGGTCTAGTTTGAGAACTTGGTCTGGATCTTGCACTGGTGTGAGAAAATCAAGACAATACACAGGTACTCAACAAGACAATATACGTGCACTCGCTGACCAACGTGCACTCGCTGACCAACGTGCACTCGCAGACCAACGTGCATTTGCTGGTGCCGGATGGAAACCTGAACTAACCTCAGGGAGAAAGACAGAGGAGGATGAGTGGCCCGCGTGCCACTGGAGATGAATAGCCAACTGGGTGCCGCTGCGTGTTTGTGTGGCTGATTGTTTGTCACTGAGGTGTGTTTGCAAGCTAGTTTGTATGCGGGTTTGCACGTAGGTGCGTGCCGCAAAGTGTTTTATACTACTGGAGACAATTTTGCGTGGTTGCAAGTGTGTCAGTGAGTGTCAGGTTGCTGGGATGATATTGCGTGGTTGCAGGGGCCTCAATGAGTATGAAGGTTTGTTTTCTGAGATGACATTGCATGGTTGCAAGGGTCTCAGTCTGGTTTTCTGTTTTTTGTTTTTTTTTTATGATGAAATTGCGTGGTTGCAAGGGTCTTGACGAGTGAGGGGTTGCTGAGATGATATTGCGTTTTGCAATGGCCTTAAATGAGTGTCAGGCTGCTGAGACGACTTTGGCTGCAAGCAGGGCCGCTGATAAGCCAGTACAACTGGCCCTGTTGTACCGGGCCCAGCCAGCAGGGAGGGCCCGGGCAAAATAAACAGTGAATGAAAGAATGCAAAGTAATAAAAAAAAGTGTTTCCCTTCCCTTCTCCAGCCACTCACATTTGACTGTAAACAGTGCTGGTGTGGGACTGAATGGGGGAGCAAGGAGGGAGACACACAAAGGTATGACTACAGTAGCAATACAAGTTCTGCAGTACACACAGCTGTGGCTGAATGGAAACAACAGGATCGTCGGAAGCACAGTAACATATTGCTGGCCGATAGTGATGAGCCGAACACCCCCGGGTTCGGTTCGCACCAGAACCCGCGAACGGACCGAAAGTTCGAACGAACATTAGAACCCTATTAAATACAATGGATGCGAACGTTCGAATTCTAAAGTGCTAATTATAACAACTATTATGCATGTTATTGTCCTAAAAAGGGTTTGGGAACCCGGGTTCTGCACCAGGGGACATGTATCAATGCAAAAAGAAGTTTTAAAAACGGTCGTTTTTCGGGAGCAGTCATTTTAATGATGCATAAAGTGAAAAAAAAAAAGTCAAATATTCCTTTAAATATCGTACCTGGGGGGTGTCTAAAGTATGCCTGTGAAGTGCCACGTGTTTCCCGTGTTTAGAACTGTCCCTGCACAAAATGACACTTCTAAAGGAAAAAAAAGCCATTTAAAACTGCTTGCGGCTTTAATGTAATGTCTGGTCCCGGTAATATGGATGAAATTCTTTAAGAAAAATGGCATAGCTACCCCATGACCCCCCCCCTACCCCAGCCCATTACCAGCCCCTTTGGGTCTTGTATGGATATTAAGGGGAACCCCGCACATAAAATAAAAAAGGCCCTATATACTCTGAACAGCCCTATACAGGCGGTGCATACAAGACAGGGACTGTAGGTTTGTTCTTATGTAGAGTCTGTTTGTAATTTTGAACAGGTACATTGTTGAAGTGTAGCTCCAGACCAAAAATCTATTTTTAAACTTTTTGGAAAACATAGGTAAGGGTTATCACCCCTGTAACATTTGTTTTGCTGTCTGTGCCCCTGTTCAGAACATTTCACCTCACTTTCCGTCCCAATGACAACTGTTTTTGAAATGTGGTGTTTTTCTTGAAACAAGGATTGCTGATAAAGCATCAGTACAGAGGAGACACCTTTCTCCCATATTTATTCTTACAGGAGAGAATTTTCCTTCCTAGTGGTAGATTTCCTCTCACTTCCTGTTGTCTTCTTGCGTTTGCAAGTAGGAGTCGTTTGTAAGTTGGATGTTTGAAAGTAGGGACCTGCCGTATATACTCTGCAGAAATAGGCCCCTTAGTTGTTGGTGTTGGCACAACACTGTAAGCACTCACAGTTACTCTTGGTTGGTGCTGGAACGCCCTGCTGTCAACTATTATATCAGGAATTTTAATTACATATAATTGTTGAACAGTGGTAGTAAAAATTGGGCCTTTGATGGTGGTGCTGGTGCCACAACACTGTAAGCCCTGACAGTTACTCTTGGTGGGTGCAGCAATGGGCCCTGCTGTGAATTATTAGATCAAGAATTGTAATTACATGCCCCTGTTGAACAGGGGCTGAAAAATTGGGCCTTAGGCACTGGTGGCACAACACTGCAACCCCTCACAGATACTGTACTTGGAGCACAGCAATGAGCCCTGTTGCAAAGTATTGCTTCAAAAATTGTAATTACACGCCCCTGTTAAACAGGGGCTGAAAAATTGGGCGTTAGGCACTGGTGGCGGCACCCATAAACAAAAATGATCTTACAAGCTATCATCATCAATCGTATCATTGAGGACTCGGAGGAGGAGGATAGCCAGTCAACATAACAGCACAGGCACTCAGCATCAGCATCAGTCTTGAAGGGATGTGACATGTTAAAATCAATTAGTCTGTTATATCAGCATCAGGTGTGTGGTAGCTGGTGGTGATCCAAGACTGGTTCATCTTGATGAAAGTCAGTCGATCAACCGAGTCGGTGGACAGGCGCACCCTGTGATCCGTGACAAATCCTCCAGCAGCACTGAATGTGCGTTCCGAAAGAACGCTGGATGCAGGACAGGCCAGTAGCTCAATTGCATACTGTGCAAGCTCTGGCCAGTGATCCATCCTCAAGACCCAGTAAGCCAGAGGATTTTCGGTGGGGAAGGTGTCCAAGTCTGACCTTGCCCCTAGATATTCCTGCACCATGTTTATCAGACGCTGGCGATGGTTGCTGGAACCGATCATACTTTGGGGCTGCGGACTAAAGAATTGTCTGAACGCATCGGTCAGACGGCCACCTTCCCCACCGCTCCTTCTTTGACTGGCCGAAGCCTCAGCAACTCGTTGTCCAGGACCAGGAGTTTGCAACCTCCCAGTCTCTGGGAACGCGTTGCACAGACCTTTCTGCAAGGCCTCCCGGAGTTGTCTCATCCTCTGCTCCCTCTGCGACGGTAACATAAGGTCCGCAACCTTACCCTTGTACCGTGGATCAAGGAGAGTGGCCAGCCAGTAATGGTCCCTCTCCTTGATCCGAAGAATACGAGGATCCTTCCGCAGACTTTGCAGGATCAGGGAGGCCATGCAGCGTAGGTTTGCTGAGGCATTCGCTCCGGAGTCCTCTGGGTCACTAAGGACGACATGATCCGCAGCCACCTCCTCCCAGCCACGTACAAGTCCACTGGTTTCTTGGGACTGTAAATCATCCCTAAAAGACTGCTGCTGATGATGCTGAGTGCCAGCCTCCACCTCCATGCTGACACAATCCTCCTCCTCCTCCTCCTCCTCCTCCTCCTCCTCCTCTTCCTGTGCGATGGGTGGGACAGAAGGAACACTGTCTGGGTAAAGGGGGCCTTGAGAGGCAAGGAAGTCCTCCTCTTCCTGCCTCTGTTCTGCCTCAAGTGCCCTGTCCATTATTCCACGCAGCGTGTGCTCCAACAGGTGGACAAGAGGTACAGTGTCACTGATGCATGCACTGTCACTGCTCACCATCCTCGTGGCCTCCTCAAATGGTGCCAGGACAGTGCATGCATCCCTGATCATGCCCCACTGGCGTGGAGAAAAAAAACCAAGCTCCCCTGACCCTGTCCTGGTGCCGTAGTCGCACAGGTACTCATTGATGGCCCTCTGCTGCGTGTGCAGCCGCTGCAGCATGGCCAACGTTGAGTTCCACCTGGTGGGCATGTCACATATAAGGCGGTTCTTGGGCAGGTTCAACTCCTTTTGCAGCTCAGCCAGGCGAGCACTGGCATTATAAGATCTGCGGAAATGCACACAGACTTTCCTGGCCTGCCTCAGGACATCCTGTAAGCCCGGGTACCTGCCCAAGAAGCGCTGCACCACCAGGTTAAGGACGTGAGCCACACAGGGCACATGGGTCAGTTGTCCCTGTCGGAGGGCGGAGAGGAGGTTGGTGCCATTGTCGCAAACCACCATTCCTGGCTTAAGCTGGCGTGGCGTCAACCACCTCTCGGCCTGGCCCTGCAGAGCAGACAGGACCTCTGCCCCAGTGTGGCTTCTGTCCCCCAAACACACCAGCGCAAGCACGGCATGGCATCTTTTTGCCTGCGTACTTGCGTAGCCCCGTGAACGGCTACGGAGCACCGCTGGTTCATAGGACAAACCACAGGAAGAGGCCATGGAGGAAGAAGAAGAGGAGGGGGTGGAGGAGAGAGGTGTGTCACAACCAGTAGTAGCATTTTGGAGGCGTGGCGGTGGGACAACCTCCAACACTACTGCACCTTGTCCTGAATCCTTCCCAGCTGCCAAAAGAGTGACCCAATGGGCCGTGAAAGAAAGGTAACGTCCCTGTCCATGCCTGCTGGACCATGAGTCAGCGGTAATATGCACCTTACCGCTGACCGCCCTGTCCAGCGAGGCCAAGACATTGCCTTCCACATGCCGGTAGAGAGCCGGAATAGCCTTCCGTGAGAAAAAGTGGCGTTTGGGAACCTGCCACTGAGGAACTGCACATTGCACAAACTCACGGAAGGGGGCCGAGTCTACCAACTGAAAAGGCAGCAGTTGAAGCGCTAGCAATTTAGCCAAGCTAGCATTCAACCGCTGGGCATGTGGATGGCTGGGAGTGAACTTCTTTCGACGGTCCAGCAGCTGGGGCAGGGAAATTTGCCTGCTAGAATCGGACGTCGGTGTACTGCTAGCAGAGTGGGCGCAAGTACTTGGCTGTGACACACCTAATTCTACACCTTCATTCCTCTCAGTGCATGTTTCAGAGAGGACTGAAGTTATAGTGGGGTTGGAGATCCCAGCTGATGCGGTGCAAGGAGAGGTCCGCTTTGTTCTTTGGTGTGGGTCTTTGAGGTAGGCTTGCCAACGAGCTGCATGGCAGGTCAACATATGTCTGGTCAGGCATGTGGTACCCAAGCGGCTGATGTTTTGGCCACGCGATATACGCTTGAGACATATGTTGCAAACAGCAGCTGTGCGATCTGATGCACTAGCCTCAAAAAAGGCCCACACCAAGGAACTTTTTGAATGACGGGCAGAGGCTGCGCCCTGCACAGGCGGAGCTCTGCGGTGTGATTCCGTCGGTGTACTGCCCTTACGCTGGCCACCAAAGGGCATCCTGCCTCGTTGGAGATGTGCCTCCTCCTCATCCTCCTCCTCCTCCTCTCTCCTATTAGGCACCCACGTGGAGTCAGTGACCTCATCATCCCCTCCCTCCTCATCACTGGAGCCAATCTGGCAGTATGCTGCAGCTGCTGGAACATGACTGCCAGATTGGTGTCCTTCTTGAGCATCCCCTCTGTCTGCTCTCACGCTACTGCCTTCCTCTAGCTGGGTTTCATCATCAGACCCTTCGAAACGCTGGGCATCCTCCTGGAGCATGTACCCAACACTGTGCTGAAACAGTTCGGGGGACTCCTCAGGAGGAGGACATGGTGGGTCTAGGGAAGGAGTGACTGATGATTTGTCTGACATTGATACCAGGGAAGACGACGCTTTGGCAGCTGCTTTTCCAGTACCCTGAGCCTGGGTGAGAGAGGATGAGGAGGAGGAGGAGGGCTTGGTCATCCACTCTACCAAGTCTTCGGCATGATGTGGCTCAACATGTCCAGCTGCCGAAAAGAAGGACAAGCGTGTCCCATGGCCATGTGCTGATGACAATGCACCGCGTCCACGACCAGCACTGTTGCCCCCAGACACAGAGCCTGCTTGCCCTCTTTTATTGCCTCCTGACTGTCTGCCTCTCCTTGTTTGCCTTCCAGACATTCTAATAGATGGCCTGCAGGGAGATGGGAAAAAAGCAATAAGGGCTACCTTCAGGTGTCCTTCTCTGTCCCTTGAAACAAGGACTTGCAGAGTGAAATAAACTGACACTCTCCCTACCTACAGTTTTCTGTCCCTAGAATAAATGTTTTTTTTAATCACAATATAGCACAAGGACAATTCAGTCACTGTCCTTCCAGGTCCCTGGAAACAAGGACTTGCAGAGTGAAATAAACTGACACTCTCCCTACCTACAGTTTTCTGTCCCTAGAATAAATGTTTTTTTTAAGCACAATATAGCACAAGGACAATTCACTCACTGTCCTTACAGGTCCCTGGAAACAAGGACTTGCAGAGTGAAAGAAAAAAAACACTCTCCCTACCTACAGTTTTCTGTCCCTAGAAAAAATGTTTTTTTTAATCACAATATAACACAAGGACAATTCACTCACTGTCCTTCCAGGTCCCTGGAAACAAGGACTTGCAGAGTGAAATAAACTGACACTCTCCCTACCTACAGTTTTCTGTCCCTAGAATAAATGTTTTTTTTAATCACAATATAGCACAAGGACAATTCAGTCACTGTCCTTCCAGGTCCCTGGAAACAAGGACTTGCAGAGTGAAATAAACTGACACTCTCCCTACCTACAGTTTTCTGTCCCTAGAATAAATGTTTTTTTTAAGCACAATATAGCACAAGGACAATTCACTCACTGTCCTTACAGGTCCCTGGAAACAAGGACTTGCAGAGTGAAAGAAAAAAAACACTCTCCCTACCTACAGTTTTCTGTCCCTAGAAAAAATGTTTTTTTTAATCACAATATAACACAAGGACAATTCACTCACTGTCCTTCCAGGTCCCTGGAAACAAGGACTTGCAGAGTGAAAGAAACTGACACTGTCCCTACCTACAGTTTTCTGTCCCTAGAATAAATGTTTTTTTTAATCACAATATAGCACAAGGACAATTCAGTCACTGTCCTTCCAGGTCCCTGGAAACAAGGACTTGCAGAGTGAAATAAACTGACACTCTCCCTACCTACAGTTTTCTGTCCCTAGAATAAATGTTTTTTTTAAGCACAATATAGCACAAGGACAATTCACTCACTGTCCTTACAGGTCCCTGGAAACAAGGACTTGCAGAGTGAAAGAAAAAAAACACTCTCCCTACCTACAGTTTTCTGTCCCTAGAATAAATGTTTTTTTAAGCACAATATAGCACAAGGACAATTCACTCACTGTCCTTCCAGGTCCCTGGAAACAAGGACTTGCAGAGTGAAATAAACTGACACTCTCCCTACCTACAGTTTTCTGTCCCTAGAATAAATGTTTTTTTTAATCACAATATAGCACAAGGACAATTCAGTCACTGTCCTTCCAGGTCCCTGGAAACAAGGACTTGCAGAGTGAAAGAAACTGACACTCTCCCTACCTACAGTTTTCTGTCCCTAGAATAAATGTTTTTTTAAGCACAATATAGCACAAGGACAATTCACTCACTGTCCTTCCAGGTCCCTGGAAACAAGGACTTGCAGAGTGAAAGAAACTGACACTGTCCCTACCTACAGTTTTCTGTCCCTAGAATAAATGTTTTTTTTAAGCACACTATAGCACAAGGACAATTCAGTCACTGTCCTTCCAGGTCCCTGGAAACAAGGACTTGCAGAGTGAAATAAACTGACACTCTCCCTACCTACAGTTTTCTGTCCCTAGAATAAATGTTTTTTTTAATCACAATATAGCACAAGGACAATTCAGTCACTGTCCTTCCAGGTCCCTGGAAACAAGGACTTGCAGAGTGAAAGAAAAAAAACACTCTCCCTACCTACAGTTTTCTGTCCCTAGAAAAAATGTTTTTTTTAATCACAATATAACACAAGGACAATTCACTCACTGTCCTTCCAGGTCCCTGGAAACAAGGACTTGCAGAGTGAAAGAAACTGACACTCTCCCTACCTACAGTTTTCTGTCCCTAGAATAAATGTTTTTTTAAGCACAATATAGCACAAGGACAATTCACTCACTGTCCTTCCAGGTCCCTGGAAACAAGGACTTGCAGAGTGAAAGAAACTGACACTGTCCCTACCTACAGTTTTCTGTCCCTAGAATAAATGTTTTTTTTAAGCACACTATAGCACAAGGACAATTCAGTCACTGTCCTTCCAGGTCCCTGGAAACAAGGACTTGCAGAGTGAAATAAACTGACACTCTCCCTACCTACAGTTTTCTGTCCCTAGAATAAATGTTTTTTTTAATCACAATATAGCACAAGGACAATTCAGTCACTGTCCTTCCAGGTCCCTGGAAACAAGGACTTGCAGAGTGAAAGAAAAAAAACACTCTCCCTACCTACAGTTTTCTGTCCCTAGAAAAAATGTTTTTTTTAATCACAATATAACACAAGGACAATTCACTCACTGTCCTTCCAGGTCCCTGGAAACAAGGACTTGCAGAGTGAAAGAAACTGACACTGTCCCTACCTACAGTTTTCTGTCCCTAGAATAAATGTTTTTTTTAATCACAATATAGCACAAGGACAATTCAGTCACTGTCCTTCCAGGTCCCTGGAAACAAGGACTTGCAGAGTGAAATAAACTGACACTCTCCCTACCTACAGTTTTCTGTCCCTAGAATAAATGTTTTTTTTAATCACAATATAGCACAAGGACAATTCAGTCACTGTCCTTCCAGGTCCCTGGAAACAAGGACTTGCAGAGTGAAATAAACTGACACTCTCCCTACCTACAGTTTTCTGTCCCTAGAATAAATGTTTTTTTTAATCACAATATAGCACAAGGACAATTCAGTCACTGTCCTTCCAGGTCCCTGGAAACAAGGACTTGCAGAGTGAAATAAACTGACACTCTCCCTACCTACAGTTTTCTGTCCCTAGAATAAATGTTTTTTTTAATCACAATATAGCACAAGGACAATTCAGTCACTGTCCTTCCAGGTCCCTGGAAACAAGGACTTGCAGAGTGAAAGAAACTGACACTCTCCCTACCTACAGTTTTCTGTCCCTAGAATAAATGTTTTTTTAAGCACAATATAGCACAAGGACAATTCACTCACTGTCCTTCCAGGTCCCTGGAAACAAGGACTTGCAGAGTGAAAGAAACTGACACTGTCCCTACCTACAGTTTTCTGTCCCTAGAATAAATGTTTTTTTTAAGCACACTATAGCACAAGGACAATTCAGTCACTGTCCTTCCAGGTCCCTGGAAACAAGGACTTGCAGAGTGAAATAAACTGACACTCTCCCTACCTACAGTTTTCTGTCCCTAGAATAAATGTTTTTTTTAATCACAATATAGCACAAGGACAATTCAGTCACTGTCCTTCCAGGTCCCTGGAAACAAGGACTTGCAGAGTGAAAGAAACTGACACTCTCCCTACCTACAGTTTTCTGTCCCTAGAATAAATGTTTTTTTAAGCACAATATAGCACAAGGACAATTGACTCACTGTCCTTCCAGGTCCCTGGAAACAAGGACTTGCAGAGTGAAAGAAACTGACACTGTCCCTACCTACAGTTTTCTGTCCCTAGAATAAATGTTTTTTTTAAGCACACTATAGCACAAGCACAAAACACACTGACACTCTCCCTACCTATCCTTCTCTTTCCCTAAACTAAAGGAATCCAGGTTAAGCAAGAAAGAAATAACAGTCACTGTCCCTGCCTATGCTGCTCTATCCCTGCTCCGGAACACACTACACTAGGCCGCCGTGCTGGCGGCCTTTTATAGTGTGGGGCGTGTACTAAACACCCTCAGCAATAATTGGCCACAGGCATCCTGCCTGTGGCCAATCATTGCTCTCCTCGCTGCCGGCGCTGTGATTGGCCAAGCATGCGGGGTCACAGTGCATGCTTGGCCAATCACAGCGCCTGGATGACACTGCGATGGCGTAGTGCATTGTGGGCCGTTCGCGTCACTCGAATTTGGCGCGAACGGCCCAAATCGTTCGATCTTCGTCGAACGATCGAACAGCCGATGTTCGAGTCGAACGTATGTTCGACTCGAACACGAAGCTCATCCCTACTGGCCGACTGCAGTGTCTTCCAAATATCTATGTGATCGGTCAGATTGTTTGATGTTTTTTTTTTTTTTTGGAGGATTTACTGCTGGATCAGGCTAGAAACTTCACATCCCCATTAACTGGTTACTGTCCTCCACTTATCCTGATCAGTTCACTTTTTGTAAGAAAATTTGTATTTTGGAAATTGGATGTGATGCTGTCTTCTGTCACTTGGTTTTACTTTCAAAGGAACATCACTGACTTGATCTTGCAGAGCTGGTTTAAATAGAGTGGATCGGCCCTGTGATACTATATACTTGTACCTGTACTTTGTCTGCAGTCTCTGATCATCTCCTGTACTATGTCTGCAGTCTCTGACCATCTCCTGTACTATGTTTGCAGTCTCAAACCATCTCCTGTACTATGTCTGCAGTCTCTGACCATCTACTGTACTATGTCTGCAGTCTCTGACCTTCTGGCGATGGGCCAGGGGTGGGGCTGAAGGAGGGACCATGGGCGCGGCCAGGGGTGGGGCTGAAAGAGGGACCAGGGGCGGGGCAAGGTGGGGCTGGAGGAGGGGCCAGGGGCGGACCAGGGTGGGGCTAGGGTCTCAAATGAGTGTCGAGCTGCTGAGACAATATTGCCTGACTTTTTTCTTTTTTTTTTCTTTTGTTAAAATGAAAACGACTGTAAACGAGACGCTGCCATACTCGAGTTACCGTGTCTGGCAGTGTTTACAAGCTGTAACAGGCATTAAGCGTTTCAAATGCCTCTGAACATCCGTCTGAACCCATTTTTTTTATTATTATTATTTATTTATTTTTTTTGGTTTTATTTCCAAGGGTCTCAACAGGTGTCAGGTTGCTGGGCCGAGATTGCGTGGTGACAAAGGGGGTATTTATTTATTGAGAGGTTGCTAAAACAATGTTGCGTTTTGCAGGGGTCTTAACCATGATTGCAAGGGTCTCAACAGCTGTCAGGTTGCTAGGCCGAGATTGCGTGGTGGCAAGTTTTTTTTTTTTTTTTGCATTTTGCAAGGGTCTTATGTTGCGTGTTGCGTTTTCAAAGGTCTTAACAAGGGTGTCATGCTGCTGAGACAATTTGCATGGTTTCAAGGGTCTCAACCGGTGTCAGGTTGCTGGGCCGAGATTGCGTGGTGACAAAGGGGGTATTTATTTATTTTTATATATATATATATATAATTTATTTATTAATTTATAAATTTGTATTTATTTTTTGACAAGTGAGAGGTTGCTAAAACAATGTTGCGTTTTGCAAGGGTCTTAACCAGGATGTCAGGTTGCTGAGATGATTTGCATGGTTGCAAGGGTCTCAACAGGTGTCAGGTTGCTGGGCTGAGGTTGCGTGGTGGTAGAGGTTTTATATATATTATTTTATTTTATTTATTTTTTTAATTTTTTTTTGAGTGAAGGGTGGCTGAGACGATATTGTGTTTTGCAGGGGTCTTAACAAGAGTGACAGGGTGCTGAGACGGTTTTTGCATGGCTACAAGGGTCTCAACTAATGAGAATTGGGTTACTGAGAAAGGATAGAAACACCTGGTTTGTTTGGCGGCTTACCGTACCCTTAAGCGAGCAGAATAAGGGATAAGGACAATGTCCGTTTGATTCGTAGGTTACATAGGGGTCACTAACGAATGATATGGGAGACAACGAATGGAAACAAATTGATAGGACATAAAAGAATGTGATAACAAATCTTACTTGCGACAGTGGGCCATGCGAGTGAGTTCGCGGCCGACTGTGGCTGGAGTGAAACATATCGGGAAGGTGTGGCGTGATGCCATGCATGAGGCAAAACAACGAGGTTTGGTGTAGAAAATAGAACGCGAGAAGTGCGTATGAATAGTTCGTAAGCTCCACTGCGGGAACAGAACATATGGTACGGGTGACACCACAAGTGGCCACGAATTTTTACATGACAAACAAGGTAACAAATCCTACCTGGGACAGTGATCGTGCGACTGGGTTCGCTATGGACTGGAGCGGGTGTGCAACACATCTGAAGAGTGTGGTGTGGCGCACCGTGCATGACGCACAGAAAATAACTTTGGTTTGGTAAATAAATGAGAGAGAAGAACCGTGTACAAACAATTCGTAAGTTCCGCTGCGGGAACTAAAACACGCAGCATGGGGGAAACAACGAATGGCAACGGTAGAAAGTATGCAACGTATCTGATACGAATCGGTTGTAAAGAGAAATGACTCTGATACTAATCGGTTTGTAAAATGTATGAAATGAATCCGATACGAATCGGTAGTAAGGAGTATTAAATGAATCTGATACAAATTGGTTGTAGAGAGTATGCTACCCCTTGCTCTGAAACCGAACACCTACCAACCACCCATCCCCCCAGGCTAATCAAGTGCAGACAAGGCACCAGGTGGGTCTAATGACCACCTGAATCAGCCAAAGAACCCGTACAAACAATACATGCTCATCTCCAAATGGATGAGACGGCAACCCCATGGATAGTGAATTTTATAACCAGTGAAGCCTATGGCGAGTGATATCGGACAACGACCGACAGTGACTCGGAGGCTTGGATTTACAAATGAATCGTATGTTTGGCAGAAGGAACTTACGAATGTACTACGCCTGTGCCGAATGATGTTGGGACATGAGCGACAATAACTCGGAGGCAGGTTTTTTGCGAAAGGTGTGCAGGATAGGAAGAATAACGAATTGCAAGATTGCACATGATACGAAAAGGTTTGAATACTTTCTGTGACAGTGAGCGGGAACCACCGAAGAAGACCACGAACGGAGAAGGCGCAATGCACTTGCGATCGAATGCGCAGACTCACGAACATGAGGTGAGCGGGGAAGAGTCGGCCCAGTGACGTGTAGTATCGCACACTGAACCGACAAAGAGCATGGGCGAGTGGGCTGCTTAAGTACCCTCCGGGCTCCTCCCATAAATTCAGGCCACCATACTGGCCTTCTTTTATATATATATATGTACAAAGTGGGTAAAATAAGTAGTGAGTGAGTGTGGGTGTGTGTCTACAATTCTCCCTATCCCTGTACATGCTCATCTATTATATTATTATTTATTTAAGAAACCCATTTAGCTCCGTCAATTTACGCAGCACTCCACACATACATCGCACACTCACATCGGTCCCTATCCTCAAGGAGCCCACAATCCAAGGTCCCCAACTCACATTCATGTACTAGGGCCAATTTTTTTGGACAGAAGCCAATTAACCTACCAGCATGTCTTTGGAGTGTCAGCAACAACCCATGAAATCACATGTCAGCAACAACCCATGCAATCCATACATACAAAGACACCTATAAAGTGGATCTCCATCTTGCCATGTTTAAAGCAGAGTTTAAGGATACATTGGAGAGCGCAATCTGACCTTCCTATTTATCAGGGTCAAAATTATACAGTAAGCTGCTGCATAAGAAGGACTGGAGGAGGAAATAGGAGGTGGTGAATTTTATTTACATTTTTTTTTTAGGTGGATATGAAACTTTAGTTTGATGATTTGAGAACTTTTGAGAACTTTTAGGCTACATGCACACTGGTCTTAAAAAACGTCTGTTCTCTTTGGAGTAAAAAACGCTCATATAGAGCATTTTTTGTACAAAGTTTAGACGAGTTTAGGAGAGTTTTAATTTTTTTCTGCCAGTAAGCTCCAATCAGTAACGTGAATGAGAAGAGATATGGGGATCCTCATTGACGAAGTGTTTTGACACGAAACGTACTTCGGGAGGTGAACGCGCTGACGTCATCACCAAGGGACAGGTGACCGGCCGGTTTATCTGTGATGTTTTTACGTCTTTTTTCTGTAAGTGCTTTGTTATCTTTTTAAATAAATATTTTAAATGGTAATACACTATAGAGTATTTTTATTCCTGGGATCATCTGTGGGTTGATGTCATCTCCTGGCTGTATTGGACCAGGTTTCATTCCCACTGGAGAAATCAGACTGCTGATGGGCTTCTTATCCCCTTACCTCTGGTAAGCGGTGTATTCTAATGGTGGTTGATCACGGGTGCTTGCATGAATATTTTGAGTATCATCCCTCAATTTTTTCTATCCCTTCCACGGCTTACCTCCATCATGGATTCCTTCTAGTTATCAATTGGGACTGTATCTATAGTTTATATTTTTTTGGTATTTATTACACTTTCACATCGGAAGTATTCACCATACAAATTTTGGTTTCTTTTTTTCACTTTTACCCTTTTCATTTATGGGTTAATGATTTATGTGTTTCACATGCACTATAAATGACTGGTTTCATTATCGGTCTTCTAATGTTGTAGCACAGCTGTTTATTGTTTCTTTAATCAGGAAGTGAAGCCTTGCGACTTCACAGCCTGGTTCCCTACTGCGCAAGCGTGACTCGCGCTGCACGATCACACTGGTCCCTGCTGTCTTCTGGGACCTGTGTATCTCCCAGAAGACAGACGGAGGAGGCGCCGGACGTGGCGTAGATAGCTGCGGGTGGCTCGGCTATCTATGCCTGGAAGTGGGAGCAAAATACCTGTATTAGACAGGTATCTACTCCCACCTCCCCCCTGAAAGTTGCCAAATGTGACACCAGGGGGGGGGGATTCCGAAAAGCAGAAGTTCCATTTTTGGGTGGAACTCCGCTTTAAGATTTCTCGGACAATCAGGATGGGATTTTGAAGTTGATGCACTTTATATGTTTTGTTTCTGCGATGCCAGTTCATGTGCGTGTAAAGGCAGGTGTCCCAATACTTTTGGAAATATAGGTTATGTCATTGGATAAAGTGACATATGAAAAAGAACAGCTGGCAACACAAATCAGTACACTTGTTGTCCTTTCATTTTTTTATTTAGTTGTTCTCTCTATTTGACTGCATCTAAGCCCTGATAAAGGGGGGTTTACTTCCTGGAAACGTGTTGGTTTTTACGAATGACTTCTTGTCGTGTGTAACAGAGGCTCATTGGACTTGAAATACACCTGATGGCTCTCCTCCTTTTCATATCCGCTCGTGGTCTTTGTCACTTTGTTATGTCACATCGCTGCCTGTTGCATGGCCTTACCGAATAACCCCCGGAACGCACTGTGATGAATAGCAGGTGGCCTCTCACCTTTACACCCGCTCTACCTTGTGCTCCGGAGCTTTTTGAAAGTAAAATACACCAACTACAGCAAAACCTCTGCTTCTTCCAGCTGCTTTATGGCTCCGGTATCGTACACTCCAGATTCTCGCAGCCACCGGGCTCATAAATTATATATGGGATGCTTAATATTACATCTTTCTGCCGGCGGTGAGATTTTAGAGGACATCTGGATATTACCGAGGAGCATATGCGACAGAATACCTTGACTGCCGTGTGGCTTCATTAACATGCAAATCCCCGTAGTTTCTCAAGCCATTGTTTAGAGAGAAATGCCGTTTTGTAGGAGCGTCAGACATAAGGAGAGTCTTTAAGGAATCTGACGTTACAGTCTACGGCTTAAATTGAATCTCTAGAATGCAGAAATTAGCTTGTGGGCGAGGGATGAAGGACAATAAGGGGCAAATTCTGTACAAGCCGGGGGGGGGGGGGTGGGGGGCTTCAGCCGGATTATGGAAGAATGCAGTTCCGGCACCCAGTGGTGGCTGGTGCTCAAAATTTTTGGGGGGGCGCAAACAAACAAAAAAAAAAAACATCAATTGCAGCCTCACTGTGTCCAAAACGCAGCCACTGTGCCCATCAATTGTCGCCACTGTGCCCATCAATTGTCGCCACTCTGCCCAGCCAGCAATTGTCGCCACTGTGCCATCAAACGCAGCCACTGTGCCCAGCAATTGTCGCCACTGTTCCATGTCATCAATTGTCGCCAGTGTGCCATCAATTGTCGCCACTGTTCCATCAATTGTCCCCACTGTGCCATCAAACGCCACCACTGTGCCATGCCATCAAACGCAGCCACTGTGCCATGCCATCAAACACAGCCACTGTGCCATCAATTGTCGCCACTGTGCCATCAATTGTCGCCACTGTGCCATGCCATCAAACGCAGCCACTGTGCCATGCCATCAAATGCAGCCACTGTGCCATGCCATCAAACGCAGCCACTGTGAAATCAATTGTCACCACTGTGCCCATCAATTGTCGCCACTGTGCCCATCAATTGTCGCCACTGTGCCCATCAATTGTCGCCACTGTGCCATCAATTGTTGCCAGTGTGCCATGCCATCAAACGCAGCCACTGTGCAATCAATTGTCACCACTGTGCCCATCAATTGTCACCACTGTGCCAGCAATTGTCACCACTGTGCCCATCAATTGCCGCCAGTTTGCCCCCTTAAAAAATGGCAGATTGCTTCCCCCAGTCCCCAGCACTTACCTTTCTCAAGTCAGCCATCCTCCCTCAATGTCTTCTCCCAAGTCCCACCCTCGATGTCGCTTCAGCCAATCAGGTTACCGGTAACCAGATCCGGTGAACCTGATTGGCTGAGATGCATGTCAGTGTTCACCAAGGAACGCACCCCCCGTGCGTCCCTTGGTGAACTATTTGGAAGCCGATTACGATTACAGCCTGAGGGCTGTAATCGGAAAGCCTATCAGAGCCGCTGGCTCTGAAAGACACTTCCAAAACACACCCACCGCCGGCCACCGCTCTAATTCAGATGGCCGGCGCTCACCAGGAGGCCGGCCACCTGAATAGTGGGCGGCGGCGGCGGCGGCAGCGGCAGAGGCGACAATACACAGATTCATGCAATGCATGAATCTGTGTATTGTCTTTCAGTGGCGGTGCAGGAGCGAGAGGGGGCGGCGCGGAGTTCCACCCAAAAATGGAACTTCCGCTTTTCGGAACCCCCCCTCCGGTGTTACATTTGGCACCTTTCAGGGGGGAGGGGGGTGCAGATACCTGTATAATACAGGTATTTCCACCCACTTCCAAGGAGAGACACTCCACTCCCCCCCCCTCTGCCTTCTGGGAAACACACTGGTCCCAGGAGACAGCGGGGACCACTGGGAACGTGCCGCGCTTTTTTGCGCATGCGCAGTAGGAAACCGGGCAGTGAAGCCGCAACGCTTCACTTCCTGATTCCCTCACCGAGGATGGCGGCGGGGGCAGCCGAGAAATGAGCGATTGCTCGGCTTCAGCTGCCGACATCGCGGGCGCCCTGGGCAGGTAAGTGTCCATTTATTAAAAGTCGGCAGCTGCAGTATTTGTAGCTGCTGGCTTTTAATTTTTTTTTTTTTCGCGGGATCTCCGCTTTAACAAATTCTTTAGAATATCCATAAATTTGAATATTCAAAAATGTGTAAAATTTGAATATTTGAAAATTTGTAAATTCAAAAATTCAGAAATTCCAAATTCGAAAATCCGAAATTTCGGAAATTCGAAAAAAAACAAAAAAGAACGAAAATTCAAAAGAACGATTTTGGAAATTCAAAAATTCGGAAATTCTAAATTCGAAAATCCGAAATTTCGAAAATTCGAAAACCCAAAAATAAAAACGAAAGTTTAAAACAACGAAAACCCGAAGATTCGAAAATCTGAAATAATAACTTAACTATTACTAACTATTAAATTATAGGTATTTGAATTTCCTTTTAAATTTGTCTGTTAGAGAACGTAACGAATACAAATTTATCCGAAGTTACGACATATACAAAATAACGAATGCCGTATCTAAATGAATGGAACGTAACTAATTAATAATAATAAATAACACTAATAATAATAATAATTATTATTATTTTGTTCCGTTCCATTTGATTAGATACGGCATTCATTATTTCGGATAATTCGTAACTTCGGATAAATTTGTATTTCTATAATTTAATAGTTAGTTATTATTTCAAATTTTCGTTCTTTCAAATGTTCCGATTTTCTTTCTTATTTTCGAATTTACAAATTTTCCAATTTACGAATTTTCCAATTTTTGAATTTACGAATTTTCGGCTTCTCGAATTTACAAATTTACAAATTCGCAATATTTCGAATTTTTCAAATTTACGAATTTTTTAACTCACGAATTTTCGGATTCTCGAATTTACGAATTTTCGAATTTACGAATTTCAATTATAAAGAATAACCCGGTAAAAAAAAACAAGAAAAAAAACAGTAAAACGAAAACAAACACATTTTTCAGCAGTGCACATGTCTAACCTCCAGCACTAAATGTATGTAATGGCAAGGGGTACTAAGGTGTGCTGGAGGGTCTACTGATGCTGGCTGCCGGGGGATCTATTATCACTGGGGTAGGGAGATCTATTGTTGAGGGAGGGGTTTATTGTTGAGGGGGTCTATTGTTGCTGGCTGATGGAGGGTCTAATAAAGTGTTACTAAACCTTCTTTTTTTTTTACATTAAAATAACAAACATGTTATACTTACCTGCTCTGTGTAATGGTTTTGCACAGAGCAGCTCCGATCCTCCTCGGGTCCCACACCGGTGCACCTGGCCCCTCCGTCCTGTCGGGTGCCCCCATAGCAAGCAGCTTGCTGTGGGGGCACCCAGGCAGGCGCAATCCCGAGCCGCAGCTCTGTATGTTTATTGGGTTTTTCTTTACCGAAAACATGTAGCATGAATACATATTGGCCTAAATTGATGAAGAAATTCGATTTTGTTACCTTTTTTGATGGGTCGGGTTTTGTTTATAGCACGATATATTTTTTTTTTTAAAACGCAGAGGTGATCAAATACCAGCAAAAGTAAACTCTATTTGTGTAAAAAAAAAAGGCCAAAAATTGTATTTGGGTACAGCATCGGACGACCGCGCAATTGTCAGTTAAAGTAACACAGTGCCGTATCGCAAAGTATGGCCTTTTTAGGAATAAGGGGTAGATCTTCCGGAGCTGAAGTGGTTAAAGAAGAACTCCACTTTTCCACTCACTTTTTTTTCTGAGGTTGAGGCCCCGTTCACACCTATGCGAATTGGTTGCGGCTTAAACCGCATCCAATTCGCATAACATTATAAAATACATTGATTTTAAGGAGGCTGGTTCACATATGTGCGACGCATTCGCATTGCGCATTGCCCAAAAAACGTGTGCGTTTTCTAGGCATTGCGGTGCGGCTCAGGTGCGAATTCAGGCCCATTATCTTCTACGGGCACGCATCTGATTCGCAGATGTGTTCAGTTCTCATCAGGATTTCTCTCCTTCTCCTCACTACACTTCCCCCCTCCCCCTCCCCTCTCCCAGGTTTCCAAATTCGCAGCTAAAACAGAGATGATCTGCTGAACAGCTCTCTTATCTCTTTGCAGAGATAAGAGAGCTGGAATTCGCACCGCACAAGTGTGAACCCAGCCTAACATAGGCAGAGCTCTGTACTGTCTTTCTCCTCGCCGATCAGCGGGTGCCAGTGGTCATCCATTGGCTGGCACCTGCTGATCGGCTTGTGCTGTTTCTAATTACAGCCCAACCGGAGCGCGTGCGCCCCCCTACCCGGAAGTGTCAGATCATGCACTAGGTACGTCATCCAGCACAGGAAAGCCACTTTGCCGCTGTCATTTCGGCGTTCTGCGGTCGACAAGTGGTTATTTATGTCAGAAACTTTGTACCAGCAACAAGAGATAACATCTGGAAAAAAATCTGTTTAAAAGGAAGTATTCCTTACATTACTCCAACAAATCTTGTACATAATAGTCAGATCGATGTAATAAGCTACCGTATATATTCGAGTATAAGCCGACCTGAATATAAGCCGAGGCACCTAATTTTGCCACAAAAAAATGGGAAAACTTATTGACTCGAGTATAAGCCTAGGGTGTCTATCTGCATGCCTCACTGTGCCTCACTTTGCCTCACTGTGCCTCACTTTGCCTCACTGTGCCCATGCCTCACTGTGCCCATGACAAGACTGGCGTTTAACATGGGAGTCTATGGAAGGGGTGCCCGGCTTTGAAAAATCGGTGCTCCCCGGCCGCAGGTCCCCCGGACAAAAACTTCTCACACTTATAGAGGAGAAATGAGGCTACATGTGTGGCAAGTTTGGGGTCCAGGGTACCTACGACCAGCCAGTACCGGGTCCCCAAAGTCACCGGAGAAATTACTGTTTAACATGGGAGTCTATGGAAGGGGTGTCCGGATTTGAAAAATCGGTGCTCCCCGGCCGTAGGTCCTCCAGACAACAAACTTTGCACACTTGTAGAGGAAGAGTGGGGCTACATGTGTGCCAGGTTTGTACCAGGTCCCCAAAGCCTGAGAGATCAGGCGCAAAAAGGTGACTTGAGTATAAGCCGAGGGGGGCATTTTCAGCACAAAAAAATGTGCTGAAAAACTCGGCTTATACTCGAGTATATACGGTATATAGACATAAATTTTACACTTCTGTGGACCTTAAAGTGACGCTAAAGGTTCACTTTTTTTTTTTAAAATAACAAACATGTCATACTTACCTCCACTGTGCCGTTTGTTTTGCACAGAGTGGCCCCGATCCTCCTCTTCTGGGGTCCCATGGCGGCTCTCGCGGCTCCTCCCCGCAATAGCTAACCCCCTCTGGGAAGCTCTCTCTCGAGGGGGTTACCTTGCGGGAGCACTCCCGTGTCATACACTCGGCGTGCATAGCCGCCGAGTGTATGACTCGGATCCGCCCCCCGGCGCCCGTGTCATTGGATTTGATTGACAGCAGCGGGAGCCAATGGCTGCGCTGCTATCAATCTATCCAATGAAGAGCCGAGAAGAGGAAGAGAAACCGACGCGGGATCGCGCCCACTGAAATTCGGGGCTCAGGTAAGTAAAACAGGGGGGGGGCTGGGGGGCAGGGCAGTGCAAGGTGTTTTCTTCACCTTAATGCATAAGGTGAAATAACACGAAGCTTTACAACCCATTTAATCAGAACCTTTTCAGTAGACATGTGCACTGCCAAAAAAAAAAAATTTCATTTTTTTTTTTTTTTCGGGTCATTCGTTATAATTGCAATTCGTAAATTTGTAAATTCGAAAATTCGAAAATGAGAAAGAAAATCAGAAAAAAATAAAATCTGAAAATTCTAAAGAATAACTAACTAACTAATAATAACGAACTATTAAATTTATAGGTTTTGGAATTTCCTTTTAAATTTGTATGTTAGTGAACGTAACAAATACAAATTTATCTAAAGTTACAAATTATCCGAAATAACGAATGCCACATCTATACAAATGAAACGGAATGAATTAATAATAAATCATAATAATAATAAAAAGTTTTTATTATTATTATTATTAATTCATTACGTTCCATTCGTTTAGCTACGGCATTCGCTATTTCGGATAATTCATATCTTCGGATAAATTTGTATTCGTTACGTTCACTAACAGCCAAATTTGAAAGGAAATTCCAATACCTATAATTTAATAGTTCGCTATTATTTCAGATTTTAGATTTTTCGGATTTCCGAATTTAGAATTTACGAATTTTATACTACATTTCCGAAATTTAGAATTTACGAATTTACGAATCTTCCAATATATCTAATATTCCAATTTACGAATATTCGGAAACAGTAGTTAAACAGGTTTTCGTTAATTCGGATGTTTCCGAATGAACGAATTTGTCAAATGAATTCGGAATGAAACAAATTGCACGTCTACTTTTCAGGAAAAGGTCCCAATTCCCGTTAAATGTGGATGGTGAACTGTACACCTTCACTCCCAACAGGACACTTCCAATGTATGGCATCAAAAGAAGAGGAAGCAACGTCATGGGACCCTAATGCGGCGTACACACGATCGTTTTTCATGCCGTTAAAAATGCCATTTTTTAAAATGGCCATTAAAACCGATCGTGTGTATTCTCCAGAGCATTTTTAACGGCGTGAAAAACGGCCATTAAAAATTTCGAACATGCTCTATTTTTTCACGTCGTTTTTCATGTCGTTTTTTTTTTTAACGACGTGAAAAACGATAGTGTGTATGCTTTTACGAGGGGAAAAAAAACGCGCATGCTCAGAATCAAGTATGAGACGGGAGCGCTCGTTCTGGTAAAACTAGCGTTCGTAATGGAGATAGCACATTCGTCACGCTGTAACGGACTGAAAAGCACAAGGCTGAAAAGCGCGAATCGCCGCTCAACAAAGTTTACTAACATGAAGGGTGGCGCCATTCGAATGGAACTTCCCCTTTATAGTGCCGTCGTACGTGTTGTACGTCACTGCGCTTTGCTCGAGCGTTTTTTTTAATGATCGTGTGTGTAGCGCTACCCCCAGTTAAGAGAGCCGCTGATATTGATTTGGGCCCTGTAGTGCACTGCTGTCAACCCCTGGCAATCGGCTCTAACCTCCCGTGGCACAGCTGGTGATAGAGGGATAGGACCGCGTGACCGCAACTGTTGGTGACACAGTCCTATAACAAACATACACAGAATATACTTTAAAACTCCTATTAAAGTAAGCGGAACTGACACCAAATGTACTTTACCCAGATATTTTACTGAGGCTAATGGGCAAGTAATAAACAACAGTATAACAAGTTGCAGATCCCTGCAATAAACAGTAATAAAGATAAACAGAGTAATCAGAATAATAAAGTATTGCTATGCAACTCTAGCGCTGCCCTTTTACAGCTACTTCCCCTCATGGGTAGACTAACACCCAGCAATGTCTACCTATGCAGTCAGGCCTGACTGATCTAAATGGAAGTTCAGTGAAACAATATTCGCTAGCAATCTTTTCGGTGGTGCACTTGAAGAACAACTTTGTAATCCCAACGAATAGTAAAGATAAAGGTATCTGTCTTTAAACAGCTCTCACCACCCGGGCAAGTCAAAGTCCGTTTCCTCCATCGATTCGTCTAGGAACAGGAATCCACCGACATCCAAGTCTTCAATCCTTCTGGTGTACTGCAGCAAGGAGGATTAGATGTCTCTAAGGCTCTGCTAGGCTGGCAGAGGGCTCTTTGGAAAGGAGCACACGACCCAGGCTTCAGGCCTTGTGCACACAGCAGTTCAGCACAGACATCCTCTTGCTAGGAGAGGGGTGTCCAAAAAGACCGACCAAAACTCCGCCTCCCCTTTATAAAGTCTCCCCCAGCAGTCTCTGTTCTGGAGCAATGCACCCTGGGTGCTGCAAGATGTACTGGGAGATGTAGTCTCTCTCTCCTCTGCTTTCACTTCCATAATGTCTCTTTACTTCCTCCCGACTCACCTCTCACCTGGAACTTCTTGTCTCTCTGCATTAAAGGGGAACACCCCGCTACACACTCTCCCCACTTGAACTCTTTGGTCCCCAAAGATAAACTTCAACAAATACTGTTTACCATTTTGGACAATGTCGAGCATGATGTTGGCATAGGGAATTCCCACCAAAACTTTGGGATGGAACTCTCTTGCCCACAGGTCACACTACCATGAGTGGCCTGCCTAACTGTGCCAGAGAGTGAGCTGGGGTTGCCCTCCACCAAATGGACGGTGGAAGGATCAGGTTGTTCAACACTTCTCCTAGCCGTTACAACAGAGTCCTCTGAGCTCGTCCCCATTTGGGGGTAAGTTAGTTTCTTGGGAGGCCTGATGACTCTGCGAGCCCTCTGCTCTCTTGGTGCTTCTGACTCTGGCACCACAGGCTCTTCTTCAGGAGTAAGTTCAGGTAACATTGCTGGTTCTGGAACCTCTGATTCAGAAGTCGACTGACGTATGGAATCTCTAGAGTCCTCCTCTGCGCAATTGTCAGGAACATCTTCCCAGTAATCAGCCGACTGAAGGGTATGAATTCAGTAGCCTCCGGATTCAGCGTTGCATCTGGGGTATCCCCTCCATTTGGGAGATCTATGGCGGACGTTCCCAGAGTCAAGGGAGTCAAGGGAGGCCACAGCCAGTCCAGTTCTCCACCTTCTTCTGTACTCAATTGGGAGGCCTCCCCATCTTTGGCTCGAGAGGTCTGGGACCGAGTGTTCGGCCTAGGAATATCCAGGATAGAGGCCGGTTCAGGGGAGTCTCTCACGGGAGGTATTCTGACTGCCTCAGCAAGTGGGAGCAGGTGGTTCCGATGCCACGTCTTCAGTGGACCCACCTTTCCTTCTGGCTTTAGTTTGTAGACAGGCAAACCGGGCAACTTCCTACAGACAACATAGGGCTCAGATCTCCACCTGTCGGCAAGCTTGTGTTTTCCAGGGACCCCCAGATTGCGTAGCAGTACTCGGTCCCCGGGCTGCAGATCTTGCACTCGAACCTTCAGATCAAAATTTCTCTTGTTGCGGGCCCCCTTTGATCCGAAGCCGCCTGGGCTTGTTCATAGGCCACCTGCAAGCTACGTCTAAGTCTGTCCACGTATCCCTTGTGGGATGTAGCTGAGGTATTGTCTATAGAAGTGCCAAAGGCCAGGTCCACAGGTAGCCTTGCTTCTCTCCCAAACATAAGTCGATAAGGGGAGTAGCCAGTGGCGTCACTTGTGGTACAGTTATAGGCATGTACTAGGGCTGATATGTGCTGACTCCAGTGTTGCTTCTTCTCTGTTTCTAAGGTTCCCAACATGTTGAGCAGGGTCCGGTTAAATCTCTCAGGCTGAGCATCTCCTTGTGGGTGGTAAGGCGTGGTTCTGGTCTTCTTTATTCCTAATGAATCCAAAAGTCTTCGGATCAACCGACTCTCAAAGTCCCTTCCTTGATCTGAGTGGAGTCTCTGTGGTAGTCCGTAATGGACAAAATACTTCTCCATAAGTATCTTGGCCACGGTGGATGCCTTCTGGTCTTTGGTTGGGAAAGCTTGAGCATAGCGGGTGAAATGGTCGGTTATTACCAGAACATTCCCCAATCCACTCAGGTCGGGTTCGAGGCAGAGAAAGTCAATGCATACCAGATCCATTGGGCCTTGACTCTGTAAGTGGCCCATTGGGGCAGCTTGATGGGGTAGGGTCTTTCTCTGAATGCATCGTGCACAGGAATGGCAATACTCCTCTACTTCTGCCCTCATGCAGGGCCAATAGAACCGATTTCTGACGAGCTGGAAGGCCCTTTCTGCCCCTAGGTGACCATGATGGTCATGCAGGGCAATTAGTACAGTCTCTCGGTGCTTCTCTGGAAGAAATAACTGCCACTTATCTTCTGAGTCATCAGAGGGGCCCCTTCGGTAGACCACTCCCTGATGTACCTGTAGCCTGTCCAATTCCTTCCTCAACAGGCGAGCCTCCTTTGAGGGGTGATGTAGGAATTTGTTGGGATCCTGATTCTCCAGGGCTTCGAGGACCAATCTCCCCATGGGGTCTTCCAATTGGTCACACCTCAACTCCTTCTTGGACAGTCTCGGTAGGTTGTCTTCCTCCAGTTGAGTTACCCCACAATAGTGTTTGGGGACTCCTACCATGGTAACCCCTATTTCTTCTGCTCTGGAGCCTCCTCTGGGTTGGAATTCAGCCCCTTGACAAAGGGCCCGCACCCCGTCCGGTGCCACTTGGGTCCAATCTTCCCAGTCATTTGTCGTGGCATGAGACCTCCGGGACAGGGCATCTGCATCCCTATTTCCGGCTCCTGGTCTGTACTTCAGACTGAAGTTGAATCCAGACAATGCGGCCAACCACCTGTGTCCGGTGGCATCTAGTTTCGCGGTGGTGAAGAGGTAGGTCAGGGGGTTGTTGTCTGTCTTCACAGTAAACTCTGCCCCATACAAGTAGTCTTTAAGCTTGTCTACTACCGCCCATTTGAGGGCCAGGAATTCCAGCTTATGAGTGGGGTAATTCTTTTCTGAGGGGGTCAGGCTCCTGCTCACATAGGCCACTGGTCGCAGTTGTCCTTCATGTTCTTGGTAGAGTACACCACCTAGACCCTCATGGCTGGCATCCACATGTAATTCATAAGGTCTGGTAGGGTCGGCGTAGGCCAGGACTGGGGCAGTGGTTAAGCTCCTCTTCAGAGCATGAAAGGCCTCTTCACACCTTGGGTTCAACTGATCTTGAACTGACTCACCAGGCCTCCTGGGCCCTGAGTCATCCTCTTCCCCTTCTGCCTTTAGCAATTCATTCAACGGGCGGGCAATCCGAGCAAACCCCTCCACAAACCTCCTATAATAGGAGCAGAACCCCAGGAAGGATCTGAGCTCTGTTACTGTGGTGGGTCGTGGCCAGGAAGTGACTGCTTCCAACTTCTCAGGATCTGTGGCCACCCCTTCTTCAGACACTATGTGCCCCAGATAGTTCACAGAAGACTGGTAGAACCGACACTTCTCGGGGGAAAGCTTAAGTCCCTCTTCGCTGAGTCTTCTCAATACTTTCTCCAACCTGGCTTCATGTTCTTCCAAGGTTCTTCCAAAGACAATGACATCGTCCAAGTACACAAGGACTTCTATAAGATTCATGTCTCCAACAGTCTTCTCCATAAGGCGTTGAAAGGTAGCAGGAGCTCCAGACAGACCCTGAGGCATCCTATTGAATTCGAAGAATCCCACCGGGGTTATGAAGGCTGTCTTCTCCCTGTCTTCTGGGTGCATAGGGATTTGATAGTACCCACTCTTGAGGTCCATCACACTGAACCATTTGGCTCCAGACAAACTTTGTAGGGCATCTTCTATCCTTGGCGTGGTGTATTGGTCAGGGATGGTTCTCCTGTTGAGAGTCCTGTAATCGATACAAAGCCTCAACGACCCATTCTTCTTTCTGACCACCACGATTGGGGAGGCATAGGGACTTCTAGACTCACGGATAACACCAGTCTTCTTTAGTTCTACAAGTTGTTCCCTCAGATCCTCCAGATCTGCCAGGGGGACCCGCCTGACCCTCTCTCGGAAGGGCTTATCTTCTTGGAGGCGGATCCGATGGGTGGCACTTCTTGCACACCCCACATCGAATTCATCTTCGGAAAAGATCTTCTCCCACCTGGTCAGCTGGGCCTTGGCTCTTTCTTTCCAAGCCCTGGGTAGGTTCGGGTTTTCCACGGACAGTTTCTCCCAAACATCTCCTCCGTCACCCGTCCCCTTGACTTCGGACCAAGTGACCGGGGCAGCAGGGCTCACCTGACCAAGCAACACTCTGGCAGGGATCTCCATGGGTCCTCCCGTAGTGTTCCTAACACTCACCGGAACTCTGCCATGGGCCTTCTTCAGGGCCTTGAACGGAATCACTTCTGGTATCACTTCCAGGCCTGAGGACTCTTCCCTTGGGTCTGATTCCAGCATGACAAAGGGGCCAGGTTGTTCCCACGAAAGCTTCACAGTGGCCCTAAGACAGGTTACTTCTCCGGGCTGTAGCACTACTCCTTCTCTGCCAAGTCTCCACACCTTCCCTATCCCCTCTCCCGGGGTCTTCTGCTCTAAGACCAGTCGTTGGTAGGCCGTCTTTAGCATGGGATGGATTTTGGTGGCTGAATGGTTTCTCTCTTTCAGTAGAGGGGTCAGGAGTCTCCTGACTAGATCCGTGTTTGTCCCAATGATCAGGGAAATCTTGCTGGCTCCAGGCGGCCGGGGACACACAACTGCCAGGGTGTCAAACACTTCAGCCTTCCCAGCCACGGATGGGTCGAAAGTCATCTTTATGGGCAGGTACCCATCATAAGGGAAACTCTGGGTTCCAAGTCCCCATATCTCCAGCTCTTCTATCTTCTGGATAGGCAGATGACTCAAGTGCCTATCATAGAAGTCCCGGTATAGTAAAGTCACCTGTGCTCCGGTGTCCAAAAGAGCTTTAGTATAGACTCCTTCCACTTGAATGGGCACAGTAGGAGACGGGCCCACCAGTTCCTTTGGGTATGGCCGGACTGGGGTCACCTCTTTTTTTTTGCTTTCGACCCTTGCCCTGCTCCTTTTGGACTTTAATTTTTCCTGAGCCTGGCATGCATTGACTTTCTCCCTCTCAATGGGGGCACAAACCCGCTGAGGGATGTTATTGTTCCTTTTAGGTGGATGTTCCTTCTTTGGGGTGCTGTACTTCCACTGAGGGGTCTTGCCCCCTCCCTCTGGGGTACATCTTGGTGGGGGTGTACTATACCTCCTCCTAGGAGTTTTGTCTCCTCCATTCTTGGCCTTTTTTTTTAGTTTGGAGCGCACTGAAGATGATGGGCACCCGGTTGACTCCTTCACCGGGGCCCCTTTGGAGTTTCCCGCCGGCTTGCAATTATCTGTTCTCTTCTTCTTTGGGCTGGAGCATACGTTAGCAAAGTGGCCACTCCCTCCGCAGTTATAGCAAATCACCTCTTCTCGGTCCTGTAGGGAGGCCGGTGCTGAGGTGTTCGGGAACAACTCCTTTCTTGGGCTTGGTTTCTCTCGTCTTCTCTGATCTTTCTCCATCAAAGAGGTCAGCATCTCCAACACTTGGGCCATTTGCGATTTCAGAGTGTCAACCTCCGCATCTCTTTCTGGGCTCTTGACCGAATGGACCAACACTGGTACAGGTGTGACATTCGCCTTGGCCACCTGCTGATCTTCCTCCAGCGCCTCTTCGTCCCTAATAATTTTTATTAGATCAAAGTAGGTTAGTGACATTCCTCCTCCTGAGGTTTTCAGGTGCAGCCAGACCGGGTCTGAGCGCCGCGCTCCCCTCATGATCTGCTTCATGCGTGCTTCATCTGCATCTTTGGGCAGCATTCCCTTCTTCCGTACAATCTTGCATAACTGCCTGTTCAGCCTTCTAACATATTCTGACAGTTTCTCATTCGGCTGCTGGAGAGTGTGTTCAATTTGATAAATCATCTCTGACACCTTCTCCAGCTGACCAAACTCTTCCTGCAGCATGGCCAGGCAATCTTGAGCTGTACAGTTTTCATTTCCAAACCGGAAGCTCTTCACCGCTTCTGCCGCGGCACCTTTCAGACTTTCTAAGACTCGCTGTCTCTTCTGTGCCTCAGGCACCTCCCATGCTTCTACTGCCTGCAATGCCTGTTCCACCCAAGTGTCAAAATCTTCCTCCCCCGCAGGGACGGGGAGCTTCCCTGAGAAGGTGCTAAGCTTCCGGTAACCGGCCTCCACATGCACCGTACTGCTTTTCTGGCACTTAATTACAAGGTCTCCTAGAGCATTCAACAATTCAGGCCCTATAGCGGCCAGCGGTGATCCCGGGCTTAATAGTTCCTTAAGCTTTTCTGCTTTAGGGGATAGTGGTGGAGATAATTGTGGGAGTGATGGCTTTGGTGTCTGAAACCATTCTTCCTTCACTGGCAGTGTATGTATCAAGTGATAGATCTGATTATCTATGGCTTGTATACTCTGACTTTTAAAATGCTCTGGGATTTCGTTTTTCCATTCTACCAGTGCGTATGTAAACGAGATCACTGGATCTGGCCTAAAATCCATCACCCATGCTTTGTGGCTCGGAGACAGTAACAATACGAGCTGTTTTATCTCCTCTTCCTTCCATCTTTCCCCCGGGAGTACAATGACTACCGCCGCGGTTGGATCGGCGCCAATCGCTGCGCACCACTGTGACATTGCCAGCGGGTCCATGCTGGTACTTCTGACCGGCTTGATTGCAGCATGCAACGTACAAGGATCCCGGACTCGAGCCCCCACGTGTAGCGCTACCCCCAGTTAAGAGAGCCGCTGATATTGATTTGGGCCCTGTAGTGCACTGCTGTCAACCCCTGGCAATCGGCTCTAACCTCCCGTGGCACAGCTGGTGATAGAGGGATAGGACCGCGTGACCGCAACTGTTGGTGACACAGTCCTATAACAAACATACACAGAATATACTTTAAAACTCCTATTAAAGTAAGCGGAACTGACACCAAATGTACTTTACCCAGATATTTTACTGAGGCTAATGGGCAAGTAATAAACAACAGTATAACAAGTTGCAGATCCCTGCAATAAACAGTAATAAAGATAAACAGAGTAATCAGAATAATAAAGTATTGCTATGCAACTCTAGCGCTGCCCTTTTACAGCTACTTCCCCTCATGGGTAGACTAACACCCAGCAATGTCTACCTATGCAGTCAGGCCTGACTGATCTAAATGGAAGTTCAGTGAAACAATATTCGCTAGCAATCTTTTCGGTGGTGCACTTGAAGAACAACTTTGTAATCCCAACGAATAGTAAAGATAAAGATATCTGTCTTTAAACAGCTCTCACCACCCGGGCAAGTCAAAGTCCGTTTCCTCCATCGATTCGTCTAGGAACAGGAATCCACCGACATCCAAGTCTTCAATCCTTCTGGTGTACTGCAGCAAGGAGGATTAGATGTCTCTAAGGCTCTGCTAGGCTGGCAGAGGGCTCTTTGGAAAGGAGCACACGACCCAGGCTTCAGGCCTTGTGCACACAGCAGTTCAGCACAGACATCCTCTTGCTAGGAGAGGGGTGTCCAAAAAGACCGACCAAAACTCCGCCTCCCCTTTATAAAGTCTCCCCCAGCAGTCTCTGTTCTGGAGCAATGCACCCTGGGTGCTGCAAGATGTACTGGGAGATGTAGTCTCTCTCTCCTCTGCTTTCACTTCCATAATGTCTCTTTACTTCCTCCCGACTCACCTCTCACCTGGAACTTCTTGTCTCTCTGCATTAAAGGGGAACACCCCGCTACATGTGGATGCAAGACAGGCTTGAGAGGAAACATGAAAAAAAACGACGAGAAAAACGTTGGTTAAAAAAATGGCATGAAAAACGATCGTGTGTACGCCGCATAAGAAGCATCCCGTTGCATAGCGGGCATTACCTGCAGGTAGTAAGTGGATAATCTCGCGCTGATACAAATTAATAAACTAAAATAAACAGCTGCTAACCCCAAAATTTCAAAAAAATTGAAACAAACATATGTAAAAAATTATTAAAACACCACACCTCCTGGTTAGTGTCAGATAATTAAAGTGACAATATAAAAAGATGTCCTTATCGAATGTCCAAATAAATGGTGAACTGTGATGTTCCAATAGTTCATATATTCAGTGATGTAATAAAACTTTTTATATTGTCACTTTAATTATCTGACACTAACCAGGAGGTGTGGTATTTTAATAAGGTGCATCTTATTTTCACTGAGCTCTGTGTAGGAGAGCTACTGCTACAGTTAACAGACTTTTGATTGCACATCTAGGCTGGTGTATTATTTACTCATTATTTATTCATATGCAGTTATATTGTATTAATTATTCACAGGTGTTTTCTATTTAGCACTGTGGTCAGCGCCCCCACCTTACATTACCTGCAGGTAGTCATCTGATTGATCCTATTTTATTTTTATGTTATTTTTTTAGCCCTGTTAAAGAGAATAGAGTCTAGCCCCTGAAATGCGTTGGCTTTTATATACCGTATTTTCCGGCGTATAAGACGGCTTTTTAACCCATAAAAATCTTCTTAAAAGTCAGGGGTCATCTTATACGCCGGTACGTACCTGACATGTAGAATCTCAGTCAGACCGCGTCTATTTTTCAAAAGCCGCGCCTCCTCCTCGTGCTGTTCCGTGATAGGCGGAACACTCACCTTCCCAGCAGAGCCTCTGTTCAGTGTTCCGCCTATCACGGATGCTCTCTCGTCCTCGGCCTCGGATGAGAGGGCATCTGTGATAAGCGGAACACTGAACACAGTGTTCCGCCTATCACAGAACAGCACGAGGAGGAGGCGCGGCTTTTGAAAAATGGACGGCCGCGGTCTGACTGAGATTCTACATGTCAGGGATAAGGTATGTGATCGTCGAGGGGAACAGTGAGGTATGCAATGGAACAGGGAGGCATGCAGGGGCACAGTGAGGTATGCAATGGAACAGTGAGGCATGCAGGGGCACAGTGAGGTATGCAATGGAACAGTGAGGCATGCAGGGGCACAGTGAGGTATGCAATGGAACTGTGAGGCATGCAGGGGCACAGTGAGGTATGCAATGGAACTGTGAGGCATGCAGGGGCACAGTGAGGTATGCAATGGAACTGTGAGGTATGCAATGGCACAGTGAGGTATGGTGAGGCATGGCTAGTCGGAAGGGGGTCGTCTTATACGGCGAGTATATTCCAAAACCAAAATTTTAGCTGGAAATTTAGGGGTCGTCTTATACGCCCAGTCACCTTATACGCCGGCAAATACGGTATACACTTTATATTTCATTTTTTTAATTTATTTTTTTAATTAAACATTAGGGTGGGGTGCTTCAATACTAGGTTTAACTATCGTGTTCACAATCCAAGGTGGTTGTGGAAAATCCTTTAATGTGCAGAAGCTGCCAACCTAATATTCGCAACCTCCACAGTCACACCACTGTCATACCATTGTTAGACATAATTCAACCAAACCTCTGATTGGCTTTACCACCCAAGCCATGAATCACCATGTCAGTGCTGACAAGCTGATCAGTGGCGTTTTGAAGGCCACCATTGCTCTCAATAAAAAAAAAAAACTCCAACTCTGGGCTCTGAGCCCCTCCCCAGGGGAACCCCCCCATTGAAGATCCCCCCCTGCTGTAAGTTTTTCTATTTTGAAGATACTTAACCATTTCCAAAGTCTTCTAATACTCAGGATCCGCTTCTTCTTAGTATCTTCTCCAGTGGTGGGAAGTCTTTGGAGATGTAAAGACATTACCACGTCTTGCATAAATGGAGGGCATTGTGGTGACTGCCCCCTCAAGGGGACAGAAGTTTTTATTGTAGAATTATGGAAGGGGCACTTCTTCAAACATGTTGGCAAGTTTGGTTCATAGTCATCTCACATATGAATTATTCATAATTTCGTTACTTTCTTCGCCTTAGGATTGTGGCCAGGACAGCTATGGCTTAAGAGCCCATTCACACAGGGGCAACTTTGGATCCGACTTCAAATCCCCCCAGGTCGCCCCTAGTCGCCTCAAGTCGTGCTGCATGAGGAAATCAATGTAAGTTAATGAAGCCGTCTTAATGCACACTACTGCAGTCGCTCCGACTTCAAAAAAGGTCCCTGTACTACTTCAATCCGACTTCTAGGCGACCTGTACCCATTGATTTCAATGGGAGTTGCCTCTGAAGTCGGTTCACTGTCTTAACATAAGCAACTTTTCAGGAAGATAACATACATTTCTCAGGCAAACCCCTCCCTCCCCCCTCCCTCCCACAGAGCTAATTCTTGTTTTATTGGCAACTGGAATGTCTCCTGTCCTGCAGGTAACTTGAAGTTGCCTTGTTAGTTGCCTGGAGTTGTGCTGTGATTCATACTCAAGTCGTGTCTGAGTTGCCTCATAAAATCGGGCTGGAAGTCGTGTTGCCCCTGTGTGAATGGAGTCTAAGAGTAGAAGCAGCACAAAAAAATAATAATAATAATGTTTCCTAAATCCTAAGTGTGGTGTTAGTACTATTGTTTTGATTTCAGTAATTGCAGCTAAGTACCTTTTGAAAGCAGATGGACACAGCGCGGAGAGAACGGCGAGCACCAAGCTTATTAATATTCTGTAAAACCACCGGCTGCAACTTACAAGGGCCGGAGATTGATAGCCACAAGCTAAATAGGTTCTTTAATTAAATTTTCTCCAGAAAAATCATCTTGTTAATGTCTTCTTCTGCGAGGTTGGGGAACATTGCAGAGAGGTATGGTATGGAAAACGGTGAAGAGCGGCCGGGCTCTGCGGTGTGTCTGTCCGCACAGGGGGATGTCGGCCTGATTGCCTTCATTACATACACTGACTCTGGTTTATTAAACTGAGACGGGAGCTGTGGGGGTCCGTCTGGGGCTGTACAGAGCAGAAAAAGTGAAGCTTTGTGGAAGAATGCAAATTCCCTTTTTTTTTTTTTTGCAATAACCATTAATGACTTGACAAACACCCTTTAAGGCAAAACCAAAAAGTGAAAGGACTTTCCAGATTGAGTATGTGGGGGATCCCTGGATCCAAAAACAGTGACATCACTGCAAATTCACTGGTTCTGCACCTGACCGTGTGATTTATTGAGAAAGTCCTGAATCTTGGCCCTCTGTCCCACTAATGCTGTGCCCCAGGATCAGAGCATCAACCTTATTTGGGTTACTGCATTTGCAGGGAACAGGGCCAAGTGGGCAGTCCCAACACATTTAGGGTTTGGTTGGTGGTCCATGCATATTTCGAGGTGGGATCTGAGTAGGACCAATCCATTAAGTGGGCTTGATGAGTGGTGAAAGCAAATTTAGAGGTGGGCTTTGAGTAGGATCAGCCCACTAAATGGGCTTGATGGGTGATCCAAGCATTTTTAGAGGTGGGGTCTGAGTAGGACCAACCAATTAAGTGGGTTTGATGGGTGGCTCAAGCATATTTAGAGGTGGAGTCTGGTTAAGAGCAATCAAGTAATTGGGTTTGATGGGTAGTCCAAGTGTATTTAGAGGTGGGGTCTGAGAAGGATCAACCCATTAAGTGGGCTTGATTGGTGGTCCAAGCATATATAGAGGTAAGGTCTGAGTGGGACCAAATGTTAAGTGGGTTTGAAGGGTGGTCCAAGCATATTTATAGGTGGATTCTGAGTGGGGCCAACCCATTAAGTTGGCTTGATGGGTGGTCCAAGCATATTTAGAGGTGGGGTGTGAGTAGGACCAACCCATTAAAAAGGAGCTCCAGTCTGAGCAAAAAAATGAAACGTCAGCAACTACAAATGTTGTAGCTGCTGACTTTTAATATAAGGACACTTACATGTCCAAGGATCCAGTGATGTTGGTACCCAAACCATTTCTTTGTTCGGCTTCGGGTGCAGGCATCGGCATCTTCTGGCTTCACAGACCGTTTCCTACTGGGCATGCACGAGTTGCACTGCGCCTTGTGAATGGTATTGCAGTCTTCTGGGACCTGCTAGTGTCCCAGAAGGCTGCGGGGGGAAGGAGGAGGGGCTAAAGATCCCCGTAGATTGCCGTGGCGATCTGACCCGGAAGTGGAAGCGGGTACCTGTCAAAACCAGGTAATCGCTCCCCCCAAAAAGTGCCGTTGAGGAGGGTGCAAACAAGCGGAGCCTCCCCTTTTGAGTGGAGCTCCGCTTTAAGTGGGTTTGATGAGTGGTCCAAGCATATTTAGAGGTGGGGCCTGAGAAGGACCAACCCATTAAGTGGGCTTGATGGGTGGTCCAAGCATATTTAGAGATGGGGCCAGAGTAGGACAACCCATTAAGTGAGTTTGATGGGTGGGTGGTCCAAACATATTTAAAGTAGAGGTCTGAGTAGGACCAACCCATTAAGTTGGCTTGATGGGTGGTCCAAGCATATTTAGAGGTGGGGGTCTGAGTAGGACCAACCCATTAAGTTGGCTTGATGGGTGGTCCAAGCATATTTAGAGGTGGGGGTCTGAGTAGGACCAACACACTAAGTGAATTTGATGGATGGTCCAAGCATATATAGAAGTAGTGTCTGAGTAGGACCAAATGTTAAGTGGGTTTGATGGGTGGTCCAAGCATATTTAGAGATGGGGCCAGAGTATGACAACCCACTAAGTGAGTTTGATGGGTGGTCCAAACATATTTAGAGGTGGGGTCTGAGTAGGAACAACCCATTAAGTTGGCTTGATGGGTGGTCCAAGCAGATTTAGAGGTGGAGTCTGAGTAGGATCAACTTATTAAGTGGGCTTACTGGTTGGTTCCAGCATATGCTTCTGTAATCCATACAGGCAGATCATTTCTGGTAGGAGGGTACAATAATCACAGCACCTTGCCTCAGTACTCATCTCAAAAGTCCTCAAACCTGATGCAAGAAGTGGGCTGGCTCCAGAGAGGAGTTATGCAAATATCAAAATGCCTGTCTGGAGGAGTGTGTGTTCCTTCACAGACTGTATTTGCATGCAGACCACTACAGTTAACGCCCACTTGTGATGCTAAGCCTCCATGAATGAAAGCACTGAAATCAAAAGAATGAAAGGGGTGGGCCAGGGACAGCCAGGCTGAGGATGAAAGTGAGATGATTCTGGACATCCCCCAGCCCTTAAATGAGGCAGATTTTGGTGCAGCATATAATGCACATTTTGAAAAGCTCACAGTGTGCAGTGAAATCAGAATAAGTAATTTCAATCCAGGAAATGAGCCGGTGTCCTGACAAAAAAGGTCCCCTGGCGGATAGGGACCCCCTGGACTGCGCAGGCGCGGCGCTTGCGCAGTACGAACCTCAACGGAGCTGCCGAAAATAGCCGAATATGTAGAGCTGAGAGTCGGCTCTACACGGCGCCTGCGCAATGACTATGACACATGCCGCACGCTCCCGATGCTAGTGCTACTCTGAAAGGGGCGGGGGTGATTTTAGCAATAAAGTACATGTCTTAGCGGGGCAAGTTAAAACAAATGAAGGGCGGGTTTTGCACTGTTGATGGGCGGGTTTTGCAATGTTGATGGGCGGATTTGCACGAACTATTAAACTCGCAAAAGAGGCGGTATTTTAAAATGATGGACAGAGATGGATAAGGTCGGGTAGATACTGTGATAAATTCATTGTGTTCGTTAGTTAAATTGGTCGTGCAAACCCGCCCATCAACATTGAAAAATCCGCCCATCAACATTGCAAAACCCGCCCTTCATTTGTTTTAACACGCTTCGCTAAGACGTGTACTTTATTGCTAAAATCACCCCCGCCCCTTGCAGAGTAGCACTAGCATCGGGAGTGTGCGGCATTTGTCATAGTCATTGCGCAGGCGCCGTGTAGAGCCGACTCTCAGCTCTACATCTTCGGCTATTTTCGGCGGCTCCGTTGAGGTTCGTACTGCGCAAGCACCGCGGCTGCGCAGTACAGGGGGGGTCCTTATCTGCCGGGGGGGATCTCCATACACCGGTACAACTGTGCAAGACTGAAGGGAAGGCTGGAGGTCACACTTTCTGGTGGGAATGGTCCCTTATAGCATAAAAAGGGACATAGCACCTTTATCATTTCGTTATCAAATACTTCTAAAAAGGCATTGGGGGGATTTACTAAAACTGGTGCACACAGAATCTGGTGTCGCTGTGCATACTAACCAATTAGCTTCTAGGTTTTATTGTCAAACCAGTTTTAGTAAATCTCCCCCCATTGGTTACATCCGAAGGTAACACAGAAATCCCATCTAATTCTCCTCCAGTCTTCTTAGCTGACTGTCAGACTACTTAAAGCTGAGAGCAGTTGCTCCGATTTAATTTAAATAAGTGAATTTACATCTATTTAGTGCTAATGCCTGATAATGATAATACATCTTGGTTCCCTCATTAACCTTGTGTGTTTTGCCTTACATTCTCTTTCCGTCAGTCTTATTAATATTAACCCAAAGTGACTTCCCTCAAATACTCAAATTCATCATTTCTTCACACGCCGACATTGGCGGAGCAAAGAATTAGCATAAAATAATAAAACAGAGAGGATAGATAAGCTGCAGATCTCATCCCTGGGCATAAAACACGATGTTAATAATGGAATTGTATGAGGGTAACCGGTTCCTATCTAACATCACACCTAGTCTGCCACCCGACTGTAATGTGAGGGGGGGGGGATTTTCTTCTTAAAAGGCCCAGAAAAACAGTTTGAGCCAATCGTAGAATTTATATAAATATTCTAAAATATATGCGTTCAATTTGATATATTTCACAAAAGAAGAGTTGATGGTGTGCTGGACTTGGGATGCATCCCTGGAGTAATGTAAATTTTTACACTTGCTTGAGATTAATAAAAAGAGTTTAAAAAATAAATAAATAGATATGTGGACGGTTTGAGCATATTAAAGATAGCTTAAATAATTAGAGAATATATTAATGTTTATTATTAATATACTGTATATTCATTATTATTGTTATTAATTAAATAATTAAAGAATATATTAAAGAATGCAAAGTAATAAATTTACTTTAAATGGTAGAATTCCCTGGAGTAATGTAACTTTTTTCAGAGATTAATAAAAATAGTTTACAAAAATACATTGAGATATTTGGAAGGTTTGAGCATATTAACCACCTCAATACCGGGCACTTTCACCCCCTTCTTGCCCAGGCCAATTTTTAGCTTTCAGAGCTGTCACACTTTGAATGACAATTGCGCGGTCATGCAACCCTGTATCCAAATGAAATTTGTATTATTTTTGTTGAGACAGATGGAGCTTTCTTTTGGTGGTATTTAATCACAACTGGGGTTTTTATTGTTTGCTAAACAAAAGGAAAAAATACAGAAAAATTTTAAAAAATATTTTTCATAGTTTCTGTTATAAAATTTTGCAAATAAGTAATTTCTCTCCTTCACTGATGTGCACTGGTGAGGCTGCACTGATGGGCACTAATAGGCACCACTGATGGGCACTGTTGGGGCTGCACTGATAATCAAGACACCGATGATCAGTTTCCACGACTATCAGTGTAAATGTCCCCTGCCACACTTGCCAGTTACTGGCTCTCCTCTCCTCATGCTGTTACAGCGTGTGAGGAAAGGAATGCCGATAACCAGCAAGTCTGTTTACATGTAATCAGCTGTGATTGGACACAGCTTATCACATGGTAAAGGGCCGCTGTGATTGGCCCTTTACCCTGATCCGTAACACATCGATCACAGAGCACGCCGTATGTGCTTTGTAAGGGGCACGCCCGCGGGGGGGGGGGGGGTTGTGGTTCTGGGAGGATGTCCATGGATCCCTTCCCAGAACTGGACGACTGAGCTGTAGCCATCTGTTGGCTATAGTGTGGTCAGGAAGTGGTTAAAGATAGCTTAAAGAATGTCAGGAAGTGGTTCAAGCTTAAAAAATTAAATAATATATTAATTTATAATTCATATTATTATTATTAGTATTATTATTATTAATAATAAAAGGATTAAAGAATATATTAAATAATGCAAAGTAATCAATTTGCTATAAATTGTAGCATCCCCTGGAGTACGGAGTAATGTACGTTTTTTTTTTTTTTTTTCAATTGTTTAAGATCAATAACAAGAGTTTACAAAAAAGATGAAGTTATTTCAAGCATATTAAAGATAGCCTAAAGAATTAGATAATAATAATAATAATAATAATATTAATAATTAATATTATTATTATTATTTCACTAGTATTATTATTATTATTATTATTATTATTATTAATGAAAAAAATATATTAAAGAATGCAAAGTAATCAATTAGCTTTAAATGGTAGCATCCCCCAAAGTAATGTAACTTTTTACAATTGTTTGAGATCAATAAAGAGAGTTTACAAACAAAATGAGATATTTAGAACGTTTGAACATTATTATTATTGATTAAAGAATATATTAAAGAATGTAAAGTAATCAATTTGCTTTTGGGGCAAGGGGTGTGAGCTTAAATAAGTACCGGTACTTGGTATTTTTTTTTTTTTTATTATATTTATCATTACATATATCCAAAATGATTTATCAAAAATTTACTTTTTCTAAAGCTGAGATATTTGTTATTATATTTACTTTTTTCTATGTTTTCAACCATTTAGGCTACTGTAGACTGCTTGCAACGGCCTTCAATGTGAGAAAGAAGAATAATTATTTTATGTTTTACTAATAATTAAATGACAATATTAAGTAATTCAATGCTAATGTAATGTTCTTTTTATAATAACATGTTTGATTGCCAGAATGACTTTGCAGAAAGAGGAAGATGGAACAAATTGTTGTCCCCTTGATCCTTGGAACATCTTGTTATGCAATGTGGAGATACTGTTAGTCTTCACATTCTCTAAAGTCTGGTTAAGGTCATGGTGCAGTTGATAATGTGTTCCAAAATAACAGGAATTAATCTCTCTTGTAGATGTTGATGTGCTGTTTGTGCAAATTCTTAAGTCAATTAATAAATATGTAAAATGTTTATTTTTTGAGAGATCCTACATGGTAACTCCTCAGGATTGGAGCTTGAAGCCTCCAGTTTGACCAAGAGGTGAGATCCATTAGCTTGGTGCGTGTCTAATGCCGCGTACACACAATCGTTTTTCATGACGAGAAAAATGCCATTTTTTTATTTGGTCATTAAAAACGATCATGTGTGGGCTCTAGAGCATTTTTCGCGACGTGAAAAATGGCCATTAAAAAATTGGAACATGCTCTATTTTTTCTCATCGTTTTTCACGTCGTCCTTTTTCTCGTCATGAAAAACGGCCGTGTGTACGCTTCAACGACGTGAAAAAAACACGCATGCTCAGAAGCAGGTGTTGAGACGGGAGCGCTCGTTCTGGTAAAAACTAGCGTTCAGAATGGAGATAGCACATTCGTCACGCTGTAACGGACTGAAGAGCACAGAGACTGAAAAGCGCGAATCGTCTCTCACCAAACTACTAACACGAGGATCAGCAAAAGCAGCCCAAAGGGTGGCGCCATCCGAATGGAACTTCCCCTTTATAGTGCCGTCGTACGTGTTGTACATCACCGCGCTTTGCTCAAGCGTTTTTTTTTTCACGATAGTGTGCAAGCAAGGCAGGCTTGAGAAGAATCACGTCGAGCAAAAACATTGTTTATTTTCAATGACATTAAAAACGGTCGTGTACACGGCATAAGGATCTCTGTTCATTACTCTACTTTCTAATCTTCACTTTAATGTTATAGCTCTTCTCTTCTAAATAAACTTTCAAATCCTCTCACCGTGAGGAGAGGCTTTACTATTGGTGATTATTGAGCTAAAAGGGCATAATTTTAAAAGTATAACTAAAAGTATAGCTAAAGGCAAAACTTTTTTTTTTTTTGTTTTGTTTTGGATAGAGTGGAGAGGGATTAGAACCCCTGTCAGTTTTTATTGCTGTCTGTGTTACCGTTAGGGAGCTTCACCCTCTCTATTGGTCCTGTTTACTGTCAACCTTGAAAGTGAAAGTAAAAGAAATACCCAAATTTTGGGTTGTCCCCAAAAAAGTAATAGAGGGGAAATCTTTCAATAGGGACACTAGTTCTGATGATCTGGGGAGGGGGGGTAGGGGCTAAGAGATCCCCTTAATATGCAGGGATTTCCTCTCACTTCCTGTTTTGCCTATGGGACAGGAAGTAAATGGAAATCTCCCCAATAGACACCAAAAAAAAAATGCCTATAGTTCTACTTTAATTTATAGTGTCTTCTGTGTGTTGGGGGAGGGGGGGGATGCTATGTACAGGAGCTTAACTAATTTAATTTGGTGTATTTTTGTATTTCTTGTGTATTAGATCATTATGTGTGTGCTATTACCAAAATTGTTTTATTTTCCTGTGAATAAAGTACATTTTTTAGAGTAATGTGAGGCAATGTTTTGCCACAAGAACAGGTCCAGGATTTGTAATGAAGTTGCTGTAACCCTCAGGAGCCATTTAAAGACCATTGCACCCTTAAAACGGTTCACCTTCCCCATTGACTCCAATGCATTTAGCCAAAATAGCCAAAATAGTAAAAAAAAATCCAGATATTTGGGGAAATTAAACACCCAAATTACCCCATGCTTAAATACTAGATAATAGGTTTTCTAGAAGTAGTTGGTCTCATTCAACTGGATTTCTGGCCCTTTGGCACTTAGTGTGTATCTCCCAGGGTCCCTTTTGTCTGTGCTGTACATCTAATTTCTCTGTTTAGGTTTTTATAATGGATCTTGATGAAAGAAGACTTGATTTAAAAAGGGGTTGTAAGAAGAGTGACCTCCAGCACAGTCCTATGTAATGTGACTTCAGTCTATGATGGAAGCATGTCCCTAGCCTCTGACCATCTCTTGTCGTATGTCTGCCTAGTAGCACTGCATTTACTGAAAATTATGTAAAGCTCTTTGGCAACGTCATGATCCTCCCTATATCAAGTGAGTTGACCGCCACTACCTTAATCCAATCACCATGGTGTAATAAAATATTTCAAGACAGGTGTTGACTGTCCAAGAACATGACTAAAATGTTAAATGTAGTGAAAAACACTCAGTTCTGATTAAAGGTCAACTTCAAGTAAAGTTGTCTTTGAGGGTTTCTCCTGATCTCCCCTCTTGATCCCAATAGGTGAGCCATACTCCTCCGCTTAGCTCAAGGATAAGGGTTTACATGTTCATCAAAACCAGGTGTTTTTCACAACTTTTCACACCTCCCATCGTATTCTTAGACATTCAACATTTCTCATAACACATTCCAAGATGTTTGGATGAAGGGGTTGGAGTTACCCATGTGTGCATAAATATGGGGGTTGTTCCTAAAGCTCATTAGAGCCAATGAAGACACTTGGATGAGTGATAAAAAAATAAAAAATAAACAATTAACATAATAGCACAAATCCGGATGTTTGTGACCAACTATTACTAGATCTACCTGCTTCACAATGAGAGCAGACATTGATATTATAGATGGTATGGTAGATAGTTCCCCACTAAGAGCAGACATTGGTGTGGTAGATGGATCCACATTGAGAGCAGACATTGATATGATAGATGGGTCGACATTGAGAGCAGACATTGGTATGATAGATGGGTCCAGATTGAGAGCAGACATTGATATGATACAATAGATGGGTCTGAACTAAGAGCAGAAACTGATTTGACAGATGGGTCTGTACTAAGAGCAGACATTAATATGGTAGATGGTTCCATATTGAGAGCACACATTGATATGATAGATGGATCCACACTAAGAACAGACACCGATATGATAGATAGGTCTGCACCAAGAGAAGACACTTATATGATAGATGGGTCCACATTGAGAGCAGACATTGATATGGTGGATAGTTCCACATTGAGAACAGACACTGATATGATAGATGGGTCCACATTGGGAGCAGACACTGATATGGCGGATGGTTCCACATTGAGAACAGACACTGATATGATAGATGGGTCCACATTGAGAGCAGACACTGATATGGCGGATGGTTCCACATTGAGAGCAGACACTGATATGATAGATGGGTCCACATTGGGAGCAGACATTAAACTGGTGGATGGTTCCACATTGAAAGCAGACACTCATATGATAGATGGGTCCAAATTGGGAGCAGACATTGATATGGTGGATGGTTCCACATTGAGAACAGACACTCATATGATAGATGGGTCCACATTGAGAGCAGACACTGATATGATAGATGGGTCCACATTGGGAGCAGACATTGATATGGTGTATGAGTCCACATTGAGAGCAAACATTGATATGGTGTATGGTTCCACATTCAGAGCAGACACTGATATGATAAATGGATCTGCATTGAGAGCAGACACTGAAATGATAGATGGGTCTTCAGAAAGAGCAGACACTGATGTGATAGATGGGCCCACATTGAGAGCAGACACTGATAGGGTGGATGAGTCCACATTTAGAACAGACACTGGATGAGTGATAAAAACAAAACAAAAAACATAATAGAACAAATCCAGATGTTTCTGACCAACTATTACTAGATCTACCTGCTCCACAATGAGAGCAGACATTGATATTATAGGTGGTATGGTAGATATAGCAGACATTGATGTGGTAGATGGGTCCACATTGAAAGCAGACATTGATATGATAGATGGGTCCAAATTGGAAGTAGACATTGATATGGTGGATAGTTCCACATTGAGAACAGACACTGATATGATAGATGGGTCCACATTGGGAGCAGACATTGATATAATGGATGGTTCCACATTGAGAGCAGACACTGAAAAGATAGATGGGTCTACACTAAGAGCAGACACTAATATGATAGATGGGCCCACATTGGGAGCAGACATTGATATGGTGGATGAGTCCACATTGAGAGCAGACATTGATATGGTGAATGGTTCCACATTGAGAGCAGACACTGATATGATAGATGAGTCCACATTGAGAGCAAACATTGATATGGTGGATGGATCCACATTGAAAGCAGACACCGATATAATAGATGGATTAGCACTAAGAGCAGGCACTGATACGGTAGATGGTTGTTTGCTTTTCTTGATCTCGGCTCTTCTGATAACGGCTGCCACTGACAGTAATGGAGATTTAGAACAGATATGAAAATAGAAAGTGCAGGCAGAAAAAATTCATTTCCCTGACACACTGCCATCCTTCACTTAAGGAAAATCAATGTTAAGTTCATTAGCTTTTATGAGGCTCAGTTATCTCCTGCGACTTCACTGTGTGAGGGAGACGACGAAGGGGCGATTACCAACGCTCAGAGAAAGAACTCCAACCACAACACACACTTTGTTCTACTACAAGAAGCTACTGAGATGGGCAAAGCAGCAATATGCTGAGTGACGTGACTCAGGTGTAGCCAATGTATGGACAATACACATCTGTGAATGGAAGCCAATTGGATGGATACATAATTTGAATTTTATACATAACATACTGAACATAAAACTATATAGAATATATATTAATAGAATATTTAACATAGTTAATTTATATAAAGTAATATAGAATACTTTGGGGGGATTCACTAAAACTGGAGCACACAAAATCTGGTGCAGCGGGATTTCCCGCTGACAGAAGATTGTAAACAGAAAAATTGCTGGCAGATCCATGGCAAATCCCTTATGATGTCATTGACCAGGCATGCTGGGTCGATGATGTCATAGGGGGTCGGGGTCACGCAGTGATGTCATTGGTTGGCCCCTGCCTCTTAGTTTATTTAGTGGTGGGAGGTGGCAGAGATGCCATTCGACGGGAGCCAAGCATGCGGGTCAGGTTTTTTTTTTTGTTGTTCAGGGCAGTGCCCGCCCCTCATCGTGTTTGACTTTGGATCTACTTTGGGGAATATTTATATATTTTTGGGGGGGGGCGTTGAATAAAGGACTTGTCAAAAACTGGTTGTGTGTTCTTATTTACTTTGCACTTTTTTGGGGGTAAATGAGTAGGGGTGCTCATTCAAATAGGAGGGTGGCAGGATCTTGGGGCCTCTCTTCCAGATTCCGATAAGCCCTCCACCGGCAGAACCCCACAACCATTGCCCAGGGGGTGATGGTGCTTTGGGGGCAAGGTGCTTTGGGGGCAAATCTCCCTCTCCCCCAAAGCCCCCCCCTTATGTTGAGGGCATGTGGCCTGGTATGTTTTTGGTTGGTGCTCACTCGTCCCCCCTCCATTCCTGGCCTGCCGGGTTTCATGCTCTGATATGAGTCTGGTATGGATTTTGGGGGGACCAGTATCTACTGGTAGTTAAAGTAATTGTAAAGTCAAATTTTTTTCCCTGTAAAAATAATAAACATGTTATACTTAGCTGCTCTGTTGCAGTGGATTTGCACAGAGCAGCCCAGATCCTCCTCTTCTCGGTTCCCTCTTCTGTGACCCTGGCAACTCCCTCCTGTTCAGTGCCCCCACAGCAAGCAGCTTGCTGTGGGGGCACCCGATCTGAGTCACAGCTCCCGCCCGCTCCTTAACAACAATGTTGTTTACAGGTTGTTAAAGACGCTGGCTACCACCGGCATTAAAACAGAGCCTGTTTGACACCCCCCCAAAAATGACATCTTTGGCAAGCTAGACTGGATTCTTCTCGCATGAATCAAGAGGCATGGATTAAAGGGACATTGCATGTGTAATTTAAGTCATGTTTTTTCAGGACTTACAGGGATTTTTGGAATTTATCTCATACGATAATTTATCAAACATGAAAGGAAAAAATTGCGCTGTGGGTTCAAAGTAATAAAGTCCAATAAAAAAGTCCAATTAAGGAAATATTGAAACCGACACAAACATCAAAGGACACAATACTTGTCATGGATTTCTAGGGAAACTTGTCAGGATATGCAGATGATAAGCCAAAACGGACAGATTGCTATAACCCAGCCTAGGCCTTTGTGTACCAAAAAAGTGTACCAGAAGTTGTGTACCAAAAAAGCTAATGGGGACTTTTGTCATTCTGAAGAAATAGCTGAAGAATGACAAAAGTCCCCATTTGCTTTTTTAGTACACAACTTCTGTATGGGCCCTACGGAGTTACATCTTCAACAGTGAGGAACATTCATCCATCCACTATAACAGCCATATCCATAAGAGTGATGCTCACATCCATCCAGCCATCCACTAGCCTGCGGTTGAATTTCATTGCATTAGGGATGAGCTTCGAGTTCGAGTCGAACTCATGTTCGACTCGAACATTGCCTGTTCGCCCGTTCGCCGAACAGCGAACAAATTGGGGTGTTCGTGGCAAATTCGAAAAATCTATGGGAGAAATCTAAAGTGCTAATTATAAAGGCTTATATGCAAGTTATTGTCCTAAAAAGTGTTTGGGGACCCGGGTCCTGCCCCAGGGGACATGTATCAATGCAAAAAGAAGTTTTAAAAACGGCCGTTTTTTCGGGAGCAGTGATTTTAATAATGCTTAAAATGAAAAAATAAAAGTGAAATATTCCTTTAAATTTCGTACCTGGGGGGTGTGTATGATATGCATGTGAAGTGGCACATGTTTCCCGTGCTTAGAACTGTCCCTGCAAAAAATGTCATTTTTGAAAGAAAAAAATGCATTTAAAACTGACTCGCGGCTATTAATGAATTGTCGGCTCCCGGCAATACATACAAAAGTCATTGATAAAAAAAAAAAAAAAAAGCGTGGGGGTTCCCCAGAATTCAATTACCAGGCCCTTCAGGTCTGGAATGGATATTAAGGGGAACCCCGCCGCAAATTAAAAAAAAAATTGACGTGGGGTTCCCCCAAATATCCATTCCAGGCCCTTCAGATCTGGCATGGATTTTAAGGGGAACTCCACCCCAAATTTAAAAAAAAATGGCGTGGAGTCCCCCTAAAAATCCATACCAGACCCCTTATCCGAGCACGCAACCTGGCCGGCCGCAGGGGAAAAGGGGGGGGACGAGAGAGCGGCCCCCCCTCCCTCCTGAACCGTACCAAGCCACATGCCCTCAACATGGGGAGGATGTCCCCATGTTGATGGGGACAAGGGCCTCATCCCCACAACCCTTGCCCGGTGGTTGTGGGGGTCTGCGGGCGGGGGGCTTATCGGAATCTGGAAGACCCCTTTAACAAAGAGGACCCCCAGATCCCGGCCCCCCCCTATGTGAATTGGTAAGGGGTACATTGTACCCCTACCATTTCACGAAGAAAGCGTAAAAAAATGTTTAAAAAAACACACAAACACCTTGAAAAAGTCCTTTATTTAAAAAAAAAAAAAACATTCCAGCGGTGAAATCCAGTGTCCCGCGGCGATCCCGATGTCCAGCGCTGTCCTTCATTGGTTGTGCCTGAGCGGACCTGATGGGGAACTCCCTCTCAGTATTTTAAATGTATAGACCCGCCCCTTCTAAAGTTCCCCATCAGGTCCGCTCAGCGGACCAGATGCGGAACATGAGAAGGGGCGGGTCTATACATGTATTACCAAAGTGAGAGCAGTTCCCCATCAGGTCCGCCCCCTCGGTATGTCGGACCCGCCTACGTCATTGGCTTGAGCGGGGAACTTCCTTCACTGTGTAATTTAATTCTGGGGAACCCCCACGCTTTTTTTTTTTTTTTTTATCAATGACTTTTGTATGTATTGCCGGGAGCCGACAATTCATTAATAGCCGCGAGTCAGTTTTAAATGCATTTTTTTCTTTCAAAAATGACATTTTTTGCAGGGACAGTTCTAAGCACGGGAAACATGCGCCACTTTACATGCACATCATACACACCCCCCAGGTACGAAATTTAAAGGAATATTTCACTTTTATTTTTTAATTTTAAGCATTATTAAAATCACTGCTCCCGAAAAAACGGCCGTTTTTAAAACTTCTTTTTGCATTGATACATGTCCCCTGGGGCAGGACCCGGGTCCCCAAACACTTTTTAGGACAATAACTTGCATATTAGCCTTTATAATTAACACTTTAGATTTCGAACGTTCGAGTCCATTGTATTTAATAGGGTTCTAAAGTTTACACGAACATTTTGTCTGTTCGCAGGTTCTGGTGCGAACCGAACAGGGGTGTGTTCGGCTCATCCCTGCATTGCATACAACTTATGTTATCTGGTAAGCAGACTCTATGAGAGGTGGTGGTTTACACAATGGTGGATTTGTTCTTGTGACTTCCTATCACTGTTAAGGCCTGTTTTATGTTGGTATCTGGTAAGGAGACTTTATGTGCGGTGATGGTTCACTACAAATAGCAGTCACACACTGGGTGTGGTTCTGTCTCCCATACCCTATAGTTCTGACACCGTATAGAGACATCTCATGTGGCAGGATTACGCTATGTGTCTTTTTCTCAGTTTTTTCATTTAAATACGTTTCTCTGGACACACGCATCAATACATACTGTGGAGCCATCTCCCCATTGCTGCTATCCATCTATATTGGAGGAATTGGTACTGGTGTGCCAAACAAAGGCCTGGGCTGGGTTATAGCCATCTGTCCGTTTTGGCTTATCATCTGGTAAGCACATATCCTGACAAGTTTGCCTAGAAATCCATGACAAGTATTGTGTCCTTTGACGTTTGTGTCGGTTTCAATATTTCCTTAATTCCCCCCAAATTTCATACCAGGCCCTTCAGGTCTGGTATGGATATTAAGGGGAACCCTGCGCCAATTTTTTTTTTTTTAAATGGCGTAGGGGCCCTCCTCAAAATCCATACCAGGCCCTACAGGTCTGGTATGGATTTTAAGGGGAACCCTGCACCAAAATAAAAAAAAATGACGTGGGGTTCCCCCCAAAAATCCATACCAGACCCTTATCCGAGCACACAACCTGGCAGGCCGCAGGAAAAGAGGGGGGGACGAGAGAGCGGCCCACCCCCTCCTGAACCGTACCAGGCCACATGCCCTCAACATGGGGAGGATGTCCCCATGTTGATGGGGACAAGGGCCTCATCCCCACAACCCTTGCCCGGTGGTTGTGGGGGTCTGCGGGCGGGGGGCTTATCGGAATCTGAAAGCCCCCTTTAACAAAGGGGACCCCCAGATCCCGGCCCACCCCCTATGTGAACTGGTAAGGGATACATTGTACCCTTACCATTTCACAAAAAAAGTGTCAAGAATGTTAAAAACCACAGTAGACAGCTTGGGACAAGTCCTTTATTAAAAAGAAAGAAAAAAGAAATTCCAGCAATGTAAATCCAATCTCGAGCGGAGGATACGGAGAACACGTCGACACGATCCTGCCCCCATAGGAGGAACCCGCCGTATGACGCTCTTCCCCTGTGACAGCTGTTAAATAGCTGAGAGCGGGGCCACCCATCACATGCGTGCATGACCCCGCCCCCTCTGACGCAACAGGGAAACGCCGTGGGTTACCCAGTGACATGTACGATGAACCCGCCCCCTCTGACGCAATGGGAAACCGCTCTCTCGTCCCCCCTCTTTTCCTGTGGCCTGCCAGGTTGCGTGCTCGGATAAGGGACTGGTGTGGATTTTTGGGGGGGGCCCTACGCCATTTTTAAAAAAAAATTGGCGCAGGGTTCCCCTTAATATCCATACCAGACCTGAAGGGCCTGGTATAAAATTTGGGGGGACCCTCACACATTTTTTTTTATTTTGGCTTGGGGTTCCCCTTAATATTCATACCAGACCCAAAGGGCCTGGTAATGGACTGGGGGGGAGGGGACCCATGCCGTTTTTTTCAATTACTTTTATCTTTATTGCCAGGACCCGACAATTCATTATAGCCGCGAGTAGTTTTAAATGCCTTTTTTTCTTTAGAAATGTAATTTTGTACAGGGACTGTTCTAAACACGGGAAACATGCGCTATTTTACAGGCATACTATAGACACCACCCAGGTACGAAGTTTAAAGGAATATTTCACTTTTATTGTTTCGCTTTAAGCATTAATAAAATCACTGCTCCCGAAAAAACTGACATTTTTAAAACTTTTTTTTTGCATTGATACATGTCCCCTGGGGCAGGACCCGGGTCCCCAAACACTTTTTATGACAATAACTTGCATATTAACCTTTAAAATTAGCACTTTTGATTTTTCATGTTCGTGTCCCATAGACTTTAACGGTGTTCGCGTGTTCGAACAAATTTTTTGCCTGTTCGCATGTTCTGCTGCGAACCGAACCGGGGGGTGTTCGGCTCATCCCTAATCGCAAAGACTAAAAATCAGCCAGGTTAGTTGCCACCTAGCACTGCTAAATTTACCAGAAGCCTCTGTTTAAGGCTACTTTCACATTGAAGCGCTGTATGCGCTGGCGCTAAAACGCCGCTATTTTTAGCAGCGTTTTACTGTCGTTTTTGTCGCAATTTGTGGGAGCTAGCGGGGGTATTTTAACCCTCGCTAGCGGCCGAAAAAAGGGTTAAAAACGCCCGCAATAACGCCTCTTTGCGGCGTTTTGCGGGCGTTTTGGAGGCGCTACCCCATTGATTTTAATGGGCAGGGGCTCTATAGGAGCGCTATTTTTAGCGCTCCTATTGGGCCTCAAAGATGCTGCTTGCAGGAGTTTTTTGACCCTCCTGCAAGCGCAACGCTCCAGTGTGAAAGCCCTCAGGCTTTCACATTGGATACTATTGTGCAGCTTTTTTGGGGCGCATTGCAGGCGCTATTTTTAGCGCAATAGCTACACTGTTATCAGGAAAGGTCCTGTCTTTTACCATATTTAAAGTGGTTCTAAAGGTAGAAGTTTTTTTTTACCTTAATGCATTCTCTGCATTAGGATAAAAAACCTTCTGCATGCAGCTCCCCCTCCAGCCCCTTCTTATACTTACCTGAGACCCGTCTCGACCTAGCGCTGTGCACAAGAGCAGAGCCTCTCTTGGCTCTCTCTCCTCATGGGCTTAGTCACTGAGAAGAGAGCGGCGGGGCTGAGCCCCGCTCTGTGTCTTATGAACACACAGAGCAGGGCTCAGGAGCAAGCATGCACAAGTGCCCCAATAGCAAGCAGTTTGCTATGGTGGGCACTTGGTTGAGGGAAGGGGCCAGGAGCATTGGCAGTGGACTCCAGAAGAGGAGGATCGGTGTTGTTCTGTGCAAAACCATTATACATGCTTTTTTTTTTTTTAGTTTTTTTTTAATAAAAGCTAAACCTTTACAATCACTTTAATCATCATCAACTAGCGGGTCTTTCGGGGGTACCGCTACACAATGTTTATTAATATTGTGACAGACCCAACTGGGACAGGGGCATTTGGAGGGGACTGGCTAGCATCTTGCCTACTGACTATGGGCCCTGGCATTTGAAGGGGCTCTATTCTTTGGCAAGTGTGTGATAGGGGACCTTTGGAGTAGATGTTAATATAATCGGCTCAAAACAACCTGTTGTTGGGGTCTTCTGCTATAATCTGTTTATTAATGTGTTATGTGTTTATTGTTAAATGTGTCTCTCCCATTGTGTGCCTCCTAGGTGTGAATTCCCATAGTTAGTTGAGTTAATAGAGTCACTGTCAAGGCTGGGCTCATCCCTTCTGTCTCTCAGCTGGCCGCTCAGCTGTCGGTTAAATGCCAGCTCCTATCTCTCCACAGTGACTTACCTGTTGATGATATCCTGCTTGTCAGTCCTGCTTACTTAAGCCGTCCAGCCCAGATCTTCTCTGCCTTCGCCTGGTCAACATCACAGAGACTTTCTCCTGCGTGCCTGTTAAAGACTTGCTTGGCTGACGTGCCTTCTGGTTCCAGATCTCTGCTTGCTGTTCCACTACGCAGATCCCTGGCTTCCTGACTTTCTGGCTTGTCTGACTATCCGGTCCAGTTACCGAACTTTGCCTATGTTTTGACTTTGTTTGACCTTCAATATTATTAAACAAGTGTGATTTAACTGTACTTCTGTCTCGGTCTGATTCATGGTTTATTACAGTCACCTATTGTTTCTGTCTGTTTGCTAATCCAAGGCTAATCCTCTTGGAGGTTCCTACATGATGACATTAATCTTGTGTCAACTCTACCTCGTTATCTAACCATTGTGTGATGTTTTGGGTAATATTTGGTTTTATTGTTCATGTGGTGACTGCCCTACTTTTGGGCTTCCTTCACATTTGTGCAACTTGTCATGCAACTTTGGGCATCAAACATGACAGGCCATTCCCCATGTTTTCCAATGATAATCATTCATATATGCGTGACTTAAAGATACAGCAACTTCAAAGTAGTTCATGCACTACTTTGGTCTGACTTTCATACAACTTGAGGGCCATAGACTTCAAAGTTAACCTTCAGAAGTTGCATGAAAGTCGTACCTGAATGTTATACAATGCAACTTGTGTGTAACAGTTGTTCGTTATCACTTGTCAAAGCCAAAGTCGTATCTAAGTTGCACCCATCCAAAGTGCCACTCCAAAGTCAGCACAACTTTGGCGTCCTACAAGTGTGAATGGAGCCTTGAAATGTATAAAAACCTGTATTTCTGTTCAATAAACAGTCATTCCTTTGGTTCTTTTCCCAACATCTTGTCTGTGTACGATGCTTGGGGTAAAGGGGCTGGTATTAGCTCTCGTTCTGCTGGGACGGTTTGGAGAGCAGGAGGCACTGTTTGGCGGAAGCACCCAAGCGGGTGCCAATTAGGGTGACCACATTTCCAAACTACCATTCAGGGACACCCTCCCTTCCCAAAAATCAGCTTGTGCTGTAACGAATGAAAGCACAGTGATTGGACACAAGGGGCGGGATTTATGATTTCTACAATCACAAGCAGGGGGCAGGATTGTGCTCCTCTAGGCATTCCCGGCCAGGACAAGTACTGTCAGTGAGTAAAGCGGTGATGTGGCGGCTTTTTTGGGGGCATCAGATTGACCCGGGGGGGTGGCTGTGTCAGTTTCATTCCGGGACACTGTATTGTCCTGGAATGAATGTGCCCGGGACAGACCTGCAAAATGCGGGACTGTCCCGGGCAATCCGGGACACGTGGTCACCCTAGTGCCAATATGTCCCTCACAAATATTATTATTTTATTATAGCTCCGCTCCATAGTAGTTTACTAACTATACTGTCAGCTCTCTGATGCCTGCCCTCAATTTAGGAATACTTTATGTTACGATCAATGATATGTATCGTCACAGTTGCCCCCTGCAAATAGAGATCCTATAAAAATTTTGCTATGCGGCCCAATGATTCCTAGCTACACCCTTGGTAGGAAGATAAAAGGTAACACAACTGTAAAAGTTCCCTTCCCCTTGTTTGCCAATCATGTGAAATTTACAATTTCTCAGCCAAGTTTTGTTGATTTGATACAAGCCAGTAAAGTTTTTGCTCTCAAGGTAAACAAACCGCTCTATGGCGGATCATCAATCAGCGAAATTGCAGCTCCTGACACGACATCACAGCATTCCCCGGGCGCCCCCAGCGTCCTATCCAGAGGAGCGCAAAAGCAGGCGCCGAGCTGTCATTGTGTCACTCACTGTCAGTCGTGTTCCTGAGCGCAGACAAATCGTCTCACTGCATTATCATGGCCTCCAGCTAGGAGATAGGAAATGTACTTTGCTGTCATCACTTTATCTATGAACTTAATAAAAGGAAGTTTAACACTTTCTCAGCTGCCGGCAAAAAAAAAAAAACTTTTCATCAAAGCCTGTTTTATTTCTATGATGTGCCTTAAAGGCTAAGTCCACATTTTATATCAAGTTTCATGATACACCTATGAAACATGATCGCAAACACCGTCTCCAAAACCTACACCACCCCCTTCCATCCTTTTTAACTTAAAGCAGAGGTCCCACTAAAAAAATAAATATTAAAAGCCAGCAGCTACAAATACAGCAGCTGCTGACTTTTAATATATGGACACTTACCTGTCCAGGTCGCCCGCGATATCAGCAGCCGAAGCCAATCTGTCGCTCGAGGATCGGCTGCTACCGCCGCCATGCTCGGTAAGGGAATAAGAAAGTGAAGCGTTGTGGCTTCACTGCCCGTTTCCCTAATGCGCATGCGTGAGTTGCGCTGCGCGTCTTCACTGGTCCCCTCTGTGTTCTGGGAGCTGTGTGTATCCCAGAAGGCAGCGGGGGTACAGAGTAGGCGCCGGAAGTGGCGTAGATCACTGAGGTGACCTATGCCCAGAAGTGGGAGCAAATACCTGTATTAGACAGGTATCTGCTCCCCCCTCTCCCCTGAAAGGTGCAAAATGTGACACCGGAGGGGGGGGGGAGGGTTCCAAAAAGTGGAAGTTAAATTTTTGGGTGGAACTCCACTTTAACCACTCGCCGACCAGCTGCTGTCATTATACTGCGGTAGGTCAGCACGATCCTGCAAATCGTCGTAGGTGTACGTCGACACCTTTAAGTGCGATAGCAGGCGTGTGCGCCCGTTGCATGACGGGGGACCTGATGCACGTGGCTGGCGGCCGCTATGCTCGCCGGCCACCTGCGATCGCGGGCACGAGAGCCAGAACGGAGATGTGTGTATGTAAACACACAGATCCCCGTTCTGACAAGGGAAGAGAGACAGATCTGTTCCTAGTGTATAGGAACAGCGATCTCTCTCCTCCTCCAGTCAGTCCTATCCCCCCACAGTTAGAAACACCTACCCGGGGCACACATTTAATCCCTTGATCGCCCCCCTAGTGTTAACCCCTTCCCTGCCAGTGAAATTTATACGGGAATCAGTGCATTTTTATAGCACTGATCGCTGTATAAATGTCAATGGTCCCAAAAAAGTGTCAAAAGTGTCCGATCTGTCCGCCGCAATGTCGCAGTCCCGCTAACAATCGCAGATTTCCGCCATTACTAATAAAAAATAATAATAATAAAAATGCCATAAATCTATCCCCTATTTTGTAGATGCTATAACTTTTGTGCAAACCAATCAATATATTCATAGGATATATATCGGCCTAAACTGATGAAAAAATTTATGTTTTTACATTTTTTGGGGATATTTATTATAGCAAAAAGTAAAAAATATAGTTTTTTTTTTCAAAATTTCGCTCTTTTTTTGTTTATAGCGCAAAAAATGAAAAACACAGAGGTGATAAAATACCACCAAAAGAAGGCTCTATTTATAGGAAAAAAAGGATGTCAATTTTGTTTGGGTATAATTTCGCACAACCGCGCAATTGTCAGTTAAACTGACGCAGTGCCGTATCACAAAAAATGGCCTGGTCATTAAGGGGGAAAATCTTCCGGTCTGTAAGTGGTTAACCAAAGGGAGCAACATCCAGAGGAAACCTTGATTTTTTTTTTTTTTATTCTAACCTGCACGTTATCCACATTTATTATTGTGTAGAACACCCCACGTAGGAGCTGCAGGTGAAAGGGATCCCCCACTCCTGCACAGCCAGGCACACAGCGTCTTCACAGGCATGTAGAGTCAGAGAACAGTCCGTAGCTTTGTATTTGTTTTTTATTATTGGGTTTAACAACTTGGATAGGGATGGGAGATTATGGGATGCCCACTTGACTTCAGCAAACTTCAGGGACACAACTTCCTATATACAGCGATATACAGTCTCCTCTTAACTTTCCTCCTGCACACTCTTGGCCTCTGCTGGTACACTCCTGAGGGAGCTTGACAGTGTCCTTGTCAGTTCAATAATTGCCCATTACAGGCAGGAACTCACAGTCCCTTAACAGTAGCACACGTGGAGTGGCACAGTATGCATACCTCCCAACTGGCACGGATTGTGCGGGTAAGGCTCCTCCTTCCCGCACTCCCGCGAGACTATCATGTTTCTCGCACAGCAGGAAACATGAACAGAAGAAGAGGAGCAGCAGCAGGTGAGAGCCCCCCCCCCCCCCCCACGATCAGCGCACTAGTATGCCCCCCGCGATCGGCGGCCCCCCGCCGCGCCCCAAACCCCCCCCCCCCGCTTAAAAATTATAATTTTTTTTTGCAAGTCTTTTATTTTTTTTAAATGGTCCGGCGGCAACCATCACCCCCCCCCCCCGCTCAACAACTTCTGTGGCAATTCCCGTTTTTTTTTGCCAATGTCCCGCACCCCCCCCCCCCCCCGCTCAAACAAAGCGCGGTGGCGTACGAAGAAACGTACGATGGCACTATAAAGGGGAAAGTTCCATTCGGATGGCGCCACCCTTTGGGCTGCTTTTGCTGATCCTTGTGTTAGTAAAAGTTTGGTGAGAGACGATTTGCGCTTTTCAGCCTCGTGCTCTTCAGTCCGTTACAGCGTGACGAATGTGCGATCTCCATTATGAACGCTAGTTTTACCAGAATGAGCGCTCCCTTCTCATTACTTGCTTCTGAGCATTTATTTATTTTTTTACGTCGTTAAAGCACACACACGACCGTTTTTCACGATGAGAAATGTTTTAATGAAAAATGCTCGGAAGCCCACACACCATCGTTTTTAATGACCATTTTAAAAAATTGCATTTTTCTCGTTATGAAAAACGGTCGTGTGTACGCGGCATCACACCAGTCCACCCGACTGACTCTCAGGAGATCTCTCAAGGGAGGGACTGAAGACTTAAAGTGTTACTAAACTCAGTCATTATTATTTTTTTTTTATTAAAATAACAAACATGTTATACTTACCTGCTCTGTCCAGCGGCCCTGATCCTCCTCTCCTGGGGTCCCCGGCGGCGATCTTGGCTCCTCCTCTTCTTTTGAGGGACTACCATAGCCAGCCGCTGGCTTATATTCTAGCCCTAGACCTCTTCTGTAACTCAAAACATGCAACCTGTAGAATTTTTTAAACGTCACATACGAAGATTCCACGAGCGGGCGCAACTTTGAAGCGTGACATGTTGGGCATCAATTTACTCGGTGTAACATCATCTTTCACAATATAAAAAAAAAATATTTGGCTAACTTTACTGTTGTCTTATTTTTTTATTAATAAAAGCCAACTTTTTCAAAAAAGTGCACTTGTAAGACCGCTGTGCAAATACGGTGTGATAAAAAGTATTGCAACTGCAATTGGTAGTGCTCAGGGGATGGACTAAATGCCCGTCCCAACACTCCCTTCTTCCTCCTCCAGGGAACAAATATGTACATGATAGCTCTGAGGTGGGACCAGACTCAACCAGTGCCTAATGACACAGCCAAGACAGATAATACTACGCCCCAGACTGGCTACTCATATCTATGAATGCCTAAAAGGTGACAAACTAAAAAAGTAACCACCACATTCCTATGATATGCTTGTGCACTTGCCATTAACTGCCACTCTGCAGCAGCTTGTATTTGTGTGTATATATATATATATATATATATATATATACACGTATATACTGTATATATAATGTTTGGGGGTTCTAAGTAATTTTCTAGCAAAAAAAAATATATTTTAACTTGTAAACAACAAGTTTGAAAAAAAGGCCCGGTCCTTAAGTGGTTAAAAAGGAGGAAAATATGCATCCCTTTAACCACATAGCGACCTCCCGCACGCTCGCAACATACTGTGATTCATATGCCCAGCTCTGCATGTTCCTATCTGCTGTGAGGAGGGGAGTGTCCCTTCCCTCCAATCAGAGCTCCGAGTTCCCCTCACTAAGATCTGCACTCTGAGACTTCAGATCCTTGCCCCCTGCAGGTGCAACATATGGAGGCCCAGAGGCGGCTCTAGGTTTTGTGAGGCCTTAAGCAAAACTTGGATACAGGGGGGGCCCCACTCATGCCCATAATGGGTAAAAAAATTCAAGCAAATAAAAATGTCTGTAGAAAGATGCATGGATCTAGCACACAGTGATTGAGCAGAGGTAAATTAGGCAGCCGCGAGGCCCCTGTGAGTGCGAGGCCTTAGGCGACGGCCTAATTTGCCTAATTAAAGAGCCACCTCTGTGGAGGCCAGTCACTTCACTGGGTATATGTGAGGGCTTACAACCACTTTAAAGAGGAAGTAAACCCTCTAAAACATTTCTTTAAAAAAAAAACCCTGCAAGAGAAAGGCATAATGAGCTAGTATGCATAGCATACTAGCTCATTATAAATTACTTACCTGAGATCGAAGCCCCCAAAGCGACTCTTGTTCCTCTACTCCGCCGCCGCCATGATACCCAAGTGATTGACCGGAGCCGCGATGACATCACTCCCGCGCTAATGCGTGTGGGAGCCGTCAGTGACTGCGCGATCGCCTTCACTAACGGCACGCTCAGTGTGCCAGCGCCGTTGTCTACGGCGCGCATGCGCCGTAGACATCGGTGCAGTCTTTTCTGCAAATATCTCCTAAACCGTGTAGGTTTTGGAGATATTTGTTGCACCTACAGGTAAGCCTTAGGCCCCTTTCACACTGGGGCGTTTTTCATGCAGTTTAGCGCTAATAATAGCGCTATTATACCGCATGAAAAAGTCCTGCCCTGTAGCCTTCAATGTGAAAGCCCGAAGGCTTTCACACTGAAGCGGTGCGCTAGCAGGACCGCTCCAAAAGTCCTGCTAGCCGCTTCTTTACAGCGGTAAAGGAGCGGTGTGTTCACCGCTCCTTTACCGCGGGTGCCCATTGAAATCAATGGGACACCGCGGTAATACCGCCCGCAAACCGCGGCAATAGCTGCAGTTTGCGGGCGGTATTAACCCTTTTTCGGCCGCTAGCGGGAGTTAAATTCACCCCCCTAGCGACCGCATACCGCGGTAAGAACGACGGTATAGCAGCGCTGCAAATCGCGCTGCTATACCGCCACCGCTCCTGCCCGCCCCAGTGTGAAAGGGGCCTTAATCTAGGCTTACTTGTAGGTTAAAGTGGTCTGTAAGTGTTTACAACCACTTTAACACTGCCCAATCAGAAAATCCTGGCACTTGGGTGGAGCAAGAAGGGGGGGGGGGGGTTTGGGCAAAAGTGGTGTGTGCTGGCAGAGTCACTTTAAGGCTGCATTCACACCTGAGCGTTTTGTAGCCCTAAGCCTGAAGCTACAAAACGCTAGAGGGGAAAAAAATACATTATTCTCTATGGAGATGGTTCACATCTCCACTCAAAAACGTCTGAAGCCGAACGCCTGAAGCTCAAACAAGTTCCGGACCCTTTTTTGTCGCGTGAATCGGGCAGATTTGGGCGTTTTAGGATTCATATAATGTAATGGAAACGCCCGATTCAAGCGTCTAGCGCGACAACGAGCGTTTCGACGGGTGCAAATTCGCGCGACAAAACAATGGTAAAAACGACGGTAAAAACGCCCGAATCGCTACGCTCAGGTGTGAATGCAGCCTAAGAGTCAAGCTCACACAATTCAGTTATGGCTCTAATATTAATAACTGTATTTCAAGCATGACTGGTTTTTCATTTCCTAATAATTTTCCTCCCCCAAGACTTACATAGGAACGATCTGTTTTAAAAAAAAAAAAAAGTGAGTATTTGCAATGATCAGTGATATCACGTAACACGCACTTTTAAAGAATGAGGATACATAGCTCTGGAGGACTTGTTCATCAGTCATGGGTGAGCAACGAGGATGAGGAGAGGAGCGCCCTCTTCTAGGGGTACCAACAATGACACCATGAACCATGAAACAGCATATGAGGGGAGGAGAGGATACAGATCAGTACTAAGAGCTTGCCCTTGGCAAAGGATTGTCACAGAGGCCAACTGGAAAAGAATGACTTGGTTCACATAGCATTCCAGCGGCAAAGTATTAGAGAGAAAGGAGTTGAGATTTAGCTCAGTTTTTGCAGATTAGCAAACTGCAGTATTTAGAAGCCAGTATAAACCACAACCAGAGGCCCTCTATGATCCAGTTTGACTGCAGATAATATATGATTTATGAATTAAAATTGTTAAAAATTCTTGTACCGTCCTAGCCATTGATCAATGCAAAAAAGTTTCTAGTGGAAGTCAGGGTTTTTCAACCAGGATTCCATAGAACGCCAGGGTTCCTCCAGAGGTTGCTAGGGGTTCCTTGAGCAATGAGCAATTTTATTTCTCTCATAAGTTCCCATTGACCTCATTTATCTTTTTAGCTATCTGTAAGGCGATAATTCTTTCCAATGACCACAAGTGTAAGAAGCATTCTTCCCACTGACCACCAAACTAACGTATCATGAGTTGTAGATATAAGGTGCATCTCAAAAAAATTAGAATATCACCAAAAAGTTAATTTATTTCAGTATTTCAATTCAAAAAGTGAAACTCATATATTATATAGATTCATTACACACAGAGTGATATATTTCAAGCATTTCTTTCTTTTAATTTTGATAAATATGGCTTACAGCTAATGAAAACCCTAAATTCAGTATCTCAGAGAATTTGAATATTGTGAAAAAATTGACTATTGTAGACTCATGGTGTCACACTCTAATCAGCTAATTAACTCAAAACACCTGTAAAGGTTTCCTGAGCCTTTAAATGGTCTCTCAGTCTGGTTCAGTAGGTTACTCAATCATGGGGAAGACTGCTGACTTGACAGTTGTCCAGAAGACAATCATTGACACCCTCGTCAAGGAGCGTAAGTTACAAAATGTCATTGCTAAAGAAGCTGAAGAATAAAGAGTGCTGTATCCAAGCATATTAATGGAAGGTTGAGTGGAAGTAAAAAGTGTGGTATAAAAAGGTGCACAAGCAACAGGGATAACCGCTGCCTTAAGAAGATTGTGAAGCAAAGGCCATTCAGGACTTTGGGGGAGATTCTCAAGGAATGGGCTACTAGTGGGGTCAGTGCTTTAAGAGCCACCACACACAGACATACAGTACCTGCCCGCGAGAATGTGTTTCCTGCGCGATCACATCGCGCTGGTTCTCGGCGACCGGGTACTGTACATCTTGCGCTCGCTGCAATAGGAAAAACACATTACAGCGAGCGCGAGAAAGAAGCGACGGGGATCCGACCTGGATCCCCGCCAATACCAGGCACTGTGTTTGGTATGAATCATGAGGGGGAATTCCACACCAAATTTTAAATAAAAAACCGGCATCGGTTCCCCTCCAGGAGCATACCAGGCCCTTAGGTCTGGTATGGATTTTAAGGGAAACCCCCTACGCCGAAAAAAAACGTATAATGAGCATGCAGCCCGACCGGTCAGAAAAGGGGGTGGGGACGAGCGAGCGGTCCCCCCCTCTTAAACCGTACCGTGCCGCATGCCCTCAACATGGGGAGGTGTGCTTTGGGGCAGGGGGGCGCCATGCTGATGAGGACAAGGGCCTCTTCCCGACAACCCTGGCCGTTGGTTGTCGGGGTCTGCGGGCGGAGAACTTATCATAATCCGAGAGCCCCCTTTAGTAAGGGGGCCCCCAGATCCCGGCCCCCCACCCTATGTGAATGAGTATGGGGTACATTGTACCCCTACCCATTCACCTGAGGAAAAAAGTGTCAAGAAAAACACACTACGCAGTCATTAATTAGGCAGCTCCGGGGGTCTTCTTCCGACTCCGGGGGTCTTCTTCTAACTTTGGTGGTCTTCTTCCAACTTCGGGGGTCTCTTCCGACTTCTCCGCTCTCTTCTTCTGCTCTCCGGTGTCGTCTCCGCACTCTATGGTTCTTCTCCCGCTCTCCGGTGCCTTCTACCTTCTGCCGGGCTTCTCCGCTATCTTCTTCCAGCTCTTTACTACCGTTGGCCCGGTCTTCTTCCCTCTTCTCAATGTTCACACAACGATCTCTAACGCTGCAATTCCGGTTGCGCGGTGCGCAACAATTTATATAGGCATGGGGCATGGTCACCGGGTGATGTCACCCGGTGACCCCGCCCCTTATGTCGTCACCACCCGGAGCATGATGGGACTGTGACGTCATAAGAGGCGATGTCACCCGGTGACCATGCCCCATGCCTATGTAAATCGTTGCGCACCGCGCACCCGGCATTACAGCGGGAGAGAGCGTTGTGTGAACATCGAAGAAGAGAAAAGGGAAGAAGACGTTGGAGAAGACTGGGCCAACGCTAGTAAAAGAGCTAGAAGAAGATAGCGGAAGAGCCCGGCAGAAGGTAGAAGGCACCGGAGAGCGGAAGCAGAACCAGAGAGCGCGGAGACGACACCGGAGAGCGGAAGAAGAGACCCCTGAAGTCGGAAGAGACCCCAGAAGTTGGAAGAAGACCCCCGGAGCTGCCTAATAAATGACTTTAAAAACCTGTGTAGTCTGTTTTTTTTTCTTGACACTTTTTTCCTCAGGTGAATGGGTAGGGGTACGATGTACCCCATACTCATTCACATAGGGTGGGGGGCCTGGAATCTGGGGGCCCCCTTATTAAAGGGGCTCCCGGATTCCAATAAGCTCCCCGCCCACATACCCCGACAACTAACGGCCAGGGTTGTCTGGAAGAGGCCCTTGTCCTCATCAACATGGGGACAAGGTGCTTTGGGGTGGGGGGGGCCGCAAGGCGCCCCCCTGCCCCAAAGCACCCACCCCCCATGTTGAGGGCATGCGACCTAGTACGATCCAGGAAGGGGGGCGGCGCTCGCTAATCCCCACCCCTTTCCTGACTGGCCGGGCTGCATGCTCGGATAAGGGTCTGGTATGGATTTTGGGGGGACCCCCATGCCGTTATAAGGTTTTTTTTGGCGTAGGGGGGTTCCCCCTTAAAATCCATACCAGACCTAAGGGTCTGGTATGCTCCTGGAGGTGAACCCATGCCGGTTTTTTATAAAAAATTTGCAGTGGAGTTCCCCCTCATGATTCATACCAAACACAGTGCCTGGTATTGGCGGAGATCCAAGTCAGATCCCCGTTCATTGAAAGTCGGATGTATGTCGGCTTCAACACATTTTTCCTTTCCCGGCGAGCCAGCTCGGCACTGGCTTCCGCGACGTGGCTCGTAGGTGGTCAATCTCGCCGATAAAAGCAGCGAGATTGACACAATATCGCGATCACCTACTGTATCCAGGACATGGGCTACAACTGTCGCATTCCTTGTGTCAAGCCACTCCTGAAACAGAGACAACGTCAGAAGCATCTTACCTGGGCTAAGGAGAAAAAGGACTGGACTGTTGCTCAGTGCTCCAAAGTCCTCTTTTCGGTTGAAAGTAAATGTTGTATTTAATTTGGAAATTTGGAGGGTCCCTTGGAATCAGGTTCTTAAACGTATGGCGGCCATACAGCTCATGGAGAAAATTTTCCACACTATCATGGACACCATGCCTATATATGAGTTGAAGTGGAAGTTTTGGCCCCCCTGAGCTCACATAGGACACCTTTGCTAGGCCGGGGCAGGATTCCTAACATATGCTGCATTAAAGACAACTGTTTCTAGATTGGTTTCCCGTAACCTCTTTTTCTATTCTGATTTTTGGTTTATATGTTTGATTTATGGTTTATTATTTTTTCACCTTATTGATTTTGCAGTAGAAGTGTCATGGTAATGAGGAGACGCCCACTAGACCCCTAGTAGGCTTTTTGGCTCTTCTCATTGGGCGGTCTCCCCCGGTAGACCAATGTATGTGACAATTCAGCTGATAGAGAACCACGAAGGCCCTTTAAGGCCCTCTCACCATATAACCCTACGATAAGCTATTCATTATTTCTGTATTCATACCCTGTTACATATGTTAATTATTATTTTCTGTAATCGACGCATATTGTTACTGCCCTTTATTCTTCAAAAAAATCGTTTGTATTAAAAAATAATTTTGAAATTTGGAAATCAAGGTCCCAGAATCTGGAGGTAGAGTGGAGAGGCAAAGAATCCAAGTTGCATGAGGTCCAGTGTGAAGTTTCCACAGTCAGTGATAATTTGGGGAGCCATGTCATCTGCTGGTGTTGGTCCACTGTGTTTTATCAGTTCCGAAGTCAGCACAACCCTCTACCAGGAAATTCTAGCGCACTTCATGTTTCCTCTGCTGACCAGCTTTATGGAGATGCTGATTTCATTTTCCAGCAGGACTTGGCACCTGTCCACACTGCCAAAAGTACCAATACCTGGTTTAATGTTCATGGTATCACTGTGCTTGATTGCACAGCAAACTTGCCTGACCTAAACCCCATAGACAATCTGTGGGGTATTGTCAAGAGGAAGATGAGAGACACCAGACCCAACAATGCAGACAAGCTGAAGGCCGCTATTAAAGCAATCTGGGCTTCCATAACACCTCAGCAGTGCCACAGGCTGATCACCTCCATTCCACGCCGCAATGATGCAGTAATTCATGCAAAAGGAGCCCCCACCAAGTATTGAGTGCATACTATACTGTACATGGACAGACTTTTCAGTAAGCCAACATTTCTCTATTAAAAATCCTTTTTTTTTATTGGTTTTATGTAATTTAACTTTCTGAGATGTTGAACCTAGCAGCGCTTTACCGGGAACGCGCGGGCGGCCCCAGTGTGAAAGAAGTCTTCAATTCCTTCTACCCCCACCGCCCAAAAATTGTGGCTCCTTAGTCCCGGTTCTATAAAACCATTTTAGATCATCTTCAGCCCCAATAACTCTAAATATGTCAATGTGATGATTAGCTTAATGACATGTCAGTCTCCTGTGGTATAAAATTGGAGGAAATGACCATTAATGACACAATGCTCTCAGATTAATAATTATGCACATAGATGAAAAGAACCATGTCTCCGGTTTGCTAATGTAATTTAAAAAATGAAGGTAACGGAGTAAAAAATATAGAGCAGCTTTCAATCCATAATTGAATATTTAAGCATTTATAATGCAGATTATTAGGAAAGAAGTGTAATTATTTAAGTTGGGAACAGCTGGGAGCTGACACCGTTAATGTGACTCTCCTTTTAATTTATACCGCCGACAATATGGCTGATATCAAGCGTGCGATGAACAGGCAAGAAAGGCTGGATTGTGCACTTCGCTCCTGCTACGTCAGCTACAAATGACAGGGAAGAGCCGCGCTGTTAGACGTTGGAGAAAGAGTCTAACACAACACAATGCATTGTCTACACTCAGCATACTTAGTGGATAACAATTCACCTCCTCTTCACAATATTATCATTCTTAGTATTGTTCCCAAACCTTCACAAATCGGCGGCATTTTTACTGTGCTATGTGGCGGTATGCATCTTACTGGAAATTGGCTGCTGTTTACCATTCGAGAAGATTTACAGAGAAATAATAATAGGATGGGAAATGCCAGGGAATTGAGACCCTGCTTGTTCTAGATTAATTCATCCAAGCAAGGCTGTTGCATACTTGCCAACATTTCAGTCCCAGTCCCTATGTCAGGGCACCATCCGCAAAAGAGGTGCTTAATGACCTGGTATCCCTGCCAGTACCTTACATGGCCACAAATGCACAGGGGCGCCCAAGGATGCGCATTGGCGCACGCGCGAACAGGTGCACACACGGATGCACGCCAGAACACGTATGCACACTGTTACGCACAACCCCAACTTACTTTGGTGCCGAACGGCCTTTTATAAGAAAGCCAGTCAGTATCTGCAGTTGCTGGTTGTTCTTCGGCTCCTCCAGTGTGTTGTTTCTTGTGATTTCCTGTTGGTCACTTGGCCTGTTCTGAACCTGTCTTATGCCTGCACCTGACCACGTTTGCTCTGAATCCCACCTGGCACCTGACCTTGGCTTCGAACCAACTTCTCTTCTGTCTCTGTGCTACCAAAGACCTGCTATGTCTCACGGGTGCCACCTGTCTACAGACACCACTCCAGTGCACCAGCTGTACTTCTGGGTTTCTCTGACAAGCATCCTAGTCAGCTTCCCAGCAGGGCATCTCATGCTACTTTAGGCCTGACTCTTCCCGTTCCACCTTCAGGGGAGTCTGGAACTTAGCCGTAAGAGAAGCCGTCCCCTAATTGGCCTCCAGCACCAGTTACGTGATACCCCAGGACACAGTAACCCCATCCACAGGACCACTAATTGACTGGGCGGTCTGCACAAACCCTTCCTCTAACTGTGTGGGGATCACTCACTTGCAGCCCCAATCACTTAATAGCTATTGTGCTGTAACTCAAATATGGGTGGAATTGTGATCCCAGGGCAAGGCCCTGTACACATCATCAGGACTGAGGTTCAAGATGTGGAACTTTCCTGGAAAATCCTGATGCCCAGGGCAGGACTTAGGGTGGTGGGGGCCCCTGGGCTTGAGTCACTTTTGGGCCCTACCTTCTATACATTAATACTTTAATACTTTAAATAGAACAATTCAATGAAAAATTAAAGAGAAAGTAAACCCCGGCCGATTTTTGTATAAGGCAGCAGAGTCATCCAGGGGGAAGGGGGCAGAGAGCTGGAGCATTGTGTGTATAAGACAGCAGTGTGATCGTGAGGAAGAGGGGTAGACTGCCAGAGGATTGTGTGTATAAGGCAGCAGTGTGATCCAGTGGGAGGGGCAGAGAGTCGGAGCATTGTGTGTATAAGGCAGCATTGCAATCCAGGGGAGAGGGGCAGAGAGCCGGAGCATTGTGTATATAAGGCAGCAGTGTGATCCAGGGGAGAGGGGCAGAGAGCCGGAGCATTGTGCGTATAAAGTAGCAGTGGGATCGTCTGATTCAGGGGCAGGGGGCAGAGAGCTGGAGGATTGTGTGTATAAGGCAGCAGCGTGATCCAGGGGAAGGGGGGGCAGAGAGCCGGAGCATTGTCTCTATAAGGCAGCAGTGTGATCCAGGGGGAGGGGCAGACAGTCGGAGCATTGTGTGTATAAGACAGCAGTGTGATCGTGAGCAAAAGGGGTAGACTGCCGGAGGATTGTGTGTATAAGGCAGCAGTATGATCCGGTGGGAGGGGCAGAGAGTCGGAGCATTGTGTGTATAAGGCAGCATTGCAATCCAGGGGAGAGGGGCAGAGAGCCAGAGCATTGTGTATATAAGGCAGCAGTGTGATCCAGGGGGGAGGGGCAGAGATACAGAGCATTGTGCGTATAAAGTAGCAGTGGGATCATCTGATTCAGGGGCAGGGGGCAGAGAGCTGGAGGATTGTGTGTATAAGGCAGCAGCGTGATCCAGGGGAAGGGGGCAGAGAGTCGGAGCATTGTGTGTATAAGGCAGCAGTGTGATCCAGGGGGAGGGGGCAGAGAGTCGGAGCATTGTGTGTATAAGGCAGCATTGCAATCCAGGGGAGAGGGGCAGAGAGCCGGAGCATTGTGTATATAAGGCAGCAGTGTGATCCAGGGGAGAGGGGCAGAGAGCCGGAGCATTGTGCGTATAAAGTAGCAGTGGGATCGTCTGATTCAGGGGCAGGGGGCAGAGAGCTGGAGGATTGTGTGTATAAGGCAGCAGCGTGATCCAGGGGAAGGGGGGGCAGATAGCCGGAGCATTGTCTGTATAAGGCAGCAGTGTGATCCAGGGGGAGGGGAAGAGAGTCGGAGCATTGTGTGTATAAGACAGCAGTGTGATCGTGAGGAAGAGGGGTAGACTGCCGGAGGATTGTGCGTATAAGGCAGCAGTGTGATCCAGTGGGAGGGGCAGAGAGTCGGAGCATTGTGTGTATAAGGCAGCATTGTGATCCAGGGGGGAGGGGCAGAGATCCGGAGCATTGTTCGTATAAAGTAGCAGTGGGATCATCTGATTCAGGGGCAGGGGGCAGAGAGCTGGAGGATTGTGTGTATAAGGCAGCAGCGTGATCCAGGGGAAGGGGGGGCAGAGAGCCGGAGCATTGTCTGTATAAGGCAGCAGTGTGATCCAGGGGGAGGGGCAGAGAGTTGGAGCATTGTCTGTATAAGGCAGCAGTGTGATCCAGGGGGAGGGGCAGAGAGTTGGAGCATTGTGTGTATAAGGCAGCAGTGTGATCTAGGGAGAGGGGGCAGAGTGTCAGAGCATTGTGTGTGTATAAGGCAGCAGTGTGATCCAGGGAGAGGGGGCAGAGAGCCAGAGCATTGTGTGTGTATAGGGCGGCAGTGTAATCCAGGGGGAGGGGGCAGAGAGCCGGGGCATTGTGTGTATAAGACAGCAGTGTGATCCAAGGGAAGGGGGGCAAAGGGTAAGAGCATTGTGATTAAGGCAGCAGTGTGATCCAGGGGAGGGCGGGCAGAGAGGCAGAGCATTGTGTGTATAAGGCAGCAGCATGATCTAGAGGGAGGGGGGAAGAGAGCCGGGGCATTATGTGTATAGAGTATCAGTGTGACCCAGGGGAAGGGGGGGGCAGAGAGGCAGAGCATTGTGTGTATAAGGCAGCAGCATGATCCAGGGGGAGGGGGGCAGAGAGCGGGGGCATTGTGTGTATACGGCAGCAGTGTGATCCAGGGGAAGGGGAGCAGAGAGCCAGGGCATTGTGTGTATAAGGCATATCAAATTCATGTTAGTGGTCTGCGGGATTAAAAATTGTGAGTTTAGTGGTCCATGAGGTCCGGAAAGTAGGCGCCCACAGGATCCTGGGGTAAATCGGCAGCCCTTGCAGGGGGGTGAGTGCTACACAATGATGGCTTTTTAATTATAAAAGGTGGAGCTGAAAAAAAAAATGATACTCTTACTGTATATTGTGACACGTCAGGAATTTATTTATACAGAACTGTAAAGTTACTGACAGGTTCACTTTAAGTATAGGTCTACTTAGTTGCCCTGTCACTCCCTCCCCCTCGGTTGTCACACTGGACTATGAAATGTATTATGCGCCTTTGCTAGCGTGTTTTTGTGTATTATTACCAAACAGTAATATTCATGTCAGCACAACCCTTATTTAGCATAATTACTACAAAGTCACAAAGTTGGCTTACTAATGTTTCCAGTTGAATAAAAAAAGAGAAATCACATTTATTTTTTATTTTTTTAATGCAGTTGATCTCCAAAAGATCAAATAAAAAGTGCCAGATGAAAGAGTGACGCCTGAACAAAATGCGGGTAGAGGGATACGCTCGCAACAATATGTTAGCGTGATGAGCCTTTGACATTGCTTTAAATTCTGCTTGTCGGGGGCTTTGTGCCTGAAGAACATTGCCGCTTGGCGGTAGATGCGCTCATTTCGCAGTCAGCTCATTGTTTTCCGCGAGCTTGGCACCCACGCCTCATCTCCTCTCTCATGCAGATTAGTCCATTATTGTGCTAGAACCAACGGCGGTCCCAAGTCTCCGCTTGACAGCCACTCATTAGGCGTTTCAAAGCGCTTGCATACTCCGCTGCCTCCAGCAGCACTCCAACTTTTTTTTTTTTTTTCTTGCAGGTACACCGCCGTGCCGTGTACCACCGTCTGGAGTGATGCATTAATAGGTGACAATATTTATAGAGAGAACTATTTCTCTCTATTTTAGGAGTCGGGGAGACGGAGAGTGACATTGAAGGGTGAGTAATTCATCGCTGGAGAAAACAGCGTTTAAATAGAAGCCGTCGTAAGATAAACGTATCGGGAATATTTTATGTGATTTGCTTTGGCACAGCTATGTACATAGCAATACTTATTACTGGGGGAAAGAGAAAATATATAGCGCTCTTCTGTCTCAATGTTATTTTGTCGCTGTTTGGTGGCTGCGAAGTGACAGATCAAGGCCGATGCCACATTTCCAGATTATTTAAAGCGTATCTAAACCCGAGAACAAAAATGTAATATATTGCAGTTTTGTTTTTCTTTTTTTCTTTTATTGTTATTTTCACCTGCTGGTAACACGCTTCCTGTCCTAGGGTGACATCGCTCACTCACTGCACTGTATTTATGGAGAAGCAGCATTGGCAACATGGAAGTCACAGTGACGGTGCGTCCATAAGGGGCGCACGGTCGCCGCCTCCTCTCTCCTGCCACCTGTCTATCGCCAATAGATAGATTCATGCATTGCATGAATCTATCTATGGCCGCCGCTGACACCCCCTATTCAGGCGCCCGGCCCCTTTTCTGGCACCGGGAACACGAATTACAGTGGCGAGGTATTATTTTGAATCACCTGATTAGAGCCAAAGGCTCTAATAGGCATCAAAAAAGGTGAATATTGAGCGCTATGCTGGGCGCTCGCAGTTCACTCAGCTGTGTGTTAGGAAAGCGAATGAATACTCGCTTTCCTAACACTGAACCGCCTTTCTGCTAATCAGGTGCTCGGGTCTGTTACCTGTCACCTGATTGGCTGAAATGACAGGCACTGTAATTGGACGCCTATCAAGCGTCCAATCATAGGAGAGGACGAGAGGAGCGGGCGGGATAAGAAATTGAGGAAGACATGGAGGACACCGGACACCGCTCGCCACCTGCCGCCATCACCCACTGCCCACCTGAGACCGGGTAGAGTGCCCGGCAGATGGCGGGTGGGTGGGGGCACAGTGGCAGCATTCGATTGGCACAATGGCAGAAATTGGGGCACAGTGGCAGCATTTAATGGGCACAGTGGCAGCATTTGGGGCACAGTGGTAGTGTTTGATGGGCAAAGTGGCAGCGTTTGATGGGCACAATGACAGTGTTTGATGGCACAGTGGAGTGGCTGCGTTTGATGGCACAGTGGCAGCGTTTGATGGGCACAGTGGCTGCATTTGATGGGCACAGTGGCTGCGTTTGATGGCACAGTGGCTGCGTTTGGTACAGTGGCTGTGTTTAATGGCACGGTGGCTGCGTTTGATGGGCACGGTGGCTGCGTTTGATGGACACAGTGGCTGCGTTTGATGGGCACAGTGGCTGGCTGCATTTGATGGGCACAGTGGCTGGCTGCATTTTATGGGCACAGTGGCTGGCTGCATTTGATGGGCACAGTGGCTGCGTTTGATGGCACAGTGGCTGTGTTTAATGGCACAGTGGCTGCGTTTGATGGGCACAGTGGCTGGCTGCATTTGATGGGCACAGTAGCTGCGTTTGATGGCACAGTGGCTGCATTTGATGGGCACAGTGGCTGGCTGCGTTTGATGGGTACAGTGAGGCTGCAATTTATGGGGGGGGTTCAGAATTGTATAGTTTGTTTGCGCCCCCCCCCAAAAAAATTTGAGAACCAGCCACCACTGATGGAAGAGGACTACAGAACACCCTCTCCCGTCTTCTCCATAACAGGGAGGGAGGTGTTTTGTATTTTAAGCACTTGACCTCCTTAAAGCGGAGTTCCACCCAAAAATGGAACTCCGGTTCCTCCCCCCCTCCGGTGTCACATTTGGCACCTTTCAGGTGGGAGGGGGGAGTAGATACCTGTCTAATACAGGTATTTGCTCCCACTTCCGGTGATAGATCGCCGCAGATCTACGCCATGTCTGGCCCCTCCTCTGTCCCCCCCCGCTGTCTTCTGGGAGACACACAGGTCACAGAAGACAGCAGGGACCATTGAGAACGTGCAGCGCGACTCGCGCAGCACGACTCGCGCATGCGCAATAGGGAACCAGGCTGTGAAGCCACAAGGCTTCACTTCCAGATTCCCTTACCGAAGATGCTGACGCCTCCACCCAAGAGCCGAGGGACGGATCGACTTCAGAAGAGGACATCGCGGGCACCCTGGACAGGTAAGTGTCCTAATGTTAAAAGCCAGCAGCTGCAGTATTTGTAGCTGCCGGCCTTTATATATATATATATATATTTTTTTTTAGCGGAACTCCGCTTTAACCACTTGCAGACCAGCCGTCGTGATTGTACTGCGGCAGGTCGGCTCGGTCCAGCGAATCACCGTCATTGTACATTGGCTCGGGAACTCTATATTGTGGGCGCGCGCCCAAAGAGACCAGCGGGGGGAGCCAATCAGCGGGTAGGGTGGGACTCGATGTCCGCCGGCCACCTGCGATCATTCCCCGCAGTGACAGAACGGGGATCTGTCTGTGTAAACAAGGCAATTCTCCGTTCTGTCAGGGGAGATCACACTATGCAGGAAGACGGATCTGTGTGTTGTCCCAGTGAACCCATCCCCCATACAGTTAGAACACACACACAGGGAGGGAACACAGTTAACCCCTTGATAGCCCCTGACGTTAACCCCTTCCCTGCCAGTGTCAATAGTACAATAAGGGCACTTTCACACTGAGGCGGGCGGCCACGTGTCCCGGATTGCCCGGGACAGTCCCGCATTTTGCTGGTCTGTCCCGGGCACCTTCATTCCAGGACAATACAGTGTCCCGGAATGAAACTGACACAGCCACCCCCCCCGGGCCAATCTGATGCCCCCAAAAAAGGCCGCCACATCACCGCTTTACTCACTGACAGCACTTGTCCTGGCCAGCAATGCCTGGAGGAGCACAATCCCCGCCCACTGCTTGTGATTGGAGAAATCATAAATCCCGCCTCTTGTGTCCAATCACTGTGCTGTGATTCGTTACAGCACAAGCTGATTTTTGGGAAGGGGGGGGGTGTCCCTGAATGGTAGTTTAAAAATGTGGTCACCCTAGCCGGCAGGCGTCGGTGGTAAAGCGCCGCTATTTTTAGCGGCGCTTTCCAGTCATTTTTGCAGCGCCTCAAAGAGGACTTTTTTTAGCGCCCTGCCAGCGCACCGCTCCAGTGTGAGAGCACTCGGGCTTTCACACTGGAGTGAGAGGAGAGGCGCGTTACAGGCGCTTTGCAGGTGCTATTTTTAGCGCTATATCGCCTGTAAAGTGCCTCAGTGTGAAAGTAGCCTATTATGCCGCGTACACACGACCGTTTTTAATGTCATGGAAAAAAACAACGTTTTTCTCTACGTGATTCTTCTCAAGCCTGCCTTGCCTACACACTATCGTGACAAAAAATCCTTGAGCAAAGCGCAGTGACGTACGACGGCACTATAAAGGGGAAGTTCCATTCAGATGGCGCCACCCTTTGGGCTGCTTTTGCTGATTTCATGTTACCGCGTGTTAGTAAAAGTTTGGTGAGAGACGATTCGCACGTTTTCAGTCTCTGTGCTTTTCAGTCCGTTACAGCGTGACAAATGTGCTATCTCCATTACGAACACTAGTTTTACCAGAACGAGCGCTCCCGTCTCATAACTTGCTTCTGAGCATGCGCGGTTTTTTCCCGTCGTTAAAGCCTACACACGACGAGAAAAACAAAGAGAAAAAATAAAGCAGGTTCTAAATTTTTTATTTCGTCAAGAAAAATGCTCTGGAGCCCACACACGACTGTTTTTCACGACCATTTTAAAACATTTCATGTTTCTCGTCATGAAAAACGGTCGTGTGTACGCGGCATAACAGTGCATAGTTTTAGCACCGATCACTGTAATAATGTCACTGGTTCCCCCAAAAAATGTTAGTTAGGTGACCGATCTGTTCGCCGAAATGTCGCAGTCCCGCTAAAAATCACAGATCACCGCCATTAGTAATAAAAAGAAAACGAATAATAAAAATGCCATAAATCTATTTCCTATTTTGTAGACGCTATAACTTTTGCGCAAACCAATTAATTATTGCTATTTTTTTTTTTTTACCAAAAATATGTAGAAGAATACATATCGGTCTGAACTGATGAAGTACCGGTATTTATTTTTTATTTTTTGAGAGATATTTAATATAGCAAAAAGTTAAAAATGTAGCTTTTTTTTCAAAATTGTCGCTCTTTTTTTGTTTATAGCGCAAAAAATAAAAACCGAAGAGGTGATGGTCAAATACCACAAAAAGAAAGTTCTATTTGTGGGAAAAAAGGACGTCAATTTTGTTTGGGTACAACGTCGCGCAACCGCGCAATTGTCAGTTAAAGAGACGCAGTGCTGTATCGCAAAAAATGGCCTGGTCATCAAGGGGGTAAATCTTTCTGGTCCGTAAGTGGTTAAAGTGATTGTAAAGTCTCGTTTTTTTAGGTAAAAATAACAAACATGTTATATTTACCACCTCTGTGCAGTGGATATGCACAGAGCAGCCCCGATCCTGCTCTTCTCGGGTCCCTCTTCGGTGCTCCTGGCCCCTCCCTCCTGTCGAGTGCCCCCACAGCAAGCAGCTTGCTATAGGGGCACCCGAGCCACAGCTCCCTGTGTCCATTCAGACACAGAGCCATGGCCCTGCCCCACCCTCTTTCTCTCCTCATTAGCTGACTGACTTTGATTGACAGCAGCGGGAGCCAATGGCGCCACCCTGCTGTCTCAGCCAATGAGGAGGGGAGTCCCGGCCAGCCGAGTGTCTTGTGCAACACCGCTGGGTCTAGAGGGGGCTCAGGTAAGTATTAGGGGGGCTGCTGCACACAGAAGGCTTTTTATCTAGAATCTGAGCATTTTATCCTAATGCATAGTATGCATTAGAATAAAAAAAACCTTCTGCCTTTACAATCACTTTAAGATTTACCCCCCTTATGACCAGGCTATTTTTTGGTATACGGCACTGTGTTACTTTAACTGACAATTGCGCGGTCATGCGACACTGTACCCAAATAAAAGCAATGTCCTTTTTTACCACAAAGAGAGCTTTCTTTTGGTGGTATTTGATAACCGCTGTGTTTTTATTTTTTTGCGCTATAAACAAAAAAATGCTGACAATTTAAAAACAAAAAAAAAAATATTTGTACTTTCTGCTATAAAACATATCCCCAAAAAAAATGTAAACACCCAAATTTCTTCATCGATTTAGACCAATATGTATTCTTGATGATGCCCTGGAGGAGGGCCGAAATGCATTGACAAATTTCCAGTCAACACTAAGAACCAGTGACGCTGCTTCCGGTTCTTGTGGAACGCACGCCGTTGTGAACCCGGAACACACTGACGCTCGGTTATCATTGAAGGCTTGTGAGTTTTCCCAATAACAGCGTATTGTTAATCTGTTCCTAAGCGGTACTTCACAAGTTGCTTTTTCTTTTTATTCCCCACATGGTCCTCTGGTCTCTGCTGCTATTGAGCCAACTGTTGAATTTCATCGAACATTATCGGTCCTAGAAGTTTGATGTTGGGTGACTTTTATTTTATTTTATTTTAAAGCATTTTTTTTTTCCTTCCTTCTATATTACAACCACTGTTGCATATGGGACATTATTTCTTTGATGTTGTAAACCATCTGTAGTACTGTGAATTACTCCTAGAGCTATTTGCCTGGTTGTTCAGTTCATTTAATGTTTTGCACAGTATATTTTCTGGTTTTACTTAGTTGATCACTTTTTAGTGGTAACATTTGGTATTACACCCACTGCATTTCTGGTGACACCAATCACTGGTGTATAATCTTTTCACTAATAGTGTGTACCATCATCCCGAAAGGTTTAGATGGTTGACATTCACAAATACGTTTGTATTGAGCACATTTATATTCGCTAGCGCTGCATTTTATAATTTTTTATCAATATGTATTCTGCTACATATTTTTGGTAAAATAAATCCCAATAAGCGTATATTGATTGGTTTTGCGCAAAAGTTATCGTGTCTACAAACTATGTTTTTTTTTTTTTTTTTATATTCTTTTACTAGTAATGGTGGTGATTAGTGACTTATAGCTAGACTGCGATATTGCGGTGGACATTCTGACACTTTATGGGGACCAGTGAGCGGTGCTAAAAAAAATTATGCACAGCAGGGGCGATCAAAGGGTTAACTGTGTGCCTAGTCAGTGTTTTTGTGTACAGTGGGAGGTCCTTTCACCAGGGGAAGACATGGATCCTAGTCCCTGCTTTGCAGAGACACAGGATCCATGCCTTCCCTCCTGACAGAACAGCAATCTACCTTGTTTACATAAACAGACTGTTGTTCTGCCTGTGTACAGAACAATCGTCGGGTGCTGGCGGACATTGAGTCCACGGTACCCGCCAACCAGCTCTCGCCGTGTATAATCACAGCGGGAGTGAGCCATTCATGTCTGCTACCCAAAAGAGCTGGATCACGTATATACCTGATCCGACGCAGAGGTGCCACCCTGTACCAGTAAAACTGCTATAGGGGGACCTTAATTAGCAGTTAAAGAAACAACTGGGAACAATGTGGAAAGCAGCACAGGCAGGGCCATCCTAATAACATCATGGGCCCTTGAGCAAAGTAATGCACTTGGGCCCCTACGAGCCTATCCAATTTTGAAGCCCAAATACTGAGAGGGCTCTTCTTGCAGATGAGTGCTCGGTGCCCCTGAAGGTGATAAGAGGGGACAAGAAGCCCAAAGAAGCAGGGGTTGCCAGCCGTGCCACAGATGAGAGATGGTGGTGTGGAGATCTCTATGTAGGTGAATCCCAGATAAGGTGTACAGTAGGACCCAGGAGAGCTGTAGGTGGTGCAGATTGCAATGGTAAGTGCAGCAGGCTGGATGCAGTAGGTAAGTGCTGCAGGTTGGAGCATCAACTGCGTGCTGTAGATAGGTGCTGCAGGCTTGGTACAGCAGATAGGCACCAAAGCGGATCACAGCAGACAGGGCACAGCAGAAGGCATAGTCGGGGACGATGGCAGACGTCAGGAAGCCAGTGGTCAGCAGATCAGGTATCAGAGAATTGTGGTTAGACAAGCCGGGGTCATACGCAGGACAGAAGAGAAGATCTGTGGGCAATCTGAGGTCAGAGCTGGGAGGGCAAGCTGGGTCGGTAACAGGTGATCAGAAACAGCAGCAAACACAGGAACAGGGAACAGGAAGCTGAAGACCAGTCAGCAATGTCCATGTGCCACAGTCATCCTTTTAAAGGCCTGAGGGTGCCAAGATTTGACATGCATTACGTGCTCCGACACACACACATGCTCGCCATGGTGAACGTTCGTTCGCAACATGTGTGGGCGTATTAGTGCGGGTGCAGCCATATTGGGAATTGGCTACTGTGCCAGCTCTGCGGATAACTATTCTCCGGCTTGTTATTTGACAGGCGCACTGGTGGCAAAGGGGGTACAACTGGAGACACAGAGGTGCACAGAAGCTGTACAGAGTTTCTCTTGGAGACACAGAGGTGCATTTAGGCACTCTGGAGGCACAGGGCAGCATATGGATGATACCGAGGCACACAGAGGGCACTGGAAGCACAGGGCAGCACTTGGAGACACAGAGGGGTACAGAGGCACACTGGAGGCACAGGGTTACACTCATAGACATGGAGGCACAGGGTAGATTTTTGAGACGTAGAGACACACAAAGGTGCGCTGGAGACACAGAAGAGCACTTGGAGAAACGGAGGTGCTCAAAGGCATGCTGGGGATCACTTGGAGACATGGAGGCAAACAGATGGTGCTGGAGGCACTGAGGGTGCGCTGGGTGCACAGGGTACTACTTGTAGACATACTGTAGAGATGCTCTGGAGATGCAGGGTAGAATTTGGACAGATGGAGGCACGCAGAGGCGCACTGATGGGAAAAAGGTAGTACTTGGAGACATGGAGCTTCACAGAGGGTGCTGGAGGCACACTGCAGCACTTGGAGACATTAGGGTGTGCTGATGGCATAGAGGTGCACTTGGAGACATGGAGGTGCACAGAGGTGTACTGGTGGTACAAGGTAGCCCATGGAGACATGGAGGTGCACAAAAGCATACTGGAGTCACATGGTAGCATTTGGAGACATGGAGGTGCACAAAGGCATGTTGGAGTCACAGGTCAGCACTTAGAGGCACAAAGGTGCACACATCTATGCTGCAGGCACAGGGTAGCACTTGGCGCATTACTCTGAAATACTGCAGTGCACAAGGAGACAGAGAGGAGGTACAGGGTAGCTCTTGGAGACACAGAGACATGCTGGAAGCACAGGGTAGCTCTTGGAAACACAGAGGCATGCTGGAGGCACAGGCTAGCTCTTGGAAACACAGAGGCATGCTGGAGGCACAGGGTAGCTCTTGGAGATGCAGAGGCTTTCTGGAGGCACAGGGTAGCCTGTGGAGGCACAGAGGCATGCTGGAGACACGGGGTAGCTCCTGGAGACACAGAGGCATGCTGGAGGTACAGGGTAGCTCTTGAAAACACAGAGCCATGCTGCAGGCAAAGGGTAGCACTTGGCGCATTACTCTGAAATACTGGAGTGCATAAGAAGACACAGAGGCGTGCTGGAGGCACGGGGTAGCTCCTGGAGACAGAGGCTTGCTGGAGGCACAGGGAAGCTCCTGGAGACACGGAAGCACAGGGTAACTCCTGGAGACACAGAGACACGCTGGAGGCGCAGGGTAGCTCTTGGAGACACAGAGGCATGCTGGAGGCACAGGGTAGCTCCTGGAGACACAGAGGTATGCTGGAGGCACAGGGTAGCTCTTGAAGACACAGAGCCATGCTGCAGGCACAGAGTAGCACTTGGCGCATTACTATGAAATACTAGAGTGCACGAGGAGACACAGAGGCGTGCTGGAGACACAGGGTAGCTCCTGGAGACAGAGGCCTTCTGGAGGCACAGGAAGCTCCTGGAGACACGGAAGCACAGGGTAACTCCTGGAGACACACAGGCACGCTGGAGGTGCAGGGTAGCTCTTGGAGACACAGAGGCATGCTGGAGGCACAGGGTAGCTCCTGGAGACACAGAGGCATGCTGGAGGCACAGGATAGCTCTTGAAGACACAGAGCCATGCTGCAGGCACAGAGTAGCACTTGGCGCATTACTCTGAAATACTAGAGTGCACGAGGAAACACAGAGGCGTGCTGGAGGCACAGGGTAGCTCCTGGATGCAAAGGGAAGCTCCTGGAAACACGGAAGCACAGGGTAACTCCTGGAGACACAGAGGCACGCTGGCGGCACAGGGTAGCTCTTGGAGACACAGAGGCATGCTGGAGGCACAGGGAAGCTCCTGGAGACACGGAAGCACAGGGTAACTCCTGGAGACACAGAGGCACACTGGAGGCACAGGGAAGCTACTGGAGACACCAAAGCACAGGGCAACTCCTGAAGACACAGGGGCATGCTGGAGTCACAGGGAAACTCCTGGAGACACGGAAGCACAGGGTAACTCCTGGAGAAACAGGGGCATGCTGGAGGCACAGGGAAGCTACTGGAGACACGGAAACACAGGGTAACTCCTGGAGACACAGAGGCACGCTGGAGGCGCAGGGTAGCTCTTGGAGACACAGAGGCATGCTGGAGGAACATGGAAAGCAGAGGAAACAGAAGATCCAGGTACCAGAAGATGCTAGGCACTAGGTCTTGGCTTAGAAGCTTAGGCACTAGGTCTCCTATTTGGCAATGGTGCTGGCTCGAGCTTTCTGGAGAGAAGACCCTGCACTGGTTCCCAGTAGTATAACAGGGTCTCTTTATAAATGTTTGCACACAAGTTTCACATACGTCTTACCCAGAATTCACTATTTTTATTTTTCAATTGAATCCAATTAAAAAAATGTGTATCTTGCTCCAAAGTTGTTTGAATCTAATCTAGTGTAATCACATTTATAAATAAACCTCTTATGTGTTACTGTATCAGAATAATTATCTATCACCATGGCTGCCGCCTTTATGATCCTCTTATTGGAAACAACAAAAAAAAAAAAAACCTCTTCAGCTTTTTGGATAACGGAGGTATTTTGGGACACTTCCAAGCAGCACGTTGACCCCTTTTCTTTCTATTACTCTGATATTTCCAGATTGGATTAAGCCAAGCTCCACATTATTTCTTTTTCTCTGTTTGCTTCTATTTTTGGCTGGATTTTCAGCTAAATTTCACGTTTGCAGCGCTGACACAGCTCGGAGAGGCGGAATGCAGTATGGAATTATTACCTTCTGCCTGGAGAGGAAAGCCGATAACGCCAATGATTGACAAAGCCTGTTCTAGACACCCGACTCCGCTGTCACCTTGTTCTGTGATGTTTTTAAGTGAAATGATATCCCAGCAATGTATACCAGACAGGTCAATTTTCGACTGGACAAATTTATTGCATGGAAAAACTTTTTAAAAAGAAGTGGAATTTTTTAAAGGTTCTTTTTTTTTTTTCTAAGGTGGGGGATATTTGCTAAAAGTGGTGCACACCGAATCTGTGCATAGTAACCCATCAGCTTCTAGATTCAAAGCTTAATTGAATAAGCTGAAGTTAGAAACTGATTGGTTACCATGCACAGCTCCACTAGATTCTGTGCCGAAAAACACCCCCAAAGCATAATGTTTCCACCTCCATGTTTGACGGTGGGGGATGGTGTTCTTGGAGGCAGAATTCCTCCTCCTCCAAACACGGCGAGTTGAGTTGATGCCAAATAGTTTGATTTTGGTCTCATCTGACCACAACACTTTCACCCAGTTCTCCTCTGAATCATTCAGATGTTCATTAGCAGACTTCAGACGGGCTTGTACATGTGATTTCTTTAGCAGGGGGACCTTGCAGGCGCTGCAGGATTCCAGTCCTTCACGACGTAGTGTGTTACCATTTTGTTTTCTTGGTGACTGTGGTCCCAGCTGCCTTGAGATCATTGACAAGATTCTCCTGTGTAGTTCTGGGCTGATTCCTCACCGTTCTCATTGTAGCACCCATCCCAAATGGTTGGGACGCTATTTAAATATAGAGGGATATCTGAGCCAGTAGTTGGGCTCAGATGGTTGATAATTCCATTTAAATTTGCCTCTGTCTCAGTTATGGTTTGCCTGGTAGTGATTTCCCTTTTTGCCTGTAGGTGGCGTTACCACCTCAGGTGCTTGTTGGAACACGGGCAGATCATGGTACATTGAGTGGCCCCTCTCGGCAGCGGTGTAGTGGGAGTGGTCAGCCCGCTGTGCCTGCTGGGAGGGGATACTTAAGGGGCAGACGCCATTGATTGGGGCCCGTTCTCGCCCCGCAGCCCTCTGGGCACGAGGTGTGTGTGGTCCTGGTCTCGGGGCCACGTTGGCCCGAGGCTGCATCGCTACTTAGTAGGCCCAGCTAGTCTGGCTGGGGCCTATATCCAGAGAAGGGATCCCAAGCTGTCCATTCAAATGGAGAGGAATCATCTTAATGAAGGAGACCAGGGGAGGACCTGCCCTGGAGGAGACCGGCAAAACGCTGCTGTCTCGGGTGAGGCCTGGCAACTTTATTAAGAAGGGATCCATTACACTACAAGCCCTGCAGTTTGCCGGATTGGCTTAAAAGCTCTTTAAACTGTACGGCTGGAGGTTTGGGACTTTGAAATCCTGTGGCAGAGGATTCCTGGACTATCCGTTTGCTCACTTCAAACAGGTCTGTGGCAGAGACTTTGTACATCTAAACAGGTCTGTAGCAGAGACCTTCCTTATCTTGGGCAGTCTGTGGCAGAGACTGTCCGGTTGCTGATTTGTGTGTCATCCCGGCTGCTAGGCCATGTGAGAGGGGACTATCGGGGTGACCAATACCCGCTCTAACATTGAGAGTGGTGAGTGACTTTGATTTGAGACTGTTATATCTTGTGGCGTTTGCCTGAACCTTCCCCTACTCTTCTATGCCTTTTACTTCTCAACGTTTACTGCATAAGAAAAATAAAGCCTAACTGTTTGAGGTTTTACATCTGTGTGGACATTGCATTACTACAGACTTTCCTACCCGGACAACGAAGCTGAAGAGGTAACGTGCAAAACCCAAAACTAACCAGTGGCCCTATAGGGGGTATTGCTACACGTGGGGGCTCATCCGGGATATTTGCAGTTGCCTCTGACAACCAGATTACTGTTCTTTTGCTATTTGGAAAGTCTGCCATTGAGAGAGTGTTGGATTGAGTTTTTACGAGAGAAGAAGGGGTCAAGGGGCATGGATAGCTTTGTGAGCTGCATAGTTCGTGGGCGGGGCCGAAAAGAAGAAAGCCTGCGAGCTACGTGCAGAAAGAACTAACTGGGAGGAGTTCCCGCCACCTGCGTGCTACACGTGGGTGCATTTGGCGCCAAGGGCAGAGATTGTGGACTGAGCAAGAAGAGCAGCATGTTGTCGGTTTTATGGGCCCCAGCTATAACGGGACCCAGGATGCTCCATGTACCTACAACCATGGACACTGCTCAGATTGGAGCCCCGCTTACTGATACGCTTTACTCTATACATGAGTCGGGATGTGGAGGCCCTGGGCATGCTCTGCCCTGGATGTAACGGACTGGCCGTGCAGTTGCACCCCTTTGGACGATGCCTTACCTGCGGGGAATTTCTTTTTGAAGTGGAACAACCCACCGATGCACCCCGTGCTTATCGGGTGGACTGGATTTCAGGCACCGTCACTCTCGAGGAGGCCGCCTTTGCCCCTGCAATCCAACCAACACGCACTGCAGATGCCACGGCAAGGAAGTCCGGAGTGAATGTCCCTACCACCACAGAGCCACCGGCGGACCTCGCAGCCACCGCCTCTACCTGTGTCCCCATTCCGCCTGCCAAACGGAAGGTGGGCTACGTGAAGGCCTCCCGCGGTCGAAGCCTGCCCCTGCCGGAACCGGACCTCGTGAGCGGTGAAGTCTCCAGGAAGTCCGCGACAGGTGAGGCCTGGCAACTTTATTAAAGAGGGATCCATTACACTACAAGCCCTGAAGTTCGCCGGATTGGCTTAAAGGCTCTTTAAACTGTACGGCTGGAGGTTTGGGACTTTGAAATCCTGTGGCAGAGGATTCCTGGACTATCTGTTTGCTCACTTCAAACAGGTCTGTGGCAGAGACTTTGTACATCTAAACAGGTCTGTGTAGCAGAGACCTTCCTTCTCTTGGGCAATCTGTGGCAGAGACTGTCCAGTTGCTGATTCGTGTGTCATCCCTGCTGCTAGGCCATGTGAGAGGGGACTATCCGGGTGACCAATACCCACTCTAACATTGAGAGTGGTGAGTGACTTTGATTTGAGACTGTTATATCTTGTGGCGAGTGCCTGAACCTTCCCCTTCTCTTCTATGCCTTCTACTTCTCAACGTTTACTGCATAAGAAAAATAAAGCCTGAAGCCTCGTACACACGACCAGGGGAGAGCTTTCTTGCCGAGAAAAACGTTTGTGTGTATGGTTTCTCGTCGGGAAAACTGCCGGGAATCTCGATTGGGAAAAATAGAGAACCTGCTCTCTATTTTCTGGTCAGGATTCTCGTTTTTCTCGTCGGGTTTCTTGTCGGCCTGTTTCCCGACGAGAAAACTGGTAGTGTGTATGCTTTTCCGAGCCTTAAAAAATTGTGCATGCTCAGAAATCAAGTATAAGACTGGAGCGCTCCTTCTGGTAAAACTAGCGTTCGTAATGGAGATAGCACATTCGTCACGCTAAAACGAACTGAAAGCATGAAGACTGAAAAGCGCAAATCATCTCTCCCCAAACTTTTACTAACACGCGGTTACACGAGATCAGCAAAAGCAGCCCAAGGGGAGAAAAACAACGGGTTTTTTTACGACGAGATTCTCGGTCGTGTGTACGAGGCCTAACTGTTTGAGGTTTTACATCTGTGTGGACATTGCATTACTACAGACTTTCCTATCTGGACAATGCAGCTAAAGAGGTAACGTGCAAAACCCAAAACTAACCAGCGGTCCTCTAGGGGGTATTGCTACATCATGATCATTGAAATTCCACAAGGTGAGATCTTGCATGGAGCCCCAGACCGAGGGAGATTGGCAGTTATTTTGTGTTTCTTCCATTTCCGAAAAATCGCACCAACTGTTGTCACCCTCTCACAAAGCTGCTTGGCGATGGTCTTGTAGCCCATTCCAGCCTTGTGTAGGTCTACAATCTTGTCCCTCACACCCTTGGACATCTCTTTGGTCTTGGCCATGGGGAAGAGATTGGAATCTGATTGATTGCTTCTGTTGACAGGTGTCTTTTATACAGGTAACAAGCTGAGATTAGGAGCACTCCCTTTAAGAGAGTGCTCCTAATCTCAGCTTGTTACCTGTAGGGATGAGCTTCGTGTTCGAGTCGAACATACGTTCGACTCGAACATCGGCTGTTCGATCGTTCGACGAAGATCGAATGATTTGGGCCGTTCGCGCCAAATTCGAGTGACGCGAACGGCCCACAATGCACTACGCCATCGCAGTGTCATCCAGGCGCTGTGATTGGCCAAGCATTCGCTGTGACCCCGCATGCTTGGCAAATCACAGGGCCGGCAGCGAGGAGAGCAATGATTGGCCACAGGCAGGATGCCTGTGGCCAATTATTGCTGAGGGGGTTTAGTACACGCCCCACACTATAAAAGGCCGCCAGCGCGGCGGCCTTGTGTAGTGTGTTCCGGAGCAGGGAAAGAGAAGCATAGGCAGGGACAGTGTCATTTTTTTCCTTTACTAATCCTGGATTCCTTGTGTTTAGGGACAGAGAAGGATAGGTAGGGAGAGTGTCAGTGTGTCATTCTGTGCTAAACCTTGTTTGTAGGGACAGAGAAGGACAGTGAGGGAAAGTGTCAGTGTGCTATTCTGTGCTAAACCTTGTTTGTAGGGACAGAGAAGGACAGTGAGGGAAACTGTCAGTGTGCTATTCTGTTCTAAACCAATCTTGCTGAACCGTATTTGAAATCCTTGAGTTTAGGGACAGAGAAGGACACTCGGGGAAACTATCAGTGTGCTATTCTGTGCTAAATCTTGTTTGTAGGGACAGAGAAGGACAGTGAGGGAAACTATCAGTGTGCTATTCTGTGCTAAACCAATCTTGCTGAACCATATTTGAAATCCTTGAGTTTAGGGACAGAGAAGGACACTCGGGGAAACTATCAGTGTGCTATTCTGTGCTAAATCTTGTTTGTAGGGACAGAGAAGGACAGTGAGGGAAACTGTCAGTGTGCTATTCTGTTCTAAACCAATCTTGCTGAACCATATTTGAAATCCTTGAGTTTAGGGACAGAGAAGGACACTCGGGGAAACTATCAGTGTGCTATTCTGTGCTAAATCTTGTTTGTAGGGACAGAGAAGGACAGTGAGGGGAACTATCAGTGTGCTATTCTGTGCTAAACCAATCTTGCTGAACCATATTTGAAATCCTTGAGTTTAGGGACAGAGAAGGACACTCGTGGAAACTATCAGTGTGCTATTCTGTGCTAAATCTTGTTTGTAGGGACAGAGAAGGACAGTGAGAGAAACTATCAGTGTGCTATTCTGTGCTAAACCAATCTTGCTGAACCATATTTGAAATCCTTGAGTTTAGGGACAGAGAAGGACACTCGGGGAAACTATCAGTGTGCTATTCTGTGCTAAATCTTGTTTGTAGGGACAGAGAAGGACAGTGAGGGAAAGTGTCAGTGTGCTATTCTGTCCTAAGCCAATCTTGCTGAACCATATTTGAAATCCTTGAGTTTAGGGACAGAGAAAGACACTCGGGGAAACTATCAGTGTGCTATTCTGTGCTAAATCTTGTTTGTAGGAACAGAGAAGGACAGTGAGGGAAAGTGTCAGTGTGCTATTCTGTCCTAAACCAATCTTGCTGAACCATATTTGAAATCCTTGAGTTTAGGGACAGTGTCACGTACCTGACGGTGACGAGCCCGGTTAGCAGAGGGAGGCCTCCCTTACGGCTCCCACCGGCGGCCCCTGGTGATATAACAGGAAGCACGGAGGTGGAAGGGGTACGAGTGCCTGGCAGGATCAAGAACTACCGCAGGTGATCAGGAACCAGCAGGTGAGGAGGCAGGAACCAGGAACTACAGCAGGTGAGTGGACAGGAACCAGGAACTACAGCAGGTGAGTAGACAGGAACCAGGAACTCAGAAGATGACCCGGACCGGGAGGCACAGCAGGTAGACTGGAACCACTGGGCAGCAGCAGATGAACAGGAACCAGCAGATGAGCAGACAGGAACCAGCAGATGAGCAGACAGGAACCAGGAACTGCAGCAGGTGAGTAGACAGGAACCAGGAACTCAGCAGATGACCCGGACCGGGAGGCACAGCAGGTAGACTGGAACCACTGGGCAGCAGCAGGTGAACAGGAACCAGCAGATGAGCAGACAGGAACCAGCAGATGAGCAGACAGGAACCAGCAGATGAGCAGACAGGAACCAGGAACTCAGCAGATGACCCGGACCGGGAGGCACAGCAGGTAAACTGGAACCACTAGGCAGCAGCAGGTGAACAGGAACCAGCAGATGAGCAGACAGGAACCAGCAGATGAGCAGACAGGAACCAGCAAATGAGCAGACAGGAACCAGGAACTCAGCAGATGACCCGGACCGGGAGGCACAGCAGGTAAACTGGAACCACTAGGCAGCAGCAGGTGAACAAGAGCCAAGGTCAGGCAGGATCGTCAGACAAGCCGGGGTCGGGTAAACTGGCAGGCAGCGAGGCACAAAAGGATCAGGCAATACCGAAGTCAGAAAACAGGCCGATGGTCAGGTACAGGCAGATAGCAGGAGGGTCACAGGAAGCCGGGTCAGATACAGGTAAACAAGGCAGATCAGGTCACTTGGGATAAACGCTGTAGAGCAGACAGCAGGGACTGTCTGCAAGTGAGGAGTTTAAATAGCCCTTCAGGCGTCACCTGCGGGGGCGGGAACCAGGAAGTCCAGGGCGTCTGTTCCTGACAGGGTTTCCATGACATTGCCCCCCCCCCAAGGGGCAGCCTCCGGATGCCCCTAGGAGCAAACTTCTCGGGGTGAGACCTCCTGAAGGCTTGTATCAGGTCTTTGGCGTGAATGTTCTCTTCGGGTTCCCAGGAGTTCTCCTCTGGTCCGTAACCCTTCCATTTTATTAAAAATTGACTCTGGCTATTTCTTCTTCGTGCATCTAAAATAGCTTCTACCTCGAATTCCTGTTCCCCGTCTATGATGACGGGATCAGGGCGAGTCGGGGTCCGACCTGGGAATGGGTTGGAGACTGACGGTTTCAATAGAGAAACATGAAAAACAGGGTGGACCCTCAGGGAGTCGGGGAGCTCCAGCTCGTAGGCCACCTCGTTGATTTTCCTTTTGATAGGAAAAGGCCCTAGAAACTTGGGGCCCAATTTCTTGGACGGGCAAGCCAATCTTAGATTGATGGTGGAAAGCCATACTTGGTCGCCCGGTGCCAGCGCTAATTCACCCCGTCTCCTCCTGTCGTAGACGTCTTGTTATACTCCTGAGTTCTTGCCATGGCTTCGCGTAGAAGCTGGTTGTTAGAGGAGAAGAAATTCACTTTTTCCAGAACTGCGGGCACTGAGCAATCAGGGAGAGAGTTGGGCAGAAATGTGGGGTGAAACCCGAAGTTCGCAAAAAATGGGGTCTGGTTAGTTGCGGAGTGGATGGAGTTATTGTAGGAGAACTCCGCTAGCGGAAGCAAGGAGAGCCAGTCATTCTGAGCAAAGGAGGAGAAACAACGCAAATATTGCTCGAGGGTCTGATTTGTTCTCTCAGTCTGTCCGTTGGTTTGAGGGTGGTAAGCCGAAGAGAATGATAGCTCTATTCCCAGAGTCTTGCAGAGGGACCTCCAGAACCGGGAGGTAAATTGTACCCCCCGATCAGAGACTATATTAGCAGGTACCCCGTGGAGCCTGACGACTTCTTTAATGAACATTTGTGCAGTTTCCGGGACCGAGGGGGTCCCTCTCATAGGAACAAAATGTGCCATCTTGGACAGACGGTCCACAATCACAAAGATGGTGGTGTGATTCTCAGCCCGGGGGAGTTCAACTATGAAGTCGATAGAAAGCATTTTCCACGGTCTCTCTGGAACGGGTAAGGGCTTCAGTAGTCCCCAGGCTTTGGATCTGGACCCTTTATTCCGGGTACATGTAGTACAGGACTCCACGAACCTCCTGCAATCCTCGCGTAGTCGAGGCCACCAGAAGGTACGTTGTACCAACTCAGTGGTCTTAGCCACGCCAAAGTGCCCAGCAAGGGCATGATCGTGGCAGAGCTCTAGCACGGTTATCTTTAGTTCTTCTGGTATGAATATCCTGTCTTGGTGCCAGAGTAATCCATCCTTGGTTTGCAGATCCAGTTCAGGAGAGGGTTCCTGTCTAGTGGTGGCTTGTCTGATCCGGGAGAGTAGGTCCTCCTGAAGTAGGAGAAAATTCCCAGGAGCGAGGATTGTATCGGGTGAGGAGAGTTCTTTGGATCCATGAAACATTCGGGACAAGGCGTCAGGTTTAGTGTTCTTGGCACCGGGGCGGTATGTCACATGGAAGGAGAACCGGGAAAAAAAACAGGGCCCATCTGGCTTGTCGTGGTTTTAGTCTTTTTGCAGTTTTCAGGTACTCTAAGTTCTTATGGTCGGTGAATACTAGGATCGGGTGAGCAGCACCTTCAAGTAAGTACCTCCATTCTTCCAGGGCGGACTTAATCGCCAAGAGTTCCCGGTCTCCCACGTCATAGTTCTTTTCTGCCGCAGATAATTTGCGAGAAAAGAAAGCCACCGGATGTAGCAAAGCCTTGGTTCCTTGCCTCTGTGACAATATTGCCCCTACTGCAACCTCAGAAGCATCTACCTCAAGTACAAATGGTAGGGAGGAATCTGGGTGTTTTAAGATGGATGCAGAGGTGAAGAGCCCTTTGAGATCCTCAAAGGCCTTTTGGGCCTCAGGGGACCAGTGGAAGCGGGTACCTTGCTTGGTTAGCTGAGTAATGGGTGCAATGATGGCGGAGAACCCCCGGATGAATTTACGATAAAAGTTGGCGAATCCAACGAACCGTTGGATTCCCTTCTTATCCACTGGCGCTGGCCAGTCCAAGATTGCGGTGATCTTCTGTGGGTCCATCCTGATGCCTTCGCCAGAGATGATTAATCCCAGAAATGCTATGCTCTCCCGCTCAAACTCGCATTTCTCAGCCTTCGCATATAGTTTATGCTGCCGAAGCCGTTCTAAAACACTTCTGACATGCCTGCGATGAGAGTCAAGGGAGGGAGAGAAGATTAGTATGTCATCTAAATAAGCAATCACAAAGAGATCTAAAAAGTCCCGAAGAACATCATTAATTAAATACTGGAAGGTGGCAGGGGCATTGCACAGCCCGAAGGGCATCACTAAATATTTGAAATGTCCGAACCGGGAGCGGAAGGCGGTTTTCCACTCATCGCCCTCCTTGATTCGGACCAGGTTATAGGCTCCCCGGAGGTCAAGCTTAGTGAAAATAACGGCAGCTCCCAATCTTTGGAACAACTCTGGTACCAGAGGAAGAGGATAACGATTTTTAATGGTGACCTTATTTAGTTCACGGTAGTCCACACATGGCCTGAGGGTATGGTCCTTCTTTTCTACAAAGAAAATGCCTGCGCCTGCTGGCGACGTAGAGGGGCGAATGAACCCCTTTAAAAGGTTATCATCGATGTAGTCCTTCAGGGCCCCCTGTTCCACCTCCGTTAAAGGGAAAATCCTACCGAAAGGAATAGCTGCTCCGGGAAGTAGATCAATGGGGCAGTCGTAGGCTCGGTGGGGTGGTAGTGTCTCTGCCCCCTGTTTACTAAACACATCGAGAAAGTCCAGGTAAGCGTCAGGGATGGCCTGACGTATTCCGGCCTCAGTGTCGGTACACATTAAGGTGGCAGGCCCAGGGGGTTTGTGTGAGCCACAGGACCGTTGGCAGTAGGAGGAAGGAAATGTGATCACCCCCGTGACCCAGTTAATGGTAGGATTATGGGCTTGTAGCCAGGGCATACCGAGAATTATGGGGAACAGTGGAGAGGAGATAATATCCAGCCGTAGATATTCTCGGTGCACCCCGGTAGAGGAGAAGACAGTGACAGGTAGGGGAGCCGTCTCTTCGACCACGGGCCCCGACTTGATAAGGGACCCATCAGCCAGGTGAACCCGTAGTCCATGGGTCTTGGGAAGTAGAGGAATAAGTTGAGTACGGGCAAAAGTTGAGTCCATGAAGCAACTACAAGCCCCAGAGTCAATAATTGCAACGACTTGCAGGGTCCTTCCTGGGAGCTGCAGGGAGATAGAAAGAGCGAAGTGAGAGGAGGATTTAGTCTGAGGGTTGATCACAGCAGGGAATACTGACAAGCCCTTACGGAACTTCAGGGGACAGTTCCTAACGAAGTGACCGGGCTCCCCGCAGTACAGGCACAGGTTGTGCGCGCGTCGGCGTTGGTGTTCCTCCGGAGTAAGGGAAGGGTGGAGGACCCCAAGCTGCATGGGTTCAGGAGCATCGTACGAGGGGGTCAAGGGTGCTGCAGAAGCTGGGTGCGGATGACTGGGGACCCAGGGAAGCATCCAGGTCAGCCGGGTGAAGCCCGTGGCCCTCTCAACCCTCCGTTCCCTCAGGCGTCGGTCGATCTGAATTGTCAGATCGATCAGTAGGTTCAAATTTTCTGGTATTCCTACCCTAGCCAGTTCGTCCTTCAATGGGTCAGAAAGGCCTATGCGAAACTGGTGACGGAGGGCAGCGTCATTCCAGCTGGTGTCTGCGCTCCAGCGCCTGAATTCAGCTACATAATCTTCCGCTGCTCTGCGTCCCTGCTGAAGGGTCCGCAGGGCGTTCTCTGCAGTGACCGAGAGCTGAGGGTCCTCGTACAATTGGGCAATGGCGTCAAAAAAAATGTAAGGCTGTCCAAGGACGCATCTTTGCGTTCTAGCAGGCGGTGGGCCCAGTTCTGTGGGTCTCCGGAAAGCAGCGAAATTACAAAGCCCACCTTGGTAGCTTCTAAGGAAAAGGTGCGGGGCTGTAAGGCAAAGTACAACTCACAAGAGTTCCGGAAAGCCCTGAACTTGCTCCGGTCCCCGGAGAATCTTTCGGGTGTAGGGACCCTGGGTTCAGGGGGAAGCATGACCACCGTGGGCGCAGCTCCTGCCCCGGCGGAAGAAGTGGAGGCACGTGGACCCCCTTGAGCTCCATCGGGGTTGGTGAGGGCCCGCACTTGTCCTTCCAGGTGAGTGTAGCCTTGCTGGAGGCTCTTAACGGCCTCGGTCAGTCCCGCCAGGTGTCGGCATAGTTCCTCCATAGGTGAGGCTCCCTGCTCGGGCTCAGACATGGCTGTCTGCTACTGTCACGTACCTGACGGTGACGAGCCCGGTTAGCAGAGGGAGGCCTCCCTTACGGCTCCCACCGGCGGCCCCTGGTGATATAACAGGAAGCACGGAGGTGGAAGGGGTACGAGTGCCTGGCAGGATCAAGAACTACCGCAGGTGATCAGGAACCAGCAGGTGAGGAGGCAGGAACCAGGAACTACAGCAGGTGAGTGGACAGGAACCAGGAACTACAGCAGGTGAGTAGACAGGAACCAGGAACTCAGAAAATGACCCGGACCGGGAGGCACAGCAGGTAGACTGGAACCACTGGGCAGCAGCAGATGAACAGGAACCAGCAGATGAGCAGACAGGAACCAGCAGATGAGCAGACAGGAACCAGGAACTGCAGCAGGTGAGTAGACAGGAACCAGGAACTCAGCAGATGACCCGGACCGGGAGGCACAGCAGGTAGACTGGAACCACTGGGCAGCAGCAGGTGAACAGGAACCAGCAGATGAGCAGACAGGAACCAGCAGATGAGCAGACAGGAACCAGCAGATGAGCAGACAGGAACCAGGAACTCAGCAGATGACCCGGACCGGGAGGCACAGCAGGTAAACTGGAACCACTAGGCAGCAGCAGGTGAACAGGAACCAGCAGATGAGCAGACAGGAACCAGCAGATGAGCAGACAGGAACCAGCAAATGAGCAGACAGGAACCAGGAACTCAGCAGATGACCCGGACCGGGAGGCACAGCAGGTAAACTGGAACCACTAGGCAGCAGCAGGTGAACAAGAGCCAAGGTCAGGCAGGATCGTCAGACAAGCCGGGGTCGGGTAAACTGGCAGGCAGCGAGGCACAAAAGGATCAGGCAATACCGAAGTCAGAAAACAGGCCGATGGTCAGGTACAGGCAGATAGCAGGAGGGTCACAGGAAGCCGGGTCAGATACAGGTAAACAAGGCAGATCAGGTCACTTGGGATAAACGCTGTAGAGCAGACAGCAGGGACTGTCTGCAAGTGAGGAGTTTAAATAGCCCTTCGGGCGTCACCTGCGGGGGCGGGAACCAGGAAGTCCAGGGCGTCTGTTCCTGACAGGGTTTTCATGACAGACAGAGAAGGACACTCGGGGAAACTGTCAGTGTGCTATTCTGTTCTAAACCAATCTTGCTGAACCATATTTGAAATCCTTGAGTTTAGGGACAGAGAAGGACACTCAGGGAAACTATCAGTGTGCTATTCTGTGCTAAATCTTGTTTGTAGGGACAGAGAAGGACAGTGAGGGAAACTATCAGTGTGCTATTCTGTGCTAAACCAATCTTGCTGAACCATATTTGAAATCCTTGAGTTTAGGGACAGAGAAGGACACTCGTGGAAACTATCAGTGTGCTATTCTGTGCTAAATCTTGTTTGTAGGGACAGAGAAGGACAGTGAGGGAAACTGTCAGTGTGCTATTCTGTTCTAAACCAATCTTGCTGAACCATATTTGAAATCCTTGAGTTTAGGGACAGAGAAGGACACTCGTGGAAACTATCAGTGTGCTATTCTGTGCTAAATCTTGTTTGTAGGGACAGAGAAGGACAGTGAGGGAAACTATCAGTGTGCTATTCTGTGCTAAACCAATCTTGCTGAACCATATTTGAAATCCTTGAGTTTAGGGACAGAGAAGGACACTCGTGGAAACTATCAGTGTGCTATTCTGTGCTAAATCTTGTTTGTAGGGACAGAGAAGGACAGTGAGGGAAACTATCAGTGTGCTATTCTGTGCTAAACCAATCTTGCTGAAACATATTTGAAATCCTTGAGTTTAGGGACAGAGAAGGACACTCGGGGAAACTGTCAGTGTGCTATTCTGTGCTAAACCAATCTTGCTGAACCATATTTGAAATCCTTGAGTTTAGGGACAGAGAAGGACACTCGGGGAAACTGTCAGTGTGCTATTCTGTTCTAAACCAATCTTGCTGAACCATATTTGAAATCCTTGAGTTTAGGGACAGAGAAGGACACTCGGGGAAACTATCAGTGTGCTATTCTGTGCTAAATCTTGTTTGTAGGGACAGAGAAGGACAGTGAGGGAAACTATCAGTGTGCTATTCTGTGCTAAACCAATCTTGCTGAACCATATTTGAAATCCTTGAGTTTAGGGACAGAGAAGGACACTCGGGGAAACTGTCAGTGTGCTATTCTGTTCTAAACCAATCTTGCTGAACCATATTTGAAATCCTTGAGTTTAGGGACAGAGAAGGACACTCGGGGAAACTATCAGTGTGCTATTCTGTGCTAAATCTTGTTTGTAGGGACAGAGAAGGACAGTGAGGGAAAGTGTCAGTGTGCTATTCTGTCCTAAACCAATCTTGCTGAAGCATATTGCAAATCCTTGTGTTTAGGGACAGAGAAGGATAGGCAGGGTACAGTGTCAGTGTCTTTGTTGCTAAGCCTCCTGCACAGTATACACCTGAAGGTAGCCCTTATTGCTGTTTTTCCCATCTCCCTGCAGGCCATCCATTAAAATGTCTGCAAGGCAAACAAGGAGAGGCAGACAGTCAGGAGGCAAAAAAAGAGGGCAAGCAGGCTCTGTGTCTGGGGGCAACAGTGCTGGTCGTGGACGTGGTGCATTGTCATCAGCACGTGGCCATGGGACACGCTTGTCCTTCTTTTCGGCAGCTGGACATGTTGAGCCACATCATGCCGAAGACTTGGTAGAGTGGATGACCAAGCCCACCTCATCCTCCTCATCCTCTCTCACCCAGGCTCAGGGTACTGGCAAAGCAGCTGCCAAAGCGTCCTCTTCTCTGGTATCAATGTCATCATTAGTCACTCCTTCCCTAGACCCACCATGTCCTCCTCCTGAGGAGTCCCCCAAACTGTTTGAGCACAGTGTTGGGTACATGCTTCAGGAGGATGCCCAGCGTTTCGAAGGATCTGATGATGATACCCAGCTAGAGGAAGGCAGTAGCGTGAGAGCAGAGAGAGGGGATGCTCAAGAAGGACACCAATCTGGCAGTCATGCTCCAGCAGCTGCAGCATACTGCCAGATTGGCTCCAGTGATGAGGAGGGAGGGGATGATGAGGTCACTGACTCCACGTGGGTGCCTAATAGGAGAGAGGAGGAGGAGGAGGATGAGGAGGAGGCACATCTCCAACGAGGCAGGATGCCCTTGGGTGGCAAGCGTATGGGCAGCACACCGACGGAATCACACCGCAGAGCTCCGCCTGTGCAGGGCGCTGCCTCTGCCCGTCATTCAAAAAGTTCTTTGGTGTGGGCCTTTTTTGAGGCGAGTGCATCAGATCGCACAGCTGCTGTTTGCAACATATGTCTCAAGCGTATATCGCGTGGCCAAAACATCAGCCGCTTGGGCACCACATGCTTGATCAGACATATGTTGACCTGCCATGCAGCTCGTTGGCAAGCCTACCTTAAAGACCCACACCAAAGAACAAAGCGGACCTCTCCTTGCACCGCATCAGCTGGGATCTCCAACCCCACTATACCATCAGTCCTCTCTGAAACCTGCACTGAGAGGAATGAAGGTGTAGAATTAGGTGTGTCACAGCCAAGTACTTGCGGCCACTCTGCTAGCAGTACACCGACGTCCGATTCTAGCAGTCAAATTTCCCTGCCCCAGCTGCTGGACCGTCGAAAGAAGTTCACTCCCAGCCATCCACATGCCCAGCGGTTGAATGCTAGCTTGGCTAAATTGCTAGCGCTTCAACTGCTGCCTTTTCAGTTGGTAGACTCGGCCCCCTTCCGTGAGTTTGTGCAATGTGCGGTTCCTCAGTGGCAGGTTCCCAAACGCCACTTTTTCTCACGGAAGGCGATTCCGGCTCTCTACAGGCATGTGGAAGGCAATGTCTTGGCCTCGCTGGACAGGGCGGTCAGCGGTAAGGTGCATATTACCGCTGACTCATGGTCCAGCAGGCATGGACAGGGACGTTACCTTTCTTTCACGGCCCATTGGGTCACTCTTTTGGCAGCTGGGAAGGATGCAGGACAAGGTGCAGTAGTGTTGGAGGTTGTTCCACCGCCACGCCTCCAAAATGCTACTACTGGTTGTGACACACCTCTCTCCTCCACCCCCTCCTCTTCTTCTTCCTCCATGGCCTCTTCCTGTGGTTTGTCCTCGGAACCAGCGGTGCTCCGTAGGCGTTCAAGGGGCTACGCAAGTACGCAGGCAAAAAGATGCCATGCCGTGCTTGCGCTGGTGTGTTTGGGAGACAGGAGCCACACTGGGGCAGAGGTCCTGTCTGCTCTGCAGGGGCAGGCCGAGAGGTGGTTGACGCCACGCCAGCTTAAGCCAGGAATGGTGGTTTGCGACAATGGCACCAACCTCCTCTCCGCCCTCCGACAGGGACAACTGACCCATGTGCCCTGTATGGCTCACGTCCTTAACCTGGTGGTGCAGCGGTTCTTGGGCAGGTACCCGGGTTTACAGGATGTCCTGAGGCAGGCCAGGAAAGTCTGTGTGCATTTCCGCAGATCTTATAATGCCAGTGCTCGCCTGGGTGAGTTGCAAAAGGAGTTGAACCTGCCCAAGAACCGCCTTATATGTGACATGCCCACCAGGTGGAACTCAACGTTGGCCATGCTGCAGCGGCTGCACACGCAGCAGAGGGCCATCAATGAGTACCTGTGCGACTACGGCACCAGGACAGGGTCAGGGGAGCTCGGGTTTTTTTCACCACGCCAGTGGGGCATGATCAGGGATGCATGCACTGTCCTGGCACCATTTGAGGAGGCCACGAGGATGGTGAGCAGTGACAGTGCATGCATCAGTGACACTGTACCTCTTGTCCACCTGTTGGAGCACACGCTGCGTGGAATAATGGACAGGGCACTTGAGGCAGAACAGAGGCAGGAAGAGGAGGACTTCCTTGCCTCTCAAGGCCCCCTTTACCCAGACAGTGTTCCTTCTGTCCCACCCATCGCACAGGAAGAGGAGGAGGAGGAGGAGGATTGTGTCAGCATGGAGGTGGAGGCTGGCACTCAGCATCATCAGCAGCAGTCTTTTAGGGATGATTTACAGTCCCAAGAAACCAGTGGACTTGTACGTGGCTGGGAGGAGGTGGCTGCGGATCATGTCGTCCTTAGTGACCCAGAGGACTCCGGACTGAATGCCTCAGCTAACCTATGCTGCATGGCCTCCCTGATCCTGCAAAGTCTGCGGAAGGATCCTCGTATTCTTCGGATCAAGGAGAGGGACCATTAATGGCTGGCCACTCTCCTTGATCCACGGTACAAGGGTAAGGTTGCGGACCTTATGTTACCGTCGCAGAGGGAGCAGAGGTTGAGACAACTCCGGGAGGCCTTGCAGAAAGGTCTGTGCAATGCGTTCCCAGAGACTGGGAGGTTACAAACTCCTGGTCCTGGACAACGAGTTGCTGAGGCTTCGGGCAGTCAAAGAAGGAGCGGTGGGGAAGGTGGCCGTCTGACCGATGCGTTCAGACAATTCTTTAGTCCGCAGCCCCAAAGTATGATCGGTTCCAGCAACCATCGCCAGCGTCTGATATACATGGTGCAGGAATACCTAGGGGCAAGGTCAGACTTGGACACCTTCCCCACCGAAAATCCTCTGGCTTACTGGGTCTTGAGGATGGATCACTGGCCAGAGCTTGCACAGTATGCAATTGAGCTACTGGCCTGTCCTGCATCCAGCGTTCTTTCAGAACGCACATTCAGTGCTGCTGGAGGATTTGTCACCGATCACAGGGTGCGCCTGTCCACCGACTCGGTTGATCGACTGACTTTCATCAAGATGAACCAGTCTTGGATCACCACCAGCTACCACACACCTGATGCTGATATAACAGACTAATTGATTTTAAAATGTCACATCCCTTCAAGACTGATGCTGATGCTGAGTGCGTGTGCTGTTATGTTGACTTGCTATCCTCCTCCTCCTCCTCAATGATCCGATTAATGATGATAGCTTGGAAGATCATTTTGGTTTATGGGTGACGCCACCAGTGGCTAAGGCCCAATTTTTCAGCCCGTGTTTAACAGGGGCGTGTAATTACAATTTTTGATGCAATACTTTGCAACAGGGCTCATTGCTGTGCTCCAAGTACAGTATCTGTGAGGGGTTGCAGTGTTGTGCCACCAGTGGCTAAGGCCCAATTTTTCAGCCCCTGTTTAACAGGGGCGTGTAATTACAATTTTTGATGCAATACTTTGCAACAGGGCTCATTGCTGTGCTCCAAGTACAGTATCTGTGAGGGGTTGCAGTGTTGTGCCACCAGTGCCTAAGGCCCAATTTTTCAGCCCCTGTTCAACAGGGGCATGCAATTATAATTATTGATCTAATAATTCACAGCAGGGCCCATTGCTGCGCCCACCAAGAGTAACTGTCAGGCCTTACAGTGTTGTGTCAACACCACCACCACCACCACCACCACCAAAGGCCCAATTTTTCAGCCCCTGTTCAACAGGGGCATGCAATTATAATTATTGATCTAATAATTCACAGCAGGGCCCATTGCTGCACCCACCAAGAGTAACTGTCAGGCCTTACAGTGTTGTGGCACCAGCACCACCATCAAAGGCCCAATTTTTACTACCACTGTTCAACAATTATATGTTATTACAATTCCTGATATAATAGTTGACAGCAGGGCGTTCCAGCACCCACCAAGAGTAACTGTGAGTGCTTACAGTGTTGTGCCAACACCAACACCTAAGGGGCCAATTTCTTCAGAGTATATACGGCAGGTCCCTACTTTCAAACATCCAACTTACAAACGACTACTACTTGCAAACGGAAGAAGACAACAGGAAGTGAGAGGAAATCTACCCCTTGGAAGGAAAATTCTCTCCTGTAAGAATTAATATGGGAGAAAGGTGTCTCCTCTCTACTGATGCTTTATCACCAATCCTTGTTTCAATAAAAACACCACATTTCAAAAACAGTTGTCATTGGGACGCAAAGTGAGGTGAAATGTTCTGAACAGGGGCACAGACAGCAAAACAAATGTTACAGGGGTGATAACCCTTCCCTATGTTTTCCAAAAAGCTTAAAAATAGGTATTTGGGCTGGAGCTACACTTAAACAATGTAGCTGTTCAAAATTACAAACAGATTCTACATAAGAACAAACCTACAGTCCCTGTCTTGTATGCACCGCCTGTATACGGCTGTTCAGAGTATATAGGGCCTTTTTTATTTTGTGTGCGGGGTTCCCCTTTAATATCCATACAAGATCCAAAGGGGCTGGTAATGGGCTGGGGTAGGGGGGGGGGGGTGATGGGGTAGCTATGCCATTTTTCTTAAAGATTTTCATCCATATTACCGGGACCAGACATTACATTAAAGCCGCAAGCAGTTTTAAATGGCTTTTTTTTCTTTTGGAAATGTAATTTTGTGCAGGGACAGTTCTAAACACGGGAAACACGTGGCACTTCACAGGCATACTTTAGACACCCCCCAGGTACAATATTTAAAGGAATATTTGACTTTTTTTTTTTCACATTATGCATCATTAAAATGACTGCTCCCGAAAAACGTCCGTTTTTAAAACTTCTTTTTGCATTGATACATGTCCCCTGGTGCAGAACCCGGGTTCCCAAACTCTGTTTCGGACAATAACATGGATAATAGTCGTTATAATTAGCACTTTAGAATCCGAACGTTCGCATCCATTGTATTTAATAGGGTTCTAATGTTCGTGCGAACTTTCGGTCCGTTCGCGGGTTCTGGTGCGAACCGAACCCGGGGATGTTCGGCTCATCACTAGTTACCTGTATAGAAGACACCTGGGAGCCAGAAATCTTGCTGATCGATTGGGGATCAAATACTTATTTCACTCATTAAAATGCAAATCAATTTATAACTTTTTTTAAATGCGTTTTTCTGGATATTTGTCTCTTGCTGTTAAAATAAACCTACCATTAATCTTATAGACCGATCATTTCTTTGTCAGTGGGCAAACGTACAAAATCAGCAGGGGATCAAATACTTTTTTCCCTCACTGTACATGGGGAAATGTTCCCGACTCTGTGGTACTCCCAAGGAGAGAATAGATGCAAAGGGAAAATGGCCTACTTATCACAGTATCTCACAAAAGTAAGTACACCCCTCACATGTTTGTAAATATTTTCTTCTATCTTTTCATGTGACAACACTGAAGAAATGACACTTTGCTACAATGTAAAGTAGTGAGTGTACAGCTTGTATAACAGTGTAAATTTGCTGTCCCCTCAAAATAACTCAACACACAGCCATTAATGTCTAAACCGCTGGCAACAAAAGTGAGTACACCCCTGAGTGAAAATGTCCAAATTGGGCCCAAAGTGTCAATATTTTGTGTGGCCACCATTATTTTCCAGCACTGCCTTAACCCTCTTGGGCATGGAGGTCACCAGAGCTTCACAGGTTGCCACTGGAGTCCTCTTCCCCTCCTCCATGACGACATCACAGAGCTGGTGGATGTTAGAGACCTTGCGCTCCTCCACCTTCCATTGGAGGATGCCCCACAGATGCTCAATAGGGTTTAGGTCTGGAGACATGCTTGGCCATCACCTTTACCCTCAGCTTCTTTAGCAAGGCAGTGGTCATCTTGGAGGTGTGTTTGGGGTCGTTATCATGTTGAAATATTGCCTTGCGGTCCAGTCTCTGAAGGGAGGGGATCTGCTCTGCTTCAGTATGTCACAGTACATGTTGGCATTCATGGTTCCCTCAATGATCTGTAGCTCCCCAGTGCCGGCAGCACTCATGCAGCCCCAGACCATGACACTCCCACCACCATGCCTGACTCTAGACAAAACACACTTGTCTTTGTAATCCTCACCTGGTTGCCACCACACACGCCTGACACCATCTGACCCAAATAAATTTATCTTGGTCTCATCAGACCACAGGACACGGTTCCAGTCATCCATGTCCTTAGTCTGCTTGTCTTCAGCAAGCTGTTTGTGGGCTTTCTTGTGCATCATCTTTAGAAGAGGCTTCCTTCTTGGAAGACAGCCATGCAGACCAATTTGATGCAGTGTGCAGAGCATGGTCTGAGCACTGACAGGCTGACCCCCCCCCCCCCACCCCTTCAACCTCTACAGCAATGCTGGCAGCACTCATACATCTATTTCCCAAAGACAACCTCTGGATATGACGCTGAGCACGTGCACTTACCTTGTTTGGTCGATCATGGCGAGGCCTGTTCTGAGTGGAACCTGTCCTGTTAAACTGCTGTACGGTCTGGGCCACCCTGCTGCAGCTCAGTTTCAGGCTCTTGGCAATCTTCTTATAGCCTAGGCCATCTTTATGTAGAGCAACAATTCTTTTTTTCAGATCCTCAGAGAGTTCTTTGCCATGAGGTGCCGTGTTGAACTTCCAGTGACCAGTATGAGAGAGTGAGAGCGATAACGCCAAACTTAACACACCTGCTCCCCGTTCACACCTGAGACCTTGTAACACTAACGAGTCACATGACGCCGGGGAGGGAAAATGGCTAATCGGGCCCAATTTGGACATTTTCACTTAGGGGTGTACTCACTTTTGTTGCCAGCGGTTTAGACATTAATGGCTGTGTGTTGAGTTATTTTGAGGGGACAGCAAATTTACACTGTTATACAAGTTGTACACTCACTACTTTACATTGTAGCAAAGTGTCATTTCTTCAGAGCTGGTTCACACAGGGGCGACTTGGGATCCGACTTGAAGTCGCCCCAAGTCGCGCGGTTGAGAAAATCAATGGAAGTGAATGGAGCCGTCTTAATGTACACTACTGAAGTCGCTCTGACTTCAGAAAAGGTTCCTGTACGACTTCAATCCGACTTCTAGGCGACTTGTACCCATTGATTTCAATGGAAGTCGCCTCCAAGTCGGATCCCCTGTCTTAATTGAAGCAACTTTACAGGAAATAAAAATAGTTTTTTCGTATAACCCCTCCCACAGAGCTGATTACTCTTTGGCCACTGGCAAAGTCCCCTGTCCTGGAGGCGACTTCCAGTCGCCCCAAGTCGCGCTCTGGGTCGCGCTGTGGTTCACGCTCAAGTCGCGCTGAAGTCGCCTCGCATAGTCGCGCACAAAGTCATGTCGCCCCTGTGTGAACCGGCTCTGTGTTCTCACATGAAAAGATATAATAAAATATTTACGAAAATGGGAGGGGTGTACTCACTTTTGCGAGATACTGTATATGCTGGTGTTCCGTGCCTAAATGACAGCTACAGAATATCTGTTCCTGTGTATGGTGTTTTCCGAAGAGTTCTGTTAGTATCTCAATGTGATGTTAGATGTCACAAACATCTTTGAGAAGTTACAGTAAAGTGCGGAAAATATACTTTATGTGTGGACATTCCTTTGGTGTCAACAGGCTGCTGCAGGCAGGAAGAAGCATTTCCTCAGTCTCCTCTCCCCCAGTGATCAGACTGCAACATTGTAACTTTGTAGCAAGTCAAAGGCTTCAGCAGGGGGCTGTGTCATGTCTGAGCCGCCATCTCAATCCAGAAAGTAGATGCCTGAGCCAAAATGGTGCCGTCCTTTTGCTGAGAAAAGCAGATAAAGGAAAATCAGGGGGGGTACTGTGATCTCTGTGAGAGGTAATAAATACCTGGAAGTGTTACACTGACACATTACTTAGCATGTCACGCTTAACATGAAGAAATATGTCTGGTGACGATCCACTTTAAGTGGTAAAAGTGACATTTCTTTGTGCTCCTGTCTTCTTTTCATCATTTGAACACATCATGACTTTCTGTTTTAACTTGTATTAACTGGAGAAAAGTCTGGGGGTGAAACAGGGCAAACGGCACCAAAATGAAAAACCAATTATTTCAATGATCTTTATAAGTGGATCTATTTATGTATTTTTTTTTCCCCTCCATTTTCTTCCTTTAACAATAAGGATTCGAGCCGCTCTATAAGTAATATCTCTAAAAAACGTGACATTTACCCCCCGAGATACATCACTTAAATTCTAAGGCCCTAAATTCATTTCCAGGATGACCTATATACATCTCTGCAGCGAAGCCGGCTTTTGTTTAAAATGATTTATGCTACCGAATCTCACCTCGCCCCCCCCCCCCCCCCCCCAGCTTTTCTTCCTTTTTTTTTTTTTATATTCCCGCAGACCGAGTGAAACAAGGATTGACACCGACCCCCAGACCTGTATTGTGTCAGCTCCAACTGATACCTGGCTTACGCAATCGGATCGGCTTATTGTTATCTGCCGTTTTATTCCAATTGGAGCATACCGGCGCTATTTAGTCCTTTCAGGGGGAAAAAAAAAAAAGTAATTGCCATTCCACAAAAAAAGTGCTGACTTTTTCAAAGGCGCCTCGTTACAGAAACTCTCTGCGCACCTAAAAGCGGGTCAGGGGATTTGCGAAAAGTCTGGTGCAGGTACAGACAGCCCCGGGGTGAATGTCACACAATGGAAAGCGTCACAGCTCCCCCCCTCCTCCGCTCACAGCTAGACGCGGCGCAGCAGTTGGCGATGAAACGAAGGCTCTTCTTTCTATCTCCTCGTGAGCCGAACTTCTGAAGCGGACTTTAAGGATTTCCGTGGGGCTAAAATGCAATTTGTTCTAACATTGTGATGTTAACATGGAACATCGGTATTGAGGTTTTTTTTCACCTTGGTGAAAGTCATTTTAATCATCTTAAAGAAAAACTTTGGTTTGAATAGAACCTATCCTGTTACCCTGGTGTCTTCAGTGTTTATGACAGCAGAGCCCCAGGCCATTGGTCGAAAACTTTCTAGTACCTTCCTTGACCTAGTTGACAAAGCAGAGGAGGGGGACAGGAGCATGATGCCAATCGTAGACTGGTGCAGGACTGGGTCTCCTATTGGGTTAACCCTGGAGTCTAAGGCCCACCCCACTCTTTTATTTCCTTCCTTTCCCTTTCATCTCCCCTTTCTCCTCTTCTCTTTCCTCTCCCTTTCCTCCTCTTCTCTTTCCTCTCCCTTTCCTCCTCTTCTCTTTCCTCTCCCTTTCCTCCTCTTCTTTTTCCTCTCCCTTTCATCCTCTTCTCTTTCCTCTCCCTTTCATCCTCTTCTCTTTCCTCTCCCTTTCCTCCTCTTCTCTTTCCTCTCCCTTTCATCCTCTTCTCTTTCCTCTCCCTTTCATCCTCTTCTCTTTCCTCTCCCTTTCCTCCTCTTCTTTTTCCTCTCCCTTTCCTCCTCTTCTCTTTCCTCTCCCTTTCATCCTCTTCTCTTTCCTCTCCCTTTCATCCTCTTCTCTTTCCTTCCCCTTTCCTCCTCTTCTCTTTCCTCTCCCTTTCCTCCTCTTCTCTTTCCTCTCCCTTTCCTCCTCTTCTCTTTCCTCTCCCTTTCCTCCTCTTCTCTTTCCTCTCCCTTCCATCCTCTTCTCTTTTATCTCCCTTTCCTCTTCTTTTCTTTCCTCTACCTTTCCTCCTCTTCTCTTTCCTCTGCCTTTCATATTCTTCTCTTTCCTCTCCCTTTCATCCTCTTCTCTTTCCTCTCCCTTTCATACTCTTCTCTTTCCTCTCCCTTTCCTCCTCTTCTATTTCCTCCTCTCTCTTCCCTTTTCTATCCCCTTCCCTCATCTTCTCTCCTCTCCCTTTTTTCCTCTCCTCTGCCTTTTTCCTTCTCTTCTCTTCCTCTTCATTTTCTCCTCTCTTCTTCCCCATCCTCTCTTCTTCCCTCTCCCCTTCCCTCTCCATTTTTTCCTCTCCCTTTTCTCCTCTCCCTGTTCCTCTTCCCTTCTCCTCTCCTCCCTCCCCCCTCCCCTTCTCTTTCCTATCCACTCTCTTTTCTTTCCTCTGCTCTTCTTATTTCTCCTCTTCCCTTTCCCCTCCCTTTTCCCCTCTGCTCTATCCTCGTCTCTTCTCTCTTGCATCCTCTTTTCTTTCCTCTCCTCTTCCCTCTCATCTCTCATCCCCTCTTCCCTCTCCTCTTACCTCTCCCTCTTCTCTTTTCTCTGCTCCTCCTTTTCTCCTCTTCTTTTTCCTCTCCCTTTTCTTCTCTTTCCTCTTCTCTTCTCTCCTTTTCTTTCCCCTCCTCTTCCCTCTCTTCCCCTCTCCTCTTCTCTTCCCTCTCCTCTCCTCCCTCTCCTCTTCCTCTCCTCTTCTGCTCCCTCTTTCTCTCCTCTTCTCTACTTTTTCCCCTCTTCTCTTTCATCTTCTCCTCCCTCTTCTCTCCTTTCCTCTCCTCTTCTCTTTCCTCTCCTCTTCTCTTTCCTCTCCTCTTCCTCTTCCTCTCCCTCTTCTCGCCTTTCCTCTCCTCTTCTCTTTCCTCTCCTCTCCTCTAATCTTCTGTTCCCTCTTTCTCTCCTCTTCTCTACTTTTTCCCCTCTACTCTTTCCTCTACTCTTTCCTCTCCTCTCCTATCCTCTCCTCTTTCCTCTCCCTCTTCTCTTCTCTCCTTTTCTCTTCTCTCCCTTCCCCCTCTTTTCTTTCCTCTCCTCTCCTCTTCTCTTTTCTCTCCTCTTCTTCTCCCTCTTCTCTTCTCTCCTCTTCTCCCCCTTTCCCCTCTTCTCTTTCCTCTCCTCTTCTCTTTCCTCTCCTCTTCTCTTTCCTCACCAAAAAGCATGACGGTATAGTCATGTAGAAGTTACCATTTGTCACCTTGTATTTCAGAATCCTATGTATAATTATACACTAAGGCCCCATTCACACCTGAGCGCAGCGTTTTCAGGCAGAAAGTCGCGTGATTTTGCCGCATTTTTTGCAGCGATTGAGATACGATTTTATACAGTTCAAAAGGTCACCAATGTAAAAAGCAGAAAAATGCCCAAATCTGCCTAAAAAAAAAGGTTCCAGAACTTGTTTGAGCTTCAGGCGTTTTGGAGCTTCTGGCTTCAGGCGTTTTGGAGTGGAGATGTGAACCATCTCCATAGAGAATAATTGATTTTTTTCCCCTCCAGCGTTTTTTAGCTTCAGGCTTCAAGCTACAAAACGCTCAGGTGTGAATGGGGCCTGAGCGACATACATTGACTGGCCACACTTGGTTCCTGAGATTGTTCTTTCCTGCCTGACTAGGAACAACACACTTCCCTTAGCCTGACGCTAGGGTGGCCACGTGTCCCGGATTGCCCGGGACAGTCCCGCATTTTGCAGGTCTGTCCCGGGAACCTTTATTCCAGGACAATACAGTGTCCCGGAATGAAACTGACACAGCCACCCCCCAGGCCAATCTGATGCCCACAAAAAAGGCCGCCATGACACCGCTTTACTCACTGACAGTACTTGTCCTGGCCGGGAATGCCTGGAGGAGCACAATCCCCGCCCCGTGCTTGTGATTGGAGAAATCATAAATCTCGCCTCTTGTGTCCAATCACTGTGCTGCGATTCGTTACAACACAAGCTGATTTTTGGGAAGGAAGGGTGTCCCTGAATGGTAGTTTGGAAATGTGGTCACCCTACCTGACGCCTTCCTGAGCTCTGCAACTTCTGGCCAGCCGGGGCTGCTGTGGGAACTGTGATCCTTCTGTGAGTCATTCGAAGCTTGTCTTCCATCTGGAAACAGTGATATTTTGCATTTGTTTCTTGAAATAAGGTAGCAGTTATAAACTCCAAGCAAATGTTTTTCATAGCTAAATGTCCTTGTCTCCTGGAACTGTAAGATATACGACTTTCTGTCATCTGCCTGTGGGACGCCTGGCGCGGCTCTCCTTCATGTAGAACGTGGATATTTTCTGAACGATCCTGACAAGATCAGATGTGTCAGGAGAATATTCGGCGCAGTCACAGACATCTGGCAAGATGCTGAAATGAGGAGATGAACGTTTATTGTCTCTGTAGATGATCACGTAACGCACATAAGATGTACGTTGTATCTGTCGTGACTCCGGCATCTCAGGTCATATTTCTCAGGTGTAAGGAGACATGCCATTGTATTTGTTATGTACCAGATTGTGAAGTGTAATTCTGTACATTTCCTGCTCCCCTTGCGCTTATGTTGTAAAATAATAAAACCAGCTGCATTCGTGTCTTATTATGCGCAATTTCTGTTTAGTTATGGAAGTGAATATAATTTATCCACATACAAAACTCAGAGGTTGGGTTTAATGAACGCTTCTACTGTCCGTTGCCTGCCCTGATCTTTGCTTTGCTTATGTAGCAGCAGGGCTTTTTTTCAGCAGGAACGCGGGGGAACGCAGTTCCGGCACCTCCAGGACTGAATGTATGTAATGGAAAGGGGTGCTGGGATGTGCTGCAGTGTCTGTTGATGCTGGCTGCTGGGGGATCTTTTGTCACTGGAGGGGATCTATTTTTTAAGGTGGGGGGGCTGTTGTTTTTGGCAGGGGATCTGTTGTTTCTGGGGGTTGAGTCTTATGTTGCTGGAGGGTTAGTTGTTGCTGGGAGGGATCTACTGTTGAGGGAGGGGTCTGTTGTTACTGGGGAGGTCTGTTGTTGCTGGCAGAGGATCTATTGTTGCTGGGGTGGGTCTTATGTTTCTGGGGGGGTCAGTTGTTGCTGGGATGGATCTACCATTGAGGGAGGGGTCTATTGTTGCTGCAGGGGGTCTATTGTTGCTGGGGAGGAGGGTATTTTGTTATGGGTGGTCCATTGTTGCTGGGATCTATGTTACGGCTTTTCATGTTATTATTAACAAGTTCTATACAAATTAGTTAGTACCACAAATGTTACTGTATTCTCTGAAAGGGTTGGGTTTGGGAGGTGGGTAGGGGGTGGAACCAAGGAACGGTGCTCGGAGGTGGGCAGGGGCAGAAACAGGGTGTGACTTGGAAAGGGGGAGTTCCTGCACCTCTTATCTAAGAAAAAAAGCCCTGTGTAGCAGTACCCCAGTAGGAGCTGCTGGTTTAGTTTTGGGTCTGCACGTTACCTCTCTGTTCCAAATGTTCGGCTCAGGGGTTCTCCTTGAAGAGTTTATCTGGAAGAAATGTCTGCACAACACAAAGTCTCTTTCAAGGGTTTTATTGAATAAACTTCCAACAGAGGGGTAGAGGAATGGGGAGGACTCAGGTATCTTACTTGTCGATCATGGAAATTTCCCAGGTCCAGAGGAGCATCTGTCTCCACGCTGGACTCAGCAACCACCGGATAGGCCCACTCTCACCGGCCTAGCAACTGGCGCCAAGCTCGATCAAAGATAGTCTCTGCCACAGACTAGGTATCGGAACTTGTTCAATAGTCTCTGCCACAGATTCGTATAACCCCTCACTGGGTTAGCTCCCTCAGAAAGAACACAGCTCTCAGTGCCAGGATCTTTCAGCCACTCCGGCAGCACTGCGAGGTAGATTTTTGGGATCCGGGAACATCCTCCAATTGAGTGCTCATCCATCAGGCACTCCCTTCCATCAGGCAAGGCAACACAGGATTGTCCCTGGATCAGCAGGCCCCAGTAACTCCTGGGCCTACATCTTAGTTGCGAGGCCTCGGGCCAACGTGGCCCCGAGGCGGGAGCTGCCAACATATCCCTGAGGCCAGGAGGGCCCTCGGGTGAGGATCGAAGAATGAACCCCACAGAATGGCGTCTGTCTCTTAAGTACCCTCTCCCATCATGCACAGCGGGTTCACCACGCCCCTGAGCTGCTTCTGGGAAAGAGGTACCCAATACGTACAGTCTGTTGCCTTTCCAACCCTGACCATCGGTGACAGCGACACTAGGGTGACCACGTGTCCTGGATTGCCCGGGACAGTCCCGCATTTTGCAGGCCTGTCCCCGGCACCTTCATTCCAGGACAATACAGTGTCCCGGAATGAAACTGACACAGCCACCCCCCCGGGCCAATCTGATGCCCCCAAAAAAGACCGCCACAACACCTCTTTACTCACTGACAGTACTTGCCCTGGCCGGGAATGCCTGGAGGAGCACAATCCCCGCCCCCTGCTTTTGATTGGAGAAATCATAAATCTTGCCTCTTGTATCCAATCACTGTGCTGTGGTTTGTTACAGCACAAGCTGATTTTTGGGAAGGGAGGGGTGTCCCTGAATGGTAGTTTGGAAATGTGGTCACCCTAAGCAACACCCACCGCTGGGGGGGGGGGGGGAATCATCTAACCAGCTGAACTGAAACAGCGCCATAATTTCAATAAAATCTCTCTGGGCCAAACTAATGCCCAGACAACTATAATTTCAACATATAGCGCCCACATATTGGGAGCAGGGCGCTACACTTACCAGATACTTATCTATATGCTGCTTGCCCTGATTGTTGCTGATTTTATTAGATACATCTACTGCCTGCCTTGACCTTTGCTATGTGCAATGTATTCTTCCCGTGTCTGCTGCTTGCCCTGACTTTTGCCATGTTTAATGTATACGTTTACTGTCTGCTGTCTGCCCTGACTTTTGCCATGTTTAATGTATACGTTTACTGTCTGCTGCCTGCCCTGACTTTGCTATGTTTAACCACTTCCATTTTCACCCTCTTCCTGCCCAGACCAATTTTTCGTGTTCAGCGCTGTTGCAATTTAAATGACAATTGCGCGGTCATGCAACACTGTACCCAAATTAATTCCTTATGTTTTTTTCCCCCCACAAATAGAGCTTTCTTTTGGTGGTATTTGATCATCTCTGCGGTTTCTAGTTGTTGCGCTATAAACAAAAGAAGAGCGACAATTTAGAATTTTTGATTTAATAAATATCACACATATTTTTGATAAAAAAAATCGCAATAAGCGTATATTGATTGGTTTGCGCAAAAGTTATAGCGGCTACAAAATAGGGGATAGTTTTATGGCATTTTTATTCTTTTTTTTTTTTTTTTTTACTAGTAATGGCGGCGATCTTGAGTGATTCTAACTGTAGGGGGAGGGGACTCACAAGGGGAGGAGACCGATGTGTGTTCCTCTGTACTGGGAACACACATCGGTCTCCTCACCTCTGACAGGAGGTGGATCTGTGTGTTTGCACACACAGATTCACACTCCTGCCATGATCGCGGGCAATCACGGGTGCCCGGCGGACATTGCGGCCGCTGGGCACGCGCACCGGGTCCCAAGCGATGCGCCCCCTAGATGGCCGGGAATCAGGGACGTCATATGACGTCCACCCAGAGGGAGGGAGGTGTCCTGCCAGTGTCATATTACTACGGCCCGCTAAGGAAGTGGTTAATGAATACTTCCACTGTCCGCTGCCTGCCCTGACTTTTGCTATGTTTAATGAATACTTTTATTGTCTGCTGCCTGCCCTGATTTTTGCTACGTTTATTAGATACTTCTAATGTCTGCTGCCTGCCTTGACCTTTGCTGTGTTTAATGAATACTTCCACTGTCTGCTGCCTGCCCTGAATTTTGCTGATTTTAATAGATACTTCTACTGTCTGCTGCCTGCCTTGACCTTTGCTATGTTTAATGAATACTTCCACTGTCCGCTGCCTGCCCTGACTTTTGCTATGTTTAATGAACACTTTTATTGTTTGCTGCCTGCCCTGATGTTTGCTAAGTTTAATAGATACTTCTACTGTCTGCTGCCTGCTTTGACCTTTGCTATGTTTAATGAATACTTACACTGTCTGCTGTTTGCCCTGATTTTTGCTATGTTTAAAGTATAATTTTACTGTCTGCTGTCTGCCCTGCCTTTTTCTAGGTCTAACGGATACTTCTCTAGTCTGCTGTGCATTTTATTTGTGGGTTTAAATCAGGGGAGCACAACTAGTAGCTCAGGTTACAAACACAGCCTCCCACGTGGCCCTCTTGGGTGGAGCTTGAGATCCAGTAGGGGTGGTTTAGTGAGGTCATTTTTCCTGAACCACCATAAAAAAAATTCAGCTAGGGAGGATTATATAATAGAGCAATGGTGACGCAGTCACCTACAGCAACCTGAAATCACTTTTTAGCAAAACTGTTTCGAGTCTGACTGGCTTTGGTCTACAGCCCCTTGCACGTGTTTGTTTATTAAATGCGTCTGAAAGTATGTACATATGAAAATAGTTCAAAGAAACCAGTCCTAAAGTGACACTGTCATAAGGTAAGTATTAGGGCTGTTAGTGTTAGGCACACCTCCCAGTTCTGGGATTGTTAGGCAGCCACCCAGCTCCTCCCAGCACTTCCTGGCTACTGCCCTGTACTTGCTCATCTTCCTTGTCAGCTGCAGAGTAATGAGTCTGGCCACATGTTCCCCTCATTCTTGGATTGTTCCATGGCAAAGGAAGCGCGGGAGGCACTGGAAGTGCATCAGCCTGTGCTTCTGTGCTTGTGATAGTGCTTTCCTGCTGACTAAGTGCAACTTTATCTTTGCCTGTGTGTTTATGTTACTGACCCTCACTACGTTATCAGGTCTCTTTACTGTCTGCTGCCTGCCATGACCTTAGCTACTTTCAACAGATACTTCTACTGTCCCCTGCCTGCTATCTTTGCTATGTTTAACAGATGCTTCTCTATCTGCTGCTTGCCTTAATCTTTGACAAGTTTATTATATACTTCTAGTGTCCACTGCCTGCCTTGACCTTTGCTATGTTTAACAGATACTTCTACTGTCCGCTGTCTGCCATGATCCTTGCTATGTTTAACAGATACTTCTTTATCTGCTGACTGCCTTAATCTTTGCCACGTTTATTAGATATTTCTATGGTCCACTGCCTGCTTTGGTCTTTGCTATGTGTGTTTATGTTACTGACCCTCACTACGTTATCAGGTCTCTTTACTGTCTGCTGCCTGCCATGACCTTTGCTATGTTTAACTGATACTTTTACTGTCTGCTGCCTGCCCTGATTTTTTTCTTTGGTTTAACAGATGCTTTCCCTGTCAGCTGACGCCTACCTTTACCGTTCGTACAATTACTGATTATGCCCACGACCAGCCACCAGCCTTGACTTCTCCAGAGTATCTCCCATCTATTTTCTGCCATCACTATATGGCACATCTAATTTCTTCTATCCTGGGTTTTGTGTATTAAGTACTGGGGTAACCAAGTACTAGTCGCTTTACTAGCCTTAGGGGAATGCAGGTTGCTATGGGTGAAGTTACACTTCCTGCTATTTCTCTTACTGGAGTGCAAGATCCAGACCTTACAGCTAATTGCCTTGCTGGGTGGACTTAATTACTTACATTTCCTTGCACTGTGGCATGCTACAACACAGGTGCTGTAGGGCTCATTTACACTTGCATTGATCCTTTAAAGAGCATTTTGCAGTGGATGGCTTTTCAGTGGGCATTTGACTGGCTGCATGGAGGTGTTATGTCACTTCCTTAGCACCTGTTTTAACTGCTAAAACTCTGCACCACTGTGCTGCACTCATATGCAGTGTACGCCTTTGTGGCATGGGCCCACAGGTTGCATTCAGCAGCGGAACTAACTGGGTTGCAAAGGTCACACTTGCGATAGGGCCCTGGTGTTCCACCATCATGGGAGTGCCCCAAGCGGCAGGAAGGGGGCGCACTGCAGAACACGTGAAAGGCCCCCGATGCGAGAGTTAAGGGCCCCAGGATCAGTGGGAAGGGCCTCAAGACCAGAGGAAAGGGCCCAGGGACCAATGAAAAGGGCCCCAGGACCGATGGAAAGGGCCTCAGGACTGGTTTCTTGTACCACGGCCCTGAAGGTTCTAGTTACACCTCTAGTTGCATTTGACAGGCAGTACTGCCTGGCAGAGCCACTGATAAGGCAGTACAGGCAGCCCTCCTGTACTGGGCCCAGACGTCATCAGTTCAAAAGGAGGCCCGGGTACCTGCTCAGCAGGAGGTCCAGCTGTACTGTCTTATTGCAGACACCGATCCTCTTCTGCCTCCCCTTGCAGCGCTGCCAGCTTCTCCTTTTTTCTCCCTCCTGCTGCACTGCAGGGAGATTTGTTCTAGCACATGCGCCCCTTCTGCTGCCCGGGCACCCCTGTGTGCCCCTTTCCCCTGCAGCACCTCTGGCTTTCCTCCTCTCCTCTCCTGCTGGAAGCTGCTGCGGGCACACAGGGGGATGTTTCAGGATGGAGAGTGGGGGTAAGTGGTCAGTAAATATGTAATTTACTGGCCCCTTCAATTACTGAATGAACACAGTGAGCAATCGGTACCAATCACTTATGTGTCTATTCATCACTGAAATATAGTAAACTGTGTTTACTATGTTTCAGTTTATGAATTAGCAGGAAGGCTCAGAGTGCTTACTATGCATTCATCTGTAGCTGAGGCTGCAGATAAAAGGGACTGATAAATTTATATCCTCAGTCACTTTCAGCCGGGGGAAGGGAGCCTCGTCAGATAGGCTGTATGGGTCCCCGTGATTTCTAACCGGCCAAACACAACAGGGTTTTTTTTTATTGTCACAACACAAGCAAATTATGTCTTTGCAGCTGAAGGGGGAGCTGGAAGTGGTAAATATGCAGCTTAGCCACACGTGACTTACCACCAGTGGCGGCCTGCTCATTAGGGGCACAGGGGCGTCGCCCCCCTAATCTATACTTCCGGCCCCTAATATCCGTGCAGGGCACCGGACACATGGATTTCAATGTTTTTTTTTTTCTTTTTTAAAGCACATGATTAGAACCTTATGCCGCGTACACACGATCGTTTTTCACGCCGTTAAAAATGCCATTTTTTAAATTGGGCATTAAAAACGATCGTGTGTAGGCTCCAGAGCATTTTTAACAACGTGAAAAACGGGCATTAAAAATTTCGAACATGCTCTATTTTTTCACGTCGTTTTTCATGTCGTTTTTTTTAACGTCGTGAAAAACGGTAGTGTGTATGCTTTTACGAGGGGAAAAAAAACACGCATGCTCAGAATCAAGTATGAGACGGGAGCGCTCGTTCTGGTAAAACTAGCGTTCGTAATGGAGATAGCACATTTGTCACGCTGTAACGGACTGAAAAGTACGAGGCTGAAAAGCGCGAATCGTCGCTCAACAAACTTTACTAACATGAAGGGTGGCGCCATTCGAACGGAACTTCCCCTTTATAGTGCCGTCGTACGTGTTGTACGTCACTGCGCTTTACTCGAGCATTTTTTTTAATGATCATGTGTACGCAAGACAGGCTTGAGAGGAAACAAGAAAAATCACGTCGAGAAAAACGTTGTTTTTTAAAATGACATTAAAAACGGTCGTGCGTACGCGGCATTAGGCTCTAATTGGCTTATAAAAAGGGGGGGCTTGAGGCACAGAGAACTGCGCCCTGAGCCCACCAAGTTGTGTGACATTAGCAAATTAATATTCGCTAATGTCTTCCAGCTTACGCTCCCGGAACAATCAGGAAGCAGGTTTTGAGACCTGATTGGCCAGGGAATCTTATGACTCCCGGCCAATTGGGTCTCAGGACCTGCTTCCTGTTCGGCCGGGAGGAAAAGCAACAGCCCCGTCAGCAACAGCCTCTTCCTGGAGCCCTACCCTGGATTCAGCTTGCCATTGGTCTCCTCCCCACACCTGCACCGCAAAATAAGGTAATACCATGGACCGCACGCTGGAGGGAGGTGTGCGAGTCGATCGCCGCATTCCTGATTGATCGCACACTGGGGGTGGGGGGTGCGAATAGATCACCGATCGATGGAGCGCCCAGCGGGGGGTGTAGTACGAGTGCCGCCCCCCCACAATATTGAGCACGAGACGCCACCCCGAACCACATGTTTAAATGACGCCTGAGTGCTCAGGGTCCCATTCCAAATAAATATCAACACATGTCCCATGCATTGCCACAACGCATAATTAGGGCCCCCTGTTCCTGTCTGATGATTGATTGAAAGCGACGGTTGAGTCACGTGGCCTGTCCTGTTATCTCAACAACTGCTCAGTAACATTGCTGATTAAACCTGCCTGACAAACAGTAGCTGAAGGCAGAAAATCTGTTCATGAAATACCCTTTTGTACAGCAAGCTTGTAAAAAGTGAAAGTAACATCAAAAACTACTACCAAGCAAAAGCCAAGGCAAGCTGCGTTGTCACTGACAACGTACAAACCCTCTTCCTCTGATTTATCGCTCCTGACCTTGTCGCCTGTCAGGGAAAATTGCTGAATGATGTCACCGGTCTGCTGTCATCCGAGCAGAATAAAAAACGTGAATCTAGAAATTCAGCCTCTTTGTACTGACACTGCTGCGCGCGTGGCGGCATACAAGCCCCGGAGCGAAGAAAACTCACATCAAATTAAAATCATCGCAAACCGCCGCTTCTTTTTTTTTTTTTCTCTTATTGTTAAATGAGATAAATCTACTCTCACCGCGTCTTCTCCTTAGGACAGATAAACATTCCATTACCAGTTATTACTCTTCAATTACCGGTCCATCTGTTTTATTTATACGGCAGGTCCCTATTCTGATACTTGTAAACACTAAATCGCTTTTTATGGAAATGGCGGCGAGCGTCCGCGGCGTTCCCACATAGACAGCCTGTCACTTTTCCACGACGTGATGCCTACACCGGAATAATGGCTCTGTGCGAGGAATGCGGGCCGTCTGTCTGTCCGTGGGTTTGTTGCTATAGTAACTTTCTGTTATAATGTTGCTATATGTTTGATACTTTGTATATTTTTTTTATTTAATTTTTTTATCACGGTCTGAGTTTAAAGCCAACTGTCGATTAAACCCAGACGCTGGTCTTATTCGTACGGCCCAAAACAGCCCCTGCGCCGTACGTTCCAGATGGAGATTAAAAAGCAGAACCGGGTAATTGTTTGATTTATTGTCCTGCACGGCAAGAACAATGCATTAAGAGAATCGCTTGCAAAAAAAAGCTAACGTAAGGATGTGAATATTTAGTATTAAATGATGAGAAATGGGCAAAATTGTGAGTGTTGCATATCTGCCCCTCATTAAAGTGGAGCTCCACCCTAAATTTTAACTTCTGCTAATCAGAATCCTCCCCCCCCTCAGGTGTCACAATTGACACCTTTCAGGGGGGAGGGGGGGGGAAGATACCTGTCTAAGACAGGTATTTTCACCCACATCCGGGAGTCCTCTCTCCGGGAAATCTGCGGGAGACACGTCACTTCCCCCAGACTTCCCGTAGTGTTCTGGGAGACACTCGGCTCCCAGAACACAGGAGGACGAATCAGAACGGCGCAGCGCGACTCGCGCATGCGCCGTAGGGAACCGGGCATGAAGCCGCAAGGCTTCACTTCCTGGTTCCCTCACCAAGGATGGCGGAGGGAGCAGCAGAGCGACAAGCGGTCGCTCGTCCTCTGCTGCGGACGTCGCTGGACTCCAGGACAGGTAAGTGTCCAAATATTAAAAGCCAGCAGCTGCTGTAGCTGTAGCTGCTGGCTTTTAATATTTTTATTTTCCGGCGGAGCTCCGCTTTAAAATTTAGCTCTACTAAAATTGTCCAAGCCTGATCCTCAGCTTAAGAGTCAGAGGTCCCCTGAGTTTCTGCCCTTTAACCCGCTCAACCTCACACCTCATAACTTCTAAAGCAGCCCATAGATTATGAAATGTTGTTTCCTTCCACCTGACTGTGTTGATGGGGGGAATCCCTCCCGCAGTGCTTTTGTGTTCTGCCAGCGCAGAGCCTTCCCTGCCGCCAGAACCCAATGATAAATGCTGGTGGCTATAGTTGTACACTGTATTACCAAAAGTATTGGGACGCATGCCTTTAAACGCACATGAACTTTAATGGCATCCCAACCTTGTTCTTTAGGGTTCAATCTAGAGTTGGCCCACCCTTTGCAGCTATAACAGCTTCAACTCTTCTGGGAAGGCCGTCCACAAGGTTTAGGAGTGTGTCTATGGGAATTTTTGACCATTCTTCCAAAAGCACATTTGTGAAGTCAGGCTTTGATGTTGGACGAGAAGCTTGGCTCGTAGTCTCCGCTGTAATTGATCACAAAGGTGTTCTACTGGGTTGAGGTCAGGACTAGTGCAGGCCAGTCAAGTTCCTCCACCCCAAAATCGCTTATCCATGTCTTTATGGACCTTGCTTTGTGCACTGGTGCGCAGTCATGTTGGAATAGGAAGGGGCCATCCCCAAACTGTTTGGAGCATGAAATTGTCTAAAATGTCTTGGTATGTTGATGCCTTAAAGCCGTGTACACACGATCGGTTTTACCGATGAAAACAGTCCGATGGACTTTTTTCATCGGACAAACCGATCGTGTATGGGCCCCATCGGTCTTTTTTCCATCGGTGTTTAAAAATAGAACATGTTTTAAATAAACCCACGCATGCTCAGAATCAAGTCGACGCATGCTCAGAAGCATTGAACTTAATTTTTCTCGAGTGTTTTACGTCACCGCGTTTGGAACGGTCGGTTTTTTGACTGATGGTGTGTAGGCAAAACTGATGGAAGTCAGCTTCAATGGTTTTCCGATGGAAAAATCCATCGATTTAAAAACCATAGGAAATCCGATCGTGTGTACAAAGCTTAAGAGTTCCCTTCACTGGAACTAAGGGGCCAAGCCCAACCCCTGAAAAGCAACCCCACACTATAATCCCCCCTCCACCAAATGATTTGGACCAGTGCACAAAGCAAGCTCTCACTCCAGAGATGTTAAATTGGGTTCAAGTCTGGCCTCTTGATGGGCCACTTCAGGACATTCACAGAGTTGTCCCATAGCCACGCCTTTGTTATCTTGGCTGTGTGCTTAGGGACATTGTCCTGTTGGAACCAATGAGAGAGCTTGAGAAGCCAAAATCACTGATACGCTGACTGGAAAAGGTGCAGACCGATCCTATAAGTGGAGAGGTTATTCCATAGATGAACCAAAGGCGTACAATTAGTTTACCTCTGGTGAGTGGCCAATTCATAAGGTGGTGGTGGTGCCGGTGACTTGTCGTTCTGGTTCCCCTATCTGTATGGTTCCAAGCTCAACTGCGCAGGCGCAGCAGAACAGCTGTTGAAGCTCGGAGATTTACGTTGGCTTGGCTTGCGCCTGCGCAGTAAACAGGGAACCAGAGCGATAGGAGGAACCATAGTCTCGGCAACTGTGGATGCGCTCGCTCCCGATGCTTCATTACACACGCCGCTTTCCTCTTCATACAGCAAGGGGCGGCTCAGATGTCATATTCTGCAGTGCGATTTGTTTGTTTATACACGACACTCTATCCAGCCCCTTGCTGGATAGAGCGTCGTGGATAAAAAAACTAATCACACTGCTCATTATCACATCTGAGCCGCCCCTTGCTGTATGAAGAGGAAAGCGGCGTGTGTAATGAAGCATCGAGAGCGAGCGCGTCATATCGATATGCTTTCCCCCCCTTGACTGCGCAGGCGCTGCCGAACAGCTGTTTAAGCTCGGAGATTTCCGTAGCCTCGGATTGCGCCTGCGCAGTCAAGTGTGGAACCATACAGATAGGCGGAACAAGCTTGGCAGGTCACCGTCACAAATTGGTGGAATAATAGCTGTGCTGAGTCACGGATGAGGGATGAACACACAGGAAAAGTTGAACAACACTGAAGATATTCACTGGGGCTTTATATTTATTGATTTACACGTTATTGGTTTATTATAATCTTTTATAACACTGAGTTTTTTTATATATTTTATATATATATATATATATATATATATATATTTTTTTTTTTATATATTGTTTGCACGGTTAGTAGTTTCATACCTATAAGGTTTTAATTTAAGCTGTTTGGTGGTTGATGTTTGGAACACATGATACATTTAATTAATGCTTCACTACTGAACAGGAATGTGGAGAGTATTTGGGTATAACGATAGTTAATAGGTTTATACAGTAAACCCCCGTTATATCACGGTTCAGTTTTCACGGTCCCGGTATATTGCGTTTTTTTCTGTAAGACCTATTAACATTATTTTATTGATTAAATCATTGTTAATTAAATATTTTTGTGTTTTCCATTGCTCTTGCTATCTTTAGCTATCTTTATCTCTCAGTATCTTTTATGTGTTTAAATTTGTTTCTATTGTTTTAAAAGTGTGTTTAAAGACCTAAAAATGCTTTTAAATGTACAGTGAAAGTTATAAAAACATGCCTAGTGTGTATTTGAATAGGGTATTTCTATTTCGCTGATTTTCACTTATTGCGGGTGGGTCTGGAACGTAACCCCCGCGATGGAGGGGGGTTTACTGTATTCACTGCTATATTAGAAGTGTTGCAACACACACTCATTTAGTAGTTAGCGCAGTCAGTACTTTGCTTTCTATTCTCAATATACGCTTATTGCAGTTTTTTTTTACCATAAATATGTAGAAGAATATATAGTGGCCTAAACTGATGAAGACATTTATTTTTTTACATCTTTTTTTTTTTTATATATTTATTATAGCAAAAAGTATAAAATATTAGTTTTTTTTTTTCAAAAATTGTCGCTCTTTTTTTGTTTATAGCACAAAAAATAAAAACCGCAGAGGTAATCAAATACCACCAAAAGAAAGCTCTATTTGTGGGGAAAAAAGGACATAAATTTTGTTTGGGTACAGCGTCGTACGACCGCGCAATTGTCAGTTAAAGCGACGCAGTCCAGTATTGCAAAAAAATGGCCTGGTCAAGAAGGGGGTGAAACCTCCCGGGGCTCCGTGGTTAAAAAAAGAAAAAAAGAAAAAAAAATCTTGTTTTTGGCACCATAAACATCCCAAAATGTTCTGATTGGAGTTAAATATTGTATTTACAGGATGTGTTGTAGATAAAGGTCTTCTTAAACCAAAAGAACTACCTCACTATTTAGCAACACTTAAAAATAATCAATTTTTCATTGTTATTTTTTACTCCATTGGTTCTATTCATTGGTTGCAATGATTTTCATGTTGTCTGTGGAAATCTGGCAACCAATTATTTCCCACCCAGTGGCCATTCTACTGCTGGGACAGGTTTCCCTCACTAAATTCCTCTTAGTTTACCCATCCAGGTGCTGTTAAATTGAGCGCTGTGTCCTCTGGGATCACACCGAGGGTCATTATTTTTTTTCCTGTCTACTGTCTTATATACTTTGTCTTTCCCTGGCAAGTGGGGATGAGCAAACCAGCCAAATTCAGTTTAACCTAAAACCAGCTAATTAAAAATATAAAAACATGCCAAACACAAAAAGTATCAAAATCAACAGAAGACGATTTTTAACATTTGCCTTGTGCTCTTTGCAAGTTTTTTAGATAACAGGAGTGAAAATCGCATTTTTTTTTTGTAATTTTTGGGGAAACATCAAATAACAGTAAAATACAATACAACAATGAAACCCCCAAAAACCTGCACTGTACTCTCTTTCCTTTTTTAAGACCATATTTTCACACCTTTTGTCTAAAACTCCAACAACAAACTCCAACTAGAACAGGTAGTAATGGATTACATCCAACTCGACTCATTCCATAATGTTGAAGATGTTTTTGTAGCTTCTCCAAGTCACTTCTTCACTTCAATTCTTCCAACAGGACTTGTTCCATAATGTTGAAAACGTTTTGTAGCTTCTCTAAGTCAGTTCATCAGTTCAGTTCTTCCAGCCGGACTCATTCCATTATGTTGAAGATGTTTTGTAGCCTCTTCAAGTCACTTCTTCAGTGCAGTTCTTCCACTTGGACTTCTTTAATGTTAAGAGATGTTTTGTTGCTGATTCCAGTCACTTCTTCCCTTCAATTGTTCCAACTGGACTTATTCCATAAAGTTGAAGACGTTTTGTTGCTTCTCCAAGTCACTCCTTCAGTTTAGTTCACCCAACTGGACGCGTTCCATAAAGTTGAAGCCGTTCTGTAACTTCTTCAAGTCACTTCTTCACTTCAATTCTTCCAACTTGACTTGTATCATAAAGATGAAGGCATTTTGTAGCTTCTTCAAGTCACTTCTTCAGTTCAGTTCATCCAGCTGGACTCGTTCCATAATGTTGAAGATGTTTTGTAGCTTCTCCAAGTCACTTCTTCACTGCAATTCTTCCAACTGGACTCGTTCCATAATGTTGAAGATATTGTGTAGCTTCTTCAACAAATTTTTTTCACTGCAATTCTTCCAACTGGACTCCTTCCATAATGTTGAAGATGTTATGTAGCTATCACTTCTTCACTTCAATTCTTCTAACTGCACTTGTTCCAAAATGTTGAAGACATTTTGTAGCTTCTCCAAGTCACTTCTTTGGTTTATTTTCATCCTACTGGACTCGTTCCATAATGTTGAAGATGTTATGTAGCTTATTCAAGTCACCTCTTCACTTCAATGCTTCCAATTGGACTTCATCTATAATGTTGAAGATGTCTTGCAGCTTCTCCAAGTCACTTCTCCACTTCAGAAGAAGTGGATTGGAGAAGCTACGAAACATCTTTGAAATTGCAGAACAAGTGCAATTGAATGTGAGTAACTACTATTAAGGCCCGTACACACGGTCAGACTTTTTGCCAACAAACTTCAAAATGAGCAAGTTTGACAAAAAATCAGACCGTGTGTACGCTCCATCGGACAAACTATTTTGGTTTTCATCAGACAAATGTTCGGTCTGCAAACGGACAAACTTTTCGCCAACAAAAGTCTGATGGAGCAAAGTCCGACCGTGTGTACAGAAATCCATCTGACTTTTGTCCGATGGACAAATAAGCATGCCCAGAACCAATGTTAAAATCAACCAACAATAGCAGAAGTTGACCAAAGGGTGGTGGTAAAGAGCAGAAAAGAGCAGAAAAACCAAGTGATGTTGGAAAAGTTTTGGGAAAGTTTGCAGAAAAGTCCGAGCGTGTGTATGCTATGGGTGTGCCCGGCCAACTCCCTTTGGACAAAAATCCACAGAAAAGTTTGTTTGAAGTCCGACCGTGTGTACGAGGCTTTAGATATACCATGGCCTGGATACATGAGAACTTTCACAGACATATCCACCTAAATCAAACAATAGAACACTCAGTGAAGGGATTTTTATGCCATTTGGAAGACTATAACTTACCTTAAATCCCTCCATAGAGCTAAAAGTGACCATCTAAAATGGACCCTCCATTCAATAGAAATTTCAAATTCAAATTTGAACTTAGGCGATTCTGGTTGAATTTAAGTTCAACCCTGATTTGAATATCAACACCAGTGGAAGGATTTCTTTGTTATTTAATAAAATGAATGGGCACCTTTGGTTTTAATACTCACTTCCTCTCTAGTAATTTCATTCTGTCACAAGATGACTTTAGTCTTCTGTGTGTAGTATCATCTAATGTCAATCAACCTAGAAGACTAAGAACAAACTGTGAACAAAGGGCTTCATGGACTGAAAGAAGGTCACCACTGCCCCCTGCAGTCATTATGTTTAACTCGGCAAAGCACGGAAGTGCCTTACCATGCATTTTGGTGCGAAGCAATGAAAGTGCATTAGCGGTACATTGGTTTAGTGCACTGGGGTGCAAGTTTAAAGTAAATAGCACCACAGCACACTAAACTCCAGTGTATTGCAAAAATGTGCATTAAAAAAGGTGCTTTTCTGCAACACATAGGATGTAAGATGGTGAAGCTTAAAGGGGTTAGTGGCCCCTTTAAGGCTGCCTAGAAAAGCATTGCTCCCTGACAGCACAGCTTGTTGCTCCCCTCCCTACTTGATGGATGGCTACATTGAAAGGGGAGCCAGAAAGGGCACTGGTTGGTTGCTACAGCAGCTGAAGAGAAAGCTTACCTCTAGCAATGGGTCAGGAGGACTTTTATTAGTCACCACTGCGGTCAAGGGGACAGACCCTCCTATCTGTCTTGGAGCAATGGAGAGAGCAGCCAAGACCCACATGGGGATTGCAAGTGTCTCCAAAGAGCTGCCGTGTGCTTGACAGACAGGAGCTCTCGGCTGTTGTGCAGTGCCCAGGGAGACTGGGTGGAGAAAGAACTGTGCCTGGGCAAGATATGATTGAAGCTCTGGAGGAAAGCTGCAGGAGACTTTTCCTGCTGAGAACACATGGCTGCCGAAGCAAGGTCCACCCAAGTACTAGGTGGGGCTCCCTTGAAGGGAGGCTCCATGGGAGGGGAAGAACCTGACATTACCGTGCCTTCCCCCCCAAGACTTTCAGGCAAGTCTGAGGACCTACACCCTACTATTCGGGAGTGAGTAAAGTGCATAAAGCTGCACAAAAAACTGTGCAAAATAAATAAGTGGTTAGGTTTCCAAAGTGTAAAACAATGGCTGGCCTTCTAGGTGGTGTAAAAATTCCTCCAGTGAGGAATTCTTCCAGTAAAAAGCATGCAAGAGTGCTGAGCCATCCTAAGAAGACTGCGAGTCGGCCTAAAGTGAATTATTCTGGCACCCCTGGACTGCTACCGCAAGGACACAAGCTCCACGGTCTTTTCCGCAATCCAGTGGCTCCTTCAGGGGTAGCTCTACACTGGTCCTAAATCAAGACCTCAGAAGGAGCATTTCTCTTTTTGGAGTTTGCTTCATTCAAGCAGCATAGCCTGTGGCACATGAAGCTTCCTGCGGGTAAGGGAGAAAAAGACGATTATAAAGTTGTTTGCACAACACAGACACGGAGCGATGGTGCCATGCCCCCAGCCGGGGCCTCGGCTGAGTAAACTGTCAGTCAGGCACATAACAGGGCAGATCAGCGAGGTGTGTAGCTCAAAGAGAACAATGACAAGTGCAATCTGCATAGGCCGGTCCCCGGAGCCTGCGTCACTCATGTGGAAAGAGCACAGAAAAAGGATCTTGGCTGATGAGGGGGCTGACAGACTCTGCGCAAACTAAGATGTCATCTTTCCAAGGCAGAACTGTCTGTGCTGATGGATCAGTGTCTGCAGAAAATCTTCCTTGGCTGTCAGAATTGACTGGAGCGGGTCAGGTAATAGCAGTTATCCACAAGGGAAGCTCAGACACCGGGAATAATCACAGTGCTGGATCTGACTGTTGCATTCCCTTCCACTGCAATTATGTTACATATTCTCCAATTGAAAAGAGAACTGGGCCTGTGCTTTGTGTGACGAAATTCTACAAACTACAATTTTGGCTTAGCAAAAAAAAACCCCCAAAAAAAACAGTATAACTATACAGGTTATGGTGAAAAGGAACTAAAGAAACAAAAAAAGCCCTCCAACCAGATCAGTACATAGAACAGTAAAGACTTCTGTCAGAGTCTGGTGCCATCCAAGGCTCTAACCCATGCAGATTGAGGGGTTATGGGAGGTCTGTTCTGAGCAGAGAAAACTGGCTTTGTAGTTACTGTGGCTCCAGAACTGGTAAATCATGGTATGGGGCCTGGATGCTTTGTAGAGTCTTGGGTGCAATGATGCCTCCAACCCTGGATCTATATTTTGCCAGCAACCAATGTGTAAGAGGGGCTTTGCGATTAGCTAATAATGGTGCCAAGAGCACAAGTCGCTGCCCCTATTCTTCTCCTGCTAGAACACTGCCCCTCCTGCTGAGGCCGAACCCTCTGCCACTGTATTGTGTTCCACTCCATGCCATAGGCCTCCACTCAACATGTTTTGCCATTGACCTTTATATCCCAAGAAAGGAATGTCCACACACATGCACTGCACTTTTACTGATGGTATTGATGTTTTTATTGATACTTTTACTGATGTTTTTACTGATAATCAGAAAAAGGCATAACAGTCACATTACATCGACATACATTCCGGAGTCACTTGACATTACATAGTCAATCCAATTTAGTGGGCGATGCGCAGTAGTCACATGTGAAAGCATATGCAGCACTTTAAGCAGCCATCTCCGTCTCTGCTTTCACCTGGGGGGCATTAGTACTTACTTGGGTCATTAGTACTTACTTGGGTCATTAGTACTTACTTGGGTTTTCTGTAGACACCTCCTTCATAGATACACCTCTCCGGGGACCCTCCCAGGGAATAGCCTTACTCAGGGAATGCTAGACCTGGACTAAAAGTTTTTTTGCAATCCACACTAGCCCCCCCCCCCCACCTTCATAAGCATCAGAAAGTCTACAGTAGGCTCTACTGGGTGCAAGTCTACTCTTCCCCAGCCTCCTGCCCTGTACAGAGCCTTAACGTGTTGGTTACATCTGTGCTGGTGTTGGGTGTTGGGCTCCCATGCCCCAAATGCACTAGGGCGCCTCCCAATTTTTCTTATAACAGGGCACTGACTCACCAAAGATATCACTGTGGAAGGGCTCTGCTTTAACCAGACACTATTCTGGCACAGAGCCACCCAGTGAAAACTAGCTAACTGCACCTGCCTACAAGCTTTTATGATTAAAACAGCCTGGGCCACTTAACAACAAATGTTATGAGGAATAGGAGAGGGGCGTTGTTCTTTAGTCAGTGGCGGCCGCTCCATAAGGGGCACGCCCCCCCATCCATGCGTCTGGCACCCTGATCTACATGCAGGAACGCCGGACTATGGATTCCAATGACAAGGGTGTCTTTTTTTGATGCACGTGATTAGAGCCAGAGGCTCTAATGGGCTTCAAAACAGGGTGGGCTGGGGGCGCAGAGCACTGCGCTTCGATCCCATGCAGTTGTGTGACACTAGCGAATGAATATTGGCTATTCTTCCTCATTCTCCTCCCGGATAGCCCCTATTAGCCAGGGAGTCTTAGAAATAAGAAAAAAAATGTAAGCGCTACATCCCTCCCGTGCTCCCGCGCAGAAGCAAACGCATACGTAAGTCATGACCAAAAATGTAAACAGTGTTTAAACCACACATGTGAGGTATCAACATGATCGATAGAGCGAGAGCAATAATTCTAGCACAAGACCTCTCTGTAACTCTAAACTGGTAACCTGTAGAAATTTTTAAAGTGTCGTCTATGGAGATTTTAAAGGAACCATAGTTTCTCACCATTCCACGAGTGTGCGCAATTTTAAAGCATGACATGGGGAGGGCTGTGTATTATCTAGGTGGGGCTGGATAGGGGTTGCTGTGTGATGTGCAGGGGGTGATGTGTGATGTGCAGGGGGCTGTGTAATGTAAAGGGGTCCAGAAGTATGGGGGCTGTGTAATGTAAAGGGGTCCAGAGGTGCGGGGGATGTGTAATATAAAGGGGTCAAGAGGTATGGGGTCTGTGTAGTGTAAAGTGGTCCAGACTTGCGGGGCTGTGTAATGTAAAGGGGTCCAGAGGTACAAGGGCTGAGTAATGTAAAGGGGTCCAGAAGTGCGGGACTGTGTAATGTAAAGTGGTCCAGACTTGCGGGGCTGTGTAATGTAAAGGGGTCCAGAGGTGCGGGGGATGTGTAATATAAAGGGGTCCAGAGGTATGGGGTCTGTGTAGTGTAAAGTGGTCCAGACTTGCGGGGCTGTGTAATGTAAAGGGGTCCAGAGGTGCGGGAGCTGTGTAATGTAAAGGGGTCCAGAGGTGCGGGGCTGTGTAATGTAAAGGGGTCCAGAGGTGCGGGGCTGTGTAATGTAAAGGGGTCCAGATTATTTTGTTCATTTATTAGCAGGGGAGTGCGGCCCTCCATGCATTCACATACATTGAATCCGGCCCTTAAGTGTAAAAAGGGTTCTGACCCCTGCTGTATCTTCATCTTCCACCCGACTGCCCCTGCTGGCATGATTCATCAATATTAAAAAGCTCCCTGCCAGGTCCAGGGATTGGGGATTGGGGATTGGCCAGAGACCTCCAAATATGCTGAGCAGCCCCTCCTAGTCTCCACTCACTATCTTCCAGAACGTTCGCCAATACTCTGGAAACAGGAGGAGGCACCAGAGAGCTGCTGAGATGAGTCATCCAGCCCTAAACTCTAATAACCCTGACCCAATTGCAGACTCACAAATTTACAGAATGAGTCAGAATATGGTTTGCCTTCTCTACTTCTAGCACACACTAGTCGGTGCTACACAGATAAAGTACAGTAAGCGGGTGTTGTCACCCTAGGACAGGAAGGGTGCTTCTGGCAGGACCACCAGGTGATAATAAAGGTGAAGAAAGCTTAAAAGAAAGCTAATGCAGCCATCACATCTAAGGATCCATTTCCACTATACAGGTGTGAAAAGCACTCGCACATCAAGTGTTTTCCATGCATTTTCCATGCGCTGCATGTAGAGCATCCCTTTCATTTCAGTGCATTGTCCTACCCAGTGGCGGTTGGTGTGCTTTTCCTTGGGGGAGCGGCAAACAACCAGCACTAACTCCACCCCCCGCACACGGGCGGTGGAGTTAGCACCGATGCACCCCCCCACATTCGCGGCACTGACAGCTGCTAGCAACCCCCCCCAGGAGGAGGTCCGCAACTTACTGGTTCAGTGCAGGCAGAGGCAGTGTGCTCTCCTCTCTTCCTCCTCCATGCAGGCGGCGACGGGACCGGCACTTACTGGTTCTGTGCGGGCTGCTATGATGTGGTGTGCAGCGGCGGCTCCGGCTCCAGCGTGTCTCCTCTTCCAAAGTGCTAGGCACCAAATAGGACCTTCCTCCTGATTGGCGGGGAGGAACTGTAGTGTGACACCAAAGCAAAAATGTATTTGCTATCGCCACACAACAGGTTGGGATGGGGACGCAGTTCTCTGCGCCCTGAGCCCTCCCTATTTTGAAGCTTATTAGAGCCTCTGGCTCTAATCAGGTGCTTCAAAATACACACCGCCGCCTATCCCCGCCATAGTAATTCATTCGGCCGGCGTCCTGAAAGGGGCCGGCGCATGGATAGGGAGGGCGACGGAGGTGTTAGGGGTGGCGGCGCCCACAATGCACGGGCCGCGACTGGTCCTACCCGTGAGAAAAGAAGAAAAGAAGTCCCTGACCCTTTTTCAAAAACAATGCTGCCACCAAGTACTTTGTTGTGTGCAGAAACAGGCCATTGAAGTTGCATGGGGATGCCAATACCAATTGATGGCACCTCCAGGTGTCTGCTAAAGGGCAACGCGTTTCTGTGAGTGTCGGGAAGGCACACACTTTTGCATGCATTCCCAACATGCACATGGTGGGAACCTGGCCTAAGCATTGGTAAGCTGCCATATATAAAATTTTTCTTTTTGAATTTATTTGCGCTTTAAAAAAAAAGTGATGTTCACAGTAATACCTGAGCAGCCAATCATAATGCATCGTTCCTTTCATCAGCCTCAACCATAATTTGCAGGCAGACACTTGGCATTTCCATAATCCAGGAGCCGTTTACATCTAACGATAAGACAAGAGGAAGTAGAAATGAATTTCAAAATAATTGACTTTCTATCTGTCAAAAGAGGAGACGCTCGATTGGTCAGCGGCCGGGATTAACCCGCAGTGATATGCAGCTAATCAGCCCCCGCACCGCCAATTCCCCGGTCCGCTCTCAGAGACTTATGAGGGGGTTTTTGGTTATTTCTGATGACTGAGCTTGTGCTTGGAGTGCAGAATGGGAAGTCCCCTGCTAATCCTTTCAACGCTTTATTTTCTGGCTTTCCAGGGGGATATCTGCGGCGTGAAATCTGCCGAAACAATTTCTCTCTATATTATAATAGGGCAGCAGATGGAGAGCTGTGCATAGAGCAATACATTATATATTCTCAATGGGCTTGTAATGCCAAGCTCTGGACAGGCATTAGACACAGCCCTGTACCTCTCTGGCAGGGTCTGATTTCCACCAATAGAACCTATAAGCATACATCCATTGGCACCCAAAGGAGCACCCTCTGCCAGCATCACCTCCTTTACACAGAACATTGCTTTTTATCTGGCCAAACCTGGCTTAGAATATTCTAACAATGTATCAAATAAGCAAACCAGTGTAGGTTGTGATGCAGAGTTGCTATGTACATGTACAAAGTCGGTGACCAGTACCTAGTGCCAGGGCAGAGAGTGAGCGGTATGTAGTGGCAGTGCAATCAGTGAGCAGTATGCAGTGGCATTGCGGTCAGTGAGCAGTATGTAGTGGCAGGGCGGTCAGTGAGCAGCATGTAGTGGCAGTGAAGTCAGTGAGCAGTATGTAGTAGCAGTGCGGTCAGTGAGCAGTATGTAGTGGCAGTGCCGTCAGTGAGCAGTATGTATGGCAGTGTGGTCAGTGAGCAGTATGTAGTGGCAGTGTGGTCAGTGAGCAGTATGTAGTGGCAGTGCGGTCAGTGAGCAGTATGTAGTGGCAGTGCAGTCAGTGAGCAGTATGTAGTAGCAGTGCGGTCAGTGAGCAGTATGTAGTGGCAGTGCCGTCAGTGAGCAGTATGTATGGCAGTGCGGTCAGTGAGCGGTATGTAGTGGCAGTGTGGTCAGTGAGCAGTATGTAGTGGCAGTGCAGTCAGTGAGCAGTATGTATGGCAGTGCGGTCAGTGAGCAGTATGTAGTGGCAGTGTGGTCAGTGAGCAGTATGTAGTGGCAGTGCGGTCAGTGAGCAGTATGTAGTATCTCCTCATCTCTATTCCTCTTCTTCCCACGTGTCGCCAACATGGGAGGGAAAGGAGTAGCAGTGATGGGAGAAAGGGAGCAACCGCCCTCTATTGGTTGGAGGGTGGCAGTGTGCCACCCATCCCCTGCCATGCGACCCGGCCCCTAGAAGGCCACAGGTAGGCACTTGGGGATCTCTGCTCTATTTGAGATACAAATAATACAAAAATACAAAAAATATGTTATGCTTTGTCATCAGATTTGTAACTATGTGTGATGGGGCCCCATGATAAATCCATTAGCCCCCATTTCAAAGGCAAGCCCTTCATTGATGCAGAATACTATTTTCTTTCATATCAAGGATTTAAAGGTTCCCCAAATATTAACTTTTTTTTATATACAAATTTATTTGACATAGAACACTGTAGCGGCTGTGAAGCCAGACAGGGTCCTGTAGCCGGGCCGGGACAAGGGGTGGGCAGAAGGGGCGGCTGCACTGTGGTATCATATGATGTGGGGGGGGGGGCACTGCAAGGAGATTGGGGGGAGGGGATCTGTGTTTCGAAGGCGAATTTGGGGGGGGGGTAATATTTGTTCTAAAGAGGGGAAATTTGGAAGGGGGTTCTAGGAGTGGTGATTTTGGTGGATTTGTGTTAGGAGGGGGGTGGGTGAAGAGGATATGTGCTAAAAGGAGGATTTGAGGGGTTTGTGCTAGAAGAGGTCATATGGTAGAGGGGGGAGGGGATTTGTGCTAGGAGGGAAAATGTGAGGGCTACAGGATTTGTGCTAAAAGAGGTGATTGGGGAGAATAGATGGGGGGAGGTGTGTAAAGATTTCTTCTGGAGGGGGGTTCAGCGGGGGGGGGGGTGTACTAAATGGAGGGGAATTTATGCTTAGGGGGTAAGTATGCAGAATAGTCCTCAATTATTATTTTTTAGGGGGGGGGGTTTGCTGACACATAATGCTCAGCCATCTTGGGGCTCTAACTGACCTTGTCCCAGAACTGTCCATAGCAGTCACATATTCTGCCATGGCTTTAGGTACACCCTTGAAGGTTTCCCTCTCCTCCGCATGTAGGGATAATGCGATCTTTGTCTATGCATTTTATGGTCCACTTTGCCTTAAAGAAGAAAAAAAAACCTTTCCGTCTCTAGAAAGATTTCCAGATGAACATGTTACTAAAAAATTTTTTATGAATATAAGAAATTCTTTTGTATTTTGTTCTTTTAGGAGGGCATCAAACACCTTTCAGATAGAATCCACCATCCACCAAAATCCGCGTGACTCCAGATCTTCAAAGCTCTAACAGTGAAGAACCTTTTTTTTTTTTTTTACAGCTATTTTATTCTATCTGCTCTTGTGTCTTTTGTTGCGACTTTGAAGTAAATAGCTTTCCAGTGAATTTTCTTTTCTTCATTTAATATACAGTAAATGACAAGATGATGACTTGCGGGAGAGAGTCACAGGCCCCGTCCCGGCATGCAGTGCCGATAACAGCGTGCAACGTCAATCTGCAGCTTCTAAAGCTAGGGAGATACTTTATTGTATTGAAAGATGCAATAGACTCAAAAGGGAAAAGGCATAAGCGTCCATTTCTACAAAGCAATACTACAACCCACATTCTGTTCAGTTTGGGTGCAGGTTCAAAAAAAAATAAAAACACCCTGGAACTGAGAAGAGGGCAGGGAATGGCATCTAAGAAATGACATCAAGAAAGGAGATCCAACAGTGAGCAGGAAAATCATGAATTTAGAAAATCAAAATTTCTGTTGCCTAATTGAATATGGTATTCATATTTCAAATTAAAGCAGACCTAAACTGGATAGCTGAAATCTCATATAGGATTTAAAGTGGTTGTAAACCCACTTTGTAAACAAACACCTACAGGTAAGCCTAGATCAAGGCTTACCTGTAGGTGCATGAAATATCTCCTTAACCTACACGGTTAAGGAGATATTTGCATTTAAAAGCAGCGACGCTGACGTCACGCGAATGCGCATGGGGTTAACCCCATTCACAAATTCGGCTAGGTCGCAGCATTCGACAACGTAGCCGAATTCGACAGCGCATGCGCGGAGTCACGTCTTCGCTGCTCCGGCCAATCACAGCGCCGGAGCAGCGCTGTGATTGGCTGGTGCGGCGATACCCGGAAGTAACATTCTGGCTATCGCCGCAGCGATGGATGCGGCTGAAGAGGGAGACGAGGACGGCTTCGGGGGCCCCAATCTAAGGTAAGTGATGCATAATGAGCTATTATGCTGGTCATATTAGCTCATTATGCCTTTCTCTTACAGGTCGTTGGGGAAAAAAAATAAAATAAATTGTGGGTTTACAACCACTTTAACATGGTATGGATTTTAAGGTGAACCCTGGGCCAATTTTTTTTTCTTTAAATGGCATGGGGGTCCCCCCTAAAATCCATACCAGACCCTTATCGTGACGTAACCAAGTGACCCTGCCAAAATCCATATCAGACCCTTATCGTGACGTAACCAAGTGACCCTGCCAAAATCCATACCAGACCCTTATCGTGACGTAACCAAGTGACCCTGGCAAAATCCATACCAGACACTTATCGTGACGTAACCAAGTGACCCTGCCCCTTCTGATGTCATGTGCCGTCAAAGGGGGGCGGGGACGTCCGGTTATGGCCCCGCCCTTGCCATTATAACAGCTGTCACGGCGAAAAGACAGCAATCGGCGGGACGTCTCCCAGTAAGGCATTAAGGCTATTTTTCGGGTCCGTTGGGCGCCGTGATTGAAGAAGGATGGACAAATCATAATTTTTTATTAAAGGAATTGTCAAAAATTTGTCTTTTGTGTTTCTTTATTTTTGACACTTTTTTTTTGGTGAATGGGTAGGGGTACAATGTATCCGATACCCATTCACATGGGGGGGCGGGATCTAGACCGCAGACCCCCACAACCACCGGGTAAGGGCTGCGTGGGATGAGGCCCATGTCCCCATCAACAAGGGGACAAGGTGCTTTGGGGGGACCCCAAAGCACCCTCCCCATTTTGAGGGCATGTGGCCTGGTATGGTTCAGGAGGCTCGCCCCCCCCCCCCCCCCATCCTGTCCTCCAGGCTGCATGCTCGGTTTAAGGGCCTGGTATGGATTTTGGGGGGGGGGACCCCACGCAGTCTTTTTTTTTTTTTTTAATTGGCGTGGAGTTCCCCTTAATATCTATACGAGACACAAAGGGCCTGGTATGGACTGGGGACGGACCCAACGCCGTTTTGTTCCTTGATTTTTTATCTATCTTGCAGCGAGCCAACAATACATTACAGCCGCGAGCAATTTTAAATGACATTTTTTTCCTTTAGAAATGTGATTTTGCTGCAAGACTGTAAAACACATCAGACAGATGCGCTACTTCACAGGCAGACTAAGGGGACCCACCGGGCACAATATTTAAAGGAATATTTCATTTTTATTGTTTCACTTTAAGCGTTAATAAAATCACTGCTTCTGAAAAAATGGTTGTTTTAAAACTTTTTTTTTTTGCATTGATACATGTCCCCTGGGGCAGGACCCGGGTCCCCAAACACTTTTTATAGCAATAACTTGCATATAAGCCTTCAAAATGCGCACTTTTGATTTTTCATGTTCGTGTCCCATAGACTTTAATGGTGTTCGCAGAAATTTTTTGCCTGTTCGCATGTTGTGGTGCGAACCGAACCGGGAGGATGTTCGGCTCATCCCTAATGGTGGCGTGTCTGCTAATATGTCCAATGGACACTTCCACGCAGAAAGATATCGCTCGCAGTTTTCCTCTCATTCACATTGCTCTTCGCCCACCGCTATCCACAAACGTTAAAAGTTTGAAAGTTGTTCCGTAAACCGCATTGCCCATAATTCATTGTAGAAATCCCATTATATTTGGTTACAGAAGACTGAGCTTAATATACTGAAAGATGCGCTAGGCCTCTGCCACAATCCTCTAATGGGGGAGGGGCATTATACGGTCCATAAAATACAGCAATTTATATCATGTGTCAGTGTCTCTGGGTGCCGTTAATTGCTGGAGCTGCCTAATTGTAATGAGAGGAGGCGATAGCATCATGTACAGGATGGAGGAAGTACGGCCGACCTGATATTAAAGTATCTCATTTCATTTTATAATTTTCTGTGTTCCAGATACATTGGAACACACAGGTGAAAGAGACATTAATAGCATTAATACAGCAGTAATTCGGAGATTAATCTCAATATTCCTCCTCTCATCGAACGCTTCTCACACGGTTACAATGTAGCAATTACAAGTTTACAAGTGACGCCTATAATAGGAGACCCTTCAGCTGGGAGAAGACGTTCCATTAATATATAACACATCACAGCATGACAATCACTCAATGCACCATGCCTTGTTTTGTATTTTACCCACCAGCTAGTATAATGCACCTACTGTTAACCTTTTCGCTGCCAGGCTCCTTTTTCCATTTTTTTGCACAAATGTTTAAAAAATAATTTCAAGGCCGGAAGATTACATAAAACCAAAGGCGTGTGCAGGGGGGGAGCCGGGGGTGCCTGGGCACACCCTAATCATCCCAGCAGAGGCGGCTCTAGGCTTTGTGAGGCCTTAGGCAAAACCTAGACATGAGGCCCCACTCATGTCCAAAATGGGAAAAATAATTCAAGCGACAAAAAAATTAACTGTATAAATTACATATATTAAGAGCTTTAAAGTGCTGGTGTCAGTTCTCTCACACAGGAAATGTTAAACCGCTGCTGTCTGTAGCTTAACGCCGCAGCGGCATTGTTGTCAGCAGAGGCGGCTCTTCAATTAGGCAGCCACGAGGCCTCCGTGAGTGCGAGGCCTTAGGCGACCGCCTTATTTGCCTAATTAGAGAGCCGCCTCTGCATCCCAGGCACCAGTACCATTCAGTGTTCAGAAGTGTAAGGGGGCACATGAGCCATGAGGCAAGAGGGACCCACTGTGCCTTGTCACGCACTACATCCTCCCTCCCTCCCTCTCACCCCCTCTCTCTCTCTCTCTTGCCCCCCTCTCTCTCTCTAACCCCCCTCTCTCTCTCTCACCCTTCTTCTCTCTCTCTCACCACCCTCTCTCCCCCCCTCTGTTTCACCCGCCCTCCCTCTCTCTCTTGCCACCCTCTCTCTCACCCCCCTTCACCCTCTTTTCCCCTTCTCAACCCCTCCTCTCTCCCTCTTACCCGTCTCTCTCTCTCTCTCTACCCCCCCCTAGTTTCAGCCCCTCTCTCCCCCCTACCCCTCTCTCTCCCAACCCACTTTCTCTCACCCCACTTTCCTCTCTCTCTCTCTCACCCCCCACTTTCTCCCTCTGACTGTCTCTGCCATAAGATGTAAAATGTGTTAAAAATGTTTGTTTACAATTATTTAAAATATTGTGTGATTGTGTGTGTGTATATATATATATGTACACACTCATACCCGCATGTTTGAGTTTTGAGGTGCACACCCTAATGCAATAGGCTGCGCACACCTAAGCATAAAACCCCCAAAACATTACATATTTTCTAAAAGGTAAGGTACCTTACTGTAAGTTATACAGTGCCTTGAAAAAGTATTCATACCCCTTGAAATTTTCCACATTTTGTCATGCTACAACCAAAAACGTAAATGTATTTTATTGGGATTTTATGTGATAGACCAACACAAAGTGGCACATAATTGTGAAGTGGAAAGAAAATGATAAATGCTTTTCAATTATTTTTTTACAGATAAATATGTGAAAAGTGTGGGGGGGGGGGCATTTGTATTCAGCCCCCCGGAGTCAATACTTTATACAAAGAAAAAGAGCCGCTGCTTCAGGTGTATAGTGAAAACCTGAGGTGGAATGTCTCATAGCATGCCAGCTCCGGCCCGCCTCCATGGGAAACTTGTAAGAAAAGAAATGGCTGCACATCCAGGAATTCCGATTGCCTTTTATTGTTCAAAGTGATAACACCAAAGACACGAACATGAGGTCACGTAGACGCGTTTCACACAAACATCTTGTGCTGAGTCAATACTTTGTAGAACCCCCTTTCTCTGCAATTACAGCTGCAAGTCTTTTTGGGGATGTCTCTACCAGCTTTGCACATCTAGAGAGGGACATTTCTGCCCATTCTTCTTTGCAAAATATCTCAAGCTATGTCAGATTGGATGGAGAGCGTCTGTGAACAGCAATTTTCAAGTCTTTCCACAGATTCTCAATGTGATTTAGGTCTGGACTGTGACTGGGCCATTCTAACACATGAATATGCTTTGATCTAAACCATTCCATTGTAGCTCTGGCTGTATGTTTAGGGTCGTTGTCCTGCTGGAAGGTGAACCTCCGCCACAGTCTCAAGTCTTTTGCAGACTCTAATGGGTTTTCTTCTAGGATTGCCTTGTATTTGGCTCCATCCATCTTCTTATCAACTCTGACCAGCTTCCCTGTCCCTGCTGAAGAAAAGCATCCCCACAACATGATGCTGCCACCGCCATGTTTCACGGTGGGGATGGTGTGTTCAGGGTGATGTGCAGTGTTAGTTTTCTGCCACACATAGCGTTTTGCTTTAAGGCCAAAAAGTTTCATTTTGGTCTCATCTGACCAGAGCACCTTCTTCCACATGTTTGCTGTGTCCCCCACATGGCTTCTCGCAAACTGCAAATGGGACTTCTTATGTCTTTCTTTCAACAATGTCTTTCTTCTTGCCACTCTTCCATAAAGGGCAGATTTGTGGAGTGCACCACTAATGCCCTGTACACACGTTCGGAATTTCCAATGGAAAAAGTCAGACGGAATTTTTTCATTGGATATTCCGACCGTGTGTATGCCCCATCAGACTTTTTCCGTCGAAAATTCAGACGGAGTTAGAAAGAGAACAAATTCCATTCGTCTGTATGGAACTCCGACGGAGAAAAAAACATGCATGCTCAGAAACAATTTGACGCATGCTCGGAAGCATTTTCTCTGCTCGTTGTAGTGTTTTACGTCACTGCGTTCTTGACGGTCGGAATTTAGTGTGACCGTGTGTATGCAAGACAGCTTAAGCTGAATTCCGTCTGAAAAATCCGTCTGATTTTATCCCGATGGAAAAACCGGTTGTGAGTATGAGGCATATTAGTTGTCCTGTAAACAGATTCTCCAAAAGCATTGATCTTTACTAGTCTTATGTAACATGTTCATAGTTGCCAACAGTCCCGATTTGCCCGGGACATTCCCGGAAATCAGACTGATGTCTCGGTCTGGGCCTGTCTAGGGCAAGATCCTTCATGCAGGCAGGAGCACGTGGAAAGGCAGCCAGGCGGATGTTAAGAGTGGGAGCCAGCAGCACTGCTTGGTGAGCCCGCGGATGGTGAGTGGAGCTCAGCTGGGGGGGCCAGGTCCAGGTAGGTCCTTCTCACTAAGTAGTACTGATGAGACTGCTCTGATAGACTGCACTGATGAGGCTGCTCTGATGAGACTGCACTGATGAGGCTGCACTGATGAGACTGCTCTTATAGACTGATGAGACTGCTCTCATAGACTCAGATTCTGAGTGCTCCAGTTTTAGAAAATCAACCCCACTGTATGTTCTCTCTACACTGTAGCTTAACTCACAGAAGGGCTGCCCACATATAGAAGGGAATAGGCTTGGCTTAGATAAATTGAAGCAGGGGATGGCTGCTTCTAGCAGTTTGTGATCTCTGGTGATTACATAGGTGCAGTGTAGAAATCGTCACTTACGGCTCACGTGATGCAGATTTCTTATTCCTTGTCTGTAGTTGCAATGCTAATAGATAAATGTTTACCCTGGCCTGACCCCTTTCAAGGTTGTTTGTTGTCCTAAAAGAGGTACTAAAAGGGCTATTTGGGTTCATTGCATTAAGGCAGCCTATTCACTTTTAATGGGTTGCCAACTCACAGTAAGGGCTCGCTCACATGGGGATCTTCAGGGCCGCTGATAGAAATCATGGGGCCCCGTACAGCCTACCTGATGGGCCCCCTTTAGCCCCACCCCTGGTCCCGCCCCTGGTCCCTCCTTCAGCCCTACCCCTGGCCCCTCCCCAGACCCCGCCTTGAAACAAAGAGCAGCACATTACGGCATTAGCGGCATGGGTGGCACTGTCTCTGCAGGCAGCACATGCGTTATGGGCCATAATGCATGTGCTACCTGCAGACATTGCCACCCATGCCGCCAATGCCATATTGTGCTGCGGACATTGTTACCCATGCCGCCAATGCCATATTGTGCTGCAGACAGTGTCACCCATGCCGCCAATGACATACATATTGTGTTGCAGACACTGCCACCCATGCCGCCAATGGCATAATGCCAATCCTGCCTGGATTGGAGTGTCCAGTCCACCAACTATTCCAGTCAGAGAGATGCCAGCTGCTTCTTTTTTTTCTTCTGCCGCCGGCGCTCACCTCACTGCTACTTCTCCCACGCGGAGGGAGAGGAATCACTCCGCGGCGCCAGGGAAGGATATAGAGGATGCTCTGGCCGGGACTTGAGTCAGCATAAGGAGCGGGCGTGGAAGAAGGCATTCTTCCGCGCCCGAAACAGAAGAAATAGTCCCTCCCCCTGCAGTCACCTACAAGAACACTGAAGATATAGAGCTATCATAGAAAAAAATAAAACGTAAAAAGTAAAGGGGGGGGGGGGGGTGGGGGAGTCGGACGGATGATGTTCGGTCATCATGGCTGTAAGATTTTTTTTTTTTTTACATGAGTCAGTTCTCTGTTCAGGTTGCCTGGGCCCCCTGCTGGCCGGGCCCGGTACAACAGAGCCAGTTGTACTGGCCTATCAGCGGCCCTGGGGATCTTTACTGTGGGCACAGTGCTGGTCCATGTTTTCCAGGTATGGGGATGCACAGGTGTTGCATGCATCCCTGTGCCAGCGTCCCATTCATTTCTATTGGGACACAAAGCTGCATGGACACAGCTGCTGTGTCCTAATACTGTATGACATGTGGGTGAGTGCGGGTGCAGGTCCCTGAATGCATACAGTATTCATTTAGGGGCCTACACTCACCCATATGTCATATTAGGAAACAGAGGCTGTTTCCCAATAGAAGCTAATGGGATGCCAGATTGGGGATGCGCGCAACACCTGTGCATTCCCATAAGGGGGAAAAAACAGGCCTTCACTGGTCATGTTTTCAGGTTTTCTCTCAGATGAAACAGCTGTGGTAATTACTAAGGCAGTTAAACTGATCAAATCACCTGTGCAAAATAATGGAAAGCCTGAAAACATGACCTGTTGGTGCGCCTTGAGGACTGGAGTTGAGAAACACTGGCATAAGATATATTCTACCTACATTTGTTTTTTGCCCCATTCGCATAGGGTCAATGTGTTGGCAAATACCATATTTGGCCACTAGATGGAGTCAAGTGTTATAGGAAATTCCTATGATGCTTAGCTCCATCTAGTGGTCAAATGATGCATTTTCTATTTAAAATCATTTACACTGGAACAACATAGGATATATACTACCTACATTAGTTTTTTGCCCCATTCGCATAGGGTGAATGTGTTGGCAAATATCATATCTGGCCACTAGATGCAGTCAAGTATTATAGGAAATTCCTATGATACTTATCTTCATCTAGTGGCCAAATGATGCATTTTCCATTTAAAATCATTTACACTGGAACAGCATAGGATATATTCTACCTACAATTGTTTTTTGCCCCATTTCCATAGGGTGAATGTGTTGGCAAATACCATATTTGGCCACTAGATGGAGTCAAGTATTTTAGGTAATTCCAAGGATACTTAGCTACATCTAGTGGCCAAATGATGCATTTTCCATTTAAAATCATTTACACTGGAACAGCATAGGATATATTCTACCTACAATTGTTTTTTGCCCCATTTCCATAGGGTGAATGTTTTGGCAAATACCATATTTGGCCACTAGATGGAGTCAAGTATTTTAGGTAATTCCAAGGATACTTAGCTACATCTAGTGGCCAAATGATGCATTTTCTATTTAAAATCATTTACACTGGAACAGCACAGGATATATATACTATCTACATTAGTTTTTTGCCCCATTCGCATAGGGTGAATGTGTTCAGTTTCACTGGGCAAATTTATTTTTAAATCAGTTCCATATGAGTGTTTATGTGAGAAGCTTGCGGGTTAATTTACAACAAATAATCACGTGACCCTTTTCAGTCATTTAGGATCATTTAATAGAAAAGCCACATCAACTGCTAAAATATTCAACTTTAATAGAGCAGCCGCTGCAGCAAGGGATTCTGGGCAACGGCGGTGACAAACATAATGCTTTGGTGAACCGTTAAAATGACAGCGAAAAGCATTAGACCTTTCCCTCCCTGAGCTTCATTACAATTAAATTGCATAATTTATTTAGCGGCAGCTCAGAGCACGCTGACAGAAAATAATTGTTTGTGAAGTCGGTGACGAATCTGACCCTCCGCATAAAAAATGTTATTTCCTGACTTCAAAAATAATATGCAAAACAGCCCCGAAAAGAGGAAATTATTCAGAATTAATGACTGTCCCCGCGTCGGCCCCTTATCCAAGTTTTTCAAAGTCACCCCAATGACTCAAATTCATTAGGACGAGCCCGAGTGTTTGCGCGCGTTTTTTCGCATGCGTTGACAGGTTCGCTGTGCATTCATAACCCGGGCCGGCAGAATATTTTTTTTTTCTCTTCCATACATTTTCACGTCTCTTGTTACGAATAAAGATTGATTTTGAAACGTGATTGAATAATCGCCGTTAAAAAGAGAGGGGAAAAAAAAAGAGACCCTTTACATTGGCGGAACATTTAGAAACCCGTTTAAAGTTTATTATAGATGCAAATAACACTTTGGAAACAATTACCTGTGGCATTAGGAGTCTGCCAGATGAGGAGGAAATACAATGTTACCGATCGGGTAGTTGTTACGGTGCCCCAGGCGCCGCCATATTTCACAGCGGGATGGCAAAATATTTCATAATTACATCGATAGACGATGGCGATCACCATTTATATGCTAATGGCGGCAATACCAGCGGCTTCGCAGGTTTGCGGCGGAATCAGTCGGGCTTTTAATTGTGATACGTCTTCGGGGGGCCGTTTGATTTAATCTTTAACGATAAACCTTTGTGGGCATTTAACTGTCTTTTGAGCAACCCCGGGCGCATAACGTTACGTATCGCCTCCCTTTATGAGACGCGGGTGAGATCTGACTGTACGTCTAGACGCTGCGGGGCCTATTCAAAAAATATATATAATACTAAGTGCTGAGAGCTCGGAATAATTCCGCCTTAAAGCTGAACACCAGGTAGATATCAAAGGCTCAAATGATCGCAGCTCTGTAATCCTTGATACGTTATTAACCGTTTGCCGACCAGTCGGCACCATTATACTTGGGCAGGTTGGCCATGGCTACTTGAATCGCCGTAGGTGTATGTCGGCCGCTTTAAGAGCGATAGGAGCTGCACGCGTGCCCGCGCCGCGACGCCGGTGCCGATGCGCGTGGCCAGCGGCCGCGATGTCTGCCGGCCACCCGCGATCGATCCACAGAGAGCCAGAACGGGGATCTGTGTATGTAAAACAAACAGATCCCCATTCTGTCAGGGGAGTAGAGAGAGATTGTCTGTTCCTAGTGATCTCTCTCTTCCTCCAGTCAATACACTCCCCCCCATAGTTAGAAACACCTCCCAGGAACACATTTAACCACTTGATCGCCCCTTGGTGTTATCCCCTTCCCTGCCAGTGCCATTTATTCAGTAATCAGTGGCTATTTTTAGCTCTGATCGCTGTATAAATGTCACTGGTCCCAAAAAATGTGTGAAAAGTATATGATCTGTCCGCCACAATGTCGCCGTCCCGCTAAAAATCGCAGATCACCGCCATTACTAGTAAAAAATAAATACTCCACAGTTAGAAACACCTCCCTAGGGAACACTTAACCCCTTGATCGCCCCCTAGAGTTAACCCCTTCCCTGCCAGTGACATTTATACAGTAATCAGTGGCTATTTTTAGCTCTGATCGCTGTATAAATGTCACTGGTCCCAAAAAATGTGTGAAAAGTATCCGATCTGTCCGCCGCAATGTCACCGTCCCGCTAAAAATCGCAGATCGCCGCCATTACTAGTAAAAAATAAATACCTCACAGTTAGAAACACCTCCCTAGGAAACACTTAAACCCTTGATTGCCCCCTAGTGTTAACCCCTTCCCTGCCAGTGACATTTATTCAGTAATCAGTGGTTATTTTTTAGCTCTGATCGCTGTATAAATTTCACTGGTTCCCAAAAAATTTGTCAAAAGTGTCCGATCTGACCGCCCGCAATGTCGCAGTCCCGCTAAAAATCGCAGATCGCCGCCATTACTAGTAAAAAATAAATACCTCACAGTTAGAAACACCTCCCTAGGGAACACTTAACCCCTTGATCACCCCCCTAGAGTTAACCCCCTTCCCTGCCAGTGACATTTATACAGTAATCAGTGGCTATTTTTAGCTCTGATCGCTGTATAAATGTCACTGGTCCCCAAAAATGTGTCAAAAGTGTCCGATCTGTCCGCCGCAATGTTGCCGTCTTGCTAAAAATCGCAGATCGCCGCCATTACTAGTAAAAAATAAATACTCCACAGTTAGAAACACCTCCCTAGGGAACACTTAACCCCTTGATCACCCCCCTAGAGTTAACCCTCTTCCCTGCCAGTGACATTTATACAGTAATCAGTGGCTATTTTTAGCTCTGATCGCTGTATAAATGTCACTGGTCCCCAAAAATGTGTCAAAAGTGCCCGATCTGTCCGCCGCAATGTCGCCGTCTTGCTAAAAATCGCAGACTGCCGCCATTACTAGTAAAACATAAATAAATAATAAAAATGCCATAAATATATGCCCTATTTTGTAGACGCTATAACTTTTGCGCAAACCAATCAATATAGGCTTATTGCGATTTTTTTTTTTCTTAACCAAAAATATGTAGAAGAATACATATTGGCCTAAACTGATGAAGAAATTTGTTTATTTGTATTTTTTGGGGGATATTTATTATAGCAAAAAGTAAGTAGTTTTTTTTTTCAAAATTGTCGCTCTTTTTTTGTTTATGGCGGAAAAAAAAAAAAAAAAAACGCAGAGGTGATCAAATACCACCAAAAGAAAGCTCTATTTGTGGGAAAAAATGGACATCAATTTTGTTTGGGTACAGCGTCGCACGACCGCGCAATTTTCAGTTAAAGCGACGCAGTGCTGTATCGCAAAAAATGGCCCGGTCATTACCTTTAACGTTCTGCTCCACCGTTTGGTAGAGCACATTTTGAGTCACGCTAACTCATGAAAAATGTGTTTTGAATTATTTCAAATCTTCCAGTCCTTGTTGGTATATCAGTGGTTAAACTGATATAAATGGATATTGATTAGATCAGGTTTATGCAGTATTTATACTCATAAAGTCTCACAGAATCTCTGCATGTCAGTAATTGTTACCAAAAATATGTAGAAGAATACATATTGGCCTGAACTGAAAAAAATCGCGCTTGCAAGACCGCTGCGCAAATACGGCGTGACATAAAGTATTGCAACGACCGCCATTTTATTTTCTAGGGTGTTTGAAAATATATATATATATATATATATATATATATATATATATATATATATTAATATAATGTTTGGGGGTTCTAAGTAATTTTCTGGCAAAAAAAAACTAACTGATTTTAACCTGTAAACCACAAGTTTGAAAAATATTCCTGATCTTTAAAGTGGTTGTAAACCCTCTGATACCACTTGCACCTACAGGTAGGCCTACATTAAGGCTTACCTGTAGGTGCTTGCAACATCTCCTTAACCTACAGTACATGGTTAAGGAGATCCTTGCAGAAAATCTGGCACCGATGTCTACGGCGCAAGCGCACTGGAGCATGCCGGGTCTTCAATGGGAAATTGCCGGAAAGGCACGCATGTGCGGAAATCGTGGCGGTTCCATACCTCCCAACCCGCACGGATTCTGCGGGTTTTTCCCGCAGTGACACAAATTTTCCGCAGTCCCGTGATACCTTCTGTATTCCCGCACAGCCACAGCAGGACACAGGAGGCAGAGGAAGGAGGAGGAGGTAAGTTCTGAGCGACGTGTCCCTGTTATGTGTTTTGTGAAGTCCGGCACCCTCCCTTCTCGCGCCGCCCCCCCTCATTAACTCTTAAAGTTAAAAAAACTTCGGTCCCCCGCTCAACAACTCTGCTCTCTGCACTCTCTGTCTTTAAAAAGAATCGTCCGTTCAGCGGCAACCCTTCCCCCCCCCCCCCCTCAACAACTGCAGTCTGTGAGTAAAAAATAAACGTCCGCCCCGCAGCGCCCCCCCCCCCCCCCCGCTCAACAACTTTAATGCCTAGGCAAAAAAATCTTAATGAATGTCCCGCAGAGGACATTTGAAAAGTTGGGAGGTATGCGGTTCCGCGCCAGCTGCGGGAGTGACGTCATCGCCAGTCACAGCGCCGGAGCAGCGATACCCGGAAGTCACTCCGGGTATCATGGCGGTGGTGGAGGAGAAGAACAAGGGTCGCTGCGGGGGCTTCGATCTCAGGTAAGTAATTCATGAGCTAGTATACTAGTCATACTAGCTCATTATGCCTTTGTCTTTCAGGTTTTTATTCATTTTTTTAATGTTTTTTGGGGTTTACAACCACTTTAAGTTAAGGTCACCAGATTTTTTTTAATGAAATCTGGGGACATATTTTTTTTTTTTACTAGTAATGGCGGCAATCAGCGACTCTCTGCCCATCGCCACCACCCGCCTCAAAGCCTGTCAAGTTTTACTCTCCGGCCCGGCTACTACTGGGTGGGGAGCGGAGGAAGATCACTCCGCCGGGGAAGGCAAGGAGATAAGCAGGCAGGCGGCTGGCCGGGACTTGAGCCAAGGCAGAAGAACATGTGAGCGGAGCTGAATGGGCACCTGAAACTGAAGAAATATTCCCTCCTCTCCGACCAGCACATGATCATCAGAAAGGGGCACAGATAATGGAAAAAATACACCCCCTAAGCTAGTAGGAGCGGCGGAGTGGGGGTGTGTAATTGAGAATTTTTTTTTTTTATTCTGCACTGACTGTCTTTGAAATTGCCCCAGCCCCTGTTCAAATCCAATCCGGGGACAAAACTGGGGACAGACTTGGTCCGGGGACAGTGTCCTCAATCCGGGGACTGTCCCCTAAAACCGGGGATGTCTGGTCACCCTACTTTAAGTGGTTAACAAAAATCATTGATTTTTATCCACCCTTGTCAGCACACAGAAATGTCTTCTCCTAATATTAACGTATTTCTTTCTTGAAGAAAGGCCGCCATGTGCGATTATTTTCCATTCTGGAACACAACAAGCGGCTGAGCGTGCCTCTGATCTGGACGAGATCCTGGAATCCTGATTTGCGACGTTGTAGATACATGATTTTCTGTTTCTCTAACCTGCTCCGCCGCCTTATTGGCTCGCCGTTGTCCTACATGTGGCTTTGGTTTGGCTGCGGGAAGAACAAGCTGGCAGTAGCCGCTGTCTATATGCGCTATCTCGCGGCTCGCACAGATGGCGGAGCTCACAGCTTTGATCAAGGAATAAGAATGTGTTTTGGACATTGTCAAAAAGAACGCAATCTGAGCAACACTTCAACATGTTGTCATCGCATCAGCCATCTTGGCTCGCGCTTCTGATCCCAGCATGCCTTTCTGACAGCTGTCCCTTTTTTTTCCTACCCCTCGATATGTTGTAAGTCGGCACAGTAGTGCCTCGCTTGTTTTTTTCTAAATATCCGTAATTATTTTGGATCCTCTAATCACTTAAGAACCGGAAGCATTTTCCCCCTTAATGACCAGGCCATTTTTTGTGATCCGGCACTGCGTCGTTTTAACTGACAATTGCGCAGTCATGTGACGTTGTCCCCAAACAAAATTGATGTCCTTTTTTTCCCCACAAATAGAGCTTTCTTTTGGTGGTATTTGATCACCTCTGTGGTTTTTATTTTTTGCGCTATAAACTAAAAGATGCGACAATTTTGAAAAAAAAACAATATTTTTTACTTTTCGCCCAAATAAATAAAAAAATAAAAAAAATCTTCACCAGTTTAGGCCAATATGTATTCTACTACATATTTTTGGTAAAAAAAAAAAAAAAATCGCAATAAGCGTATATTGATTGGTTTGCGCAAAAGTTATAGCGTCTACAAAATATATTTATGGCATTTTTATTATTATTTTTTTTGCGCTATAAACAAAAAAAAGTGTGAATTTTGAAAAAAAATTATAATTTTTTTACTTTTTGCTATAATAAATATCCCCCCAAAAATAAAAAATAAAACAGATTTCTTCTTCATCGGTTTAGGCCATATTGGCCTAAACTGATGAAGAAATTATTTTTTTTACATTTTTTGGGGGGGGGGGATATTTATTAAAGCAAAAAGTAAAAATTTTTTTATTTATTTTCAAAATTCACGCTTTTTTTAAATTGTTGTATTCTGCTACATATTTTTGGTAAAAAAAAACCCCGCAATAAACGTATATTGAAAGTTATAGCATCTACAAACTATGGGATAGATTTATGGCCTTTTAATTATATATATATATATTTTACTAGTAATGGCGGTGATCTGCGATTTTTAGCGGGACTGCGACATTGCAGCGGACAGATCGGACACTTTTGACACTTTTTTGGGACCATTGACATTTATACAGCGATCAGAGCTAAAAATAGCCACTGATTACTGTATAAATGTCACTGGCAGGGAAGGGGTTAACACTAGGGGACGATCAAGGGGTTAAGTGTTCTCTAGAGAGGTGTTTCAAACTATGGGGGGGAGAGGACTGACAGGGAGTTGAGAGAGATTGCTGTTCCTGATCACTAGAAATAGACAATCTCTCTCTCCTCCCCTGACAGAACGGGGATCTATTTGTTTACACTGACAGATCCCCGTTCTGCCTGTCTCTGGAGCGATCGCGGGTGGCCAGCGGACATAGAGTTCGCCGGACCCGCTGGTTGGCTCCCCCGCTCGTGAATGGGCGCGTGCGCACCCACAAGTCGCCGTGTACGTGCCCGAAGTACAATGACGGTGATTCGCGCAGGAGAGCCAACTTGCCCAGTACAACTGCGGTGGGCGGTCGGTAACTAGTTAAAGTGGACCTGTTAGTAACTTAACAAGTCTGCATGAAGAAGGCTCCGTTCACATGCACGTGCTTTCCCGCGTTCCCGCGTGTGGCATGTAGGGCAGCCTATTCATTTTAATGGGCTGCCCTAGGTGTGAGAAATCCTGAAAAGAAGTCCCTAACCATTTTTAGCCACTTGCTTACCGGGCACTTTCACCCCCTTCCTGCCCAGGCCAATTTTCAGCTTTCAGCTCTGTCGCACTTTGAATGACAATTGCATGGTCATGCAACACTGTACCCTAAGGAAATTTTATCTTTTTTTTTTTTCACACAAATAGAGCTTTTTTTTGTGGTATTTAATCACCACTGGGTTTTTTTTTTCCCGCTAAACAAACAAAAAAAGACCGAAAACTGAGAAAAAATAACAGTTTTCATAGTTTGTTACAAAATTTTACAAACAGGTAAGTTTTCTCCTTTACTGATGTGCGCTGATGAGGCTGCACTGATAGGTGGCACTGGTGGACACTGATGAGGCAGCACTGATGGGCACTGATAGGCAGCATTGATGGATGTCATTGATGATGAGGCACTGATGGGCACTGATTGGCAGCACTGATGGGCACTGATTGGCAGCATTGATGGGCACTGGTTAGCAGCACTGATGGGCACGGGTAGGTGGTACGGGTGGGCACTGGTTAGGAGCACTGGCGGTCACTGTGTGGGACCGATGTCCCTTTTACAGAAGCCGATGATTACCAGGGGTGCGCGGGCTTCACAAGCACGGGAGGAAGTCCATGTATGCCCTCCCGGCAATTTTAAACCTGCGCTGTAGCCGTATTTTTCCTATAGCGCGGGCATTAAGGGGTTACGAACCAATGACACCGCTGCAGGTTTTCTAAAGAGCAAAGCATTTCTGAGTGTCTTAGGGATAGGGAAGCTAAAGGACAGCATGCAACGCGTTTCTGAGTGTGTTAGGAAAGCTAAAGGGCAACGCGTTTCTGAGATTATTAGGAAAGCTAAAGGGAAAAGTTTTTCTGAGTTTATTAGGAAAGCTAAAGGGCCACACGTTTCTGAGTGTGTTAGGGAAGCTAAAGGGCAACATGTTTCTGAATGTGTTAGGAAAGCTATGGGGCAATGCGTTTCTAAGTATGTTAGGAAAGCTAAAGGGCAACGCGTTTCTAAATCTGTTAGGAAAGCTAATGGGAAACGTGTTTCTGAGTGTATTAGGAAATCTAAAGGGCAACGCGTTTCTGAGTGTGTTAGGAAAGCTAAAGAGCAACTAGTTTCTCAGTGTGTTAGGTAAGTTAAAGGGCAGCGCATTTCTGATCATGTTAGGAAAGCTAAAGGGCAACGCGTTTCTGAGTGTGTTAGGAAAGTTAAAGGGCAATGCGTTCCTGAGTGTGTTAGGGAAGCTAAAGGGCAACGTGTTTCTGACTGTGTTAGGAAAGCTAAAGGGCAATGTGTTTCTGTGTGTGTTAGGAAAGCTAAAGGGCATCACATTTTCAAGTTCCAGTAGTGCACAAATGTGAACGTAGAAAACATTCATGACATGTCACAATATACAAGCAACAGTATTATTTTTTTACCTTTTTAACATTAAGAAGCCATCCTTGAGCTCCAATCAGAGACTTTGCCTAGGCCGAGAGGGTGTCATCAGTCTGCTGCAGGCAGGAGGAAGAATTTCCGCAGTCTCCCCTCCCCCTCAGTGATCAGACTGTAACTTTGTAGCAAAAGACTGTACCAGGGTCAGACATTTATGAACACAGAAAGGAACTGCACAGGCACTAGGACAGAGTTCTGTGATCTCTATAAGAGGGAATACATACCAGGAAGGGTTACACTGACACATTACTCTGCATGCTGCACTTTACCTGAAAAGATATATCTAGTGGTAGTTCTACGTTATGAAGCCTCCTGAGAGGAAGATCAGTTCGGGTTTCCAGATGTTCTGAAGAATGACGCCATGTACACCGAGGTAAGAGACTCCCCAAGGTCAGGTGTTTTCTCATATGTGAGCTCAGGTGCCTAACCAAAAATTTATGAGCTTGATTTAAATGCAAATGATTCTTGTTGCCACTCTGCAGAAAATACAGTGTGATGCGGGGGCTTGGCAGGCTAGATGAGTGCAATCTGGAGGTTGATTTTCAGATCTGAAAGATTTATTTTCTTTTTTTTTTTTTCTTTTTTTTTTTTAAAATAATACTCAGAAACTAGAAACGAGAGTATCGGTTTTACAAATTATAACATCTTGAAATGTAAAAAATGTAAATGTTACTTAGTTACTTATGTTACTTAGTTATCATGGGCAAATTGAGACTGGGACAATGCACACAACCCCCTTGATGAAATTAACATCACATCAGGGGCCCCCCTTCACATCAAAGGTTTCATCATCACATCAAAGTCCCCCCCCCTCACCTTCACATCAGAGATCTACCCCATCACAGCCAAGGTCCCCCCATCACATCAGAGGTCCTCCCACCACATCAGAGGTCCACCTATCACTTCAGAGCCCCCATCACATCAAAGGTTCTCCCCATCACATCAGAGGTCCTCCCACCACATCAGAGGTCCTCCTATCACATCAGAGGTCTTCCTATCACATCAGAGGTCTTCCTATCACATCAGAGGTCCTCCCATCACATCAGAGGTCCTCCTATCACATCAGAGGTCCTCCTATCACATCAGAGGTCTTCCTATCACATCAGAGGTCTTCCTATCACATCAGAGGTCCTCCCATCACATCAGAGGTCCACCTATCACTTCAGAGCCCCCATCACATCAAAGGTTCTCCCCATCACATCAGAGGTCCTCCCACCACATCAGAGGTCCTCCTATCACATCAGAGGTCTTCCTATCACATCAGAGGTCTTCCTATCACATCAGAGGTCCTCCCATCACATCAGAGGTCCTCCTATCACATCAGAGGTCTTCCTATCACATCAGAGGTCTTCCTATCACATCAGAGGTCCTCCCATCACATCAGAGGTCCTCCTATCACATCAGAGGTCCTCCTATCACATCAGAGGTCCTCCCATAACATCAGAGGTCCTCCTATCACTTCAGAGCCCCCATCACATCAAAGGTTCTCCGAATCACATCAGAGTTCCCCCTATCACATCAGAGGTCTTCCCATCACATCAGAGGTCCTCCCATCACATCAGAGCTCCTCCCGTTGCATCAGAAGTTCTTCCTATCACGTCAGAGGTCCTCCCATTACATCAGAGGCTCTCCCCATCACATCAGATGTATTCACATCACATCAGTGGTCCTCCCTATCACTTCAGAGCCCCCATCACATCAAAGGTTCTCCCCTTCACATCAGAGTTCCCCCTATCACATCAGATGACCTCTCATCACATCAGAGGTCCTCCCATCACATCAGAGGTCCTCCCGTTGCATCAGAAGTTCTTCCTATCACATCAGAGGTCCTCCCATTACATCAGAGGCTCTCCCAATCACATCAGATGTATTCACATGACATCAGTAGTCCTCCCTATCACATCACAGCCCCCCATTACATTAGAGGCCCCCAATCCCATAAGAGTTTCTCCCTTCACATCTGAGGTCCTCTCATGTCATCCAAGGTTCTTTCATAATATCAGAGATACTCTCATCGCATCAGAGGTCCTCCCTTCACATCCGAGCCCCTCCCCCTTCTTATCAGAGGTCCCCCCATCACATTAGATTGCCCCCATCACAGTAGAGGTCCCCCTTCCCCCCATCACATCAAAGGTTCTCCCCACCACATCAGAGGTCCTCCCACCACATCAGAGGTCCTCCTATCACATCAGAGGTCTTCTCATCATATCAGAGGTCCTCCCACCACATCAGAGGTCCTCCTATCACTTCAGAGCCCCCATCACATCAAAGGTTCTCCCCCTCACATCAGAGTTCCCCTATCACATCAGAGGTCTTCCCATCACATCAGACGACCTCTCATCACATCAGAGGTCCTCCCGTTGCATCAGAAGTTCTTCCTATCACGTCAGAGGTCCTCCCATTACATCAGAGGCTCTGCCCATCACATCAGATGTATTCACATCAGTGGTCCTCCCTATCACATCAGATCCCCCCATTACATTAGAGGCCCCCAGTCCCATAGGAGTTTCTCTCTTCACATCTGAGGTCCTCTCATGACATCCAAGGTTCATTCATAAATTCAGAGATACTCTCATCGCATCAGAGGTCCCCCCTTCACATCCGAGCCCCTCCCCCTTCTTATAAGAGGTCCCCCCATCACATCAGATTTCCCCCATCACAGTAGAGGTCCCCCTTCCCCCATCACATCAGAGGTTCTCCCCATCACATCAGAAGTCCTTTCACCACATCAGAGGTCCCCCCATCACATCAGACAACCTCTCATCACATTAGAGGTCCTCCCATCACATCAGAAGTTCTTCCCATCACATCAGATGTCTTCTCATCACATTCAAAGTCCTCCCTATCACATCAGAGCCCCCCCCCATTACATTAGAGGTCCCCCCCATCACATCAGAGGTTCCCTCTTCACATTTGAAGTCCTCTCATCACATCCAAGGTCCTCCCACCACATCAGAGGTCCTCCCACCACATCAGAGGTTCCCTCTTCACATTTGAAGCCCTCTCATCACATCCAAGGTTCTTTCATCACATCAGAGGTCCTCTCATTGCATCAGAGATCCTCTTATCATATCAGAGGACCTACCATCACATCAGAGGACCTCCTATCACATCAGAGGTCCCCCGTCACTTCAGAGGTCCTCCCATCACAGCAGAGGTCCTCCCATCACAACAGAAGTCCTCTCATCACATCCCAAGTCCCCTTATCACATCTGAGTTTCTCTCATCAAATTAGAGTTCCTCCCATCACATCAGAAGTCTCCCTATCACATCAGAGGTCCTCTCATTACATCAGAGGTTTTTATCAAATCAGAAGTCCTCTCATCATCACTAAGGTCCTCTCATCAAATCAGGGGTCCTTTCATCACATCAGAAGTCCTCTCATCAAATTAGAGTTCCTCCCATCACATCAGAAGTCTCCCTATCACATCAGAGGTCCTCTCATTACATCAGAGGTTTTTATCAAATCAGAAGTCCTCTCATCATCACTAAGGTCCTCTCATCAAATCAGGGGTCCTTTCATCACATCAGAAGTCCTCTCATCAAATTAGAGGTCCTCCCATCACATCAGAGGTCATCTCGTCACATCAGAGGTCCTCCATCAATTCAGAGATTATCCTATCACATCAGAGGTCCTCTCATCAAATCATAGGTACACTCACCATAGCAGAGGTCCTCCATAAAATCAGATTTCCCCTATCAATTAGAGGCCCCCACATACATGAAAGCTGCATCACATCAAGGTCCTCCTATAAATCAGACAAATTCAGATGAGATTGAGCACAGGTATATCTTGTTCTTAAAAAACAGGGGATCCCTTATACATGAGAGTCTCTCATCACATTAGAGTCCTCTCTTCACATCAGAGTTTCCCCATTACATCAGAGTCCCCCTATCATCACAAAGTCCCCCCCCCCCCAATTACATAGCCTCTCCCCAACCAATCACACAGTTCCATATTACATAGCCCCCCAGTAATGCAGTGCTCCCAACAGAGACCCCCATCACAGAGCCCCCAATCACACAATCCCCCATCACAAAGCCCGCCAGTTACAGAGTGCTCCACTCCCACAGTACCCCAGTCATAGGTTCCCCCATTACAAAGCCCCCCAACTCGTACAGTCCCCTCTTCAAAACAGAGCCATACCTTCCTTCCATCCTCTTCTGAATGCTGGGAGTGGCCCTACAAGTCGCCTGCCCTTGATCAGTGGCATGCGCTGCCATGATGAGAGCAGGCCAGCCACCATGAGTTGCCCGCACCATGGCAGATCCTGAAACTAATCCAGGACAGACTGGGTCCCATGCTCATGGAAACCTGGGGGAACCCAAACTTCTCTATCTATCTATCTATCTATCTATCTATCTATCTATCTATCTATCTATCTATCTATCTATCTATCTATCTATCTATCTATCTATCTGTCTATCTACACTATATTATTAAAAGTATTGAGGCTCCTGCCTTTACACGCACATGAACTTTAATGGCATCCCAGTCTTAGTCCATAGGGTTCAATATTGAGTTGGCCCACCCTTTGCAGCTATAACAGCTTCAACTCTTCTGGGAAGGCCGTCCACAAGGTTTAGGAGTGTGTCTATGGGAATGTTTCACCATTCTTCCAGAAGTGCATTTGTGAGGTCAGGCACTGATGTGGATAAGAAGGCCTGGCTCGCAGTCTCCGCTCCGCTAATTAATCCCAAAGGTGTTCTATCGGGATGAGGTCAGGACTCTGTGCAGGCCAGTCAAGTTCCTCCACCCAAAACTCTCTCATCCATGTCATTATGGACCTTGCTTTGTGCACTGGTCCAAATCATTTGGTGGAGGGGGGGGGGTTATGGTGTGGGGTTGCTTTTCAGGGGTTGGGCTTGGCTCCTTAGTTCCAGTGAAAGTAACTCTTAAGGCATCAGCATACCAAGACATTTTGGACAACTTCCTGCTCCCAACTTTGTGGGAACAGTTTGGGGATGGCCCCTTCCTGTTCCGACATGACTGTGCACCAGTGCACCAGGCAAGGTCCATAAAGACATGGAAGAGCGCTTTCGGTGGAGGAACTTGACTGTCCTGACCTCAATCCGATAGAACACCTTTGGAATGAATTAAAGCACAGACTGCGAGCCAGGTCTTCTTGTTAACATCAGTGCCTGACCTCACAAATGCGCTTCTGGAAGAATGGTCAAACATTCCCATAGACACCCTCCTAAACCTTGTGGACGGCCTTCCCAGAAGAGTTGAAGCTGTTATAGCTGCAAAGGGTGGGCCAACTCAATATTGAACCCTACAGACTAAGACTGGGATGCCATTAAAGTTCATGTGCATGTAAAGGCAGGTGTCCCAATACTTTTGACAATATAGTGTATCTATCTATCTATCTACTGTTGCCAAAGACCTGGCCATTTAATTTATTTTTTATTGTATTGTATTGGAGGGGGTATTTAAAAAAGGAATATTAGAAAAACTGGAGGGGAAACACACAATAAATGGACTTTACTACCTCTAGGTGGATGGGCAGCAGATCAGTCCATGTTTGCGATTTTCAATCAGGGTCTCAATCTTGGCGGTTTGATTCGCTCATCTATTTTAAGCACAAGTTGTCGTCTGTGTCAAGTCTCTTTCATTCTACAGCTGTGAGCACGGCACTGCCGCCGTCCTGACTGCCATTCCGGTTTTTATTTGTTTATTGTTAGATAAGATGAAATATTAGCGTGAGGTTTCGGATTCCTGGCAGGTCCTGCGACACCGCCGAGGTGATAATTGGCCCAGCACGCTGCCTGAGCACAATGGCATGTACAGAGACTGTTCAACATTATGTTACCAATCCAGCAAATGATGTGACTGGGCTTGTGTTGTGATTTAGATCTGAGGCTCGGGTGTCTGAAATGGCCTCCTCTGATCTCATGGTATGTGTGTTCCCACTTATTTCTACAGCGTCGTCATACTGTTAACCGCCATGTAGAGACCAGCAAACTTCTGGAAAAGTTTAATCAGTTGTGGTTTGGCCAAAACTTTTATAAAAAGCTATTGAGTTACAGTCTAGTCTTAGAGTGGGGGTCTCCAAACTGCGGCCCAAGGGCCATTCAAGCCTGATTGACCCTTCGTAATAAAGGGTCCAGACACTCTGGTAAGAGTCCAACCTATTGTGGTGGTGCAGTGGTCACTTGGTGAAGGGATTAGATAACCTTATCCACAGTTGAATAGTGGAGTTTGCCATTTGACCATTATGGTCCATTTGAGAGACTGATTTTTCTGGATTGTTAATTTATTTATAATTTTTTTTCAGTTTTTCTGATATCAATCACTGTAGCGCAACACACCTATATTTTGTTTCAGATGTGACCCTCTACTAGCCTTTATCCAGCCCTTGACTAAACTAATTGACGTTTCCATCTTACATCTTCAAAGAACCATCAAGCTAATCTATTGTTGCATATACAGTCATAGCCGAAATTGTTGGCACCCCAGAAATTTTTCCAGAAAATCAAGTATTTCTCACAGAAAAGTATTGCAGTAACACGTGTTTTGCTATACACATGTTTATTCCCTTTGTGTGTATTGGAACAAAACAAAAAAAGGGAGGAAAAAAAGCAAATTGGACATAATGTCACCCAAAACTCCAAAGACGGGATGGTCAAAATTCTTGGCACCCGTAACTTAATATTTGGTTGCACACCCCTTGGAAAAAATAGCTGAAATCAGTCGCTTCCTATAACCATCAATAAGCTTCTTACACCTCTCACCCGGAATTTTGGACCGCTCTTCCTTTGCAAACTGCTCCAGGTCTCTCTTATTGGAAGGGCGCCTTTTCCCAACAGCAATTTTAAGATCTCTCCACAGGTGTTCAATGGGATTTAGATCTGGACTCATTGCTGGCCACTTTAGAACTCTCCAGCGCTTTGTTGCCATCCGTTTCTGGGTGCTTTTTGACGTATGTTTGGGGTCATTGTCCTGCTGGAAGACCCAAGATCTCGGACGCAAACCCAGCTTTCTGACACTGGGCTCTACAGCGTGACCCAAAATCCTTTGGTAATCCTCAGTTTTTATGATGCCTTGCACACATTCAAGGCACCCAGTGCCAGAGGCAGCAAAACAACCCCAAAACATCATTGGACCTCCACCATATTTCTCAGTAGGTACTGTGCTCTTTTGTTTGGAGGCTTCATTCCATTTTCGGTAAACAGTAGAATGATGTGCTTTACCAAAAAGCTCTATCTTGGTCTCATCTGTCCACAAGACGTTTTCCCAGAAGGATTTTGGCTTACTCAAGTACATTTTGGCAAACTGTAGTCTTGCTTTTTATGTCTCTGTGTCAGCAGTGGGGACCTCCTGGGTATCCTGCCATAGCGTTTCATTTCATTTAAATGTCGAAGGATAGTTTGTGCTGACACTGATGCTCCCTGAGCCTGCAGGACAGCTTGAATTTCTTTGGAACTTGTTTGGGGCTTCTTATCCACCATCCGGACTATCCTGCGTTGCAACCTTTCATCAATTTTTCTCTTCCGTCCACGCCCAGATAGATTACTGTATATATTCGAGTATAATCCAAGGTTTTCAGCCCTTTTTTTAGGGCTGAAAATACACCCCTCGGCTTATACTCGAGTCAGTGTACCTAAAAATCTTGTCAGGCTCCGGGCGTCCATTGTTTAAATGTCGCGGTCTCCTCCTGGTCCCGTTCCGTGATAGGCGTCTCCCAGCAGCCTATCACGGATGTCCTCTCATCCTCGGACTCAGTTTCCCAGTGTCTGCTGGGAAACTGAGTCCGAGGATGAGAAGAAGTCCGTGATAGGCTGCTGGGAGACGCCTATCACGGAACAGGACCAGGAGGAGACCACGACATTTAAACATCTGAGTGGCATGGACATTCTCCTCTGAGCTCTGTGGCAGAACGGGATTCAACGACACATACCAGCGCAACGGGACCTCGTTTTTGGACCGGAATGGCATCCAGGGACCCGCCTCAACCCCCTGCAGCATGGCATGATGTCTGCCAAACGAAAGGGGGACAGACACCCCCAGAAAATAATGGCCTATTTTACCCAGCCAGCCTCCGGACAAATCCAAGATGGCCCCGCGGCTGCAGCGGCTGCCTCCCCCTCCTCTCGGCTCTCAGTCTCACAAAGCCACTGTCATGGATATGCATTAATGTCTGTCTGCCATCTTACCTTTCCTCCTCATGTGTTCATCTTAGAGACCAGACCCCCTTCACCTGGCTTCCTTTATAATCTCCTCCCAGCCTGACTCCACTCCAGGCCCTATCACAGAACACTATATTAACCTGTGCACTGCAAGCCTGCTTTGCTGATCAACGTGTTTGTTAGGCATTGTGTGTTTGGGTTCCTGCCTGCCGTGTGCTACGTCTGTCTCTCTGTTACGTTATTGGCTTGTCCCCGACTATCCCTGTCTGCTCGTGACCCTTGACCTTCGGCTTGTCTTTCGTCATCCCTGTCTGCTTGTGGCCCTTGACCTTCAGCTTGTTATTCGTTACTCTTATATCTTGTGCTGCTGCTTCCCCTCTTGTCCCCTTATCCTACGGAGCGTGAGCTAGGAGACTCTAGGGGCCGCAACCTGGACCCAGCCTGCAGCATAACATCCTCACCACTAGAGGCTCTGGAGAAGACATGCTGGGTCTTAGACTCCGCGCCCTGGGGAATCTTGGCTCTAGCTTCCTATAGGATCCCGGTTGTGCTCCTCTGGTCCCGCTTTCCACAACCACCCAGTTTCCTATCCGCAGCAGTCAGCCATAGGGTTCACTACCTTGCGGTGCACTCCTGTCCCCCTACGGTGTGCATCTGTCACCTGGCCGTAGGTGACCTGACAGCCACAACATTGGTGATGAAGAAGATGGCTTTATGGAGCTCACCAACCCTGAGCAAGGCTTGCCCATCTCCTAATCAATGAATGGACACCCGCAGCCTGTCAAGTATTTCAGGTACACTGACTCGGGGACAGTGAGGTGGCAATGGGCACAGTGAGGTTGGGCACAGTGAGGTGGCAATGGGCACAGTGAGGTTGGGCACAGTGAAGTTGGGCACAGTAAGGTTGCAATGGGCACAGTGAGGTGTGCAAATGGGCATTGTTGACCCTCTTTTCCGCTTACAGTAGCTGCTGCATTCCCCCCCCCCCTAGGCTTATACTCAAGTCAATAAGTTTTCCCATTTTTTGGGGTAAAATTAGGTACCTCGGCTTATACTCGGGTCGGCTTATACTCGAGTATATACGGTAGCTACAGTGCCATGGGTTGCAAACTTCTTGATAATGTTGCGCACTGTGGACAAAGGCAAATCTAGATCTCTGGAGATGGACTTGTAACCTTGAGATTGTTGATATTTTTCCACAATTTTGGTTCTCAAGTCCTCAGACAGTTCTCTTCTCCTCTTTCTGTTGTCCATGATTAGTGTGGCACACACAGACACACAATGCAAAGACTGAGTGAACTTCTCTCCTTTTTATCTGCTTTCAGGTGTGATTTTTATATTGCCCACGCCTGTTACTTGCCCCAGGTGAGTTTAAAGGAGCATCACATGCTTGAAACAATCTTATTTATCCACAATTTTGAAAGGGTGCCAAGAGTTTTGACCAGCCCATTTTTGGAGTTTTGTGTGAAATTATGTCCAATTTGCTTCTTTTCCCTCCCTTTTTTGTTTTGTTCCAATACACACAAAGGGAATAAACATGTGTATAGCAAAACATGTGTTACTGCAATACTTTTCTGTGAGAAATACTTGATATTCTCGAAAAATTTCTGGGGTGCCAACAATTTTGGCTATGACTGTATATTGTTTTTTCGGTCTATATCAGTCTCACACTCAAGAGCTTCTCTGCCTTGGCTCTTTTCCAGCTGCAACACTCAGGTACAATAATGTCTATAATATATCATATGTAATGACTGATACTCATACTGACAAATATTTTCAGTAATCTGATGGAACACTTGAGCAAGTCTATACAGTCCATAATATATCCCAGAATGATCTGCTCTCACTTGCAGGACACGTTCACCTTTTGACCTCAGTGAGTTCCTATGTGGGGAACACGGAGGAAGTTGAGAGTTCTTATTTAGATGAGCGCTAAGACCACTTTTGATGACCGAGACATTGAGGCAGAAAACCATAGAACGCAGTCCTTTTTATGTTTTCTCTGTTTTTAAATTGCAAATTGATGGAATGTTCATCTGCTATATCATCCTAACACACGTCGTGAGTGTACTCAACTAATTTTTGTATGCTCGTCATATGTAATAGTAATACTGTACCTCTGCATTGCATTGTTCTGTTATGCTTACCTATTTATAATTATGTCATAGACTCATTTTTCCTCTTCACTATGCATCCCTGAAGAAGGGGGCATTGGTACTCCGAAACGCGTTGGCCGCAAGAGGATCATATTTTTCATGTGCTACGTATGGTGGTAATGTTACCGATGTGTATACATTCCATGTTCTACATGTTTATTTTTAATATGTTCAAATAAATTATATTTTTCTACTATAATACTTATACTTAGTTACTTGTGCCTTAAAAGACCACCTTAGGGGTTTCATTCTTGGTCTTTACATTGGATATGGCACTTTGAGTCGATATAATTACTGGTTCCAACTGATATGAGGCACTATTCCTCCCACTGACACCATCAAGGGTGCATTATTTCTTTCATTGATACCAATGATGGGATACTATTCCTCCAGTGGCGGCCCGGTGGAATTTTTTTGGGGGGGCGGCAAACAGTATGCCAACCCCCACCGTTGGGCGATAGGTAGCACTTACCCCATCACCGATGGCTTCCCCTGCTCGGCAGCAGCAGCTTCCCCTGCTCGGCGGTGGCAGCTTTTGGTTCTCCTGCGCTCCATGGGTCAACACGGCGGCGGTTTTCGGTTCTCCTGCTCTCCATGGGTCAACACGGCGGCGGCGGCTTTCGGTTCTCCTGCTCTCCACGGGTCAACGCGGCGACGACTTCCATTTCCTCCCTCCTCCTTAGTGGCCAATCGGGAGTCTTCTCTTTTTGGCCAATCGGAAAACGGGTCTCACACCCGCTTCTGATTAGCCAGATTGAGGATCAGTGTTTCAACAGTGAATATTCATTCGCTGTTGTAACACACCTTGGTGGGATCGGAACGCATTCTCTGCGCCCCAAGCCCACCCGATTTTGAAGCCTATTAGAGCCTCTGGATCTGATCAGGTGCTTAAAAAAAAAACCCTGCTGCTGTAATTCATGCGCCCGGCGGCCATGGATAGATTCATGCTATGCATGAATCTATCCATTGCATATAGGAGGGTGGCGTGGAGAGAGGGGGAGGCCTCCTCCAGTCAATCCCCTCCCCCACAGTTAGAAACACCTCCCTAGGGATCACTTAACCCTTTGATCGCCCCCTAGTGTTAACCCCTTCCCTGCCAGTGTTCATTTATACAGTATTGATTGGCAATTTTTAGCTCTGATCGCTGTATAAATGTCACGGGTCCCAAAAAAGTGTCAAAAGTGTCCGATCTGTCTGCCGCAATGTCGCAGTCCTGCTACAAAATCGCTGATCGCCGCCATTACTAAAAAAAAAAATAATAATAATAAAAATGCCATAAATATATTTTGTAGACGCTATAACTTTTGCGCAAACCAATCAATATATGCTTATTGCGTTTTTTTAACCAAAAATATGTAGTAGAATACATATTGGCCTAAACTGATGAAGACATTTTTAATTTTTTTAATTTATTTATTTGGGCGAAAAGTAAAAAATATTGTTTTTTTTTCAAAATTGTCGCTTCTTTTAGTTTATAGCCCAAAAAATAAAAACCGCAGAGGTGACCAAATACCACCAAAAGAAAGCTCTATTTGTGGGGAAAAAAAGGACGTCAATTTTGTTTGGGTGCAGCGTCGCACGACCGTGCAATTGTCAGTTAAAGCGGCGCAGTGCCGTATCGCAAAGAATGGCCTGGTCATTAAGGGAGTAAATCCTTCCGGGGCTGAAGTGGTTAATGATGCATTGATGAATAGAGAGCTGCAGGATGTGCATCTTTCATATCTTCGGCTTTGTGGGACATTGCCGAGTCGCTCCAAGTTTCCAGAGATCTTTAAAAAAACAAGTTGATGCTAAAAACAGCGAGTGACCCCGGGAAATGTTATCTTCTCTGAACCTCCTTCGGGTCGTTCTCAATGTCAGACGCGGCCCGGGGAGGGAGCGGATGGCTGCCCGGTGACTCCGTCTGAATCGCTGAGCCGCAAAAACTGGATTTATCAAAAAGTCTCAGGTGAGTGATCCCAGCAATATGTTTCCACAAGGCCAGTTCTTTATTACAAAGAGACCGAGGCTCCGCCGATCCCGGAATAAAACATCCATGTGCTGCACTCAGAACTCTTCTTCTTCTATAGAAGTCCAGTCATCACAGGGAAACTATATAGAGAATATAAACATTACATTCAATTATAGAAAATTAATATATAGTAAATTGAGATTTATGTATATCCCTTATGTCATTTTTTGCATTTGATGGGCACATTAACAGCATTTGTTGGGCACAGTGGCTGCATTTGTTGGGCACAGTGGCTGCATATGTTGGGCACAGTGGCAGCATTTGATGGCACAGTGGCTGCATTTGATGGCACAGTGGCAGAGTTTAATGGCACAGTGACTGCGTTTGATGGCACAGTGGCTGCATTTGATGGCACAGTGGCAGCGTTTGATGGCACAGTGGCAGCGTTTGATGGCACAGTGGCTGCATTTGATGGCACAGTGGCTGCGTTTGATGGCACAGTGGCTGCGTTTGATGGCACAGTGGCAGCCTTTAAAGGGCACAGTGGCAGCCTTTGAAGGGCACAGTGGCAGCAATTGATGGGCACAGTGGTGGCATTTGATGGGCACAGTGGCTGCATTTGATGGCACAGTGGCTGCGTTTGATGGCACAGTGGCTGTGTTTGATGGCACAGTGGCTGCATTTGATGGCACAGTGGCTGCATTTAATGGGCACAGTGGCTGCATTTGATGGCACAGTGGCTGCGTTTGATGGCACAGTGGAAGCCTTTAAAGGGCACAGTGGCAGCCTTTAAAGGGCACAGTGGCTGCAATTGATGGGCACAGTGGTGGCATTTGATGGGCACAGTGGCTGCATTTGATGGCACAGTGGCTGCGTTTGATGGCACAGTGGCTGCATTTGATGGCACTGTGGCAGCGTTTGATGGGCACAGTGGCAGCCTTTAAAGGGCACAGTGGCTGCAATTGATGGGCACAGTGGTGGCATTTGATGGGCACAGTGGCTGCGTTTGACAGCACAGTGGCTGCAACTGCACTCCAGTGATGGTTACATGGCATTTCTCTGGACGGGTTTCCTGATGGTGACAACAGTGGACCACGCCTGTGTAATGTGTGCTGAAATGGCCTCTTGTGGTCTACATTGGAAGCTCACATGACAGAGTGACAACGCAGGATGACAATTTGAAGGCAGGGACAGAACATTGTCACCCTATAACAGGAAGTGCCCGGACAAGAACCTTCATGGCAGGATCAACAGCTTTGGGGTGCACACCCTAATGTAATAGGCTGCGCACACCTATGTGTGAAAGTTTCTATGAGATTTCAGTGATTGGGTTTAAATGTAATTTTTCTGCCAAAACTAGTTTGCTAACAAGTGACTTGCTATGCCTGCTGTCCCAAAAATTGACTGCTCTGCCTGTTAAATGTCAGTAACTCCAATAATTAATAGGAGAAGCGGAAAATTTAGACATAGTGGTGATAAAGTATGCTGAAGGCTTATTAAAGGTGAAAATGATGATGTTATTCTCTCCGAACGATTACAATGATTTTTGTTTAACTTGCTTGTTTCCCGCAGAAAGTTTCCCAACTTGTCTGGCGGAGGTGATTCATAAGTTGTTAGAATCGCACAGAAGTTTACGGTTAGGTATAAATTCCTGGCTGATGCCGTTATGTGCCGGGAACACAGGAGAGCCTCGTTAATATGCCTCTCCGGGAGGTTCATTTGTCTGAAATATTGCAAAAAAAAAAAAAAGAAATGAAAGTTTGCACACCCCGGGACTTCTACACATTAGCAAATGGAAACTCGAAATGGATACAAGGTCCGCCATACGGACCTGATGGTTCAGAGGTTCTCCAGGCATGGATGAGGTGTACCAGATGAGAGACCACCCAACACCAAAAATATATTGTCCATTATTTGGGTATTTCTGGAAAATCATCCTTTCTTTAACGCAGGCGTCTTCAAACTTTCTAAACAAAGGGGCAGTCTACTGTCCTCAGACTTGGGGGGGGGGGGGAGTAGAAAATGCCCCAGTGTCAGTGGGATTAGGCAATGGGGTGGATTTACTAAAAGGGCAAATATAGGGGTTGATTTACTAAAACTGCATGGTGCAGCTCTGCATAGAAACCAATCAGCTTCCAGGTTGTTTTTTTTGGCAGAGCTTAACAAGCTGAAGTTAGTCACATTGGGTGGTCCTACCCACGATTGTTGGGATTCTGGTCTAAGGTCTATGGCCTCCTTTCAACCCTTTTTCGTGTACCCTCCCACAAAGACGCCCGGCATGCACTACTACCGTGTTTCCCCGAAAATAAGACCTACCCCGAAAATAAGACCTACCCAGATTTTCGGGAAGGGCTGCAATATAAGCCCTATCCCAAAAATAAGCCCTAGTGTAGAGTGCTTGTGTGTATAGTGTAGACTGTGTGTGTCAATTGTGCCAAGTACCTTCGGAATACAGCCGCTCTGCAATCAGCTGATCTCCTGCTTCTCTCCTCCTCTCCTCCCAGCTGTCAGCGGGGGATTTCACCCCCCCCCCCCCTCCTCCCTACAGTGCTCGGAGCAGGGAGGAGAGGTTCGGCAAGCTGCAATCAGCTGATCTCCCCCTCTCTGAGATGTCAGCGGGGGATCTCGGCCCCCCTCCCTGTGCAGAGCTCCGGTGACTTGTCGTTCTGGTTCCCCTATCTGTATGGTTCCAAGCTCAACTGCGCAGGCGCAGCCGAACAGCTGTTGAAGCTCGGAGATTTCCGTCGGCTTGGCTTGCGCCTGCGCAGTAAAGAGGGAACCAGAGCGATAGGAGCAACCATAGTCTCAGCAACTGTGGATGCGCTGGCCCCCGATGCTTCATTACACACGCCGCTTTCCTATTCATACAGCAAGGGGCGGCTCAGATGTCATATTGTGCAGTGCGATTTGTTTCTTTATACACGACACTCTATACAGCCCCTTGCTGGATAGAGCGTCGTGGATGAACAAACAAATCGCACTGCTCATTATCACATCTGAGCCGCCCCTTGCTGTATGAACTATGAAGAGGAAAGCGGCGTGTGTAATAAAGCATCGAGAGCGAGCGCGTCCTATCGATATGCTTCCCCCCCTTGACTGCGCAGGCGCTGCCGAACAGCTGTTTAAGCTCGGAGATTTCCGTCGCCTCGGATTGCGCCTGCGCAGTCAAGCTTGGAACCATACCGTTAGGCGGAACAAGCTTGGCAGGTCACCGGCGGGCTAAGCAAGTGATGATCTGCACTGAGCTAATCTCTCCCTCTCCATGATGTCAGTGGGGGATCTCGGGCCCCCCTTCCTCTGCAGACCTCCGGCGTGTCACAGGTGATATAAGAAGGTATGTGGCACTACATCTTAGCATGCAGCAGTTTTGCATTGTGTGATACCCTATATTCTACAAGCACTTTTACACAGGGGATTCGTGGCAGGGAGGGAGAGAGACAGCACATGGCATGATAAGACCTACCCCGAAAATAAGCCCTACTGTGTCTTTTGTTGTCAAAATTAATATAAGACCCGGGCTTATTTTCGGGGAAACACGGTAGACTGCCCCCTCCCGGGCCTCTTCTCCTACCAACAAAATCTGGCCACCTAACTCTTCATTGCCGCGAAACGCGCTATGGCTAGAGCTTGGCGGAAGACCTCGGTTGGTAATGCAGAGGTGAAGAGCATTTTGACCACCCTCATGCTACATGAGAAGATGACCAGTGTACTTCATGACTCCCATGCTAAGTGTAGAATCCATGGTGGTCTTATGCGCTCCCCGCCCTGCCCCCAGCAAGCTTAGGTATACCGGACCTTTCTAATATACCACCCAAACCCCACAGGCCCCGTTCTCTTTCCTTGTCTAAGTCTACACCTCCTCCTTTTCCATTCTTGTCTGTTTCTCCTTCTCCCTTCTGGCCTAATTCTACATCTCCTTTCAATCTTTCCTTTCTCTCTTTCACTTTTGCTCTCCCCACTTCACCCTCCCCCACCCTGTCTCTCCATAACCCACCCCCCCCCCCCACACTTTTTTTTTTCTTTTGTTTGTTCATTTTGATTTGTTTGTTAGTCTTACCATGTCTTGGACCTCCACGTCCAGTTATTCATTCCCACATCCGGCACTGTCGCTTCTACTACAGTGAAACCTCGGATTGCGAGTAATGCGGTTAACGAGCGTTTCGCAATACGAGCACTGCATTTTTAAAAATTCTGACTCGGTTTGTGAGAGTTGTCTCGCAAAATGAGAAGGATTCAAGCCACAGCGGTTTGCAATACTGGGTTTGGATGGAGGTGGGGGGGGGGCACCGGAGCCAGTCGGAGCCGTTCGGAGCCAATCGAAAATTCTCGGAAATACTCCGTTCACAAACCTTTCTGATATTTTCCGAGTTCAGCCGAGCTTTCCCCGGGCCTTTCCGAGTGTTTCCAAGGCTCTCCAGCGCCCCCCACCCCTGGCCACATGCAGTCAATGCGGAACAAATTATTTTCGTTTCCATTGACTTCTATGGGGAAACTCGCTTTGATATGCGAGTACTTTGGATTACGAGCATTCTCCTGGAATGGATTTTGCTCGTAATCCAAGGTTCATTTTGAAAAAGTATTTTGTTGGAATTCATTAATATTATTAAACAATGCTTGTAAACGCAGTCTTACCCGTGGGCCTCGATGTGTATGACTCTAGTGAGCAGAAATAGATTTTGATCCTCTTATAGAGCTACAAATGCAAACTGAATCGCCTCAAGGCGATTTGGCAGCCAGTGTCTACTTGACTGGTGCGGTCATTAACCCCGTAGGATCTCGATGCACTTGGGACACACATTTGTACACATATATATACTGGGCCAATTTGGACAAGTTCCAATTAACCTACCAGCATGTCTTTGGAGTGTGGGAGGAAACCGGAGCACCCGGAGGAAAACCACACAGACACAGGAGGAACATGCAAACTCCAGCCAGATGGTGTCATGGTCAGGATTTGAACCAATGACCCTTTTGCTGCTAGGTGAAAGTGCTAACCACTACACCACTGTGCTGCCCATCATGTATTTACGTGAAAAGTGATGTTCCTCTGTGCAGGACCATTTTGCCTTTCTTTTCTCCAGCCCTGTATTTTGGCATTTTCTTACTCAATAAAAATGATTGCACCAAAACAAGCTGAAGTTAGAAGCTGATTGGCTACCATGCACAGCTGCACCAGATTCTGAGTGCTCCACTTTTAGTAAATCTTACCCTGTATGTACCTGGCAGCCAAAGGTATGGATGGGGGGGTCCATAAAAGTGAGATCTTTATCACTTATTTACAAAATGGGTGGTAGAAATGCTAAATTTTCCCTGACACTTTATGGTGTCATTTTGGCAAAATTGATTTTACCGCAAAACTCCCAATTTAGCCACTGAGGCAATTTCAGCAAAATAATGAGCTTGTATGTTTGAAATTTTTTGCTTAAGAAAAATTGCATATTAAAAAAAAAAAGCTTTCCGTGTTTTATTTTTTATGTTAATTCATTTTTATTTTTTTTGTTTACAGATAGTTGGCAAATGGCTCAAAAGGAAAAGGCAAGCAAAGGGCCACATCTGCCCCCCCCCCTCCCCCCCGGGTCACAGTGTATAGACCACTGCTCTGGAATATTGGAATAATTCATTGTAGAGGACTTTTCCCCCTATTTTATGTACCAGGAGAAAGGTAAGGTTTGAAGGTGTAATGTTTTGAAATATAAGAAATAATAAAAATAAAATTGTCACTTAAGCTCCACCTGGATAGTTGGTAGGAAGGAAAAGAACTATAAATGACAATTCCTTAACCAAGCTACCAAAGCCGTCACCCCAATAGTCTGTAGAATGTGAGGTGTGTTCCTCTGAATCAAAAAACAGTCATGTTTGAAATATGCAGTGTACCGGGTCTATGATGTTATATGTCCATATTTGTTGGACAAAAAAAAAAAAAAAAGTAAAATAATTTAATAAATATAAAATATAAATACAAAATAAAAAAAGAGAACGGTCAATGTCACTCATCTCCATTTTATTAGCCATTTGAGTCTCAGAGGAGGGTTCTTCTTTAAGCACCTTCATTCTCTTGTCCTCCGGTGGGTGGCGGAGTCTCTCCCTTCCTGGCGCTCCGTTTTTTTTTTTCGTTCTCCTGGATAATTATAAAGCGGGATGAAAGGGATGAAATATACAGCAAATTTGCCCGGTGCCAGCACCTCCATTAATCAAGCTCTGTTTTCTGCAATCAGGCTCCTACTATTAAGTTAGTTTAGATGAGTGATCAGCAAATCCTTAAAAACTCATCTGTCACCGTCTTATTCCTGAAGCTGCCAAATAAGAGCCAGCCAGCAGTTCTCAAGTCATAAAACATATTTCTGCTGCAAGGAGCCAGGAACATGCAGAGATGAGGGCCACCAAGGTTCACGGAGAAGGACGGGGGATAGAGGGGACGGGAGCTGGAGGGACGTAAAGTGCACTCATATAACAATGATTGATTTTATTTACTATATATATATACACAGTGGAGAATATCATTATTTGACCCCCTGCAGATTTTGTAAGTTTGCCCACTTACAAAGAAATGAAGGGTCTATAATTTTTATCATAGGTGTATTTTAAACGATAGAGACAGAATATCAACCAAAAACACAATACAAATGTTATAAATTGAGTTGCAGTTCAGTGAGTGAAATAAGTATTTGATCCCCAAGCAAAACATGACTTAGTAGTTGGTGGAGGAACCCTTGTTAGGAAGCACAGAGGTCAGACGTTTCTTGTAGTTGGTGACCAGGTTTGCACAAATTTCAGGTGGGATTTTGGTCCACTCTTCTTTACAGATCTTCTCTAAATCCTTAAGTTTTCTTGGCTGTCACTTGGCAAATCGAAGTTTCAGCTCCCTTTATATATTTTCTATGGGATTAAGGTCTGGAGACCGGCTAGGCCACTCCATGACCATAATGTGCTTCTTCTTGAGCCACTCCTTTGTTGCCTTGGTGGTCTCTTTTGGGTCATTGTCATGCTGGAAGACCCATCCACGACCCATCTTCAGTGAGGGAAGAAGGTTCTCATCCAAGATTTTACAATACATGGCCCCGTCCATTGGCCCCTCAATGTGGCAAAGTCAGCCTGTACCTTTAGCAGAGAAACATTGTTTCCACCTCTGTGTGTGACTGTAGGGATTGTGTTCTTAGGGTCATAGTCAGCATTTTTCTTTCTCCAAACACAGCGAGTCAAGGAAATGTCAAAAAACTCAGTTTTGGTCTCATCTGACTAAGGCACTTTCTCCCAATCCTTTTCTGAATCATTTAGATGCCCATTGGCAAACTTCAGATGGGCCTGTACATTAAGGTGACCAGATTTTTTAAATGAAATCCGGGGACATATTTATTTATTTTTTATTTCTTTTTTACTAGTAATGGCACCAATCAGCCACTCTGTCCATCGACGCTGCCGTCCGCCTCACAGCCTGTCAAGTCTCACTCTCCGGAACCCGGCTTCTACTGGGTGGGGAGCGGAGGAAGATCACTCCGCCAGGGAAGGCAAGAAGATAAGCAGGCAGGCGGCTGGTTGGGACTTAAAGCGGAGGTTCACCAGGATTTTTTTTTTTTTAAAAGCCAGCAGCTACAAATACAGCAGCTGCTGACTTTTAAAAAATGGACACTTACCTGTCCAGGTCGCCCGCGACGTCGGCAGCCGAAGCCGAGCTACTGCTCGGCTCTCGGCTTCCCCCGCCGCCGCCATCCTCGGTGAGGGAATCGGGAAGTGAAGCGCTGCGGCTTCACTGTGCGGTTCCCTACTGCGCATGCGCGAGTCGCGCTGCACGTCCTAACAGGTCCCCGCTGTGTCCTGGGAGCCGAGTGTTTCCCAGAACACAGCAGGGGGGGGGGTGACCCAAAGGGGATGTCTGGTCACCCTACTGTACAGGTGCCGTCTTGAGGAAGGGGGACCTTGCAATCCATGGCAGCGTATTGTGTTACCAATGATTTGTTTGGTGATGTGGTCCCAACTGCCTTGAGATCATTCACAAGCTCCTCCCCTGTAGTTCTGGGCGGATCCCTCACTTTTCTCATGACCATCCTCACCCCATGAGGCAAAATCTTCCACAGACCGAGGGCGATTGATGGTTATTTTGTATTTCTTTCATTTGTGAATATTCGCTCCAGCAGTTGTCTTCTTCTCACCGAGCTTCTTGCTGATGGTCTTGTAGCCCATTCCAGCCTTGTGCAGGTCTCCAATCTTCTCCCTGATCTCCTATGACAGCTCTTTGGTCTCCCCCATGATGGTGAGCTGTGATTGGAGGAAAGAGATTCTGTGGACAGGTGACTTTTATACACATAACGAGTTGTCGTTAGGAGCGCCTTCTTACATTGACAGGACTAATCTGTGTACCACATGATCACCTACTGTATCCAGTCTGTGGGGGAAGAATTATTGTTGGTTGGTAGGGGATCAAATACTTATTTTACTCACCGATCTGCAACTCAGTTTAGAACATTTGTATTGTTTTTTTTTTCTAAATTTTTTGGTTGATATTCTGTCTCTATTATTTAAAATACACCTATGATAAAAATGATAGACCCTTCATTTCTTTGTATGTGGGCAAACTTACAAAATCTGCAGGGGAGCAAATCATTATTTTCCCCACTGTGTAAATATACCGTATATACTCAAGTATAAGCCGACCGGAATATAAGCCGAGGCACCTAATTTTACCACAAAAAACTGGGAAAACTTATTAACTCGAGTATAAGCCTAAGGTGTCCATCTGCATGCCTCACTGTGTCCATGTGCATGCCTCACTGTGCCTTACTGTGCCCATGCCTCACTGTGCCCATGCCTCACTGTGCCCATGCCTCACTGTGCTTATGCCTCACTGTGTCCATGCCTCATTGTGTCCATGCCTCACTGTGCCCATGCCTCACTGTGCCCATGCCTCACTGTGCCCATGCCTCACTGTGCCCATACCTCACTGTGCCCATGCCTCACTGTGCCCATGCCTCACTGTGCCCATGCCTCACTGTGTCCATGCCTCACTGTGTCCATGCCTCACTGTGTCCATGCCTCACTGTGCCCATGCCTCACTGTGCCCATGCCTCACTGTGCCCATGCCTCACTGTGTCCATACCTCACTGTGTCCAATGTCCCTACCTGATCTCCGGCGCTGTGTGACTAGACTGACGTTTAACATGGGAGTCTATGGAAGTGCCAAGTTTGGGGTCCAGGGGACCTAGGACCGGGCAGTACCGGGTCCCCAAAATCACTGGAGAAATTACCGTTTAACATTGGAGTCTATGGAAGGGGTGTCTGGGTTCGAAAAATCAGTGCTCACCGGCCGTAGGTCCCGCGGACAACAAACTTTGCACACTTGTAGAGGAAGAGTGGGGCTACTTGTGTGCCAAGTTTGGGGTCCAGGGGACCTACGGCTGGCTGGGATCAGGCACACAAAGTTGAAGATGGACACAGACTCGAGTATAAGCCGAGGGGGGCATTTTCAGCACAAAAAAATGTGCTGAAAAACTCGGCTTATACTCGAGTATATATGGTAATTATAAAAAATGGCATGGCTGCAGAGCGATCGTGGTTCCTTTGTCAATATGTAATAATCATTGGCGTCCTCTACTGTTACCCTCTATTCTCTCTCACCTATTAGAGGATAACAAGGATTATTACATATTGACAAAGGTAATGGGATTGAGCTGTTTGTTTGTCATCTGATGCTCTTTCATAGGGATGAATGACTAAAGCAAATAGACTGTTCACTTTGCAAGGGAATTTTCCCCAGGGCTTATTGAACGAGGTGAAACTTCACTGTGCAAAGAACGCCCAATCACATGCAAGAAAATTAAAACAAAAGCAACATTTTTGCTTGCACATGATTGGATGACGGAAGGTAAGCTTCACCTTATTCACTAAGCTCCGGATAATTCCCTTACAAAGTAAACAGTCTACTTAGCTTTAGTAAATTAACCCTAATGAGTCCAAAAAACAAACAAACATCTGTCTCTCTGTGATTTATTTACTAAAGGCAAATAGGCTGTTCACTTTGCAAGGGAGTTTGTCAGGAGTTTAGTGAATGTGGTGAAATTTTATTTTGCAAAGAATACCTAATCACATGTAAGGGGGAAATAAAAAAGCAAGCCCTTTTGTTTGCACGTGATTTGAATAATAGAAGTAATCAGAGCTTAAGTCAATAAACTGTTCAGTTTGCCAGGGAAGTTTCACTTTGCAGGGGAATTTTTCCCAGAGCTTGGTGAATAAGGTGAAGCTCTGCTGACTTCTATCATCCAATCAAACAAAAATGCTGTTTTTTTTTTTTTTTTTCCTTGTATGGAATTATGTGTCCATTGCAAAGTGAAATTCTATCACATTCACTAAGCTGTAAGGGAAGTGCCCTTGCAAAGTGCAATTTTCCTTTAGTAAATCAAACCCATTGTGTCCAGAAACCATCTTTCTATAGCAGTAATGGCGAACCTTTTTGAGCCCGAGTGCCCAAACAGCGACACAAAACCAACTTATTTATTTCAAAGTGCCAACACAAAATTAAACCTAGCAGCGGCTCTGTACAGAGGATGGGACTGATTATCCCTCTGAATAAGCCCTAAGGGACCAAAAATGTAGTTCTGCCAGATTCGCTCAGAATACAGGGTTCAGGAGAACGTTGTGCAATACACTGTGCAGAGGCGGCTCTCTAATTAGGCAAATTAGGCGGTCGCCTAATGCCTCGCACTCACAGGGGCCTCGCGGTCGCCTAATTTGCCTGTGATCAATACTAATGTCGGCGTCATCGGATCTCTCTATTACCCCTCTCTCTTTCTCACCTCCCCCTCTCTCCCCCCTCTTGCATTGGCTGAATATATCTGATGGGTGAGGAGGATGTGGATCACCTGTGTGCTAGATCCGTGCATTTTCTGCAGCCATTTTTCTTGCTTGAATTATTTTTCCCATCATGGGCGTGAGTGGGGCCTCATGTCTAAGTTTTGCCTAAGGCCTCACAAAGCCTAGAGCCGCCTCTGACACTGTGCAACATACACTGACCTACCTGACACCTACACTGACCTACCTGACGCCTACACTGACCTACCTGTCACATATACTGACCTACCTGACACATACTTCCTGCACTACTCACACCCCCCCATCCCCCCCACACACAGTGCAATGTAGATCGGAGATCCATCCTTACCTCTCTATGGCCTCATCGTCCATCACATCAGGGCTCTCCCCAGCACCGGGCAGGCAGTATTGCAGGAGTCCCGTCATCCAGCCGCTCCTTGGTGTCCCAGCCGCCGGGAGGTCAGCTAGCAGCCTAGGGTGACCACGTGTCCCGGATTGCCCGGGACAGTCCCGTATTTTGCAGGTCTGTCCCGGGCACCTTCATTCCAGGACAATACAGTGTCCCGGAATGAGACTGGCACAGCCACCCCCCCCCCCCCCGGGCCAATCTGATGCCACCAAAAAAGGCTGCCAAATCCCTGCTTTACTCACTGACAGTACTTGTCCTGGCCGGGAATTCCTGGAGGAGCACAATCCCCGCCTCCTGCTTGTGATTGGAGAAATCATTAATCCCAATGTCCAATCCCTGTGCTGTGATTTGTTACAGCAAAAGCTGATTTTTGGGAAGGGGGGTGTCCCTAAATGGCAGTTTGGAAATGTGGTCACCCTATAGCAGCCATTGCACCTCTCCCATGGCTATGATCTGCTCCGAGCACCGCCCCTCCCCCTCCGCTGTTCCACAGGTCGCAGTGCATATGCCAGAGGGATGGACTGTACCAAAGTAGTCCTGGGGCAGGGGGAGCTGAAATAGGGTGCCGCAAAAAGGAATGCCTCACCGGAGGTGTAGGGGTCCGGGGGAGGCAATAAGCTGCAGCACAGACCCTTTAAGACGGCGGAGAAATAACTTTACACCCCCCTAAATGTCACACAAGTGACTGCCTTTATCATGGTGGCGTGCTGCGTGCCCACAGAGAGGGCTCAGCGTGCCAGCTGTGGCACGCGTGCCATAGGTTCGCCATCACTGCTCTATAGGGTTGATTTATTAAATGCTAGTAGCAGTGGTGGCTGGTGGAAAAGAAATTGGGGGGCGGCATTCCAACCATTATGCATATAGGGGGTGGCCTGGAGAGAGGGGGCGGCGCCCGGGTGCCCCTAATGGACGGGCCGCCACTATTCACTTTGCAAGGGGAGTTGCACTTTGCAAAGGAATATTCTCCCAGAGCTTGGTGAAATCATATTTTTGCAAAGAATACCCAATTGCGTGCAAGGAAAACAAAAACAAAAAAAAATGCATTTTTGTTTGCACTTGATTGGCTGATGGATATTGGCAGAGTTTCACCTAATTCACTAAGTGCAACTTCCCTTGCTACTTTGCGACAGTCTATTTTCCTTTATTAACTCACTCAATCCCTATTTAACCAAGATGGGAATACTTGAATTGATTTACTAAAGGCAAATAGGCCGTTCACTTTGCAAGGGAAGTTGCACTTTGTAAGGGAATTTTCCCCAGGGCTTTTCACTTTGCAGAGAATACACATTTGAATGCAAGGAAAATGTAAAAAAAAAACATAATTTTTTGTTTGTACATGATTGGATGATGAAAGTCAGCAGATTCTCACCTCATTCACTAAGTACAACCTCCCTTGCTACTTTGCAACAGTCGTTGTCTACTAAAGGCAAATAGGCTGTTCGCTTTGCAAGGGAAGTTGCACTTTTCAAGGGAATTTTCCCCAGAGTTTAGGGAATGAGGAGAAGCTCTGCTGACTTCAATTATCCAATCATGTGCAAGCAAAAAGCGGCCCGATCCTCCTCTTCTCTGGTGCCTCGCCGGCGCTTCTGGACCCTCCCTTCTGCCCCCCACAGCAAGCAGCAGCAGGAGTGACATCACGCGGCTCCGGCCATTTACAGAGCCGCGGCCCCGAAAGGAAGCGGAGGGGGGAAGATGGATGCGACCTCCAGCGGGGACAGTGCAGGCTTCATTTTTCAGGTAAGTGCCACATAATGGGCTAGTATGCGATGCATACTATGCCCATAATGCTTTTTACTCTGCACCGGGAAAAAGAGGAAGTAAAACCCATCAGGGTTTACTTCCTCTTTAACCACTTGCCGACCGCCTCCTGTAGATATACGTCGGCAGAATGGCACGGACAGGCACATCAACGTACCTGTATGTCCCCTTTAAGAATATAAACAAAAAAGTCAGTGCTACTACCCATACATCACATAGAAAGCAGAGCTCCCAGGTGCTCGATCCACAGTCGCTGGCTGAGTAGAAGTGAATGAAGAAAAGATGATCCGCACTGTGGTCGTTGCTCCAAAAAAATTGACGTATTTATTGACAAGCCACACTAGACAAACGCAAATAGGAAAGGTCGACGCGTTTCAGCTTATAAGGCCTTAGTCATAACCACCATGTCCCCTTTAAGTGCATGTCCGTGTGGTCGCGTGGCACGCTCGCGGCCCTGCCGCCACCCCCCGTGAGTCGGATCGCAGGTCCTGCGGACTCGATCGCCGCGGGGAATCCCCGCGATCGTCTCACAGAGGTATAGAGCGGGGAGATGGTTGTGTAAACAAGCATCTCCCCGCTCTGCCTAGTGACAATGACACGGATCTTGATTCCGTGTACTCGGAGCCGAGATCGATGTCATGTGACACAGAGCCCAACCCCCCCTCAGTTAGAAACACAATACAGGGAACACTTAACCCCTTCAGTGCCACCTAGTGGTTAACCCCTTCACTGCCAGTGTCATTTTCACAGTAACCAGTGCATTTTTATAGCACTTATCGCTGTGAAAATGACAATGGTCCCAAAAATGTGTCAAAAGTGTCCGATGTGTCCGCCATAATGTCGCAGTCACGAAAAAAATCACTGATCGCCGCCATTACTAGTAAAAAAAAAAAAAAACATAAAAATGCCATAAAACTATTTTGTAAAAGCTATAACTTTTGTGCAAATAAACGCCTGAAGAAAAAAAAATGTTTTATATTTTTTGGGGATATTTATTATAGCAAAAAGTAAAAAATATTGATTTTTTTTCAAAATTGACGCTCTATTTTTGTTTATAGCGCAAAAAATAAAAACCGCAGAGGTGATCAAATACCACCAAAAGAAATCTCTATTTGTGGGAAAAAAAGGACGTCAATTTTGTTTGGGAGCCACGTCGCACGACCGCGCAATTGTCAGTTAAAGCGACGCAGCGCCGAATCGCAAAAAGGGGTCTGGTCTCTAACAAGCCAAAATGGTCCGGGGCTGAAGTGGTTAAGTAAATCAGCCAAGATAGAAATATAATGGGAGAGTCGTGTAAATCTCCCCCATCGTATCTCTCAAGTATCAACCTGCCTGTCGTGTTCAAAGACCTAAAGGACAAGTCCCCCCCCCTCCCCCCGCTCCAAACATTCGGGGGCCGGTGACACCTTTAAATGTTTATTATCCTGGCTGCATACAAAATTAATAAGCCGCTATAAAATACACCTCAAGCCTCGTCATCCAAATGGAAAACCGCGATAATGGCCTCCCTGTTCCCCACTCTGCGGAGACATGAAAACTGCATTACTGCTCTCATTTATGGAAAAAAAAAAAAAAAAGCGTCTCCGTCCCAAAAGTGCCATTCCGAGATAGAGGTCGAATGAAGCAAAATGGTTTGGAAGTGACCGCTTGGTGGGTAAGTGCCTCCCAGGGTGATGTTTGTGCGCGCTCAGAGCGCCCCGCGACCGCACATGGAGGAGCGGGTAATGAAAGCCTCTATTTCCATTCTCCGTCCTTCCGTTTCCAGTGAATAAATATTGAAGAGCCTTTTATCCAGCTGTCACCGGTCACAGCGCGGCTCCGAGAGGCTCATAAATCTGCGGGAATTTGCTGCTGTGACCGCCGTGCCTCGCCGTTGCCTCCGCAGTCACCGGAGATGCCTAACAAGTCCTGTACAGATGTGACCCGGGGATTGCGCCTTTCTTCCCAATATATTTACAAACATATCCAACAAAATCAAATGTTACATTCCTAGAAGCAGGCTTTATATTTGCTTCCTTTCGGAGAATTCGTTTTTATGCATTTGTATCAAATATTCAAATCTTTTTACACTTTGTTTATGGTTGTTATGAATCTGTGGTTTCCAAACTGTGGCCCGGGGGCCGGATGCGGCCCTTTGCTTGCTTTTATCTGGCCCTTGGAGCACTATTCCATCCACTGAATGGAAAATTATTCCTGCCACTGACACCAACAATGGGGCACAGTCCCTCCCATTGACACAGATGATGATATACAATTCCACCCAATGAAACCAATGATGGGGCACTATTCCTCCCACTGACACCAATGATGGGGCACTATTCCTCCCACTGACACCAATGATGGGGCACTATTCCTTCCACTGACACCAGTGATGGGACACAATTCCTCCCACGGACACCAATGATGGGGCACTATTCCTTCCACTGACACCAATGATGGGGCACTATTCCTCCCACTGACACCAGTGATGGGACACTATTCCTTCCACTGACACCAATGATGGGGCACTATTCCTTCCACTGACACCAATGATGGGGCGCTATTCCTCCCACTGACACCAGTGATGGGACACAATTCCTCCCACTGACACCAATGATGGGGCACTATTCCTTCCACTGACACCAATGATGGGGCACTATTCCTTCCACTGACACCAGTGATGGGACACAATTCCTCCCACTGACACCAATGATGGGGCACTATTCCTCCCACTGACACCAGTGATGGGACACTATTCCTTCCACTGACACCAGTGATGGGACACTATTCCTTCCACTGACACCAGTGATGGGACACTATTCCTCCCACTGATACCAGTGATGGGACACTATTCCTCCCACTGATACCAGTGATGGGACACTATTCCTCCCACTGATACCAGTGATGGGACACTATTCCTCCCACTGATACCAGTGATGGGACACTATTCCTCCCACTGATACCAGTGATGGGACACTATTCCTCCCACTGATACCAGTGATGGGACACTATTCCTCCCACTGATACCAGTGATGGGACACTATTCCTCCCACTGATACCAGTGATGGGACACTATTCCTCCCACTGATACCAGTGATGGGACACTATTCCTCCCACTGATACCAGTGATGGGACACTATTCCTCCCACTGACACCAATGATGGGGCATAATTCCTCCCACTGTCACCCAGGGGCGGATCCAGAGTCTAGTCTCGGGAGGGGCACTACCAGAAATTTTTTTTTTGGGGGGGCAATTTATCAGGGAAATGACTGGTGTTGGCGCTTCAATGATCACGGCACCCTGGTTGTTATGGTGTCAGGATGATTGAAGCGCATTGTTTGTATTATCACATTGTAATATAAAATGAAATGGTTCAACTCACCATAATGCAGAATCAGTGGGAGCCCCGAGTGTGTCACTTGCCACGTCACCTGCCACACGTTGCGGATTGTCACTTGCCACGTCACCTGCCACACGTTGCGGATTGTCACTTGCCACGTCACCTGCCACACGTTGAAAATTGTCACTTGCCACGTCACCTGCCACACATTGCGGATTGTCACTTGCCACGTCGCCTGCCACACGTTGCGGATTGTCACTTGCCACGTCGCCTGCCACACTTTGCGGATTGTCACTTGCCACGTCGCCTGCCACACATTGCGGATTGTCACTTGCCACGTCGCCTGCCACACGTTGCGGATTGTCACTTGCCACGTCGCCTGCCACACGTTGCGGATTGTCACTTGCCTGCCACCAGATGCAGATTGTCACTTGCCACGTCACCCGCCACACCTTGCGGATTGTCACTTGCTAAGGTGGTGTTTTGCTTGTCAGAGTCAGGCAGCTGAGAGATGATGTAATCTCTCTGCTGCCTGCACAGTGAGGGCGGAAGTTACTGCAGGGATGCAGGCCGGGCGCGGGGTGGTGAGAGATGATGTCATCTCTCTACTCCCCCGGTCGCCGTTTTGTTGATTGGCCAGCCGCCCGTTCACCCACAGAGCCGACCATCTGACCGCCCACTCTCTGACTCTCACTCGCCGCCGAGCCGCCCGCCCACACACCAAGGTACCCGGCAGCCCACGCTGTCACCCGCCCATGGAGCCGCCCGCTCTGTCACTCGCACGCGGAGCCACCCACAGGTTCCGCAACTACAGCCCGATCAGACTCTCAGGCACCCACAAGTTCCGCAACTAAAACAAATTTCTCGGGGTGGCAATTGCCCTTTTGCCCACCCCCTGGATCCGCCCCTGCTGTCACCAGTGATGGGGCACTATTCCTCCCACTGACATCAGTGATGTGGCACTATTCCTCCCACTGACACCAATGATGAGGCACAATTCCTCCCACTGACACCAATGATGAGGCACAATTCCTCCCACTGACACCAATGATGAGGCACAATTCCTCCCACTGTCACCAACAATGTGGCACTATTCCTTCAACTGACACCAACCTCCTTACAGAGGTGACACTGCTGGCTTACATTTAAAAAAGGCACTGTCCGACGCCATTACATCACTGCACATGCGCCCATGGGCGTCCACTCCATAGGGCAAGGGGGGTCAATTGCCCCCCCTGGAAGCCAGAGTGAAGACACACTTGCCCCCTGTGTTGCAATGGCCGCCGCAGAAGCCTCTGCGGAAGCCGTGGACTTTTTTTTCTAAGTCTGCAGACTGCTGCTGGCCTGAGGGCTGGGGCTGCTCTCAGTCTTTTCCGACTATTCGTCCCTCCCTCCTCACCCCCGGCCCGAGCATTGGATTGGCTCTGCCACTCGGGCCTCAGCTTAACATCACCGTGACCCTGACACGGCTGTTCCGTGATTGGCTGTTGCCTCAGCCTGCCTCTGCCTGTGTAAATATGCCTATGCTGATCCGGCCGGCGCAGCGCCGACTCCTCCCACAGGTGCGTGGCGTGCAGTGGCCGAGACAAGAGACTGAATACGCTGCCAGTGCCTGCCCTATCACTGAAGAACTACAGGTAACAGCAGTGCCTGTGCCGCGACACCACTGTGTACATCCTTGTGTATTGCAATACATCTGTGTTGTGGGCGACCATATTTTGATCTTGATGAAAATAACCTATACATACAGTACAGGCTGTTTTCATAAAGATCAAAATATGGCCACAACAGATGTATTGCAATACATTGCAATATAGAAAGATGTACATTCTCTAGGCTATATTTATATGGGCATGGAGTGAAGAGGAATTATCCTCAAGAATGATGCCCCCCCCCCCTGAAAAAAGTTCAGTGGACGCCCATGCATGCGCCCGTCTGCCCGAATATGGCTGAGCATGTACGGGCTTTCCTGAGCGGCGGCGGTGCATGCGCAGTTGACATGACGGCCCAGGCCCGCAGCCATATTTTTAACAGGCGCCGCTGCCGTCAAAGCGGCCCCAGGTCAGGCGGCCTTGCCGGCCTACCGGGAAATTTCCTGGTATCCCGGTAGGCCAGTCCGGCCCTGCTTTCCGGCAAACCGATCAATATATGCTTATTGGGATTTTGTTTTGTTTTATAACAAAGACATGTAGAAGAATATATTTTGGCCTAAATTTATGCGCAAGTTAGATTTATTTATTTTTTACTGAATATGTTTTATAGCAGAAAGTAAAACATGGTGGATCTTCCTTGGTGTACATTGGTGGAGATCTTCAGCAAGTCTCGTCCTTCTGTATAGCTATGCTCCTCGCTTGTATTGAGTTGTCCCTCAATGTACTTTTAGATGGGGGGTTTAATCAAAGCTCTCTTGCTTTTGCAACCCCAATATTACTAACAATTATATACAGTATATGTAGAAGAACTGAACATACAAGAAGCCGTGTCTGGTGGCCACTTCTCCTGCCTGGCATGTCAAAGAGAAGGAGTCACAGACACGGCACACCAACTGCTGACTCCCAGGGATCTCATAACATTGTTTATAAACATTGTTCAGACAGGAGATAGAGAGATACAAGGTAACATTGTGTATAAACATTGTTCAGATAGGAGATAGAAAGATACACAGTAACATTGTTTATAAACATTGTTCAGACAGGAGACAGGGAGATACAAAGTAACATTGTTTAGACAGAAGATAGAGCGATACAAAGTAACGTTGTTTATAAATATTGTTCATGTGGGAGATACAAAGTAACATTGTTTTTTTAAACTTTGCTCAGATGGGAGATAGAGAGATACAAGGTAACATTGTGTGTAAACATTGTTCAGATAGGAGATAGAGAGAAACAACATAACATTGTTTATAAACATTGTTCAGACAGGAGATAGAAGGTAACATTGTGTATAAACATTGTTCAGATAGGAGATAGAAAGATACTCAGTAAAAAAAAATGTATAAACATTGTTCAGACAGGAGACAGGGAGATGCAAAGTAACATTGTTTAGACAGAAGATAGAGCGATGCAAAGTAACGTTGTTTATAAATATTGGTCATGTGGGAAATAGGGAGATACAAAGTTACATTGTTTTTTAAACATTGTTTAGATGGGAGATAGAGAGATACAAGGTAACATTGTTTATAAACATTGTTCAGGCAGGAGATAGAGCGATACAAGGTAACATTGTGTGTAAACATTGTTCAGATAGGAGATAGAGAGATACAACGTAACATTGTTTATAAACATTGTTCAGACAAGAGATAGAGAGATACAGGGTAACATTGTGTGTAAACATTGTTCAGATAGGAGATAGAGAGATACAATGTATCATTGTTTATAAACATTGTTCAGACAAGAGATAGAGAGATACAAGGTAACATTGTGTATAAACATTGTTCAGATAGGAGATAGAAAAATACACAGTAACATTGTTTAGACAGAAGATAGAGCAGGGGTAGGCAACCTCGGCACTCCAGCTGTTTTGAAACTACAAATCCCATCATGCCTCTGCCTCTAGCAGTCATACCTGTAATTGTCAGGGTCTTGCAATGTCTCAGGGGACTTGTAGTTTCACCACAGCTGGGGGGCCGAGGTTGCCTACCCCCTAGATCGAGTGATACAAAGTAACATTGTCTATAAATATTGTTCATATGGGAGATAGAGAGATACAAAGTAACATTGTTTGTAAACATTGTTCAGATGGGAGCTAGAAAGATACAAAGTAACATTGTTTATAAACATTGTTCAGATAGGAGCTAGAACGATACAAAGTACCGTTGTTAATAAATAGTGTTCATGTGGGAGATAGAGAGATACAAAATAACATTGTTTATAAACAGTCTGCTCACATAATTTGCAATAAAAACATCTTTGCCATTCTGAAGCTTCCCTCCAACCACTTTATGCATATTATTTTATATATACTGTGATTCAGTACTTGCCAAATAGGCTGCCGAAATCTCCCTCCACTGAGTCTGGCTGCATCCATGTTAACTGTGGGCAGCTGAAGCTGCTGACTGTTGACTTCCTGGATTTACACAGAGGCACACCTCCAGCTCTGCAGCTCTCATTGGCTCTCTTATGACTCATCTCCCTCCCTGGCAAAATCTCACGAGAGTGAGAGAGAGAGAGCTGTGTATGATGTCATAAGCCTAATGACCAGACAGGAAACAGGAAGTGGGCTGTATAAGGGATTTACTGGCAGAAAAAATAAGTTTTACTATCCAAAGTCAAAACAACGACAAGGGCAGAAGATTTAATAGATGGAAAGATGAAAAAAATTACTGAAGTTTCCACTTTAAATCAAGATGTGTGACATTTGCACTTATTTTCACGCACAAAATTCAGACTTGTGCTTATTACTGATAATTAAATTGTTATTTGGGTGCATTTTGCTAGATGGTAAGAATGTGTTCTGCCCCCCGATAGAGTTCTGCCCACCCGGAATTGTACCCAACTGCTGGTTAAACATTGATTATAAATAAATGAGCTGCTTCAAATCTATTCACCGTGAGCAACGCAATAGCAAGTGCTATTCTACGGTCAGCTATTTGGTGAAGAACAAAAAAAATTGGCGCAGTATTCAACGTGAGTTTAACTTTCCAAAAAATGAGGGTAAAGAACATTAAAATACAGTAAATGCCTGCAGGTTCTGCTGTGATGTCTCCCTCTAGTGGTCAGAATTAGCACTGCGTGCATGAGATGTGACTACAAGAAAACCTCTAAATTATTTTTATTAATAATGAATTAATAATAGTTATTAAATTATTATTATTAATATTATTATTATTTCACGTACTTATATACTGCCATCAATTTACACAGCACTTTACATATAAATTGTGTTCTTAGGAATGAAAATTGTCAAAGGTACAATTATGTATTAGTTTTAAGTCTTTGTAAAATATTACATAAGGAGGATGACCACAGACATAAAAATATGAACATTGTATGGAGGGAGCAATGTTATGCATGTGAGTTTCATATGACTGGCTCAGTGTTCTCTGTACAGCACTGCAGTATATAATATAAATGTATAATAATAATAATAATAATAGTGTGGGACTGTGGTGGGGACATTAGAGTATATTTACACAAAAATAAACAACAACTAAACAAAAACAAGCGTGCTTACATCAGCAAGTAAAGAAAACCATTTCCTGACAAGATAACATAGAAAGAAACATATTTTAATGACAACAAAAAAGAGACCACAAACCCTGAACCTCAACACAATCCAGGCTAAGAAACATTTTGAGATTTAATCGCCATCAGGATGCGATTCTATTAACCCCTCCCCCCACATCATTCACCCCGACTTCCACATCTTTCACCCCGACTTCCACATCTTTCACCCCGACTTCCACATCATTCCCCCCGACTTCCACATCATTCACTCCGACTTCCACATCATTCACCCCGACTTCCACATCATTCACCCCGACTTCCACATCATTCACTCCGACTTCCACATCATTCACTCCGACTTCCACATCATTCACTCCGACTTCCACATCATTCACTCCGACTTCCACATCATTCACTCCGACTTCCACATCTTTCACCCCGACTTCCACATCATTCACTCCGACTTCGACATCATTCACCCCGACTTCCAGATCTTTCACCCCGACTTCCACATCATTCACCCCGACTTCCACATCTTTCACCCGACTTCCACATCTTTCACCCCGACTTCCACATCATTCACCCCGACTTCCACATCATTCACCCCGACTTCCACATCATTCATCCCGACTTCCACATCTTTCAACCCGACTTCCACATCTTTCAACCCGACTTCCACATCTTTCACCCCGACTTCCACATCATTCACCCCGACTTCCACATCATTCACCCCGACTTCCACATCATTTATTCCGACTTCCACATCTTTCACCCCAACTTCCACATCATTCACCCCGACTTCCACATCATTCACCCCGACTTCCACATCATTCACCCCGACTTCCACATCATTCACCCCGACTTCCACATCATTCACCCCGATTTCCACATCATTCACCCCGACTTCCACATCATTCACCCCGATTTCCACATCTTTCACCCCGACTTCCACATCTTTCACCCCGACTTCCACATCATTCACCCCGACTTCCACATCATTCACCCCGACTTCCACATCATTCACCCCGACTTCCACATCATTCAACTCGACTTCCACATCATTCACCCCGACTTCCACATCATTCACCCCGACTTCCACATCATTCACCCCGACTTCCACATCATTCAGCCCGACTTCCACATCTTTCACCCCGATTTCCACATCTTTCACCCCGACTTCCACATCATTCACCCCGACTTCCACATCATTCATTCCAACTTCCACATCATTCATTCCAACTTCCACATCTTTCACCCCAACTTCCACATCTTTCACCCCAACTTCCACATCATTCACCCCGACTTCCACATCATTCACCCCGACTTCCACATCATTCACCCCGACTTCCACATGATTCAACCCGACTTCCACATCTTTCACCCCAACTTCCACACCATTCACCCCGACTTCCACATCATTCACCCCGACTTCCAAATCTTTCACCCCGACTTCCACATCTTTCACCCCGACTTCCACATCTTTCACCCCGACTTCCACATCTTTCACCCCGACTTCCACATCTTTCACCCCGACTTCCACATCATTCACTCCGACTTACACATCATTCACCCCAACTTCAACATCTTTCACCCCGACTTCCACATCTTTCACCCCGACTTCCACATCTTTCACCCCGACTTCCACATCATTCACCTTGCATTCTGCACCAGCCACCCTCATTCCCTTCCCACCTCCCCCATCATCCAATCCATCCCTCACTCCAACCGCACTTCTCCCACGCCGAGGAGGAGGTATTGGCACCACCATATATGCTGGTCCAGCACCCTCCGCTGCCTTCACTACACTAGGAGAAACAATAGATGCAGACACAGACTTGACAACCACACTTTCTGACACTGACTGGGGAACCACAGATTGTGGGGACACCGACACCACAGACTGGGGGGGACACTGACACCACAGACTGGATGGGGGGACACCGACACCACAGACTGGGGGGACACTGACACCACAGACGGCCTCACAGACACAGATTCTGACGGGACAGAGACACTAGGATCCCCTGGTACAACCTCTGCCAACCCAGACTCTTCTCTATCAAGAGGGAAGAATTCCTCCACTATCTCTGGCTTATTATGCAAAGCCTCAGGGCACCGGCTATAAGGGTGACCGACCTTATCACATAGGTTACATTTAATGATGTTCAGTCCCTCGCCAGATGCCCCAGTTCCTGGCACAAAGAGCACTTCTGTTCTGGACAGTTATGCCGCGTACACACGATCATTATTCACGGCGGTTAAAAAACCGCCGTGAATAATGACATTTTAAACGAGGGAACAGCTTGTTCCCCACACACGGTCATTTTTCTCGTCATTTTTTAAAATGACGAGAAAAACGATCGTCTATGGGCTCCGCGGCAGTGTTTCCCTATGGGAAACACTGCCGCGGAAGAAATGTCAGGAAAAACGACGAGAAAAATTAGAACATGTTCTAATTTTTCTCGTCGTTTTTAATGCCGTTTTTCACGTCGTGAAAAATGACAAAAAGACCACACACGGTCGTTTTTCTTGTTGAAAACAAAAAATGTCATTTTTCACGACGTGAAAAATGATCGTGTGTACGCGGCATTAGAGGAGAAATGTCCCTTGACTCCACATTTATGGCACAGCTTAGGTTGACCAGGGTAAAAGACGGTAATCCTATCTCTACCAATAAAGGCAGAGGAGGGCAAATGCTGGACCACCTTCCAACACACACTCAACCTCATTGACACCGACCATCGACCCGTCCAGATTCCTCCATCATCCACAATCTTTTTAGGGGACACAACGTTTCACCAAACCTCCTCAACCAGACCCATAAATCTTCGGGGGGTATAGACTCATTCCTTGTCAGGATAGTCACATTCTTTATCAAGCGCTGACGTGAGACAACTTTGGGGACAAGCCCCTTCCAGTCCAGCTGGCCCCTATATACATGCTCAAACCGCTCCCAAAACAGATCCAGCGATTCTGGACGCACAAATGATAAATCATATTCATAGGAACCAGCCGGACCGATAAGAGCATACATATCCTCCGCCTTAAATCCCATGGCTAGGATCTTATCCACAACCACCCTCCTGATAGGTGGAATATCTTCTCCCTCCCATCTGAGCTGTACCACATTCCTCGTTTATTGGAAGGTGCGTTATGTGAAAGTCGCACAACTGGCTCCCTCCCACCACCAGCAGCATGACTTTGTCCCGACACAGCCTTAGCATAAATACTAACTGGGACAGATGACACATTAACTGGCTGTATAGGAACCTCTGAAATCTGGTTTGGTAAATTACCCACCACTTGATCCTCCCTCCTCCCCTCCAGCACAACAGTCCCACTCACCATAGTTCCAGAAGCACCACAGATACCAGCAGTCCTGTCATCAAGTAAGGTCTTCTGTTTAGAAAAAACACCAGCTGTTTCAGCGTTCATACAGCCCTCCTGCTCTGCAGTTTCAATGTTCATGTGGGACTCCTCCCAGCCAGCAGAAACTTCTCTGTCTTTATACATAACATATTTTCCTGCATTCCCATGATCTTCATCTGATGGGTCGGTGCCACTCAAGGGAGATTCCATTTCTGTAATGGCCTGCAGCAATCCACCATTTTCCTCAACCTCCTCCTGAGATGACCCAAGCCGCTGGGGAGGGAGTGGGGCAGATACTGACTCAGGTGCAACAGATCCTGAGACAGGGGTAGTACTGGGGCCACCATGTGAAGCCACTTCCTTACCCCCCCATCCATACTGTCACCATTACTGTGACATCCACCCTCTGTTGGAATCACTCCTCATTCTCACACTTTTCTCAGAACACAACGCTGCTTTCCTTCAGAGAAGCAACCATCTTCTCCTGCTTTTTCAATGCCTCCTCCAGGGACTTCAGCTTGGATACTTCCCTCTTACTGTTTCCAGACTTACTATGCAGGGATTTATTTTTTCTGAGATCTTCTTTCATGACAGAAAGTTTCTGTTCCTCTTTATTAACGCGGCGAAGTCTGTTCACCACTTTATCCTGGAAGACTGGTAAGGATTCCTCTTGCATAGGTACAGGCCCAGGATCCATTGCAGCTTGAACACAAGGAGTAGGCCTTAGTGTCTCTGGAGAGCCTCCACCTTCATCTCCCCCCACCCACTGCATGGGGGCTGGGGGAGAAGCTACAGGACAGTCCCAGGCTTTATGTTTCCTCTAGCTGAGATCCCAGTAGCGTGAGCCAACAGTACCTTGCAAAACAGCACCACCTGGTGGAGAAGCTCCTCTGGTGCAGAGACTGATGTGACTGGCTCAGTGTTCTCTGTACAGTACTGCACTGCTGTATAAGTCAGAGCTTTATAAATGTGCACACCGATGCTCTCCTTCAGAGAGGTGACCAACTTCTCCTTCTTTTTCAATGCCTCCTCCAGAGACTTCAGCTTGGAGTCTTTCCTCTTACTGCTTCCAGACTTACTGTGCAGGGATTTATTTTTCCTGAAATCTTCTTTCATGACAGCGAGTTTCTGTTCCTCCTTAGTAATGCAGCAAAGTCTTCCCCCCCCCCCCTACTGCATGGTGGTTGGGAGAGAAGCCTGCAGGAGAGGCCCCAAGATTGCTGCTTCTCTCAGCTGAGACCAAAGCAGAGTGAGCCAACAGCACCTAGCAAAATAGCACCACCTGGTGGAGAAGCTCCTCTGGTGCAGAGACTGATGTGACTGTGGTGGGCACTTTAGAGTGTAAGCTCCTCCGGTAGAGAGACTCATGTCAGTGTCTCAGTGTTCTCTGTACAACACTGTGGAACATGTCAGAGCTATATAAATTTATAATAATAATAATAGTGGGTGACTGTGGTGTGGATATTAGAGCGTAAGCTCCTCTACTGCGGAGGCTGATGTAATTGGCTCAATGTTCTCTGTACAGCGCTATGGAACATGTTAGCGCTATATAAATGTATAATAATGGTGTTTGACTGTTGTGGAACATTGAAGTGTAAGCTCTTCTGGTGCAGAGACTGATGTCAATGTCTCATTGTTTTCTGTACAGCACTACAGAATATGCCATAGCTATATAAATGTATAATAATAGCATTAATAATAATAGTGTGTGATGTGGTGGGACATTAGAGTGTAACCTCCTCTGGTCCAGAGACTGATGTGACTGGCTCAATGTTCTGTGTACAGCGCTATGATATATGTCAGGGCACTTTAGAATGTAAGCTCCACTGGTGTAGAGACTGGTGTGACTGGCTCAGTGTTCTTTGTACAGCCCCACGGTATATGTCAGAGCTATATAAATGTATTATAATAGTAATAGGTAATTGTGGTCAGGATATTAGAGTGTAAGCTCCTCTGGTGTAGAGACCAATGTGACAGGCTCTGTGTTTTCTGTACAACACTACAGTATATGTTAGAGAATTATAAATGTATAATTATAACAGTGTGTGATTGTGGTGGGGACATTGGAATGTAGGGTCCTCATGTGCATAGACTGATGTGAATGGTTCACTGTTCTCTGTACAGCGCCCTGGAATATGTCATAATAATAACAGTGTGTGACTGTGGTGGGACATTTGAGTGTAAGCTCCTCTGGTGCAGAGACTTATGTGCATATCTCAGAGTTCTCTGTACAGCACTACATAATATGTCAGAGCTATATAATATGTATAATTAAAATAATAGCAATGTGTGACTGGTAGAACATTAGAGTGTGAGATCCTTTGGTGCAGAGACTGATGTGACTGGCTGAATATTCTCTGTACTGCACTGTGGAATATGTCAGATGTATATAAATGTACTATTATAATAATAATGTAGCGCCCTGTTCCTGAAGAATAGGGGCTATGTGTAAATAGCTCAGAGTGATTGTATAAAGTTGAATTGGCTTCTGTTCTGATTTTGGCTATGTTGTGCGTATTTCTCAATGTTGCCAGTAGGTGTCACTGTTACCACAGGCCAGTGTGAAGAAATACAGCAAGCTGAAGTGCACTGACTATTCTTTCCCCAGAAACAGCCCAGCGGGAGTGTTCTTGCTGCTGTGCATTCTGGGAGAGAATATTTAAGGGGCAGATGCCATGTTTGATTCTCTCTTACATCGGACCCTGCTGGCTCGAGGGTGTGCTCATACGCTCTCTGACCTCATGGCCCTCCTGGCCTAAGGCTTTGTTACTACAAGTGGGCCCAGAAGTCTATCTGGGGCCTGCTTGACTGGAGGTGGTCCTGTGCTGTCTTGCCTGCGCGGAAGAAGCCGAGCAAACTGAGAAGATTCCAGGGGGGGACCTTTGCTGGAGAGGGCCGGATTGAAGGCTGGTCTCTCGGGAAGGGCCTGGTGACTCGTTTGGAGGATGCATCTAAGCTAATCTACCCTCACAGTACTGCCGGATGGCTTAAAGGTTCTGGTACTGTGCAGCTGTCCTACAACTTACTAACTGCTGGCTACAAAATCCTGTGGCAGAGCATTATCCAGGAGTTTTTACGTATCACTAAGTCTGTGGCAGAGTCTTGTCCGTGCATCATACCGGCTGCTAGGTCAGTGTGAGAGGCCTATCCGGTTGTTACAAGATCCAGTGACAGAAAGCTGTTTGTCCTCTGGATCCAAGAAAGTAATTTGTGATCTGAAAATAAGGTATCTGAACTTCCCCTAACCCTCTATCCTTCTACTACTGCAAGTTTGTTTATTAAAGCATTGAAAAAAGACTGAAGTGACTGGCGCTCACATCTGTTTGAAACTTGCTAACATAGACTCTTAGTATGTGCTACGGTGCAAGGTGGGGTAACGGCAGGATCCAAAATTATAATCAGCAGCCCTCTAGGGGGTAGGGTTGCCACCTGTCCAGGATTGACCCGGACAGTTCGGGTTTTGAATCATGTGTCCGGGTTTCAGACCGCTTGAAACCCGGACACATTATTCAGAATGGATTGCAGTTCCCAAAGTAACTGAGTACCACAACACTCAAGTACATAGGTGTGCGCAAGGGCCCCACCCCCATACATGGACAGGAGAGGAGAGATGTCTCAATCTGCTCCTCCTCCTTCTACCCTTACCCCTCTGTCTGCCCACCAACACTCCAATCCCCGTGTTCTGTGCCTCAGGAAAGGGATGGCTGGCTAGAAATTTGAAGCTCAGCATACATTGTGGATGAAAGGTGTGATGCCTGAGCCTCCATCCTCGGGTGAGTGAGCTCACCATCCAATGTCTGTGCATACACTAAGGTAAGGGGGACTCAGATGTAAGGGGTGCCCTGTGGACTCTGTTGTAAGGGGGGCTTTGGGAACCTTGATTTAAGGGGGAATGCTGGGAACTCTAAAGTAAGTGGGAGCTTTGGTGAGATGAAACACCCCTACCTCAGAGTTCTCCTTTACACCGCATTCGCCCTTAAAAAAAATTGCCGTGCATGGCTAAAGTCTTCGGGTTTGGCTTGAAGAAAAGGTGGCAACCCTACTAGGGGGTATGGCTACAATAATAATAATGGATGACTGTGGCCAGGATATTAGAGTGTAAGCTCCTCTGGTGTAGAGAGCAATGTGACCGCACTCTGTACTACACTGCGGAATATGTCAGAGCTATATAAATGTATACAATAAATGTGATACACTTCTAATGCTCCTTGATTTTTTCCCACTCTGGATACATGAGAACTCCGGGGTCCCTGGCTCGGCCAGTCTCTGAGGATCCTGGAACCGGCTCCTGTCACAAAGCCATTACTTGTTTAGAACTGAAATTATTCTCCAAATAAAGAAAAAAAAATCAACAGCTCCCGTGTCCACGCTTCATCTCTCTTTCAATTACATTTTCTCTGACCTTCAGGCAGTCACTTTTGGTGCCAGTCACCAGATCCTGCATGGAATGTGATATGTTCTCCTGGAATAGATGGGGACTGGTCCGGGACCGGGGGGGGGGGGGGGGCTCAGACTGTCCCAAGATTGCCTGCAGGAATTATACAGTTTGGAAAGCTAAACTGGAAATCTAGTTTTGTCCTTGGAACTATAAAACTAAGAGGCATTAGACAGCCAATAAACCATAAAGAATTGTAAAGAATCAATTAGGCTTATTAACTTGAAACAATGTAATGTATTCATAAAAAATTTGCATAGACACGCATGAAAGTGCACGTATAATTGTTCTGTGAAAATGGGGAAAAATAATGAATGTTACCAGACCATTTCCTGTGCTGGTTTAATGTTTTTCATTGCTTCAAAATACCACATTTGGCCTCTAGATGGCGATAAATTATCATAGCGCCATCTAGTGGCAAAATGCTGTATTCTCAATCTGTTCAATCAGAGCATGCCTTGTATTCATTGAAAAAAGAAGAAAATACAAGGCATTCTGTGAATGGTGACAGTGCCAAACCAGCGATCCCCTGTGTTCGGTTTGCGGAGAGAAGCCGCTCTCACAGAACTTGAGCAGAACCTGGGAGATTGCAGCTAATACTAATGTAGCGCTACCCCCAGTTAAGAGAGCCGCTGGATTTGTTTTCGGGCCCTGTGTACAGCACCACCAACCCCCGGCAATCTGCTCGACCCACCCTGGCACAGTTAGCCTAGGGCAGTGGTTCTCAACTCCCGTCCTCAGGACCCACTAACAGGCCAGGTTTGCAAGATAACTGAAATACATCACAGGTGATATAATTTGCTGCTCAGGGATTGCAGTATTCTAGTCTGCATCTCTCCAAGGTAATACTTAAAACCTGGCCTGTTAGTGGGCCCTGAGGACAGGAGTTGAGAACCACTGGTCTAGGGGTTATATTTTTATCATAACCAATTGGTATTGTAAAGGCACCCTCTTTACAGTAAAACAACACACAAATATTAAAGATTAAATAGAACAGTTTTACTTTGGTTGAAAAAGGCTTAAGCAGAATATAATCCACACAACCGGCTTGCAGAGCCCTGCAGCAATCAATATAGCACACAATAATGGCGCTGCGCGGTAATCCAACACGAGGAAGCTATTATGGTATACACGCCCTGTGACGCACTAAACAATATTCTATCTCTCCACCCTGGCCAGGCCTGACCCAGAATAAATCTCAGTCCTCCCTATAGGGATTTCTTCGCATGTAAACTTTCGGTGGTGCACTTGATGAATAGTATTTGTAATCCACAAACTGGCAATCACTAAGAACACTATGCTGGGGGGACACTTCAACTCTGTCCTGCTACCGGTCCCCCAGTGGAACAACAAGCAAACGATCGGTGAGCCACGGCAGTCTATAGGCCTAGAATCTGTAAAGTCTATTTGAATGAGCAAGTGCTCGCTCACCACTCCGGGCGCGATCCCAGCCCGGGACTTCCACCTGCTGTGTCTCCGCACACAGCGTCTGCAACGATCGGGTCCCCGATCCAACTGATGTCCTCACTCGACCAGTCTGGTGCCACCCAGGCTCCGCAGCGGGGTGGAATGCTCTTTGGAAGTTGCGCAAGGCCCAGGCTTCAGGCCTTGTACTCAAGCAGATCCGCACAGGAAGAAGCTCTTGCTTGCAGTGCGGTGTCCAAAGAGGCCGAGCTCTGCCTCGCCTCCTCCTTAAATAACCCCTCCCATGAGTCTCTGCGGTGGCCAACTGAGGTTCTGGGTAATGTAGTCCCGGGGCCTTAAAGGAGACCCCGCTACACTAACTATTACAATGATTGTCAGCTTTCCCAGCGATCCCTCAGGTATGGGATATGCATACATACACTGTGTGCCAAGCTGGACCAAATTAACTATGCAATAAAGATCATTCCTGGAGTTCAGCTTTGAGGATGAATTGCTCCATAGTGCCTGCAATAACAGAGGTCAGTGAGGGCTTGTTTTAACCACTTGCTGACCAGCCTCTGTCATTATACTGCGACAAGGTGGCACGAACCCGCAAATCACCGCAGCTGTACTTCGGGTCGGGAACTTGCTATCGTAGGCGCGCTCCCATTGGCCAATCAGCGGGTCCGCAAGACTAGGTGTCCGCCGGCCACCCACGATCGTTCCCCGCAGTGACATAACGGGGATCCTCCTGTGTAAACAAGGTAAATCTCCGTTCTGACAGGGGAGATCACACAGATCCTGTCTTTCTGCTAAGCAGGAAGACGGATCTGTGTGTTTCCCCTGGCAGTCCATCCCCCATACAGTTAGAAAACACCTGCAGGTAACACATTTAAGTGTGTATTGAGTATTTGAATAGGTACACCAGGGATGGCCTGCAGTGAGATGTATCTGCACAAAGCTGGGATGTATATATACACTGAATATTCTGCAGCTAACTGAATCAACTGCCTGCCTGTAGTATATTAGGAAGAGAACAACAGGAACGGTCTGCAATGAGATCTAGCTGCACACTGTGTACAGGATACAGTACTGAATATTCTGCAGCTAACTGAATCAACTGCCTGCCTGTAGTATATTAGGAAGAGAACAACAGGAACGGTCTGCAGTGAGATCTAGCTGCACACTGTGCACAGGATACAGTACTGAATATACTGCAGCTAACTGAATCAACTGCCTCCCTGTAGTATATTAGGAAGAGAACAACAGGAACGGTCTGCAGTGAGATCTAGCTGCACAGGATACAGTACTGAATATACTGCAGCTAACTGAATCAACTGCCTGCCTGTAGTGTATTAGGAACAGTACACCAGGAACGCTCTGCAGTGAGATCTAGCTAAACTGTATACAGTCTATATAAATATATATATTGTGACAGCAGGAAGGTAAAGTCACCTGGTTGCATCCAGGGGGGTAGATATATTTCGCCCAGATTCAGGCTTTACGCCGACTTATACAACTAGGTGGAGAGTTGTATAAGCCCAGCTGAGGCTAGTGGGCTCATGGATGACTCATACCTCTAGGGAGAGTGTGGGGCGTCGTGCAGACAGGGAGTTGATGAGACCAGCTGAAGCTTGTCAGCTCATTTAGGCCTCTATAAGAACTCCCAGCTTCATTAGATGTTAGCTCATGCCTGGACCCAGACCTGTGTGGACTGTCTAGGGAGAGTGAACCCCTGTGCGGTGAGACAAAGCCTGTGTGGCTATTTGCTTGGACATTTAAAACCAGGGACTTAGGGACTAGGACAGCACTAGGCTGATCCCAGTTGTTAGTTAGGAAACCTGTATGTTTAGTCAGAGGTCAAGTTGACCAGGATTTATTTTGTTTATGTTTATTTTGCTTTGCTGTGTTTTGTCACTGTAAATAGAAAATAAACCGCACCTTTTTGATTTTGAAAACCACAACCTCCGTTTGCTGGGCCTGTTTTGTGTGGGGAGTCCATCTCGGGGGTCACACACACCCGCTGCCGAGCTAACCCCCTCACAGTTGGTGGAGAATGCGGGCAGTTTTTTTTTAAGCCAGCATGGAGGAGATACTGAAGCAGCTGGCTCTAGCAAATGCCAATCAACAGCAGACAAATGCAGGTTTGCAAAAGAACTTTGCAGCCCAGCAGCAAGCTCATCAACAGAGCCTTGACGCCCAGCAGCAGACAAACGCAACTTTGCAACAGAGTCTGGAGGCTCAGCAACAAGCCCAGCAGCAATCTGAGGCCCGCTTCATAGACCTGTTGCAGAAGCAAGAGCAGAGACTACAACAACAGATGGAAGCAGCAATGCAGCAACGTCCGCAGACCAGTGAGGAAAGCCGTCCCACTAATACCGCGTCCTTTGGGGTGAGTCGTTTATTGACAAAAATGACTGGAGAGGATGATCCAGAGGTATTTTTGACCACATTTGAAAGGACCGCTGAAAGAGAAAAGTGGCCTGAGGAGCAGTGGGCTGGACTGGTGGCTCCTCTGTTAACTGGTGAATCGCAGAAAGCTTACTATGACCTAGAGCCTAACCAAGCAAAAGACTATGTGATGCTAAAAGCTGAAATATTGGCAAGGCTGGGTGTCACCCAGGCTGTCCGGGCTCAGCGTGTGCATAACTGGACTTTCCAGCTTGGAAAACCCCCCAGGTCTCAAATGTATGATCTCATTCACCTGAGCAGAAAGTGGCTACAGCCAGAGACTTTGTCCGCACCAAAGATTGTGGAACGTGTTGTAATGGATCGGTTTTTGAGAGCTCTTCCTACTGCCATCCAAAAGTGGGTAAGCCATGGAGACCCAGAGACGGCCGATGGTCTTGTGGATCGTGTGGAGAAATACTTGGCTACAGAGAACCTGACGGCCTCTTCCAGAGACACTCGGACTTTCCACCCTAAGACCAGACCATCCCCAGGGGCGGATAAGAGGATTCCAAGGGGTGAAGGTGGAGAGAGTGAGAGAGTGGGAGCTCTACCCCAAGTTTGGCGAGAACAGCCTGGGAAATCAGCGGCTCAAGAGGCCGCAAGAAGGATCGTTTGCTACCGCTGCCGGCAAGCGGGACATATTGCAGCCAATTGCCCGGTTGTGGGGGAACCCATGCAGTGTGACTTTCTGACGGGCAGACGTCAGTCGCTGTGTGCGACAGTCGCATGCACTGCCATTCGAGGAACTGAGAAACATTTATGCAAAATGTGTGTTAATGGTAGAAATGTTGTGGTATTGCTGGATTCAGGTAGCCTTGTGACCCTGATAAAGGCTGAGTTAGTTAAAACAGAGGTCTCTGGGAATAGCAAGGTAGCGGTTATTTGTGTGCATGGGGACACCCGAGAGTATCCAGTGACTACAGTGTGTTTCGAGACCCCCAAAGGTACCCTCTCTCATCCAGTGGGCTTAGTATCTCAGTTACCGCATGACGCCATTGTGGGAAGGGATTTTCCGAAGTTCTGGGAACTGTGGGATGATCCTGAGCCCCCCACTGGTGCCCCTATGTACCAGGAATGTGATAGCCAGAACTCCCCTGAGAGTGGTGAGGACTCTCCGGAATTTCCCTTATCAGTATTGGCAGGGGAGACTCAAGAAACTGGAGAGGAGCCCACCTCCTCAGACGAAAACCTACCGTCTGTGGAGTTTTCTGATCTTGAGGTTCACAGGGAAAACTTTGCCACAGAACAGTTGAAAGACCCCGCCCTAATAAAGGCACGGGAAAACGTAGTGAAAATAGATGGCGAGTTAGTGAACCCAGATAATACCTGCACTTACCCATACTTCAGCGTAGAGAAGGACCTACTGTATCGGGTGGCAAAAAGGGCAGAAGAAACCGTTGAGCAGCTTGTGGTGCCCAAACCTTACAGGAAGTTGGTGTTGGAGTTGGCCCATGGGCACATTCTTGGAGGTCATCTGGGGACAGAGAAAACCCGAGAGAGGGTATTACAGAGATTCTATTGGCCGGGGGTGATGAAGGACATAGAAAATTATTGTTCCTCCTGCCCTGTGTGTCAGAGGTCGGCCCCGATGCCACATTTCCGTAGCCCGCTGGTCCCTCTACCCATCATTGAGGTCCCGTTTGAGAGGATCGCCATGGATTTGGTAGGTCCTATAATCAAGTCCGCTAGGGGGCACCAGTACATATTAGTTATAATGGACTATGCCACCCGTTATCCAGAAGCGATCCCTCTCCGAAATACCTCGGCCAAAACCATAGCCAAAGAGCTATCTCTTGTGTTTAGCCGGGTGGGTATTTGTAAAGAACTGCTTACGGACCAAGGTACACCCTTTATGTCCCGGGTTATGAAGGAGCTGTGTAAATTGTTCAAAGTGACGCAATTACGTACATCTGTGTATCACCCCCAAACCGATGGGCTGGTTGAAAGGTTCAACAAAACCCTAAAACAAATGTTGAAGAAAGTGGTGGATAGAGATGGAAAGGATTGGGACTGTCTACTTCCTTATCTGATGTTTGCTATTAGGGAGGTGCCCCAATCCTCTACGGGATTCTCCCCCTTTGAGTTACTGTATGGGAGACACCCAAGAGGGCTGTTGGATATTGCCAAGGAAACTTGGGAAAGTGAGAGTTCTCCCCACAGGAGTGTGATTGAGCATGTCGCCCTGATGCAAGACCGAATTGCACAGGTAATGCCCATCGTGAAGGAACATTTGGCCCAAGCGCAGTTAGCACAGCAGAGAGTGTACAACCGTGGAGCCAAGACCCGTACCTTTTCCCCGGGGGATAGGATACTGGTACTTGTCCCTACGGTTGAAAGTAAATTCCTTGCCAAATGGCAAGGCCCCTACGAGATAATGGAAAAAGTGAGCGAAGTGAATTACAAGGTCAGACAACCAGGAAGGCGAAAGCCCGAACAGATCTATCACGTTAATCTGTTGAAAGCCTGGAGGGATAGAGAGTCCCTAGTCGCAGACACTTGGTCACCAGCTCAAACTGGTTGCGTGATTCCTGAGGTTGGAATAGCAGCCACCTTGTCACAACCCCAACAACAGGAGGTTAAGGAGTTTGTGCTTTGCAACAAGGAGGTATTCTCTGAGCTGCCGGGACAAACATCTGGGGTAGAGCATGACATCATTACCCCGCCCGGTGAAAGGGTGAAGTTAAAACCCTATCGGATCCCAGAGGCCCGACGGGAGGCAATACGGGAGGAAGTACAGAAAATGCTGAACTTAGGGGTGATAGAGGAGTCCCAAAGTGATTGGTCTAGTCCCATTGTGTTGGTGCCTAAACCGGATGGGAGCTGGCGATTTTGTAACGATTTTCGTCAGTTGAACAAAGTTACAAAATTTGACACCTACCCCATGCCACGTATAGATGAGTTGATCGACCGGCTGGGAAAAGCCCGATACATGACGACTCTTGACCTCACAAAAGGGTATTGGCAAATCCCCCTGGCCAAGTCGGCCAAAGAGAAAACCGCATTTGTAACCCCAGACGGGGCGTTCCAATATAAAAGAATGCCGTTCGGGTTACAGAATGCGCCGGCCACATTCCAGCGGAAAATGGACCAGATGCTGAGGCCCCATCGGAAGTATGCTGCGGCTTACCTGGATGACATAATTGTCCATAGCACAGATTGGGCCTCACATCTGCCAAAAGTGCAAGCAGTCCTGGACTCTGTTCGGGAAGCGGGGTTTACGGCTAACCCCAAGAAGTGTACCATTGGGCAGGAGGAGGCCAAATATCTTGGGTACACCATTGGGAGGGGAGTAATAAAACCCCAACTCAACAAAGTCGAGGCCATCCAGAGTTGGCCACGTCCCAACAGCAAGAAGCAGGTACGAGCCTTTCTGGGAATCGCTGGGTATTATCGGCGATTCATTCCCCACTTTGCTTCTAAGGCTGTGCCCCTAACCAACCTGACGAAGGGGAAAGGGTCGGTCATGATTAAATGGACCCCCGAGGCTGAGGTAGCATTCCAATTCTTGAAACAAGCCTTATGTAGCCAGCCAGTGTTGTACTCACCCGACTTCTCTAAAGACTTTGTCGTACAAAGTGATGCGTCAGATGTGGGGTTAGGAGCAGTATTGTCCCAGGTCTGGAACGGGGAAGAGCACCCAGTCATTTACCTCAGCAGGAAGTTGAAGTCCCATGAGGTAAATTACGCCACCGTTGAAAAGGAGTGTTTAGCGGTGAAGTGGGCTCTAGATTCCCTTCGGTACTACCTGCTAGGTAGGCACTTTGACATGGTTACGGATCACGCTCCGTTAAAGTGGATGGCTCAAAACAAGGAGACAAATAGAAGAGTAAATAGGTGGTTCCTGGCCCTCCAGGAATTCAACTTCACAGTAAAGCATCGCCCTGGCGTTCAAATGGGGAATGTGGATGCTTTGTCTCGAGTACATGAATGCCTGATTGCTGGTGTTCCAACCCCGAGGTTAAAACAAGAGGGGGGGGTATGTGACAGCAGGAAGGTAAAGTCACCTGGTTGCATCCGGGGGGTAGATATATTTTGCCCAGATTCAGGCTTTACGCCGACTTATACAACTAGATGGAGAGTTGTATAAGCCCAGCTGAGGCTAGTGGGCTCATGGATGACTCATACCTCTAGGGAGAGTGTGGGGCGTCGTGCAGACAGGGAGTTGATGAGACCAGCTGAAGCTTGTCAGCTCATTTAGGCCTCTATAAGAACTCCCAGCTTCATTAGATGTTAGCTCATGCCTGGACCCAGACCTGTGTGGACTGTCTAGGGAGAGTGAACCCCTGTGCGGTGAGACAAAGCCTGTGTGGCTATTTGCTTGGACATTTAAAACCAGGGACTTAGGGACTAGGACAGCACTAGGCTGATCCCAGTTGTTAGTTAGGAAACCTGTATGTTTAGTCAGAGGTCAAGTTGACCAGGATTTATTTTGTTTATGTTTCTTTTGCTTTGCTGTGTTTTGTCACTGTAAATAGAAAATAAACCGCACCTTTTTGATTTTGAAAACCACAACCTCCGTTTGCTGGGCCTGTTTTGTGTGGGGAGTCCATCTCGGGGGTCACACACACCCGCTGCCGAGCTAACCCCCTCACAATATATACAAAGCCTGGAATGTATATATATACTAAATATACTGGAGCTAACTGAATCAGCTGCCTGCTCAATCTATCTAAATGAAATGAAATTACACTCTCTCTCTCTCCGCCGGAAAACACTACAGAAGGCCGACGTGCAGGCGGCATTATATGGTGTGGGGCGTGTACTTAATCCCCTGAGCCATGATTGGCCAAAGGCACCCTGCCTTTGGCCAATTATGGCTCTCTGTGCTGACGGTGCTGTGATTGGCCAAAGCATGCGGGTCATAGTGCATGCTTGGCCAATCATCAGCCAGCAATGCACTGCGATTACGCAGTGCATTATGGGTCATGACGCGCCGCTCGAATTTGGTGCGAACGGCCCATAATATTCGATCTTCGCCGAACGATCGAACAGCCAGTGTTCGAGTTGAACTCATGTTCGACTCAAACTCGAAGCTCATCCCTACTTGGTGCCTTCCCCCTGCTTCTGCTCCCTTCCGGCCAATATGATAACTTCTCCTCTAGGACAATCAGGTCTTAAGACCCACTTCCTGATTGGCGGGGGAGGAGAAACAGGAAGACAATAGCCAATATTAATTCGCTATTGTCACACAAATGTGGGCCCACCCTTTTTTGAAGCCAATTAGAGCCTCAGGCTCTAATCATGTGCTTCAAAAAAATCCCCATTGGAATCCATTGCTTCCGGCACCCTCCATGTTTGCATGGATTAAGGGGGGTGCCCCATGTGCCCCCAATGGAGCAGCCGCCACTAGTCCAAACCAAGTTCTGCCTTGTGCTCCGTTTTGTGTGTTTTCCTGACGATCAGCGGGTGCCGGCGGACATCTATTCGCCGTCACCCGCTGACTGGCTCCTGCTGTAAGAAAAGCGGCGGCGCGGCAGCAGGGAGAACGCCCGCCCCCCTACCCGGAAGTGCCAGATAACGTACTAGGCACGTGATCTGGCACAGAAAAGTCGCTTTGCTCGTGATGCAGTCGGCAAGTGGTTAAAATTGTAATAAAAAAAAAATGTAATAAAAATGTAATAAAACAATGAAATCTCAGTTCTGGGTGGATGGATCCTTCAACTGCTGATCTCGGGCTCCCATCCCCAACCCCGATCTGTCATGTCCTTCGCTCCTTTCCAGCCGCACACAGCTCAACCTTCTAATGATAGCTGTTTGGTGATGTAAATCAATGCAGCGCGGGATTGGAGGCTCTGCCTACCTCTGATGAGAGAACATTTGGCTCAGACTTGTCTGCTGAGTAATGTTAAATGATACAACAATCACAGCTTGTCATGTGACAAACGCAGTGACCCCGCATCGGCCGCCAAATGATACACAGATGAGAGTTCTCTCTACCGGTGACTCAGTTACTTTATGTGCCAACAAGGAGCTTTTAGGTGCCAATTGGTCTTTTTTTTCCATCACAAAGAATATGGTTGCCCTGGTAACAAAGAGCCAGAGCGATGATAATACAATCACAATAAGATTAGCGGGGCAACGCATTTTAAGACAAAGATCAAAGTTATCCAAACCTCATGCATATTAAAGAGGGGAAATGTCACTTTAGCTGCCTGCAGGAGGATGACACCCTGCTGGGGCGAAAGAGCAGAAAATAAGGCAGCCCTATTATTATAATTATTACCATATTATTATTATTATTATTATTATTATTATTATTTCTAATAATATTATTGACTGCTTACATTATTTTTTTTATTTAAAAAAAAAAAAAATTCCCCAAAAACATCCCTACATTGATGTAGTGTGAGGGCATGGGTAGTTAAAAGGTCCTGAGGCACCTCTATTGGTATTATACCTATTCTTTGTATTATTATTATTATTATCTTCTTACATTATTTATTTTTATTTTAAAATCCTTCCTCAGGAAGCCCCCTACATTGCTGTGGAATGGGGGCTTGGGTAGTAAAAGGGTCCTTAGTTACCTCTATTATTATTATCGTTGTTATTATTATTATTATTATTATTAATATTATCTTTTTACATTTTATTTATTTTTTTGTTAAAAAAATACCCCCCCCCCCAAAAGACCCTTAATTTGATGTATATTGGGAGCTTAGGTCGGTAGAGGGTCCATGACCACCTCAATTATTATTATTGTTATTATTATTATTGTTATTATCCTCTTACTTTTTTTTTTGTTAAAAAATTCCTTCCCCCCAAAAGACCCCTACTTTAAAGTAGGTTGGGAGTTGGGTGTTTTTTTTTTGTTGCTTAATTGTTTGTTATAAAATTTTGCAAACAGGTAATTTTTCTCCTTCACTGATGTGCGCTGATGAGGTGGCACTGATGGGCACTGATATGTGGCACTGGTGGGCACTGATGAGGCGGCACTGATAGGCAGCACTGATGGGCACTAATGGGCACTGATGAGGGGGCACTGATAGGTGGCACTGTTGCGCACTGATGAGGTGGCACTGGTGGACATTGATAGGCGGCACTGAAGGCCACTGATAGGCAGCACTGAGGGGGAACTGGGCACTGATAGGTGGCACTGATGAGGCAGCACTGGTGGGCACTGATGAGGCGGCGCTGATGGGCACTGATAGGTGGCACTGACGGGCACTGATAGGTGGCACTGATGGGCACTGGTAGGCGGCACTGATGGGCACTAGTAGGCGGCACTGATGGGCACTGATAGGTGGCACTGATGGGCACTGGTAGGTGGCACTGTTGGGCACTAGTAGGCGGCACTGATGGGCACTGATAGGCAGCACTGATAGGTGACACTGATGAGGAGGCAGTGATGGGCACTGATTGGCAGCCCTGGTGGGCACTGATAAGCAGCACTGGTGGGCACTGCTGGGACTGCCCTGATTATCAGTGTAGATCTCCCTTTAACAGAAGCCAGTTATCGGCTCTCCTCTCCTCGTGCTGTGAGCGTGAGGAAAGGAGTGCCGATAACCTGCTTCTGTTTACATCAAGATCAGCTGTCATTGGGCACAGCTGATCACATGGTCAAGGGCCACTTTGATTGGCCCTTTACCCCGATCTGTGATCAGCTGAGACCTGCGAGATCACAGGAGGACATCATACGATGGCCTCCTGGCAAAGTAAGCCCGCGCTGTAGCCGTATAGCGCAGGCGGGAAGTGGTTAAAGTAGTGCCACGCCGAATAGCAAAAAATGTCCCAATCATAAAGGGGGTAAAATCTTTCAGAGCTCAGGTGGTTAACGGGGGGGGGGGGGCACAGACAGCAAGAAAAACTGTCAGGGGTTCCAACCCCCCACCACTCTATCCAAAACGAAAATAAAAAGTTTTGCCTTTAGTTATATTTTAACCTTCGAATCTTCTCTCCCATTCAGATGCTGAACTGGAAACATTTGGCTTTTGGTCGACCGTTCCAAGTTTGGGTGCCACAGGTGGGCAAAACAAAGTTTTCTTTGGAAAATCAAGAAAAAAAGTTTCCTCCCGTCCCTCGGAGCCGCGCATGGTTGTAATTATCTTTACCATAACGATGCAGGTTTTTTAATAATGCATCAGATATAAATGAACGTATTCTTCGTCGGCTGGCCCGGCGCCCAGACATTTGGAAATGCTAAGATGCCGAGATTCCTTTACAATATCTTTTTTCCCCACAAACAAAAAAAAATATATATATTTATCTATCTGGAGCGATGCCATGGAAATCAATTTGTAAATATAATCCCGCTATTTATTAATGTAATAGAGGAGAATGAAATCAATATGTTGTAGAGGAAATATTCCGAAGATCTTCTTTCATGATAGCATCTTGAGGGTGTTCTTGTCCTGACGAGTTATGACGGATCGGCTTTGGCAATCTTTGCTGCCATCTCCTGGCGATGGACGGCGGGAAGCCGCAGAAAAAGAAAACAAACACAGGAGTGAAATGGGAGAAAAGGTTTTCGGTGAATATCTCCGGAGTGATCGGCAGGAAGGAGACCAGCCTGGAGGTTTTTTGGACACCGGTCCAGATAGATTCCTGTTCCAAAGCGGTTTAACAGGCAAACATCTTTTTAATAATATAAAAAAAAACACATAAAAATAAATAAAAAAAATGTAACAAAAATAAAATAAAAACCAAATATATATATATATATATATATTAATAAACCCCCCCCCCAAAAAAAAAAAAAAAAATATATATATATATATATATATATATATATATATATATATATATATATATAAATACAGTATCTGTATTCATATACAAAAGTGAGTACACCCCTCACATTTTTGTAAATATTTTCTTCTATCTTTTCATGTGACAACACTGAAGAAATGACACTTTGCTACAATGTAAAGTAGTGAGTGTACAGCTTGTATAACGGTGTAAATTTTCTGTCCCCCTTAAAATAACTCAACACACAGCCATTAATGTCTAAACCGCTGGCAACAAAAGTGAGTACACCCCTAAGTGAAAATGTCCAAATTGGGCCCATTTAGCCATTTTTCCTCCCCAGTGTCAGTGACTCGTTAGTGTTACAAGGTCTCAGGTGTGAATGGGGAGCAGGTGTGTTAAATTTGGTGTTATCACTTTCACTCTCTCATACTGGTCACTGGAAGTTCAACATGGCACCTCATGGTGAAGAACTCTCTGAGGATCTGAAAAAAATAATTGTTGCTCTACATAAGGATGGCCTAGGCCAGTGATGGTGAACCTTGGCACCCCAGATGTTTTGGAACTATATTTCCCATGATGCTCAACTACACTGCAGAGTGCAAGAGCATCATGGGAAACATAGTTCCAAAACATCTGGGGTGCCAAGGTTCACCATCACTGGCCTAGTCTATAAGAAGATTGCCAAGATGCTGAAACTGAGCTGCAGCACGGTGGCCAAGACCATACAGCGGTATAACAGGACAGGTTCCCCTCAGAACAGGCCTTGCCATGGTCCACCAAAGAAGTTGAGGTCACGTGCTCAGCGTCATATCCAGAGGTTGTCTTTGGGAAATAGATGTATGAGTGCTGCCAGCATTGCTGCAGAGGTTGAAGGGGTGGGGGGGTCAGCCTGTCGGTGCTCAGACCATACGCCGCACACTGCATCAAACTGGTCTGCATGGCTGTCGTCCCAGAAGGAAGCCTCTTCTAAAGATGATGCACAAGAAAGCCTGCAAACAGTTTGCTGAAGACAAGCAGACTAAGGACATGGATTACTGGAACCATGTCCTGTGGTCTGATGAGACCAAGATAAACGTATTTGGATCAGATGATGTCAGGCGTGTGTGGCGGCAACCAGGTGAGGATTACAAAGACAAGTGTGTCTTTCCTACAGTGAAGCATGGTGATGGGAGTGTCATGGTCTGGGGCTGCATGAGTGCTGCCGGCACTGGGGGGCTACAGATCATTGAGGGAACCATGAATGCCAACATGTACTGTGACATAATGAAGCAGAGCATGATCCCCTCCCTTCAGAGACTGGGCCGCAGGGTAGTATTCCAACACGATAACCACCCCAAACACACCTCCAAGACCACCACTGCCTTGCTAAAGAAGCTGAGGGTAAAGGTGATGGACTGGTCAAGCATGTCTCTAGACCTAAACCCTATTGAGCATCTGTGGGACATCCTCAAACGGAAGGTGGAGGAGCGCAAGGTCTCCAACATCCACCAGCTCCGTGATGTCGTCATGGAGGAGTGGAAGAGGACTCCAGTGGCAACCTGTGAAGCTCTGGTGACCTCCATGCCCAAGAGGGTTAAGGCAGTGCTGGAAAATAATGGTGGCCACACAAAATATTGTTACTTTGGGCCCAATTTGGACATTTTCACTTAGGGGTGTACTCACTTTTGTTGCCAGCGGTTTAGACATTAATGGCTGTGTGTTGAGTTATTTTGAGGGGACAGCAAATTTACACTGTTATACAAGCTGTACACTCACTACTTTACATTGTAGCAAAGTGTCATTTCTTCAGTGTTGTCACATGAAAAGATAGAAGAAAATATTTACAAACATGTGAGGGGTGTACTTACTTGTATGAGATACTGCATATATTTATAGATATAAATAATAATAGAATAAAAATAGAAATAAGAAAAAATAAATGTTCCCTATGTGATGAGAAAAAGAAAGTTAAGTAAAAAAAAAAAAACTTGATGGACTTGTGTCTTTTTTTTCAACCTCACCTACTAAGTAACTATGTATAAGTAACTATGTACACACAAAGCGCATAAATTCCCCCACCCAAAATAAATAAATCTGCACGTACGAATGTAAACGCATGTGTCGGGGGTGCCTATGATTGAAAACGTCGATTGCGATACACATGTTACATATCGCTGCGCACGCCAAACTGAGAGCAATAATTCTATCACCAGACCTCCTCCGTAACACTAAACTGATGACCTATAGGGGGACTTTTGTAGCATCACCTATAGAAAATATAGGGTACTGAGGTTTGTCGCCATTTCGGGGACGCACACAAATTTAAGGTTTGTCATGTTGCGTATCTATTTACTCGGTGTAACCTCGCCTTTTATATTTTACCAAAAAATGTGGGCAATTTATTGCGTTTCTTTGCCCTAAAATCCACTTTAGTGTGTTTCTTACTGAAATTTTGCATTTCATAGACCTTTGCGGGTAATATCGTGTGACATAAACAATAGAACTTCCACAATTTTTTTCTCTAGGGTGTCAGCTTTCAGAAAATATTTAATATCTGTGGGCTTTGTATAATCTTCAGGCATAAAATATTTTTTTTTTAAATGTGTGTACAAAAAAAAAAAAAAAAAACGCAAAAATGGCTCTGGCAGCGAAAAGGTTAAGGACCCGCCCACCAATGGAGGAAGAGGATCTGACCGACAATGATGCCCAAATATAGTCAGTGTGACCATATTTGGGCAGTGACATCACTGCTATCCCCACCCCTTTGTCAAGGGCTCCTGGCCATGTAAGTCAATGTGTTGGCGACGGCAGCAGTTGCTAGGGACACGGCAGGCGCTCCCATAGGAAGCATTGACAGCGGGAAGCTGTCATATATAGAAGGGGTAGAAATGATGCTTCTATATATGATGCTCAGCTCCTGATGAATAGGTGGCTGAATGGGCAAAAAAAAAAAAAATCGCTATTTCTGGTGCTTTCCTGATTCGGTGACAACCGCGCCCGTCATTTCCTGCAAGGGTGTCACTGGGTCAGTAGAGGAGGAGCGAGGGGAAGGCTTTTAATTTCTTTTTCTGTTCTTCTCACATCCTCTTCCAGGTAGAATGCTGTTTGACAACGCTCTGTCCTCTCCCAGTTGTTCTTTTGCGCTGTTACCCTGTCACCCAGGCTTCCCGATGGAGACCACAAGAGGGCGTCTCAACACACATGTATCAGGCAATGGTCTGCTATTGTCACCATCAGGAAACCCACCCTGAGAAATTCCACGCAGCCACCCCCTGGAGTGTATGTGGGCAGGACGTGGCTGCAGAAGATCAACAGCACTGCGCAAAGGATGAAAAAAATTTAAAATAAAATTTATTGGACAAAACATATTGCTAAGAAAACAAAGGGGTGTATTTATATAAAATTTGCAGAGCTTTTCATCCTGGGAAACTGCATATACATTAGAACAAAATCGAATATTATTGGGCTATTTTCTTTCCAGGTTGAATGTTATTCTTCTTCATACAGAATAGAGTGAATCAGGAAAAATTGCTTTAACCCCATCTCCCTTTCTACTTTTGTTCTCCTATTTCCTTCCCTTTTGAGCCCCCATGCTAAATATTTAATGTTTGTTTTTGGAATCTTATATATATAGATATATATAATTATTTTTTGTTTGTTTTTTGTTTTAACAACAATATCCATGTTGTTAATTGTATTTTTTTTATTTATTTTTTATTTATTTTTTTGCACCTATGGTTACTTACCTAAGCTTTTTTTCTTTTATTTTTTTTTCTTTCTGTAAATTTTTATGATAAAAATCTCAATAAAAAAAAAAAAAATATATATATATATATATATATATATATATATATAAAAGCTTTATGGCCACTAGATGGAGCTCATTGTTGTAGAATATAAATATGAATCTACTATGATTAATTTACTATGATTACTTTATAGTAATTTAGAGAAATCTCATTTATGGGTACTTACCTAAATATATATTTTTTTCCTTTCTGTAAATTTTTATGATAAAAATTTCAATAAAAATATATAAAAAAATGCTTTATGGACATTAGATGGAGCTCATGGTTGTAGAATATAAATATTAATCTACTATGATCCATTTATAGTAGAAATCTTAATAAACATATATTTTTTAAATGCTTTATGGCCATTAGATGGAGCTCATGGTTGTAGAATATAATTATTAATCTACTATGATTAATGATTTTTTCTTTGCACTTATGGTTACTTACCTAAGCTTTTTTCTTTTTTTTTTTCTATCTGTAAATTTTTATGATAAAAATCTCAATAAAAAAAAAATATATATATATATATATATATATATATATATATATATATATATATATATATATATATATAAAAGCTTTATGGCCATTAGATGGAGCTCATTGTTGTAGAATATAAATATAAATCTACTATGATTAATTTACAGTAGAAATCTTAATAAAAAAATATATATATATTTTTTTTTAAATGCTTTATGGCCATTAGATGGAGCTCATGGTTGTAGAATATAAATATTAATCTACTATGGTAAATTATTTATTTTTTTGCACTTATGGTTACTTACCTAAGCGTTTTTTCTTTTTTTTTTTTTCTTTCTGTAAAATTTTATGATAAAAATCTCAATAAAAATACATACGGTATATAAAAAAAAATGCTTTATGGCCATTAGATGGAGCTCATTGTTATAGAATATAAATATGAATCTACTATGATTAATGATTTTTTTGCACTGATGGTTACTTACCTACACTTGCTTTCTGCAAATTGTTATGATAAAAATCTCAATAAAAATATATATATACATATATATAAATATATAAAGAATATAAATATTAATTTACTATGATTAATTTTTTATTTCAATATTCAATAAAAAAAAAAAATATATATATATATATATATATATATATATATATATATATATATATATGCTTTATGGCCATTAGATGGAGCTCATGATTGTAGAATATAAATATTAATTTACTATGATCGCCAGCACCATCTAGTGGCGATATTGTGGTATATTGCCAATTCACTACATTCTGTACGAATAAAAAAACATTCAGATGTCGCGTAGTGTGAATGATCGTTCCCGCTTGCAAATTTTAAAGCGCAATTTAGGTCCCTTTCACATCTCGTGATTTGGGATCTCAAATCTCGTGGCAGTCGCAGCACAAAGCGCTGTGCGAGTTTGGGTGCCATTATCTTTTAATGGCACTCCAAACACAATGTGACAGGGATTGCGAGGCAATTGCAGCAAACCGCGCCTGCACAAATCGCTTGTGGCCCGAAAAAGAAGCAAGGGCTTTCAATTCAAGTGAGCGGGCTGCCCAAGGAGGCACGCAGAATCGCGTGAAAATTGCAACGTCAAAATCACATAGCGGGAACGCTCGTTACCACCATGCGATAAGATGAGTGGGGCCTTCGATGCGTTTCCACGTGTCATAGGGAAGCCCATTCAATTCAAAAGGCTGCCCAATGTGCGTCTGTCGCCCCAAAAGAAGCCTCTTTTAGGGGGGGGGGAGAAAGCTTTGCGCCATTTGTAAGTGTGTTTTCCCACAATTGCCACTTAATTCTGTCGCACGATAATCATGGCACAATTGCATCACATTTGGGCTGCCAATAAGAATGAATGGCACCCAAACACGCATTGTGTAATTTACCGCGACTGCCACGCGATTTTAAACTTCTAAATCACAAAGTGTAAATGGGGCCTTTATATGCTGCCCAATGCGCAATTTGTCTCCCCAAAAGAAGCTCCTTTTCCTGTCAAATCGCATGACAAGTCACCCCAATGTGAGGGTTAAAGCCGACTATCAGTGTGATTTCATGTGGGGCTTGCTGACGTCAGTGCGACTTCATTTAACTACTTGCAGACCAGCCACCAGTGGCGGTGCATCAATAGTGGGCGCAGGAGCAGGAGCAGTGCATTGCATGAACCTATGTATTGTCGCCGCCCCCCTGGCGAGCGCCGGCCATCTAAATAACAGCGGCTGGTTGGTTTTTGGAAGTGCCTATCAGAGCCGGTGGCTCTGACAGGCTTCCCGATTACAGCCTGTGGGCTGTAATCGGCTTCCAAATAGTTAACCAGGGGACGCACGGGGGGTGCGTTCCTCGGTTAACACTGACCGGTAACCTGATTGGCTGAAGCGACATCGAGGGCGGGATGAGATATCGAGGACGGAAGAAGGACGGCGCTGAGCCGAGGAAGGTAAGTGCAGGGCTGGGGGGGAAACTGGCTGTATTTGGGGACAAACTGGCTGCATTTGGGGACAAACTGGCTGTATTTGGAAGGAAACTGGCTTAATTTGAGGGGGCAAACTGGTGGCGTTTGGGCACAGTGGCTGTGTTTAATGGGCACAGTGGCGGCAATTGATGATTTTTTTTTTTTTCAGTTTGTTTGCGCCCCCCCAAAAATTTTAAGCACCAGCCGCCACTGCCAGCCGCTGTCGTTATACAGCGGCAGGTCGGCACGTAGGTGTACAGACCGATGCGCCAAGATGTCCGCCGGCCACCCGCTATCGCGGTAACGAGAGCCAGAATGGGGATCTGTCAATGTAAACAGAGAGATCCCCGTTCTGACAGGGGAGGAGAGAAAGATCGTCTGTTCCTAGTGATCAGGAACAGCGATCTCTCTCCTCCCACAGTCAGTCCCCTCCCCCCCCCACAGTTAGAAACACCTCCCTAGGGAACACTTAACCCCTTGATCGCCCCCTGGTGTTTAACCCTTTCTGTGCCAGTGACATTTATACAGTAATCCGTGGCTATTTTTAGCTCCGATCGCTGTATAAATGTCACCGGTCCCAAAAAAGTGTCGAAAGTTTCCGATCTGTCCGCCGCAATGTCGCAGTCCTGCTAAAAATCGCAGAACGCCGCCATTACTAATAAAATAAAATACAAATTATAAAATTGCCATAAATCCATTCCAGATTTTATAGACGCTATAACTTTTGCCCAAACGAATCAATATATACGCTTATTGCGTTTTTTTTTTTTTTTATCATAACTATATAGAAGAATACATATTGGCCTAAACTGATGAAAAAATTTGTTTTTTATTTTTTATTTTTTTGGGATATTTATTATAGCAAAAAGTATAAAATATTGTGTTTTTTTGCAACATTGTTGCTATTTTTGTGTTTATAGCGCAAAAAATAAAAACCGCAGAGGTGATCAAATACCACCAAAAGAAAGCTCTATTTGTGGGGGAAAAGGACGTCAATTTTGTTTGGGTACAGCGTCGCATGACCGCGCAATTGTCAATTAAAGCGACGCAGTGCCGTATCGCAAAAAAATGGCCATTAAGGGGGGGGGGAATCTTCCGGTCTGTAAGTGGTTAACAGATGCCAGCGCTAGTCACATTGAAACCGCACATAAATATTGCAGGATCCTTTTTTCAAAGTCTCTGCGACTTTAGTTCCATTGCCGCTAATGGGGGTGAGACTTGTCATTGACTTTGAGCTGTCAAGTCACATGACAAGTCGCAGTGGTGTGAACCGGGGTTCACATCTAAGCTTTGTTGGCCAACATGATACAATGTAAAAAATGGGGCTTTGGACAGCAATATGGATGTAACCAACAAATTATCTATCGGATGATGGTATAAAAATTGTTTAATTAAGAGTTATCAAATGTCACAGTTGAATTACAATAAATAGAACATATAAAACGGTCTGGCCAGATAAATTACTGCATATTCCAAAAATACCATGGAAGCAGAATGTAAAACAGGATTACAAAGCAAATATTGTTGGGTGTTATTGGGTGTAAATCCCCAACGCGTTTCGACCATAAGGTGGTCATCTTCAGGGGGATCGTTGACTCTAATAGACATATAAATTAACTTCAGATATTCAAAACATATAATCATACATCACAATACAGGTATAGCATGGCGATATAATTACCGCTTGAAGGTGGAGTGGGCAGTTGCATTTCCAGGAATGTCAAGAAGCCATGGAGCAATCCGGAGGGGTCATGTGAGCACTCCCACCCCCCCCCCATAAAGGGAAGGAGCCCAACCCTATGGGCTTGCAAGAAGCCACACTGGCGACGCCAGCCAGAGGGCAGGAGAGAACAGGAGGAGCGACACCTGCAACAAGTTCCCAAATTAATGACCATATATTGAATAAAAAGATTGGGTAAATCTTTTAGCTGATTTGTAAGAGTGCTAAATTGAAACTGTATATATTAAATATATGGACTAGCTGCGATCTTATCTATCAAGAACATCAAACACACGATACAATGTTTCCAGTGTTAGTTTTGGCAGCAAATTTCGATTTAGTTTTAGTCTTGGTCTTAGGACTAAAATGTCATTTTAGTTTTGGTCCCATTTTAGTTTTCTGCAATTGTTTTAGTTTTAGTCAACTAAATCTCCAGGACATTTTAGTTGACTAAAATCATTTTAGTCATCTAAAATCGAATGGGTGTAGTTAAATTGTAATGCATTATTTAAGCATTTCTCTACAATTTCCAAACTAATATACTGCTGGAGTGAAAAATCGAATATGTTCTTATTTATGGTATTGAGGTATGAACATGCACTAATTTTCTCGTATATACTCGAGTATAAGCCGAGTTTTTCAGCACATTTTTTTGTGCTGAAAATGCCACCCTCGGCTTATACTCGAGTCACCTTTTTGTGCCTGATCTCCCAGATTTGGGGAGCCGGTACTGGCCTACCGTAGGTCCTCTGGACCCCACACATATAGCCCCACTCTTTCTCTACAAGTGTGCAAAGTTTGTTGTCCGGGGGACCTACTGCCGGGGAGCACTGATTTTTCAAAGCCGGGCACCCCTTCCATAGACTCCCATGTTAAACTGTAATTTCCCCGGTGACTTTGGGGACCCGGTACCAGCCGGTCATAGGTCCTCTTGACCCTAAACTTGGCACACATGTAGCCCCATTTCTCCTCTATAAGTGTGCAAAGTTTTGTTGTCTGGGGGACCTACGGCCGGGGAGCAACGATTTTTCAAAGCCGGGCACCCCCTTCCATAGACTCCCATGTTAAATATCAGTCTAGTCATGGACACAGTGAGACACAGGGAGGCACAGTGAGGCATGCAGATGGACACCCTAGGCTTATACTCGAGTCAATAAGTTTTCCCATTTTTGGCACACATGTAGTCCCATTTCTCCTCTATAAGTGTGCAAAGTTTTGTTGTCTGGGGGACCTACGGCCGGGGAGCAACGATTTTTCAAAGCCGGGCACCCCCTTCCATAGACTCCCATGTTAAATATCAGTCTAGTCATGGACACAGTGAGACACAGGGAGGCACAGTGAGGCATGCAGATGGACACCCTAGGCTTATACTCGAGTCAATAAGTTTTCCCATTTTTTGGTGGTAAAATTAGGTGCCTTGGCTTATATTCGGGTCGGCTTATACTCGAGTATATACGGTAGTTTTAGTCTTATGCCACGTACTCATGCTCGTAATTTCTGACAACAAATGTTCGATGGGAGCTTGTTGTCGGAAATTCTGTACCGTATGTAGGCCCCATCGGACATTTGCTGTCGGAATCGGGCCTACACAAAAGGTGGCGCACTTGGTATTGAACTTCCTTTTTTTTTTTGTGCCGTCGTACGTGTTGTACATCACCGCGTTCTTGGCAATCAGAATTTCCGACAACATTTGTGCGACCGTGTGTATGCAAGACAAGTTTGAGCCAACATCCGTCGGGGAAAAAAATCCACAAATTTGTTGTCGTAATGTCCGATCGTCTGTGCGCGGCATTAGTCTTTTGACTAAAATGGCATTTTAGTTTTAGTCGTATTTTAGTCATCTCAATTGTTTTCGTTTTCTTCGTTTTTTTTAGTCGACTAAAATGGTATTAAGTTAGTCGACTAAAATTTTTTAGTCGACGAAATTAACACCGAATGTTTCAAGTTGCCTGTAGAGCTGGCTTTTGCACCGCTGCGTGCGTTTACTTATCGCATTAGCGTGTAAGGACAATAGAAAGTTACTTGTCCAATTAATGAAACCATTTATTTGTCGTTTATCTCGTCCTCGGTGAATTTCCGCTGTGCTTGGTTAAATACATACATTACGCCTCGTCTTGCCGGCAAACCTCTCTTCGGGGGAAACCTGTTTATTAACAGTACAGCTGCATTTTTTTCCCCTATCAGCTGCGATTAACCTCCAGCTCTTTGCAAATATGAAAGTCAGGGAGCAGCGCTTTGAGATAGTAACGCTCCAATGCACTTCTATGATGGAACGCGGCACCAATCCCGTCCTCCGGCGGGCCCCGCGCTCATTATATAATGCATTGATGGATGACACATTAGGCCCGGTGTATATTTAGCCACCATTAAGGCGAAGACTGCAGTCACTGAAATTCATTTTCTATAAGTGATGGGGGAAAAAATAATAATGATTTCAGGTCCTAATGGTCATGTCTGATGAACTGGAGTGGGGGGGGGGAGGGGGGGCGAGTGGGGGGGAGGGGGTGCATTAGCATGGCAATGAGCTCCGACAAACACAGACAATCGTCTAATCGGGTCATGTTTACAAGTGCGGGCGACTCTGCGACTGCTTGCCGGTAATCATGTTGTACAGTGCAAGGTGTCTGCAAAGAGCTGCTATTTGCTCGGTGGCTGCTTAATGACTAAAATGGACCGAAGTGGATTAAAACGCACAGGTTTTTTTTTTCAGAGCCGCCGGACATTAAAATTTCCCAGGCAATTTTATAATGCTGCCCAATTATTTTCCCGCACTCAATTGTACTGATCTGGTACAAAAGAAGAATATATCTGTATGAGAAAGGGTCATTCGCCTGATTTATCTAGTTAATAAAATGAGGGTTTTATGAAGGCGCACTCCTAGCGGGTTGTCAGACGTCGGCTTTCATAAACAAAAGCTAAAGGAAAAATTCTAAAAATAAATAAATTTAAAACCCAGCTGCATCGCTTGTGGTCATTGGGTAATTGTATCCCCTTTCTCAGATGTAGAAATTCAGAGGATTTTTTTAATTTTTTTATTATTATTATTATTATTATTGCATGTGACACAGCTAGATAAGGTGTAGTTCGTAGGTAATTGTGTTCCTTTTCTGAGATGTAGAGATTCTTGGAAAATTCTGGGAAAATTCAGATTTTTTTTTCTTTTTATTGCATGTGACACAGCTACATAAGGCGTGTTGTATCCCCTTTTTCGGATGTAGAAATTAAAAAAAAAAAAAAAAAAAAAAAATTATTATTATTATTGCATGTGACACAGCTACATATGTACACATTTTTATTTTATTTTATTTTTTTATTATTATTATTGCATGTGACACGGCTACATATGTTCATAGTTAATTGTGTTCCTTTTCTGAGATGTAGAGATTCTCCAAAAATTCAGATTTTTTTATTTATTTTTTAATTGCCTGTAACACAGCTACATAAGGTGTAGTTCATAGGTAATTGTGTTCCTTTTCTCAGATGTAGAAATTCAGAGAAAATTCCATTTTATTTATTTTTTATAATTATTATTGCATGTGACACAGCTACATAAGGTGTAATTTGTATGTAATTGTGTTCCTTTTCTGAGATGTAGAGATTCTCGGAAAATTCTGGGAAAATTTGTTTTTTTTTTTTTTTTTTATTGCATGTGACACAGCTACATAAGGTGTGTTGTATCCCCTTTTTCGGATGTAGAAATTCAGAGAAAATTCAATTTTTTTATTTAATTTTTTTATTATTATTATTATTGCATGTGATACAGCTACATATGTTGTAGTTCATAGTTAATTGTGTTCCTTTTCTGAGATGTAGAGATTCTCTAAAAGTTCCGATTTATTTTTTATTTTTTTGCATGTAACACAGCTACATAAGGGGGCTGATTTACCAAACGTTTGCGTCATGAGTATTGGCGCATCTGCGTGCGCAATGGCTGTTTTGGTATTTACAAAACATTAGCGTCTGTAGCGCAGCCCTATTTCCCATTTACTATAATGTTCTCTGCGCCCGGGAGGAGGCGCTCAGTGCCTACTATGGACCTGGCGCACAGCATGTTAAAAACTAAATATAAAGAAGCTGGAAGTGAGAATATAATGGGGGTGACATGGGGTGATGTGAGGAAGTGTGGTGACACCTGCCCAAATAACAAACATGCCCAAAATAGAGAGGGAAAGTAAGTTTTTCAAAACCAGCCCGCTGCGCCGGCAATTCCGGTTCGAGCTGCGGGAGGTTTTTTTGAGCTCAGCGCGGGAATTTCAATGGTTTAAATGCGCAGATACACTGCACCGGCAAAATCTTAGTAAATGTCAAGTCACCTAAGTCAATTTGCATAAGTTGAACAGGCGCAGCTCTGAAATTGCCAGTGCACCAGCAAAATGACATTTCTAAAGAAAAAAAAACCCATTTAAAAGCAGCCGCGGCTGTAATGAATTGTCGGCTCCCGGCAATATAGAGAAAAGTCTTTAAAAGTCTTTGCTAACCAAAAAAAAAAAGCATGGGGGTCCCCCCAAATTCCATAACCAGGCCCTTCAGGTCTGGAATGGATATTAAGGGGAACCCCGCTGCAAATTAAAAAAAAAAATGACGTGCGGGTTCCCCCCAAATATCCAAACCAGGCCCTTTAGATCTGGCATGGATTTTAAGGGGAACTCCACCCCAAATTTTCTAAACAAAAATGGCGTGGAGTCCCCCCAAAAATCCATACCAGACCCTTATCCGAGCATGTAACCTGGCCGGCCGCAGGGGAAAAGGGGGGGACGAGAGCGGCCCCCCTCCCTCCTGAACCGTACCAGGCCACATGCCCTCAACATGGGGAGAATGTCCCCATGTTGATGGGGACAAGGGCCTCATCCCCACAACCCTTGCCGGTGGTTGTGGGGGTCTGCGGGCGGGGGGCTTATCGGAATCTGGAAGACCCCTTTAACAAAGGGGACCCCCAGATCCCGGCCCCCCCCTGTGTGAAATGGTAATGGGGTACATTGTACCCCTACCATTTCACGAAGAAAGTGTCAAAAATGTAAAAAATGACAAGAGACGGTTTTTGACAATTCCTTTATTAATGTCTTTTCTTTTCTTCCATCTTCTTCCTTCTTCTTCTTCCATCTTCTTCTTTTCTCCATTCGGGTTTCTTCCTCCATCTTCATCTTCCTCTTCATCTTTATCTTTATCTTCATCTTCCTTCTTTCTTCGGTGTTCTCGTCCAGCATCTTGCTCCGGCGTCTTCCCTTCTTCTTTCTTCTCCGGCCGCTCCGTTTGAATTGGAGGTTCCCGCTGTGCGACGCTTCAGTTCTCCACTTGGTCCGCTTACACCCGGTGGCTCCGCCCCCCTCTGTCACCACGGGGAAAGTCCCAGTGAAATCCATGTGCGTCAGAGGGGGGCGGGGTCACGGGTGTAAGCGGACCCGATGGGGAACTGAAGCGTCGCACAGCGGGAACCTCCAATTCAAACGGAGCGTCCGGAGAAGAAAGAAGAAGGGAAGACGCCGGAGCAAGATGCTGGACGAGAACACCGAAGGAAGAAGGAAGATGAAGATAAAGATAAAGATGAAGAGGAAGATGAAGATGGAGGAAGAAACCCGAGTGGAGAAAAGAAGAAGATGGAAGAAGAAGAAGGAAGAAGATGGAAGAAAAGAAAAGACATTAATAAAGGAATTGTCAAAAACCGGCTCTTGTCATTTTTTACATTTTTGACACTTTCTTTGTGAAATGGTAGGGGTACAATGTACCCCATTACCATTTCACACAGGGGGGGCGGGATCTGGGGGTCCCCTTTGTTAAAGGGGTCTTCCAGATTCCGATAAGCCCCCCGCCCGCAGACCCCCACAACCACCGGCAAGGGTTGTGGGGATGAGGCCCTTGTCCCCATCAACATGGGGACATCCTCCCCATGTTGAGGGCATGCGGCCTGGTACGGTTCAGGAGGGAGGGGGGGCCGCTCTCGTCCCCCCATTTTCCCCTGTGGCCTGCCAGGTTGCGTGCTCGGATAAGGGTCTGGTTTGGATTTTGGGGGGACCCCCACGCCGTTTTTCGGCTTGAGGGGTTCACCTTAAAATCCAGACCAGACCTAAGGGTCTGGTTTGGATTTTGGGGGGACCCCCATGCCGTTCTTCGGCTTAGGGGGTTCACCTTAGAATCCAGACCAGACCTAAGGGCCTGGTATGCTCCTGAAGGGGAACCCATGCCGGTTTTTTCATTAAAATTTGGCCTGGAGTTCCCCTTCATGATTCATACCAAAACATATGACAGCGAGGCTGCCGAGGACCAGCGCGATGACATCGCGCTGGACACATTCTCGCCGGCTAGTCGCCTCTAGGACACGACTTGAGCGGCTGCTGCACGCTCAGGTCGTGTCCAGATCGCCTCGCAAAGTCGCGCTGTCCCTGTGTCAGCCGGCACACGAGTCGCCCGCAAGTCAGATCCGACTTCCCGGGCGACCTCTATTCAAATCAATGGGATCCCATAGGGAACCATTCATTTTCAATAGAGCGCCGCTGACATTTCTATTTACTATAACAGTGCGCCGCTGCTTCCTGCGCCCAGTGAAGGAGTTATCAGGCGCACCAATTAAGGTTAGAAGCAGCGCAGCGCACTGTTATTAGTAAATCAGCCCCAAGGTGTAGTTCATAGGTAATTTTGTTCCTTTTCTCAGATGTAGAAATTCAGAGAAAATAATTTTTTTTTTTTTTTTTTTATTATTATTGCATGAGACACAGCTACATAAGGTGTAATTTGTATGTAATTGTGTTCCTTTTCTGAGATGTAGAGATTCTCGGAAAATTCAGGGAAAATTCCGATATTTTTAAATTTATTTTCCTGGTGCCTCCATGGCAGCATACCTGTGATAGAGCTCCGCCTCGGCTCCTCCTTCAGGACTAGTGAATAGCATAAATTAAAGGCATAGTCCCTCCCCCAACATTCTCCTTTTTTTCCTCATACCTTCTTGTGCTGGTGAAGAGTAGCAGTATGTCCATTAGGGTGACCACGTGTCCCGGATTGCCCGGGACAGTCCCGCATTTTGCAGGTCTGTCCCGGGCACCTTCATTCCAGGACAATACAGTGTCCCGGAATGAAACTGACACAGCCACCCCCCCGGGCCAATCGAATGCCCCCAAAAAAGGCCGCCACATCCCCGCTTTACTCACTGACAGTACTTGTCCTGGCCGGGAATGCCTGGAGGAGCACAATCCCCGCCCCCTGCTTGTGATTGGAGAAATCATAAATCCCGCCTCTTGTGTCCAATCACTGTGCTGTGATTCGTTACAGCACAAGCTGATTTTTGGGACGGGAGGGTGTCCCTGAATGGTAGTTTGGAAATGTGGTCACCCTAATGTCCATACCTCTGCAGTCGGCAGCGTCCACCGGGTTTAGCCTTTCCCGTGCGCAGTCCCTGTTCTTGGGCCGCTCACATCGCTGATAAGACTGGGAACCCCTCTGTGGATCTGTTGGGGTCTTTCGCAGAGTTTCCTCATAGGAACGCAGTCTGCTATCACATCCATGATGAACGCAGTGGAAGTCGCAAAAGGATCAGCTCCCATCTTTGCAGGCTGGTGGTTTCCATTTTATTTTTTGGCATATTGTTTTCCTTTTTTCTTTTTTTTCCTTCCCTCTCCCCTCTCCATCCCTCTCCTATTTAAAAAAAACAAACCTGCCTGTTAGGTCCCTTTAAAAAAAAGAAAAGTGTGCTTACTTTGCCGTTTTGTACCTTGTGCTCCCTTTAAGATTTTGTCAGCTTGGTAGGGCAAGGGCCTCATCTGGTTAGCTCTATAGGGGTGGCTATTACCCCGAGGTCGGCGAGGGGATACAGGTCCCCTGTATAGGCCGCTCAGCAGGAGTGTGTCCCAAGTATGGCGTCCCCGCCATTGGTCTGCGCATGCGCGATTCGGGGACAGGATTATGCCGTTGGCTATGCTGTACGGCATTGGCTCTACGGCGCATGCGTGGGCGCATGCGCGATCACGCAGCGCCATGACCGCCATTTTGGATTCTGGAAAAAGGGCTAGTTTTTCCCTTTTTTCCCAGAATCAATTTCCAATGGTGGATTTTGGGATTAGCCCACCCACCTTGAACCTATTTAAGTGCAGATGCAGGGCTAGCTGTCAGAGTCTCTTCAGCTGTGCCCTGCTAAGTTTCTCGGACGCTGCTCTGTGGTAGGTACCTTTCTCTCAAAAAAGAATTAAAAAGGATTAAACGCCTTAGTTCCTTTTCCTCTCTACTATATTTCCGCAGCTGATCCTTGTGCCCAAATCCGCGATGATCCATTCATCTCGCAGTAAAGATCCTCATACTTCAATTAGGTATGTGACCAACTAAACGTGAGTATGAAAAAAGTGCGCTCACTGGTCTAACGTGAGTTCCTTACATTGTAGACAGAGTGGTCTGTAAGGACTGTTTTACGGACTATGCGTCCAACTGCAAGCTAGAAAATCAGCACGCTGTAGATCTGCTTAAGCGAACAATAAGGAACTCCTTCTCTGAGCTTTTGGCTTCGGTCCCTGCTCAACCAGCTCCGCAGATATCCCAGGTTCAGGATATAGAGCCCAATCTCCCTGGTTCTTCAGCAGTCAGTACACCTCTGCCACCATCAGGCCGACCAGCTAGAGATTCACCACCTGAAGACTCTTCAGGGGACTCTTCAGAGGAGTCAGAACCTTCTGGCTTCAGCCTCTCCTTGGTAAAGCCGTTCATCCAGGCAGTCAAAACTACAATCGCCTGGAAGGATACAGAAGAACCTCCCCAAGAGTCTACGAGCTACTTTCCATTCCTCAAAAGGAAGCAGGTTCTCTTCCCGTTGATGGGCGAGATTAGCCAAGTCATTCAGAATGAATGGTCAAAGACTGATAAAAAACTTTCATTGGGTCGGTTCAATAAACCATATCCCTTACCAGAGTCGGGAACGCAGTCACTAAACTCCATGCCAGTGGTAGACGCAAAAAAAAAGATAACTTTGCCAATGGAGGATTCCGATTCCTTCAAAGACCCTCTAGACAGGCGAATCGACCTGGACCTGAAGAGGAGCTACTTAGCTCCGGGAGCATCGTGTAAGCCAGCTATCGCCCTCACGTCGGTATCAAATGCCATAAGGTCTTGGACAGATAACATTGAGACGGCTTTGCGTCAGGATGTCCCCAAAGAGGATATAATTAAAGCCTTGGAAGAGCTTAGATTGTCGGCAGACTTTGTCGGGGTAGCAGCCATTGACACAATCAGGTGCTCGGCAAGATCCATGTTGCATTCTGTAATGGCGAAAAGGGCCTTGTGGCTGAAACCCTGGACGACTGACTTATCCTCCAAACAAAATTGGTGCAAAATCCCATTTGATGGGAAAGCACTATTCGGAGATGGGTAAAGCTATCTCCAGGTTGTCACTGGTCAGGAGGGAAGTCTGGTATGCTTCCACAGGACAGAAGGATGCGAAGGTTCAGAGGCGGTTCCGCTAAATTCCGCCAGTTAAATTCAAGAGATTTTAGGCAATCAAGGTAGCCCAGAGACAACAAAAGACCTTGGAAAGGTACTCTGGCATCCTTCTTGAACAGGAAGGTGAAGGCCCTTCCGGCTCCACAGTAGCAGAAGCAGTTTTTTGATGCCAGCAGGGCCGGCCCTACCATGGGACCCGATGGTACCATTGTACCAGGCGGCACAATCAGGGGGGCGGCAAATTGCCGCCTGCCCGCTCCTCTCCCCCACTCCACCTATCACTGTGAAACAGCAGCAGCGGCATTGTAAAGAATACACTGTGCCTGCGGCTGCGGTGTGTGTTTGGGATTCAAAGCTCCTTCCTGTCTCTTCCCCCTCCCTCCAGTCTCCTGCCGTGCGGGGTCCCTGTTATCTCTGACATCAACCTCCCCCCCTCCAATCACCAGTGCGGAGTGTTGAGAGAACTGGGAGGCGGAGCTCACTGGATCTCCTGTCAGGCTGGCCAGAGGAAGGGAGGAGGTGAGCTGACTTTTTCTGGGAGAAGTTTCCTAGGGTGGATAGTAGTTGCTTTCAAAGTGTTTTTTTCTTCAGGAGATGCAGTGAAGGGTTAAGTTGACAGAAGAATCGGAGGAGATAGTGAGTTTGAGTGTGGGGGGAGGGGGGTCTGCACCAGCCCTATCACATTTGACAGATCACTTCTAAGCATGAACAGTCTGTGCAAACATCCCCCAATCCAATTGTTCAGACTTGATAATGTGAAGTCATTTATAACCATTCATGTAACCTGTATATATGTGGTGAGTTCACCCCTCTGATTGTCCAGACTCAGAGCCTGGATACCACAGGGTTATATGAATGGTCATCAATTACCTTCACATTATCTGGGTATACAGAGTGCTAGGAGCTGGATTAGTAGTACTGTTGTATGATTTATTGTTGTATGTTTTTAGTGGATGAGTTTTTTTTTATTATATACATCACGACCTGACCACTTCTCAACTCCCCCCAGCTGGCATCACCCCCCCCCAGACCACTTTATACAGACGTCACTCAGAGCTGCTTCCTACCCCCCCCCCCCCCCAGCTAAGGGACATCATTTCATGGTCACTTTTCTTCCCCTATCTTCCCAACATCACTCCCTGGTCACCCCATAGACACCGCAAGAAATCCCTCCCCATTCTGCCACCGCCATACACTCCGAAGTCCTCTCCTGTACCAACTGCACCCATCATACCCTCTGAACTCCTCTCCTGTACCAACTGCACCCATCATACCCTCCGAACTCCTCTCCTGTACTAACTGCACCCATCATACCCTCCGAACTCCTCCCCTGTACTAACTGCACCCATCATACCCTCCAAACTCCTCTCCTGTACTAACTGCACCTATCATACCCTCCACACTTCTCTCCTGAACATACCGCCCCATCATACCCTCCACACTCCTCTCCTGTACTAACTGCACCCATAATACCCTCCGAACTCCTCCCCTGTACTAACTGCACCCATCATACCCTCCGAACTCCTCTCCTGTATTAACTGCACCCATCATACCCTCCACACTCCTCTCCTGTACATACTGCCCCCATCATACCCTCTACACTCCTCTCCTGTACATACCGCCCCATCATCCCTTCCGCATTTCTCTCCTGTACATACTGTCCCCCATCATCCCCTCCACACTCCTCTCCTGTACAAACCGCCCCCCTCATACCCTCCCAACTCCTCTTCTATACATACTGCTCCATCATACCCTCCACACTTCTCTCCTATGCATACTGCCCCCATCATACCCTCTGCACTCCTCTCCTGTACATACTGCCCCCATCTTACCCTCTGCACTTCTCTTCTGCAGAACCCTGTGCATTCAGATGCAAAGGGGAACTCTGTGGATTCAGATCTAAAGGAGAACTCTGTTGACTCTGATATGAAGGGGGACTCTTGTGATTAACTCCATATGATTAGAAATTTTATTTAATCACAAAAATATATGTACAGTGTATACTAAATAAAAAAAATTAGCTGTGCATTGCTTTGTACAGAGGTAATGAATTTAATGTACTACAAAAAAATATATATATTGGCGTGCGCTGCTAATGTGTTCGGGTTTGGCTTGACGAAAAGGTGGCAACCCTACGCTGCACTGTGAGGCAAATTGTCGCCAACCCGTTCCGCCTGCTCCGCGCTCCACTGTGAGGCAAATTGGATGCCCGCCCGCCGGCCAGCCTGCTCCGCTCCCCGCGCGCTCCATTCACCTGGGCTTTGGGCCCAGGTGAATGGAGCGTGCGGGCAGAACAGGGGAACAGTCAGCGGGCGGGACAGTCAGCAGGTGAGCGGGCTTGCTGGCCAAACAGCGGGTGGGGGAGCAGAGAGATGACATCATCTCTCACTGCCCGCCCTGCATCACTGCAGTTCCGCCCCCACTGTGCGGGCAGCAGAGAGATTACATTATCTCTCTGCTGTCTGCCTTTACTCTGGGACACAGCAAGTGGCAAGTGACAATCTGCAACGTGTGGCAGGTGACGTCGTGGCAAGTGACAATCCGCAATGTGTGGCAGGTGGCGTTGTGGCAAGTGACAATCTGCAACGTGTGGCAGGTGACGTCGTGGCAAGTGACAATCCGCAATGTGTGACAGGTGGCGTCATGGCAAGTGACAATCCACTACGTGTGGCCGGTGACATCGCGGCCGCCGGCCACGCACAGGTCCTTTTATACTCCTATATACATGTATAGAGCCATGACAGGTCCTCTTTATACTCCTACATACATGTATAGAGCCATGACAGGTCCTCTTTATACTCCTACATACATGTATAAAGCCATAACAGGTCCTCTTTATATTCCTACATACATGTATAGAGCCATGACAGGTCCTCTTTATATTTCTATATACCGTATTTTCCCGTGTATAAGACACTTTTTTTTCCTAAAATAATAGCCTGTAAATCGAACAGCATCTTATACATGGTCAGTCAGCCTGGGAGACAGCCGCGCAGGTGCGTCGCGGCCCATAGCTTGTCAAGCGGCTTCCTCCAATCACGAGCCGTATGTTACTGACGTCAGATAGAGCTGGGGGTGGAGGTGGAGAGTGATCAGATGCAATCCTGTTGGAAGTGGAGATGCACAGATGCAACAGGGACCGGAGTGTTCTGGGACCAAGATGTCAGAAACTAATAAAAGTAAGTGATTGTCTTACTCTACCAAATCAAACCAAATGTAGCCAGCTATGAAAAAAAGAGCGTGGGAATAGAGCTGCAGAGAAACAGTTTGGACTTGCCTCCACTGAGTATATGATCAGACAGTGGAGAAAACAGGAAGAACAACCCCTGCATAATATACTAGTATTTAAACGTTACCTGCGGTAATTACTAAATAAAAATGTGTTCTGTTTTACCTATGTGTAAAATATTGATTTCTTAATTTTGGGTTGGAAAAATCTTGTACATGGGGGCGTCTTATAGACAGGAAAAATACGGTACATGTATAGAGCCATGACAGGTCCTCATTATATTTCTATATACACGTATAATGCCATGACCTCTTTATACTCCTGTATACATGAATAGAGCCATAACAGGTCCTTTTTATAGAGCCATGACAGGTCCACTTTAGTTATCATGATATAAAATGATGGATGTGGGGGCATTTTGGTGGGCGTGATTTTTTTTTGGGGGGGGCAGCATTTCATTCTTGGTACCAGGCAGCACAATGTCTTGGGCCGGCACTGGATGCCAGAGTAGCCCAGACACTCCCGGTGGGGGCCAGGCTAAAATTCTTTGTCCCAGTCTGGGCCACCCACTGCCAGGACCCCTGGGTTCTGTCAACAATTCAATGGGGGCACTTTTGGAATTTCTCTCACCCCCCACCTCGGAACTCTTTCAAAGGAACAGAGATTCCATCCTCTCCACTGAAGGCTCAAGCTCTGAAAAACTTTCTAACGTCACTCCAGCTTCAAGGGGCGGCTGTTCCGGTTCCCTTGGCAGAACGCTTCGCAGGCTTCTACTCCACCCTATTTCTGGTCCCAAAGAGGTCAGGTGGGTGGAGGCCTGTGATAGACCTAAAGAGGCTCAGCCGGAATATCTGCACCGAAAGCTTCAAGATGGAGTCCCTGCAGACGATTATTGAGGCAGTCCAGCCATCAGATTGGATGATTTCAGTCGATCTGCAGGATGCGTATCTACACGTTCCAATTCTACCTGCATTTCAAAAATACCTGAGATTTGCAGTGGGACGGACTCACCTACAGTTTCAAGCCCTGCCTTTCGGTCTGTGCACCTCTCCCAGGGTGTTCACCAAGATACTTATATCTGCTTTGGTTCCCCTGCGGGAGAGGGGCTTGAGGATATACCACTACTTGGACGACATCCTACTCCTAGCAAGCAATCCGGATCAGTTGGTATGTCACCGGGACATTCCTAGGGTGGCTGATAAATTTCCTACAAGAGTCAACTAGCACTAACACAGCAGATAATCTACCTGGGTGCAATGTTCGACACTCAGGAGGGGACAGTGTCATTACCACCGCCGAAGGCAAGGATTGTCATCCAAAGAATGATCAAAGTCATCTGGAGCCTGTATCTGACGGCTTCACAATGCCTGAGCCTCATTGGCACAATGTCTTCCTGTATACCCATGGTTCCTTGGGCCCATTGGCACTTGGGGTATTTCCAGACTGGTTTCTTGGCGCAGTGGAAGAAACAACGACTATCTCAGACGATCCTGCTGACGGGAGTAATGCGCAGGAGTCTTCACTGGTGGACAGTTCCAGAAAACCTCTCTAAGCCTCGTCACCTGGGCTCCCTTCCTTGGATCACAATTACGTCCGATGCAAGCGGGCAGGGCTGGGGAGCCCATTGTGGGGAAACGAGAATACAGGGGAGATGGTCATGTTCCACCCAGGGAGTGGTATCCAACATCTTGGAGATGAGGGCAGCCTTTTTGGCACTGACTTCTTTGGCACCCCAAATCAGAGGCCAGAAAATACTCCTACGCCTAGACAACAGGGCAGCTGTCGCTTATCTGCAGAGGCAGGGAGGCACTCGCAGCAGGTCACTCCTCAAGAAGGTAGAGCCGATCATGCTCTGGGCAGAGAAGAACCTCCTGGACCTCAGAGCGATGTATCTGCCGGGCAGGTTGAACACGAAAGCAGACACGTTATCCAGAAACTTCTTGGACAACAACGAGTGGGCTCTCCACCCCCACGTCTTCCATCAGATTGTCAACATATGGGATCCCCCTTAGGTAGACCTGTTCGCCTCCACGAAGAATGCCAAGCTGGACAGATTCTTCTCTCGGATGCCGCATCCACAAGCTGAGGCAGTGGATGCCCTGTCATGCCCCTGGAGGTTCACCACGGCATATGCCTTTCCTCCCAGGCCATTAATATTCAAATTCCTCCTGAGGGAGTCAGTCCAGGTGGAGGCAGTACTTCAGTATTGGCCAAAGAGACCCTGGTTCCCTCTAGCCATGCGCCTCAGTGTGAGCTCTCCAATCAAGATCCCTCCTTTCCCTCAACTTCTGTCGCAGGGCAGTCTAGTTCGTCCAAACCCTCAGAAGTTGAATCTTCGAATCTGGAAGTTGACAGGCGAAGGTTCGAGTCCCTAGGGTGTTCCCCAGGAGTCATATTAACCCTTCTAAAAGCTAAGAAGCCCGCAACTAATGCCATATATTCAAGAATATGGGACAAGTTCTTGTCATTTGCTTCCGGAAATGGATTTGATCCAATCCTTCCCTCTACATCTCATGTTCTAGGATTCCTTCAGACAGGACTTGATCTGGGACTTGGTCTGAGCTCCCTCAAAGTGCAGGTAGCAGCAATCTCTGCCGCAACAAATAAGAGATGGGTGGAGGATCCTTTAGTAGTCACTTTCCTGAGAGGTGTATTGAAGATTCGCCCACCTGTCAGATGATCATTTCCTAAGTGGGATCTGTCCCTGGTCCTGGAAGTTCTATCTGACCATCCCCTTGCTCCAATGGAACAAGTGACAATATGGAACCTGACACTAAAGACAGCGTTTCTGCTAGCCATTACATCTGGCAGAAGGATCTCGGAACTTCACTCTTTAGGGATAGGTGACGACCACATCTCCGTCTTCCCCGACAGAGTGGAACTTCACCCCCTTCGGGGGTTCACACCAAAGGTCGCTACTCCAAGCCACCTGTTGGAACCCTGGGCACTACCAGTGTTTACAGACACGGATTCAGAGTCTTGTCACAAGCTGGACGTATCCAGACTGCTCAGGGCCTACCTAGAAGCCGCCGGCCGCTTCAGAAATTCTGAGAGACTTTTCATCTTACCATTCGGTAAATACAGGGGCAAAGAAGCTTCCATCAGAACTCTGGCATCTTGGGTTGTAAAGCTAATCCAGAAGGCCTACAGGGTGAAGAATATGGAGCCTCCATCCCGAGTGAATGCTCATTCTACAAGGGCAGTCTCAGCTTCCTGGGCAGCAAGGGCTAATGTTTCGTTGGAGACGGTGTGCAGGGCCGCCACCTGGTCTTCTCACCATACGTTCCTCAGACACTACCATATTGATCCAGGAGCTCTCACGACTGTTGAGTTCGGAAGAAGGGCAGTTCAGGCTGCTATGTCCTTTTCTAATTAAACATTTATTGTCAAGCATTATCCCACCCGTGTTAGCTTGTTATTTATCACAGGTATGCCGCCATGGAGGCACCAGGAAAACTGAAAACTGTATCATACTTACCAGTAATTTTCCTTTTCTGGTGCCTATCCATGGCAGCATACGCTCCCACCCTCTGTATTCTATATTACAGAGAATGTTGGGGGAGGGACTATGCCTTTAATTTATGCTATTTACTAGTCCTGAAGGAGGAGTCGAGGCAGAGCTCTATCACAGGTATGCTGCCATGGATAGGCACCAGGAAAGGAAAATTACTTGTAAGTATGATACAATGTTCCGTTTTTTTATTGCATGTGACACAGCTACACAAGGTGTAGTTCGTAGGTAATTGTGTTCCTTTTCTGAGATGTAGAGATTCTCAGAAAAATCTGGGAAAATTCAGATTTTTAAAAAAATAAAAAAATTTATTACATGTGACACAGCTACATGCAGTGTGTTGTATCCCCTTTTTCGGATATAGAAATTCAGAGAAAATTCCATTTTTTATTTATTTATTTTGTATTATTATTATTGCATGTGACACAGCTACATAAGGTGTGTTGTATCCCCTTTTTCGGATATAGAAATTCAGAGAAAATTAAATTTTTTATTTATTTATTTTTTATTATTATTATTGCATGTGACACAGCTGCATATGTTGTAGTTCATAGTTAATTGTGTTCCTTTTCTGAGATGTAGAGATTCTCTAAAAATTATGTTTTTTTTTTTTTTTTAATTGCATGTAACACTGCTACATAAGGTGTAGTTCGTAGGTAATTGTATCCCCTTTGTAGAAATTCAGAGAAAATTCAATTTTTTTTTAAATTATTATTATTATTGCATGTGACACAGCTACATAAGGTGTAATTTGTATGTAATTGTGTTCCTATTCTGAGATGCAGAGATTCTCGGAAAATTCTGGGAAAATTCCGATTTTTTTTTTATTGATTTTTTTTTATTGCATGTGTCCCCTTTTTCAGGTGTAGAAATTCAGAGAAAATTATTAATATTTTTATTATTATTATTTTTGCATGTGACACAGCTACATAAGGTGTAGTTCATAGATAATTGTGTTACTTTTCGGAGATGTAGAGATTCTCCAAAAATTCAGATTTTTTCTAATTTATTGCATGTGACACAGCTCAATCTTTTGCTGGCAAAAATTCCGACAGAAAAAGTTGGATGGAGCCTACATATCCGACCAAAAGCTCCGATCACACTTTTTTTTACGGAAATTCGGACCGTGTGTATGCAGCATTACACTTTCTAGAAACCAACCACCCTCTCCTTTTTTATGTTTGTAGCACAGCATGGAAATTTAGAATCTTGTTTTACAGACTAGCAAGTGTATTTCTTCCTGTAGATAGCTTTGATCAGCACGCCCTTCCTCAGACAGCCCATTTCATGCTTGGATTTACCGTCTCCTGCTGATTATATTTATATAACATTTATTGTATTGCTTTTTAGTGGATATCTTTAAAGCCTCGCTCCAAATTGGCCCAATGACCTATTTGTAAAATTAAATCTCTTCTTTTTAAAACTTCTCCAAGTGCATCAGCCAAAATGCCTTGTATGGTTTGACTCTAACAGGAAATCGTTCTCTACTTATCCGACTGAAGTTTTTCCATCCTTTGATATTTTAAACTCGGTCAAGTCTTCTAATCAGCATGGAGAGAGGAGACATGGACAGGTAAGCTGAGGAAATCCTACAATTTCCCCAAGGACCTGTCTTTACATTACACAGCATTGCCAGGCAGGCCCTAATTAGCAGAAGACAGATAAGGCCAGATGAATACGGCAAATAAGCTGCCACGGATCCCATGAGCAGACACCGGTTTTATGATAATATTTACAATGAAGATATCCTCCATTGTCACCCGGGACTAGTGCTGATAAACTTGAGCTTTGTGATAAGAATATGCATAATAAATTGGAGAAGTATCAAAAAAATTGTTCACCACCAAAGGGCACTCATCCAGAAGACTCAACGGTGAAGCCTCGTACACACGGCCGGTTTTCTCGGCAAGAACCGACAAGAAAACTGCTTGCCGAGGAAACCGGCCGTGTGTACGAGGCTTTCAGGTTTCTCGTCAGGAAAACTGACCAGAATCTCGCCGAGAAAAAAAGAAGACCTGCTCTCTATTTTCTCGTCGGGATTCTCGTCGGCCTGTTTCCCGACGAGAAACCCGAGTGTGTGTACACTTACCTGTCGCCGTGGAAACCCACGCATGCTCAAAATGACTTTGACGCATGCGTGGTAGCTTCCTAGGCATAGGTAGGGTGTAGCAAGATGGCGGCGACGGCATCGAATGTGACGAGCGCACACTCGTCGTAGTCTATGACGTCACCGCGTTCGTGCCATTCAAAAGAACGGCGGGACAAGATTCTTGTCAAGAATCTCGTCAGGAAAAACAACGGGTTTTTTCCTGACGAGATTCTCGGCCGTGTGTGCTGTTGTTCTGTTTGCCCTTATCCTGAAGAAGATTCAGCATGCCATGTAAAACATACTGTAGGTCTTTTACTGCAAACAGCAATCTCCGACACATTTCAAGGGCACACAGGTCATCTTTGTTAAGGCATGACAAAGAGGTCATACAAGTCCTCGATATGAGTCAGTGATTGATGTGTGCAGTGTAAAGCCTCATACACTCGATCGGACTTCCATCTGACTTTTCCGTGGATTTTGGTCTGAAGGGCTTTGGCCGTGAACTTGGTATGCGTACACACGGCAGGACTTTTTCAGCCAACTTTCACCAAATCATGTGGTATTTCTGCTCTTTACCGCTACCCATTGGGCAACTTCTGCTATTGTTGGTTGATCTTTAGCATTGGGTCTGAGCATGCGTGTTTGTACTTTGGACTTAAGTCCGATGGACTTGTGTACACACGAACAACAGATTTTGCTCCATCGGACATTTGTTGCCGGAAAGTTTGTCTGTTTTCACAGCGAACATTTGTCTGATAAAAAACACAAAACATTTGTCCGATGGAGCATACACACGGTCGGATTTTCCGCTAAAACAGGTCCGTCGGACGTTTATTGTCAAAAAGTCTGATCATGTGTATGGGCCTTTAGAGCTATATCTTACATGCAGCACAGGCCTTTCTTTGTGCTGAGTCTCACCACTGGCCAGGCACCCATCCAGAAGACTCAACAGTGATTTGTTCCGTTTGCCACATAAAATACATAGCTCTAGCACCCTTGATAGAGGACACAACTCCAGCACCATGGACAGGGGACACAACTTCCGCACTATGAACAGAAAACACTGCCTAAGCACCATTGACAAAAGGCACAGCCTCGCCACCATGGAGATAGGGCACAGTCTCACCACCATATACAGAAGGCACAGCTTCAGAACCATGAACATAGGACACAACTTCAGCAATATTGACAGATGGCATAGTTGCAGCACCATAACCAGAAATGGTGTCAAATCATATGCTCAACACCATGGGCAAAGGGCATGGCTTTAGCACCATGGACAGAGGAAACAACTATAGTAACATGGACAGGGGACACAACTTCAGCACCATGGACAGGGGACACAACTTCAGCACCATGGACAGGGGACACAACGTCAGCACCATGGACAGGGGACACAACTTCAGCACCGTGGGCAGGGGACACAACTTCAGCACCGTGGGCAGGGGGCACAACTTCAGCACCATGGGCAGGGGGCACAACTTCAGCACCATGGGCAGGGGACACAACTTCAGCACCATGGGCAGGGGACACAACTCCAGCTCCATGGGCAGGGGACACAACTCCAGCTCCATGGGCAGGGGACACAACTCCAGCTCCATGGGCAGGGGACACAATTTCAGCACCATGGACAGACAGCATAGTTACAGCATCATAGCCAAAGATGGTGTCAAATCATATGCTCCGCACCATGGACCAAGCACATGGCTTCAGCACCATGGACAGAGGAAACAACTATAGTTACATGGACAGAGGAAACAACTCCAGCACCATGGACAGGGGGACACAGCTTCAGCACTATGAACAGACAACACTGCCTAAGCACCATTGACAAAAGGCACAGCCTCACTACCATGGAGATAGGGCCAGCCTCTCCACCATGGAGATAGGGCACAGGCTCACCACCATATACAGAAGGCACAGCTTCAGAACCATGAACATAGGACACAACTTCAGCAATATTGACAGATGGCATAGTTGCAGCACCATAACCAGAAATTGTGTCAAATCATATGCTCAACACCATGGGCAAAGGGCATGGCTTTAGCACCATGGACAGAGGAAACAACTATAGTAACATGGACAGGGGGACACAACTTCAGCACCATGGACAGGGGACACAACTTCAGCACCATGGACAGGGGACACAACTTCAGCACCATGGACAGGGGACACAACTTCAGCACCATGGACAGGGGACACAACTTCAGCACCATGGACAGGGGACACAACTTCAGCACCATGGGCAGGGGACACAACTTCAGCACCATGGGCAGGGGACACAACTCCAGCTCCATGGGCAGGGGACACAACTCCAGCTCCATGGGCAGGGGACACAACTCCAGCTCCATGGGCAGGGGACACAACTCCAGCTCCATGGGCAGGGGACACAATTTCAGCACCATGGACAGACAGCATAGTTACAGCACCATAGCCAAAGATGGTGTCAAATCATATGCTCCGCACCATGGACCAAGGACATGGCTTCAGCACCATGGACAGAGGAAACAACTATAGTTACATGGACAGAGGAAACAACTCCATCGCCATGGACAGGGGGACACAGCTTCAGCACTATGAACAGACAACACTGCCTAAGCACCATTGACAAAAGGCACAGCCTCACTACCATGGAGATAGGGCCAGCCTCTCCACCATGGAGATAGGGCACAGGCTCACCACCATATACAGATGGCACAGCTTTAAAACTATGAACAGAGGACACAGTTTCAACACCATGAATAGAGGGCGCAACTTCAGCAATATTGACAGACGGCATAGTTGCAGCCCCATAGCCAGAAATGGTGTCAAATCATATGCTCAGCACCATGGGCAAAGGGCATGACTTCAGCACCATGGGCAAAGGACATGACTTCAGCACCATGGACAGAGGACATGACTTCAGCACCATGGACAGAGTTTTCTGCTTCTGCATCATGAACAGAAGAACCAGTTTTAGCACCATGGGCAGATGATCCAGCCTCACCACTATAGACAAAGGACACCATCTCATCACTATGGACAGAGAACCCAGCCTCACCACTATAGACAAAGGACACCATCTCATCACTATGGACAGAGAACCCAGCCTCACCACCATAGACATAGGACACCATCTCACCACTATAGACAAAGGACATCATCTCATCACTATGGACAGAAGGCCCAGCCTCACCACAATAGACATAGGACACCATCTCAGCACTATGGACAGAAGGCCCAGCCTCGCCACAATAGACAAAGGACACTATCTCAGCACAATAGACAGAGGACACCACTTCAGCATGGAAAGTTATTCAATATGAATATCAGTGAGGAAGAACAATTATTGTCTTTACCAAAATTATCTGTATGTGATGGACTAACTGCTGTAATAAACCGCTTGGACTGTGCGAAATTTGAGTTGATAGACAAGTTGCCCTTGTGCAAAAGAACGTTTAAGGCTATTTGCAAAAAATATGCAGTATGTTCACAATACCATACCAGTACAAAAAAAAAAAACACAATTGGTAGTACAGTATAAGCTTTACCAAGGCACTAAGTAAAGCCTGTTACTTTCAGCCATTTCGTGCTACAAGAGGCACTCTGCAGTGCTCTGCATTAGATGTATCCATCAGCTGGTTTCAGGAGATGTGTTTATTCTGATCATACTTTTATTGAAGAGGATATGATTTGACCTTGCAAAGTCCGTTCTTGAAATGTGCTCATCTCTTTGAGTTTCAAATATTATATCTGCCTTCTAAGAGTGGAGAAACATCATTTTAGTTGGAAATTAATGTGAGAGCCTGCACTTACCCTGTATGTTGACCTCACACTCCAAACCTTGATATGATTTATTTTTAGTGCTATTTTAGGAGAACAAGTCCAAGACCACTTAGAGAACTCCACTGAGTTTTTCGAATGAATGATCAGGTTGCATAACTGTTAAACGCAATATAAAACAACGTGTAATATATGGTTGCTGTTTTTGAAACCTGGCATCCCTTAGTGAAAAACAATTTTTATGGTGTCCCTATATAACGTATCATTAATAGACAAAGTCAATCAGGGATTGTTGCACTTTAATTATAAATCCATAAAAATACAAAAAATTTTAAGTAATGTTCCAAATACAACAGTGTTTGACGTCCTTCTTCAAGTCATTTATAATACATTTTAAGTGCAGCAATTCCTAATTGACTTCTTCTATATATGACATTTGGGATGGTCAGATTGCTTTGCAACAAATATATCTATCTATCTATATATAGATAGATATATATATAATCCTCCGATGCAGAAATTAGAAACTTGGGTTCTGAATGTGACTGATTTTTCCCTAGCATGGCATAGTTGCCCATATCTGGATCAATAAAAAAAGATGAGAGCACATGAGGTAGAGGTATGCACCTAAATACTGCCTTGTATTAATGAGTTGTTGACCAATATAATGGGGTGTCATAAGCCACAGCTCATGAGGGTCAGGGTCTTGAATGCATTCTGGTTGGCCATTTCTGAAAGTTGCACTGGTGTAAAAGAGAAAGGCAAAATTTAGGTAGTTTTGCTGTTTTTTAGGGTACCCTCACATTGGGCACATTTGAACTGAAGCATGCATGAGTTTGATTGTTCTCCTTCCCCACTCCCCCACTGCTTTAAGCTCACACTCAGCTAGAAACCCAGACACGCCTTTATCATCACATCTGCCAACCCATGATGTCCTCTGCCCATGGTGTTTAGGCCAACCCCTTTGTCAATTGCACTGCGATGGTGTCTTCTGTCCATGGTTCCTCTGTGAATTTCACTGAGGTGGTGCCCTCTGTCCACGGTGTTGAGGCTGGTTCCTCTGTGTATTTCACTGAGGTGGTGTCCTCTTTCCGTGGTGTTGAGGCTGGTTCCTCTGACCATTTCCCTGAGGTGGTGTCCTCTGTCCATGGTGTTGAGGCTGGTTCCTCTGTGTATTTCACTGAGGTGGTGCCCTCTGTCCACGGTGTTGAGGCTGGTTCCTTTGTTCATTTCACTGAGGTGGTGTCCTCTTTCCATGGTGTTGAGGCTGGTTCCTCCGACCATTTCACTGAGGTGGTGTCCTCTGTCCATGGTGTTGAGGCTGGTTCCTCTGACCATTTCACTGAGGTGGTGTCCTCTTTCCATGGTGTTGAAGCTGGTTCCTCTAACCATTTCACTGAGGTGGTGTCCTCTTTCCATGGTGTTGAGGCTGGTGTTGAGGCTGGTTCCTTTTTCCATTTCACTGAGGTGGTGTCCTTTGTCCATGGTGTTGAGGCTGGTTCCTTTTTTCCATTTCACTGAGGTGGTGCCCTCTGTCCACGGTGTTGAGGCTGGTTCCTCTGACCATTTCACTAAGGTGGTGCCCTCTGTCCATGACGTTGAGGCTGGTTCCTTTTTCCATTTTCCTGAGGTGGTGTCCTTTGTCCATGAAGTTGAGGCTGGTTCCTTTTTCCAATTCACTGAGGTGGTGTCCTTTGTCCATGGTGTTGAGACTGGTTCCTTTGTCCATTTAAAAGGGGATTGCTTAAATGTGCATCCCCACAGAGTGACACTGTGGATGCACTAGTATAATTGTGCCTACGTCCCGATAATCATGGAGAAACACTAACAAAACTAAGAATGGACTTTAGACGGCACATAGGTAGATATTGTAAAAAATCTAGTTGTTTTTTTATTTGTAGAAAAAGATATCTTAGTAAAAGTACATTAATACATTTTAGAAAAATGACATTTATAGTAAACATTAATATATGATTTAGAATAAAGTTCTAATCACTTCCCAGAGATTACAGTAAAATGTAAAACTCATATAAAACAATGCATATTCAACAAACACAAAACCATGTTGAACGATGTACAAAGGGAGTGGATGGCCTTATTCATAGATCCAGTAGATTCAAAGATGTAAATCTTGCTTTGCTCTACCAGTTTCGCGTTAGAAGACGCTTTATCAGGAGCATAATATTAACAAGACCGCGTTGAATAATGGCACGAGCCTAGGTATTTTTGAACTGGCAGTCCGTGTGTAACAGAGAGCCAGTGATGTGTAGACACAGTCGTAATGGACCGCGGCAGAGTAACCAAGTAGGTGGGTAATACACACAGTCTGCTGGAAAAAAGAGCGAGAGCGTTCCTCCAGGTATGTTTAACCAGAAAACGCCAGGCCCTATATATCAATCAGGGCCTGTTGCTACTTGCTAGGGCCAAACAGCGGTAGTCTGTCAAAGGTAGCCCCAAAGGATAAGATAACCCAGCTCAGAGCTTCAAGCAGAACCTCTCCTGTGAGGTGTTGAGGCTGGTTCCTTTTTTCCATTTCACTGAGGTGGTTTCCTCTGTCTATGTTGTTGATGCTGGTTCCTCTGTGTATTTCACTAAGGTGGTGCCCTCTGCCCATGGTGTTGAGGCTGGTTCCTTTGTCCATTTCATTGGGATGGTGTCCTCTGTCCATGGTCCATAGGCTGTATCCTACAGTATGTCTCTAGCGTTAGTCTTCTGTCCATGGTGCTGAAGCTGCATCATCTGTCAATGGTGTTTTAAATTGGACTTAAGCAGGGGCTTTTCAGCACTTTTGAGCGGTACGGACGCTCTTTTCACCTATATTGGACCTGTTCTTGAGTCACAAAAATGGCCCCTCACTGGCCTCAATTTCTTTTTTCAGGTAAAAAAAAGTTAAAAAAAATGAATTAATACAAAAACATCTAATACACAAAAAAAAAATGGAAAATGATCACTCTGCTCATCTCAACTACTCTACTCACATATGACAAGGCTGGAGGTAAAAGTGTAAACTGATCATTTTTAGTTGTTTTCAACATCTCATCATTTCAAAACAATGACTCAAAGTTGAACGAAATCATTATTCTAGTTTTGCAACTTGCAAGCGAGATGGAAAATTGTTCTCCGGTATGTTAAGATAAAAACTGGTAAATTGTGTCTGTTTTTTGATTAGGATTAGCACCGTCAACTGCAATCGGCCTTGTTAGCTAGCGAAAGAATCCTAATCAAAACCTGTGTTTAATAATTCTTTAAAACCAGAGGTCACAGTTTGCATACAGTTGCAAATATGTGGGAAATCTGAACACCAACATCAAGATGCTATTTCACAGTAGGGTTCCGGCTCTAATTTGTCACAACATCTACACTGTATAAATAGTAATGGGTACATTGGAAGTAAGGTCTTTGATTTTGGATGCAGCATTTGAAAGGTAGACATTAATGACACGGAAAGTTTCAGAATGTTAGGTCTTTGACATGGTATTGTTTCTCTGTAGCCATGACCCCAACTAACCTCTACGCATGAAGTTGTTTGATCCGCCAGCAACCCTCCATACTCAGATTAGCATTAAAGTAGATGTAAGCGCTAATTGGATGACATTAAATCCGAGGCTGCATTCAAGAAAGTTCTTCTCAAAGCCCAAGTCTTTGCAACCCTTCCGGTCCAGGGTAAAGGCCTTCCAATGGGGTTGTCCATAGCCAACATCACCATCTGATAATGAAAGAAATGAAAGCCCCGATCCAGAAGTGATCCCACAGGTAAAGCTTTATTGAAGCTTGAACTCAAAACATGACCCCACGGCCACTGAGGCTCCTCCCTTTGACGCATTGAACTCCATGACTTTATGATTAAGCTGTATGTAGGAGTAAAGAGGCTTCGGCGGGTCATGTTTTGAACCTTTTTAACGATTTTTTTCACACTTCAGTAAAGTTTCACCTCTGGGGTCACTTATGACGTGTATCTTCCATATCTTCTAAGGTGAGAATGGAAGTGACATTTAGTTTGCTATGTGCATTGTGCATCACAAAAACATTGCTTTGTTTTTGCAAAATTGTTTCATCTTTTGTTGCATCTCAGTACTGCTGATCTCTTGTGGCCTCCTTCAGCCGCTTCCTGTCAACATGCACTCACTCAAGCACATCATTACTCTGGATTGGCTTTCTGATGGTGACAAAGGTGGACCTTGCTTGAGCAATTTGAGCTTGTATGGCCGCTTGTAGTCTACACCAAGGGCACATGTGGTGGGGTGAGAACACGGGAGTGCAATTGGGAGACAGTTGTCTCCTTTTACCAGGAAGTGCCTGAAAGGACAAGATCAGCAGGGGTTATCTTAAAGTAGGGTGACCAGACATCCCCGGTTTCAGGGGACAGTCCCCGGATTGAGGACACTGTCCCCGGACCAAGTCTGTCCCCGGTTTTGTCCCCGGATTGGATTTGAACAGGGGCTGGGGCAATTTCAAGGACAGTCAGTGCAGAATAAAAAAATAAAAATAAGAATTACCCCCACTGCTCCGCCACTCCTCCTAGTTTAGGGGGGTGTATTTTTTTCCATTATCTGTGCCCCTTTCTGATGATCATGTGCTGGTCGGAGTGGAGGGAATATTTCTTCAGTTTCGGGTGCATGCCCATTTAGCTCCGCTCGCATGTTCTTCTGCCTTGGCTCAAGTCCCGGCCAGCCGCTTGCCTGCTTATATCCTTGCCTTCCCTGGCGGAGTGATCTTCCTCCGCTCCCCACCCAGTAGTAGCCGGGGCCCGGAGAGTAAGACTTGACAGGCTGTGAGGCGGGCGACGGCAGAGACGGGCAGAAAGTCGCTGATTGCCGCCATTACTAGTAAAAAAAAAATATGTAATGTAAAGGGGTCTAGACCTGTGGGGTGCTGTGTAATGTAAAGGGGTCCAGAGGTGCAGTTGTGGAGAGGGGGTACACAATAGTGACAAAGAGATATTTAAAGATGCAGGGGACACAGTGGGGTGTTTTTACATTATAACGTGAGGGGGGTCGCTTTTATCCCTCACTAGCGGTTGAAGAAAGGGTAAAATGCAACTGTATATCGCCGCTGCCGAAGCACCCCCCCCCCCCCCCCAGAGTTTAACTTTTTGAAAGATGCAGATTTTAATTTAATTAATACTTTCACATGTTAAAGCTTAGAGGTAGGGGTTTGGTTTACATGTGAAGTAGTACAGCCGTGGCCAACAGTTTTGAGAATGACACAAATATTCACTTTCACAAAGTCAAAGTATATTTCACAAAAATATATATTTTTTAGCAGAGACCATAGAGAAAAAAATGGTGATTCTTGAAATATTTTATGTCACATGGTATTTGCGCAGCGGTCTTTCAAACGCAATTTTTGGGGAAAAAATACACTTTCATGAATAAAAGAAAAACGAAACAGTAAAGTTAGCCCAATTTGTTTGCATAATGTGAAAGATGATGTTACGCTGAGTAAATAGATGCCTAACATGTCATGCTTTGAAATTTGCGCACACTCGTGGAATGGCGATGCTTTACTTTTTTTTTACAGTTACCAGGTTGGAGTTACAGAGGAGTTATTTTGCTAGAACTATTGCTCTTGCTCTCACGATCGCAACGATACCTCACATGTGTGATTTGAACACCGTTTACATATGCGGCCACAACTTACGCATGTGGTTTCTTTGCTGCGCAAGCTCGCGGGGACGGGGGCCGCGTGTTTATTTTTTTATTTTGTTTTATTATTTTTTTTACATTGTGACTTAAAAAAAATTCTGATCACTTTTATTGCTGTCACAAGGAATGTAAACATCCCTTGTGACAGTAATAGGTGGTGACAGGTCCTCTTTATGAAAGGATCGGGGCTCTAAAACCCCAAATCCCTCCTTTGCACTTCAAAGTATTCAGATCGCCAAAAACTGCGATTCTGAATACTGTCATTTTTTTTTGTAGCGCACCAACCCCAGACTTTACCTGCTTTTCTTCTGCTTGGCTCCTCCGCAGGAAAAGAATGAGGCACACCGCACCACAAGCCCGTACCCTCCTGAATAAGGAGGTTGAGCGGTGTTAGTTTCTCGGGCCTGCTTGCGACTGGTGTAAAAAGGCCTCCAGTGCTGACCTTGTCTCTGCAGTAATCAGAACAAGTCTTTAACTTTCCCCAGTAAGCAACTGTCCACACCAACTGAAAGGTCCAACACTTGTTTATTCCTTCTTGCACAATAAACAGTCTCTTTTAGAGCAGACGGGTTGAGACAAACACGGGTCAGATAAGGTGGGAGGAGGTCCAGGCACAAACTTTAAATTTGGGTTTCTCCTGTTCTGAATAGCACTAACAGGCTTGGCGCATGGTCGCTGCCACCGACCATGAGGGGTCTCTGCCACAGACCAGGTGAATAGGGCCTCTGGCACAGGCCCGGTTGTTGGGTCTCTGCCACCGACCAGATTCACAATGGGTCCCTGTCACAGACCATGAGAACGTGGATTACCTTCTAGAAGTATTGACCCCTGTCAGGGAAAGGACATCCATCCGGAGAGTTACCAGAGGCCCCACCGTCACCAGCGATACCGCGCCGGGTCTTCGGGAAGGGTCACCTTCCTGGCCTCCTCGTCCTAGATTCGGGCACCCACTTCCAGGGGGCACCCTAGGAGCCCTCGATCCTTTGTGGGACCCAGTCAAAGGTACTGGGCCCCGGGCCTCTCTCAAAGTACCTCACCCCAGACTGAAGGTGTCTGAGATGGAACAGCAGCTCCATCTCTGGGCCTAGAGCACCCAGAAACCACCCGACAGGCCTCCGGGCCTAGGGCACCCGGAGACGATACACCCGCACCCAGGCTTAAGGTGCCTGAGCGTGGAACCGACGACCCCTCTGGAAGATGGCCGCCCCCTTTTATATCCTCTCACGACAGGCACAGCAGGTTCCCCGCCCCACCGTACTGCTGCCGAAAGGGGACAAAAAGGACACAACCTCGTACTGCAGTTCAACCTGGGACCCACGGCAACAGCGCCACCTATAGGCCCCAGTGAACTTAACCACCAGTACTATCTCCCAGGGATAGAAATGGTCAATGAAACCTAACAATTAGTACACCTGAGCCTGGCTACCACTCAGATGCTTCCCCCTAAATGTAACCACCCGCTACATTTTTTTAAATCTGTGCCATTGGCAGCCGAGTAAACTGGAAGTGACGTTGTGACGTCGCTTCCGTGTTTTTTACATAGGAGACTGTAACAAAGCCATTTCCGGCTTTGTTCCAGTCTTAGCCTAGCCGACCGAAGTGCCGGATCGTGGATCGGGTCTCCCGGTGGGACGGGAGGCCCGGGAAGAGTGGCGGAAGAGGGGGAATGTCCCTACCCGCTCCTTTAGGATAACAGCCAAGCAGCTTTTAGCCGCATCGGCTGTTATCCCTAAAGAGCCGACCTCCCGCTCTAAAAAACGGTACCGGGGTGATGCCTGCAGCTACATATCATCCCGGTATAACCCCTGATGCCGCGTACACACGACCGTTTTTAATGTCATTAAAAAAAACTGCATTTTTCTCGACGTGATTTTTCGTGTTTCCTCTCAAGCCTGCCTTGCCTACACACTATCGTGGAAAAAAATGCTTGAGTAAAGCGCGGTGACGTACAACACGTACAACGGCACTATAAAGGGGAAGTTCCATTCAGATGGAGCCATCCTTCATGTTAGTAAAGTTTGTTGAGAGACGATTCGCGCTTTTCAGCCTCGTGCTCTTCTGTCCGTTACAGCGTGACGAATGTGATATCTCCATTACAAATGCTAGTTTTACCAGAACCAGTGCTCCCGTCTCATACTTGATTCTGAGCATGCGCATTTTTTTTCACGTCGTTAAAGCCCACACGGCTGTTTTTCATGACGAGAAAAAGGACGATGTAAAAAACGACGTGAAAAATTAGAGCATGCGTTTTTCTCGTCGGGAAAACTGCTGGAAAGCCCACACACAATCATTTTTAATGACCATTTTAAAAAATTTAATTTTTCTCGTCATTAAAAATGGTCGTGAGAGCCGAGGCCACATATTTGCGTACGATCGGCGCTAAGGGGTTTGTAACTGTCAATAAAAGCCTTTGCCACTCATGAAATGTTTATAATTACACTTCAGTATCCCATAGTAACATCTGACAAAAAGATCTAAAAACACTGAAGCAGCAGACTTTGTGAAGATTAATATTTGTGTCATTCTCAAAACTTTTGGCCATGGCTTTATTAGTACCGTATATACTCGAGTATAAGCCGAGTTTTTCAGCCCTTTTTTTAGGGCTGAAAATACACCCCTCGGCTTATACTCGAGTCAGTACCTGAAAATCTTCTTAGACTGCGGCCGGCGTCCATTGTTTAAATATTGCGGCTTCCTCCTGGTCCCGTTCCATGATAGGCGTTTCCAGCAAACACTGTGTTGAGTGTTTCGCCTATCACAGAGGTCCTCTCATTCTCGGACTCCGTTTCCCAGCAGACACTGTGTTCAGTGTTCCGCCTATCATGAACGTTCTCTTGTCCGAGGATGAAAAGACGTCCATGATAGGCGGAACACTAAACACAGTGTCTGCTGGAAACGCCTATCATGGAACGGGACCAGGAAGAAGCCGCAATATTTAAACAATGGACGCCGCCCGCAGTATAAGAAGATTTTCAGGTACACTGACTCGAGCACAGGGAGGCTGCAATGGACACAGTGAGGTTGGCCACAGTAAGCTGGCAATGGGCACAGTAAGGTTGGGCACAGTGAGGTGGCAATGGGTACAGTAAGCTGGCAATGGGCACAGTAAGGTGGCAATGGGCACAGTAAGCTGGCAATGGGCACAGTAAGGTTGGGCACAGTGAGGTGGCAATGGACACAGTAAGCTGGCAATGGGCACACTGAGGTTGGGCACAGTAAGCTGGCAATGGGCACAGTGAGGTGGCAATGGGCACAGTAAGCTGGCAATGGGCACAGTGAGGTGGCAATGGGCACAGTAAGGTTGGGCACAGTGAGGTGGCAATGGACACAGTAAGCTGGCAATGGGCACAGTAAGGTTGGGCACAGTAAGCTGGCAATGGGCACAGTGAGGTGGCAATGGGCACAGTAAGCTGGCAATGGGCACAGTAAGGTTGGGCACAGTGAGGTGGCAATGGACACAGTAAGCTGGCAATGGGCACAGTAAGGTTGGGCACAGTAAGCTGGCAATGGGCACAGTAAGCTGGCAATGGGCACAGTAAGGTTGGGCACAGTGAGGTTGCAATGGGCACAGTGAGGTTGCAATGGGCACAGTGAGGTTGGGCACAGTGAGGTGGCAATGGGCACAGTGAGGTGGCAATGGGCACAGTGAGGTTGGGCACAGTGAGGTGGCAATGGGCACAGTAAGCTGGCAATGGGCACAGTGAGGTTGCAATGGGCACAGTGAGGTTGGGCACAGTGAGGCGTGCAAATGGGCATTGTTGACCCTCTTTTCCGCTTACAGTAGCTGCTGCATTTCCCCCCCTAGGCTTATACTCGAGTCAATAAGTTTTCCCAGTTTATTGGGGTAATATTAGGTACCTTGGCTTATACTCGTGTCAGCTTATACTCGAGTATATACGGTAAGCAAACTGTGATCAGGAAAAAATCTTAATTGCAGCTACAGCACAGATTTAACAGATAATTTAACATATTGTGCATTTGCTGTCCCTGATCGGAGTCTTCCTTTAAGTGCAGATGACTCTGCTTCCATTGCTCTCTGGTATCTTGGTGAGCGGAGTCTCTGCATTGTCCCCAGTTGTGGCCCATTATTCCTATCGTGGAGAACAAGTCGTTTGTTCATATATTTCCCCTTGTCAGGCAGTTACTCCCTGTATTAAGCAGCTCATCCTGAATTCATGAATCCCATGAATTATTTCATTAAGCCCTTCACCAGAACTCTAACTCGAGTTAATCTTCCGGGAAAGCACAGCCCAGTAAAAATGGAGTTATAGGCCTATTGCTGAATGTGCTGCTTGCACTGCAGGTTGCAGTTTTGAGAGGTAAAGAGGTTAAAGCCGAAGCTGAATCTGCTTTGCCTTCCCTGGTTCCTCCCCTCTCCCCCATCAACATGCTATGTCACTTGACCTCTGAGAGATTTACCCCCCTTCATGACCAGGCCTTTTTTTTTTGCGATACGGCACTGCGTTACTTTAACTGACGATTGCGCGGTCATGCGATGCTGTACCCAAATAAAAAGTTTAGTGGATATGGTGGATGTAAATCATATTCCAATTTGCACTGGTGGTCCTTCAATTGGCTTAGGTCTTCTAAGGTCACCCAATGCCTCCTAGGCCTTGCTGCCCCCTTCAGACAGGAATCTTGAACAGGACACCACAAACAGGGCCACCATCAGGAGTTTTGGGGCCCCTTACACAGCTTCAGGCATGGGCCCCCTGGAGCAGAGGAGAACCGGGGGGGTGCTGCCGCCTTGAATTGAGAAGCGGGGGGTGATGTCGCCGCAAATTGTTGAGGTCGGGGGGGCTTTGGGTGCTGACGAAAAAAAAAAAAAAAGGGGGGTTGCCATCCAGGGCCTCTGGGGACCTCTGGACCCCTTACAAAAAATAAAATAAATAAATAAATAAATACAAATTTATAAAAAAAAAAAATGTTTATAAAAAAAAGGGGGTTGCCATCCGGGGCCCTGGGGACCTCTGGGCCCCTTACGAATAAAAAACAAAAAAAGGGAGGTTGCCACCCGGGCCACTGGGGACCTCCGGGCCCCTTACAGGTGTACTGCCTGTACCCCCTTGATGGCGGCCCTGACCACAAAGGCCAAGTACAAAAAAAAAGGGCAAATCAGCCTAGTGCATTACCAATGGCATCATTTAGCAGTTACATTGCTACACACCATTGAGTGTCACCTGTACCTGTCTAGGGCTAGAGGCTGCGACTACAGCTGAAATTCCTTCTGTTGTATATGATGAGCCCAGGGCTTTTTTTCTCAGAGAATAGAATGCAGGTACTCCCACCTTCTGAGTCACCCTTTGTATGCTCCCCTTACCCACCTCCAAGAACTGTCCTTTGGTGCCACCCTCTTCCCACCTTCCAGTACCACCACTTTTAGAGAATACAAAACCAAGTAATTTGTATGGAATTTGATACTGATAATAAAAATGAAAATAGACCCCCTGCATCCAACAACAATGGACCCCCTAGCAACAGCAGAAGCCCCCGGCAACAATAGAGCTGCCACGAAAAAAAAAACACTTCAGGAACAATAGACCCCCAACACGCAACAATAGATCTCTCTTCTTCAACTGTAGATCCCTCACAACAAAAATTGACCAATTCAGCAACAATAGATTCCCCACCAGCAAAATTAGACAGCCCCCCCACACAACAAAAGATCCTGCCAGTGAAAAGAGATGCCCCAGCTTCCGGCCTCAATAGACCCTTCAACACACTCTAGTTCCCCTTGCCATGACATACATTATGTGCTGGAACTGCGTTACCCCACATTCCCGCTGAAAAAAGCCCTGAATGAACCTAACACTCATCTGCATTTGTGAGTATAATGGATTACTAATTTTATTCGAATAAATGGTGCCATTGGTAATGCACTAGGCTGGTGTGCCCTATTTTTGCTTTGCCGCTGCATCATCTATTACTAATCTAGACCTGGGCCTCCCATATCTGGGGCCAAGTCTCTCAAATTTTAATTTTCTAATAATATAACACGTGGATGAGTTTGATTCATTGCAAAACCTTTTGGTGCCAAATTTCAGTCTACATTTCTTGGCATTCATGCCAACATATGTGTGCAGTATCTGCGCCAACGTACGGTGGGGGTGGGGAGGGGACTTGAAAGTAGACATGTGCGATTCGTTTCGTACGAATCGAAAATTTGTAAGAATTTCCGAAAAACCGTACATTCGGAAGCATCCGAAATACGAATTTCTATTCTTACAAATTTTACACGAAATACGAAATTTCGTTTGACGAATTTAGTTTCGGGAGTGGGAGAGACGGCTCAGACTGGTACTGGTAGTTGATGGGAGATTCAGAATTGGATAAAATAAGAATGTTCGTTAATATCGTTTTATTATTGTCATAATTACGATTATTCGTTATGATGAAGTTAAAAACCCAGGAAGTCATCACAGCACAGGGATAGTGGGAGCCCCTCATAATGAGCACAGCACAGGGATGGTGGGAGCCCCTCATAATGAGCACAGCACAGGGATGGTGGGAGCCCCTCATAATGAGCACAGCACAGGGATGATGGGAGCCCCTTATAATGAGCACAGCACAGGGATGATGGGAGCCCCTCATAATGAGCACAGCACAGGGATAGTGGGAGCCCCTCATAATGAGCACAGCACAGGGATGATGGGAGCCCCTTATAATGAGCACAGCACAGGGATGATGGGAGCCCCTCATAATGAGCACAGCACAGGGATGGTGGGAGCCCCTCATAATGAGCACAGCACAGGGATAGTGGGAGCCCCTCATAATGAGCACAGCACAGGGATGATGGGAGCCCCTCATAATGAGCACAGCACAGGGATGGTGGGAGCCCCTCATAATGAGCACAGCACAGGGATGATGGGAGCCCCTTATAATGAGCACAGCACAGGGATGATGGGAGCCCCTCATAATGAGCGCAGCACAGGGATGGTGGGAGCCCCTCATAATGAGCGCAGCACAGGGATGGTGGGAGCCCCTCATAATGAGCACAGCACAGGGATGGTGGGAGCCCCTCATAATGAGCACAGCACAGGGATGGTGGGAGCCCCTCATAATGAGCACAGCACAGGGATGATGGGAGCCCCTCATAATGAGCACAGCACAGGGATGATGGGAGCCCCTCATAATGAGCACAGCACAGGGATGATGGGAGCCCCTCATAATGAGCACAGCACAGGGATGATGGAGCCCCTTATAATGAGCACAGCACAGGGATGATGGGAGCCCCTCATAATGAGCACAGCACAGGGATGGTGGGAGCCCCTCATAATGAGCGCAGCACAGGGATGGTGGGAGCCCCTCATAATGAGCACAGCACAGGGATGGTGGGAGCCCCTCATAATGAGCACAGCACAGGGATGGTGGGAGCCCCTCATAATGAGCACAGCACAGGGATGGTGGGAACCCCTCATAATGAGCACAGCACAGGGATGGTGGGAGTCCCTCATAATGAGCACAGCACAGGGATGGTGGGAGCCCCTCATACTGAGCACAGCACAGGGATGGTGGGAGCCCCTCATAATGAGCACAGCAGGGGGTACAGCCCCGGGAGGAAGTCATCACAGCACAGGGATGGTGGGAGCCCCTCATAACTAATGTTCGTAATTGTTACGAAAAAGAAAATGAACTTTCGTATTTCGTACGAATCCAAATTAAATTTCGGACACAAATTACGAAATACGAATTAACGAGCTACTACAAACCCAGGAAGTCAGCACAGCACAGGGATGATGGGAGCCCCTCATAATGAGCACAGCAGGGGTACAGCCCCAGGAGGAAGTCAGCACAGCACAGGGATGGTGGGAGCCCCTCATAATGACCATAATGAGTCAACGACTGCCATATTGAGAAAGGTATTTTTTGCTTTTTAAATTCATCATAACGAATGTTCGTAATTGTTACGAAAAGTTAACGAATCTAACGAAATTTCGTACGAAATGAATCAAAATTGAATTTCGGAGACGAATTACGAATTTTCGTCTAATACGAAATGAAACAAAACAAATTTATTGACGGCACACATGTCTACTTGAAAGTGGAAGTGATACAGAAAAGGATCAGGCCTCCTGCTCTGTAAGGTATGACTGTGCTGTATGGCAGAACTTTTTGTAAATCTCAAGGTTGGATGGATAGAAAAACAAATCTTCAGGCAGCAAGTTAGCTCCCGGGTATTTGGTGGCTTGCCTGGAGACCAGCTTTATGGAGCCAAAATCCAAAACACCAAAGCTGATCATTACAGCACACATCACTCGTTCACTGTACACAGCTCAGATCAGGTCCGTCTAATGGTGACGGCCCATCCATGCTTTACAGATTAACATGGAAGCATGTGGCTCTCCATTCAGCCCAGTAGCAAGGTCTGGGTGTGCTGCAGTGCTGAACATGACCTTTGGAATCCCATCCATCATGCAGAAGCATCACGGTGGAGATTGGATGGGGGAAATGAGCAATTTAGAGACTATTTATTGAGCTAATAAAAGCAATTAAAAGAGAACAGAACGACCAGATTGCCAAAGGTATGCAAAAACATGCAGAGGAACCTGACTGCCGCCATAAAAATGTCATCTTTATGGGTAAAACACTAGCCGCCATTACCCGTAATGGCTTTCAACTTTCTCCTTCTTATTTACACAATATCGAGTTCTAATGTGGAATTTTAAAAAGCCGCGGTAAGTTATAGCGCCGGGGTCCTGGGCAATTAGCCGGGTGCTGCTCGGCAATAGCAATAACGGCCAACTATATGGCGGTGTGTGTAGCTGCATCTTTCTGGGGATAATTTCATTGTATTTCTTGTTGTAACAACGGGCTAATTTGCAGGATGTGGTTTAACCACAGATGTTCAATGGAGAATCAGTATATTTTTATTTAATGAGAAAGTTTATTATAGGCATTGAGGGTTCAACACAGCGCATTGTTAAATAGGTATAGCGAATGGATCTGGGTTACGTAATACAAGTATAATTCATTGCATATTGACCCTTGTGGCTGTTATCATGGTGGTAATGCCGTTGTTGACACCTGCTCACAAATCAAAGTGATCCTGAATTCAAAAAGTAGGAATTTGTTCTACTACTTGTCCCTAAGCAGTACCTTCAAAGACGTATGCCGCGTACACACGGTCGAAATTTCCGACAAGAAAAGTTCGATGTGAGCTTTTCGTCGGAAATTTCAGACCGTGTGTAGGCTCCATCGGACTTTTGCTGTCGGAATTTCCGCCAACAAAAGATTGAGAGCAGGTTCTCTATTTTTCCGACGGAAAAAGTTCCTCTCGGAAATTCCGATCGTCTGTAGCAATTCCGACGCGCAAAATTCCTACGCATGCTCGGAAGCATTGAACTTCATTTTCTCGGCTCGTCGTAGTGTTGTACGTCACCGCGTTCTTCACGGTCGAAAGTTCAGAGAACTTTTGTGTGACCGTGTGTATGCAAGCCAAGCTTGAGCGGATATCCGTCGGAAAAACCATCCAAGGTTTTTCCGACGGAAATTCTAATCGTGTGAACGCGGCATAACCTTTTCTCTTAACCACTTAAAGGGGAGTTCCAGACTTTTTTATGTTTATTAAGAGTCAGCAGCTACAAAAAGTGTATCTGCCGGCTTTTAATAAACATACACTTACTTGTTCCACTGTCCAGCGACGCGACGCCCAGAGCTCCGCTCCTCCCCCCCCCCTTCTCCACCGGCACCTCCACTCATAGTGTGGGCACCCGGCCGTGACAGCTTTCGGCTTCACGGCCGGGCACTCACTGCGCATGCGCGAACGGCGCAGCGCTCTCTGAGTGGACAGGCGATCACCTGGGACCTGTCACGTCCCAGGTGATCGCCTACAGGGAGGGGCCGCCAAAAGGCGATATGACGTATCGCCTAGGCGACCCCAGGGCGGAAGGAGAAAGTGGGACAGGAAGTCCCACTCCTACTGAAGCCCCCACTCCCCCCCAAAAAAAAATTGCATGCCAAATGTGGCATGTAAGGGAGCGAGGAGTGGATTTAGCGGAAGTTCCAAATTTGGGTGGAACTCCGCTTTAAGGACCCCCTTTATGACCAGACCATTTTTTGCGATACGGCACTGCGTCGCTTTAACAGACAATAACGCTGTCGTGCGACGTTGTACCTAAACAAAATTGATTTCCCACAAATAGAGCTTTCTTTTGGTGGAATTTGATCACCTCTGTGGTTTTTTATTTTTACGCTATAAACAAAAAAAAGAGCGACAGTTTTGAAAAAGAAACAACATTTTTTCCTTTTTGCTATAATAAATATCCGGAAAAAAAAAAAAATGTCTTCATCAGTTTAGGCCGATATGTATTCTTCTACATATTTTTAGTAAAAAAAAAAACCCAATAAGCGTTTATTAATTGGTTTGCACAAAAGTTATCGCATCTACAAAATAGGGGATAGATTTATGGCATTTTTATTATACATTTTTTTTTTTACTAGTAATGGCGGTGATCAGCGATTTTTAGTGGGACTTTGACATTGCGGCGGACAGATCGGACACTTTTGACACTTTTTTGGGACCACTGACATTTATGCAGCGATCAGCGTTATAAAAATTCGCTAATTACTGTATAAATGTCACTGGCAGGGAAGGGGTTAACACTAGGGGGCGATCAAGGGGTTAAATGTGTTCCCTGGGAGGTGTTTCTAACTGTGGGAGGAGGGGACTGACTGGAGGAGAGAGATCGCTGTTCCTAATCATTAGGAACAGACCATCACTCTGTACTCCTGTCAGAACGGGGATCTGTCTGTTTACTTTGACAGATCACCATTCTGGCTCTCTGTGGAGTGATCACGGGTGGCCGGCGGACATTGTACCCGCCGGCCACACGCATCGGTTTCCCCGCCGTGCAGCCAGCGTGTGCGCACCTGCTATAGCTTTTAAAAGAGCCGACGTACACCTACGGCGATTTGCAGCAACGAGCCGACCTGCCGCAGTATAATGACAGCGACTGGTCGCCAAGTGGTTTAAGTAGAAGTTCAGTCTAAAACTAAAATCTCTAAATCTACTTGCACCCACAATCTAAGAATAACCTATCTAGCCCTGTAAAGCAAAAATCGCTATACATACCTTTTCTGAAGACGCTCCGGTTCGGTCCCACGCTGAGCTGTCAGCAGCGTTTTCTTTGTGTGGGAGTGTGCAGAGGAGGCAGCCGACAACGGAAGCCCCATAGTAAGTGTAGCACACGGACCCTTTTTTCCTGCCTACCTTCACTTGCAGGGGTAAAGGCACACCATGCCACATGCCTGTATCCTCCTGGTATAAGAGGTTGAGCGGTGTTCTTACAATTTTGGGTCCTGCAGCGAGTTACCTCCCCTCTATTGGTTCTCATCCCTAGATTATAGGGAAAAGTATATTCTTCCCCGAAAGAAGGCCAATGTCCAGAAAGTATTCAAACTCCAACAGACAAGTTTATTTTCTTAGCTTATATAGCGGGTATTTAAATTTAGGTGGAGCATCTGGGTGGTAGTATGACCCGGATGCACTGATTGTTAGGGAATTCAGGACCTTTTTTTATTTGTGGAGGACTTCAGTGGTGTTCAGTTCCCTGCGGCCCCTGGGTGGCACTGTCGCCTGGGGCCAGGGTTGAACCATCACTGCAGTGCTGTACCCTTTTCGTCCTGTCTCGGCAGCGGTGACGGCGGGGCGGGGAACCTGCTTGACCTGCGGAGACGAGGAGATAAAGGGGACAGACGCCTTCAACGCGGGGTCAGTCGTCGGAGGAGAGAGCCGCGCCCAGGCACCTTCAGCCTGGGTGCTGGCGTTCCAGAGTTCCAGGCCTAGGCGCCCTTGGCCTGGCCGGAGCGGGAGATGGAGTCCATCCCAGGCACCTTTAGCCTGGGGTGAGGCCGCTACACTTGAAACAAATTTGGGAAAAAGGTTGAAGACAGCAATAGGATTAGGTAGGGAGACAGGTTCAGGCACGCGGCACCCAGTCACCCTATTCCACATTCAAGCCTGAGTGGGTATTGCTCACCCGGATAGATCCCTCTCACAGTCCTAGCAGCCGGAGTGAAGCACGAACATGACACTTTAGTTTTAGTCCCCTTCACGGACAAGTTCAGGAGATCCTCTGCCACAGAATCCTTTAGTTCCTGAATTTAGAACTTCCTAACGCCTGTAGATTATTAGAGAACATAGGTGCCAATGGGGCACACTACAGGAGCTATCTTGCAACTCACGAATCCTTCCTTCTGATAGGCAACCAGGACTCTCCGAGACCGTGACTTCCTTCACCGATCCTCCAGACAGGTCCTCCCCCGGTTTCCTCTGTTTCAGAGTGGGCCACCCTCCCTCGGGTTCCCTGGGACTCCAGTGGTTGGTTTGTAGACCCAGTTGAAGGTACTGGGCCTACCTTGAACTCTGCAGCCTCGGGCTAAAGGTGCCCGAGACTCCTCGACCAGTTCACGCACCCCCCGGCCAGCAGGGCCAAAGGGCACGACTTCGCCACCAGGGGTCCTCATTGGAATCCCCCCGGCACACCCCACCAGATCATAGCATCTGCCCTTTATGTACCCTCTCCCGGCATGCACAGCAAGCAAAACCCGTCCACTGCACGGTAGCTGAGAGAGGACACCCAATCACACCACAACGCCACCTGTGGTTCTCCTCAAGGCCTGGGCAACAGCGCCACCCACAGGACAAGGGGAACTATACTCCAGGCAACATTACAGCAGAGCAGAGTCCATACTTACAGAATTGGAGAACCTGTGCTAAACTATTGCTCAGGCTGCCCTTAAATTTAGAGCATAGTGACCCCAATTTTGGGTTGTCCGACACACAAGTCTATAGGTGACGTCACTTCCCAGGCATTTCACAGCCGTGGTTGGCAGTCTCCTGCGCATAGCTTCTGCCGCTGGAGACCGGACCGGATCGGCTTCAGAAAAGGTATGTATTGCGATTTTTGCTTTACAGGGAAAGATATGTCAGTCTTAAGCCTCATGCACACCATCGGACTTCAAACAAACTTTTCCGTGGATTTTTGTCCGAAGGGAGTTGGCCGTGAACGCCCAAAGCATACACACGCTCAGACCTTTTTCAGCCAACAAACATGAACGTAGTGACGTAATTGATGTACTACGTGGTTTTTCTGCTCTTTTCTGCTCTTTACCGCCACCCATTGGTCAACTTCTGCTATTGTTGGTTGATTTTAACATTGGTTTTGAGCATGCGTTTTTTGTACTTCGGACTAAAGTCCGATGGATTTCTGTACACATGGCAGGACTTTGCACCGTAGGACTTTTGTTGCCGAAAAATGTGTCTGTTTGTCTGATTTACACAGACATGCAGAGGCACACCTGCAGCTCTCATTGGCCCTCTTATGACTCACAAGAGTGAGAGAGAGAGAGCTGTGCATGATGTCCTAAGCCTAGGCTAATGACCAGACAAGAAACAGGAAGTGGGCTGTATAAGGTATTAACTGTCAGAAAAAAAAAATTACTATCCAAAGTAAAAACAACAAGGGCAGAAGATTTAATAGATGGAAACTTGAAAAAATGACTGAATTTCCGCTTTAAGGTAGTTCCATATGGTTTTTTTTTCTAGCATGATAAAAAGTATAATAAACAAATTATTACCGTAATTATTATGAGTAGTAGTAGTATTATTATTATTATTATTTTTTATTTCATTTATATTTTAATACTTTTATATTATACTTATATGCTATATATAAAATACCTATATATTATCATTTTAGTTATTTGTTTATATATTTTATATTATAAAAAAAATTATAATAATTTTAGATTTTTAGCGTACTGTGTGGCAATACGACTTTTTTTTTTTTTTTTTTTTAATAGTTCACACATAATTATGACCACACAGTAACAGATTATTTTTTGTAACTCTGTGCACTGATTTGGATGGACAAAGAAAACATGTACAGTAGTCCCCATAACAAAATCATCAAAACAATCCCTGGTGATTCTGCCATGAAGATCCTTGTTTAGGCTTTTTCTGTTATAGGGTGACAACGCTCCACCCCTGCCCCCCTAATTGTGCTCCTGTGTTGTCACAGGGCATCTGATGGAGAGACTACAAGTGGCCATCGTAACACAAATTACACAGGTCTGACCCACTGTTGTCACCATCGGGAAACCCGCCCTGAGAAATATTGTGCAGCCATCGCTGGAGTGCATGTAGAAAGAAAGTGGATGCAAGGAGGCTGCAGGAGATCAGCAGAATTGAGCTGTAACAAAGCATGAAAAAAGGGAGGAAACAAGTCTTTTATTTGTGAACAAATCGATACACAGTGCACCATGCAAACAAAATCTTCTTCTGTTTGAGTTTACATCTACTTTATTTTATTTATATCAAATATATATTTTTTTTATTTTAATTTATGTATATTTAAAAGAAAACTGTTAGAAGACTGCAGTTCCCATAAAAGGCCCTTTGAACTGCGATCTTCCATGGCCTCATTTATCAGAAAGCAGCCGGTGTTGTACAGGGCTTCCTGCTGAACGGCTTTGTGACTTCAAGGACTGGTGAAGGACGGCGACATGACCCAGCAAATGTATTCTGAAATCAAATATTTTCATACTTTCTGCAATGGCCGTGTAGGAAGATGAACCTGTTAACATCTTTCAGCTCCAGCAAATGCAGCGCAATAAAATAATTCCATTCTGCACGGCTCCTGGTTTCTGCTTCTTAGAAATTCTCTGAGATCCGGTCCAAAGGGAGGAAATCAAGAGAGAGAGAAACATTTCAAGGGGAAGAATAGAAGATGAGTGTTCATAACGAGGAAGAATTCTAGAATATTAATGTAGCGGCCTCACACCCTCCCTTTCTTTATCGGTTATATGGCTGTTGTCTAGGGGTACCTGGGAGAGAGGGATGAGACACACCACGGCCCATGTCCTCCGTAACTAAGAGGTGAAGGCCAGAGATTGGGCTTTGGTGTAGGTGTCCTAGAGCCAAGTCCAGTCCTTCGTCTCTGACTCCTTTGCTTAGTAACCCAAGTTCCACACAGTGAATAGGTACAACTCAGTTTTATTCTTCTTGCCAAGCAATAAAACGGTCTTTCTCCTTTGGAAAATGGGGAACAGATTGAGGCACAATCCTTTCCCTTCTTGCTGCTGCCCACTGTGCTGTCACCAGTGGTGAATAGTCACTGCCACTGACTAGGTAATATTGAACGTGAATTACCTTCGCTCACTTTGCCCCTGTCAGGGGAAGAAATCCGTCCAAGGGAGAAGTGGAGGCCTCTCCATCACCAGCGATGCCGCGCCGGGCTCTTCGGAGAAGTTACTGCACACCAGTCCTCACAAACTCAGACACGGGCACCCAAGGAGTTAGGGCCCCCTCGGATTCCTCCACCCTCGCGGAACTCAGTCGAAGGTACTGAGCTCCAGGCATCCGCCATAGTACCTCACCCCAGGCTAAAGGTGCCTGATATGGACTCCATCTCCGCTCCGGCTAGGCCAAGGGCGCCTAGGCCTGAAACACCGGAACGCCAGCACCCAAGCTGAAGGTGCCTGGGTGCGGCCGCGTCCTCCAACTCTCTGCCCCAAAGGTCAGGGCGTCCGCCCCTTTTATGACCTCTTCCTTTGCGTCACAGCGGGTTCCCCGCCCCGCTGTACCAGCTCCAGGGGAGGACAAAAAGGCACAGTTTGCGGTGTGAGTTCAGCTCTGGCCCAAGGCAACAACGCCACCTGTAGGCCCCAAGGAACCTCACACCACCAGAGTCCTCACATAAATTCAAACACCCGCTACATTAATGTATCCTATCTGGGCTCAATCCAGCCTGTCTGGTGTGGGGGGCAGTAAAAAAATCAAGGGAGCATAATGTTAACACACTCCCTTTTTCTCCTCTCCTCTCCTCTCCAACCCTCTGCTCTCCATCTCTCCTCCCCTCTCCTCTCCAACTCTCTTCTCTCCATCTCTACTCCCCTCTCCAACTCTCTTCTCTCCATCTCTCTTCCCCTCCCCTCTCCAACCCTCTTCTTTTCATCTCCCCTCCCCTCTCCTCTCCAACCCTCTTCTCTCCATCTCTCCTCCCCTCTCCTCTTCAACTTTCTTCTTCCATCTCTCCTCCCCTCCCCTCTCCTCTCCAACCCTCTTCTCTCCATCTCTCCTCCCCTCTCCTCTCCAACCCTCTTCTCTTCATCTCTCCTCCCCTCTCCAACCCTCTTCTCTCCATCTCTCCTCCCCTCTCCTCTCCAACCCTCTTCTCTTCATCTCTCCTCCCCTCTCCAACCCTCTTCTCTTCATCTCTCCTCCCCTCTCCAACCCTCTTCTTTTCATCTCTCCTCCCCTCTCCTCTCCAACCCTCTTCTCTCCATTTCTCCTCCCCTCTCCTCTCCAACTCTCTTCTCTCCATCTCTCCTCCCCTCTCCTCTCCAACCCTCTTCTCTCAATCTCTCCTCCCCTCTCCTCTCCAACTCTCTTCTCTCCATCTCTCCTCCCCTCTCCTCTCCAACCCTCTTCTCTCCATCTCTCCTCCCCTCTCCTCTCCAACTCTCTTCTCTCCATCTCTCCTCCCCTCTCCTCTCCAACCCTCTTCTCTCCATCTCTCCTCCCCTCTCCTCTCCAACTCTCTTCTCTCCATCTCTCCTCCCCTATCCTCTCCAACTCTCTTCTCTCCATCTCTCCTCCCCTCTCCTCTCCAACTCTCTTCTCTTCATCTCTCCTCCCCTCTCCTCTCCAACCCTCTTCTTTTCATCTCCTCTCCCCTCTCCAACCCTCTTCTTTTCATCTCCCCTCCCCTCTCCTCTCCAACCCTCTTCTCTCCATCTCTCCTCCCCTCTCCTCTCCAACTCTCTTCTTCCATCTCTCCTCCCCTCCCCTCTCCTCTCCAACCCTCTTCTCTCCATCTCTCCTCCCCTCTCCTCTCCAACCCTCTTCTCCCCATCTCTCCTCCCCTCTCCAACCCTCTTCTTTTCATCTCCCCTCCCCTCTCCTCTCCAACCCTCTTCTCTCCATCTCTCCTCCCCTCTCCTCTCCAACTCTCTTCTTCCATCTCTCCTCTCCTCCCCTCTCCTCTCCAACCCTCTTCTCTCCATCTCTCCTCCCCTCTCCTCTCAAACCCTCTTCTCTTCATCTCTCCTCCCCTCTCCTCTCCAACTCTCTTCTTCCATCTCTCCTCTCCTCCCCTCTCCTCTCCAACCCTCTTCTCTCCATATCTCCTCCCCTCCCCTCTCTAACCCTCTTCTCTCCATCTCTCCATATCTCCTCCCCAACCCTCTTCTCTCCATCTCTCCTCCCCTCTCCTCTCCAACCCACTTCTCTCCATCTGTCCTCCCCTCCCCTCTCCAACCCTCTTCTCTCCATCTCTCCTCCCCTCTCCTCTCCAACCCCCTTCTCTTCATCTCTCCTCCCCTCTCCTCTCCAACTCTCTTCTCTCCATCTCTCCTCTCCTCCCCTCTCCTCTCCCACCCTCTTCTCTCCTCCGCTCTCCAACCCCCTTCTCTTCATCTCTCCTCCCCTCTCCTCTCCAACCCTCTTCTCTCCATCTCTCCTCCCCTCTCCTCTCTAACCCTCTTCTCTTCATCTCTCCTCCCCTCTCCTCTCCAACCCTCTTCTCTTCATCTCTCATCCCCTCTCCAACTCTCTTCTCTCCATCTCTCCTCTCCTACCCTCTCCTCTCCAACCCTCTTCTCTCCTCCCCTCTCCAACCCCCTTCTCTTCATCTCTCCTCCCCTCTCCAACCCTCTTCTCTTCATCTCTCCTCCCCTCTCCTCTCCAAATCTCTTCTCTCCATCTCTCCTCCCCTCTCCTCTCCAACCCACTTCTCTCCATCTCTCCTCCCCTCCCCTCTCCAACCCTCTTCTCTCCATCTCTCCTCCCCTCTCCTCTCCAACCCCCTTCTCTTCATCTCTCCTCCCCTCTCCTCTCCAACTCTCTTCTCTCCATCTCTCCTCTCCTCCTCTCTCCTCTCCAACCCTCTTCTCTCCTCCCCTCTCCAACCCCCTTCTCTTCATCTCTCCTCCCCTCTCCAACCCTCTTCTCTTCATCTCTCCTCCCCTCTCCTCTCCAAACCTCTTCTCTCCATCTCTCCTCCCCTCTCCTTTCCAACCCACTTCTCTCCATCTCTCCTCCCCTCCCCTCTCCAACCCCCTTCTCTTCATCTCTCCTCCCCTCTCCTCTCCAACCCTCTTCTCTCCATCTCTCCTCCCCTCTCCTCTCCAACCCTCTTCTCTTCATCTCTCCTCCCCTCTCCAACCCTCTTCTCTTCATCTCTCATCCCCTCTCCAACCCTCTTCTCTCCTCAGAAGCAAGTGATGAGACGGGAGCGCTCGTTCTGGTAAAACTAGCGTTCGTAATGGAGATAGAACATTCATCACACTGTAACGGACTGAAGAGCACGAGGCTGAAAAGCGCGAATCGTCTCTCACCAAACTTTCCTAACACGAGGATCAACAAAAGCAGCCCAAAGGGTGGCGCCATCCGAATGGAACTTCCCCTTTATAATGCCGTCGTATGTTTCGTACGTCACCGCGCTTTGCTCGAGCGTTTTTTTTCATGATAGCGTGTAGGCAAGGCAGGCTTGAGAAGAATCACGTTGAGAAAAACGTCATTTTTTTTCAATGACATTAAAAACGGCCGGGTGTACGCGGCATAAAACTGGGATGCAATTAAAGTTCATGTGCGTGTAAAGGCAGGCGTCCTAATACTTTTGGTAATATAGTTGTAGCACGCAGATCTTTTTCCCCCTCTCACCTCCTTAAGCAGGGGGAGAAGACACACCATGCCACATGCCCGTGTCCTCTAGGTTATAGAGGTCAGGTGGTGTTACATACTTGGGTCCTGCAGTTGAAAAGGCCCCTTCTTCTGGTTCTCCCCTCTATGCTAATAGAGGCGAGTCTTTAACTTTCCCCAATGAGGTCAATGTCCACACAACATATTAACTCCAAGTAGAGTTTATTTTATCTTGCTTCCAGGAACCAGAGAGTTGACGTGAGAAGAAAAGGGTTAGCAGATAGAAGTGGATTCAGGCACACTCTTGGCTTCGTCGCCACTCAATCCCGAGTGGGCACAGCTCACCCGGATAGTCACTCAATAGCACTAGCAGCCGGCGTGATGCTGGAACAATGACTCAGCCCCCTCCAAGGACCAAGTCAAGGAGATCCCTCCTTTTTAAGCAGCAAACAGCTCCTCTAAGGCAGTCCTTGAAGCTAGGACCCCTTCCCTCTGACAGGTCACCAGGCCTTCCCCGAGTTAGCAATCTTTATCACTACCCTCTTGTTATGGGATCGATCCTCCCCGGTTCCCCTTCAGTCAGAGCGGTCACCCCTCCAAGGTTCCCTGGGTTTCCTCAGCTTCTTCTATGAACTCAATCAAAGGTACTGAGCCCATCCGGAACTCCGTAGTCTCGAGCTAAAGTTGCCCGAGACTCCTCGATCATGATGGGGTGCACCCCCCCCCCTGAGGGGTAGCTCCCTCCTCGCATAAAATGGCCCCAGTGTAATGGTCATCCCGGCATGGGCCCCGGGAATTAGCTCTCTGTGTAATGGCGTCTGCCCCTTATATATCCTCTCCCAGCATGCACAGCAGGCCAGAACCGCCCACCAACGACAGCCGAGAAAGGACATCCAATATCCACTCCATCACCTGTGACAACACCACCTATACGACCAAAGGGGAACTGCATGCCAGGTGACACAGCAGTAAAGCAGAGTCCAAACAATCAAAAGACCCAAGCTAACTATTGCTCTGGTCACCCCTAAATTTAGGTATAGCAGGGTTAAATTTGGGGACCCCGCTACATAGTGTACTTTTACCACAACACTGGGTGAATGGTAGCCAGAAATGGATCCTTCAGAGCCTCAAGTTTTTGTATTCTTCACCTCCGGGAAGAGTGTAAACTCATAAAATTATCCAAGTTTATTGCAAACATAATATACTCACTTACACTTACTCACAATAAACCAGCAAAGAAAGAGCACATTGTATTCTACCAAGCAGTGACTTTAGATTATGTGTCCTGACCTACGCATTTCGTCAGGAATTACATCTTTAGGGGAACCAGGAGCACAATATAGGATTCTTCAATTAAGCTTTAAAGCTTATTTTAGGTTTTAGTAATTCAGTTTTACAGATACTTTTATGAATTTGGGCAAGATTTGTTTCTTCACTTCCCAAGAATGGCGGGACACCAACCTCAGGCCAAACTTGTGTATAATAGGTAAGTTTGTGCCGAATAAATTGTTCCCACTGGTGCCGTGCCTATCAATGTTGTTGTAAGCTTAGCACTACAGAAACAAATCTTCCTTCGGCAAAATTGCTATTTTATTCTTCCCCTCTAAATCCTCAATGGGAAGTCATTTTAAATATAATACGTTTCTCTGCGCTCAATGTGAAAACGAATAGAATGAATTGCCTGAAGTTTTCTCCAACGAGGAGGAATCCGCAGCAGCGTCCCCAGGTCAGCTGCACGGTGAGATTTTGAAGTCTTAGATTTACAACGCTCTAAAACCATTCTGTCCCGGGAGCAGCCTGCTGCCATGTGTCCTGATTTGTTAGCACCCCATAAATCAAAATGTCAAGCGAGAAAAACAGCCCCAATTATGACGTGAATAGCAATAGGCACAGGAGAGAGAGGAGATAATTCACGCGGCTAAAAAGATGTTTTTATTTTCTTGTTGGGCTGTCGGTAACCATCAACACCTGTGCCTTCTCCTCACAGAAAAAAAAAAAATGGAACCGCTAAATTAAAACAAAGTCGCGGCAGATGTTTTCTATGATCATATCCATTTTTCAGAGCAGGGCCTGCAGATTATTACTTTGCTGAATGGATGGGATCAGGACAGAGCATTGCACTGACTTTACTACCGCTCAAAGGGAAATGACGCTTCGAACAAAGACTGATGGCCAAAAAGGTTGGTATGTTAGGTTTTGGCGTGATAAAAATGGTGAAGAAGCACAATATTTGTATAGACCAATCTGAGATTTAGATCATAAATAATGTAAAATAATAAAACCGTTCATAAACAATAATATCATAAAACACTAAAATGAAAACATTCCAAGACTGTCCAAGAAATAATGTAGCAGCGCTCTTGTCATAAATGGCAAGCTTCTTTAAGCGTCTTTGTACACATAAAGGTATCGATAATTGAAGCAGATAAGAATGTGCAAAAAGACCAGATCCTGATTAAAGTGCAGTGACACAGGAAAACTTCATCCGTGAGGTGTTGACAGAAGAAAAATCCCCCTTTGGGGATGAACTCACCACAAAGTAGATAAAGATGTGCCTTGTCAGCAAACACAGGATCACTTTCTTCTTCTCTCCGCTTTTCCACCAGACCACAGTATTGGTACGCTCAAAGGTGCAGGTTTATTCAAAAAGAGAAGAATGGCCAATAGCGTAATATTGTATGCACATTTATTCCCAAAGAATAACCCCTTACAATTTGATACGTACACAATGTTAGTTAAAATGAGGCAAATAGAGTGCTAACAGCTTGGCGGCACAGTACACCAAAGATACCAGTAGATGGGGGGTCCACGCTATCGTAGACAGCGTGTAATCGTTACCACTTCCTGGATCCTGGATTCGATGGAGCGCAAGCGTCACTTCCGGTACGGCCAAACGAGACCACGACCCTGGCGCGTTTCGTCACTTCCGGACTTCGTCTGAGGGCGTCATAAAAATGGTGCCGTTAATTTGGTTTAATAAAAATGGTTATTACCGCGCTAACACTCTAGAAATATACACAAAAGAGATATGATAGCAGCAGCTAAATAGTGGAATATACACTAAATATAAAAGGTACAAAGGATGTAGCCGCGCTAACCCACAAAATGAATAGATAAGCCACAATATTCAAAAATGATGTGTGCCATCAAAAATAAACATAACATATGTGAGTGAATTGATACAAGAAGCCAAACTAAGAGTGATATGAACCACAAAAAAGGGGGGCAAGAGGGTAAATATGAAATCTTGCCTCCAACCAATAATAACAAAGTCTATATGAAATAAAATCCAAAGGTAATAACGAAGGTAGAAGGTAAGTGTTCAAAAACTGTGAAATTCTTGAAGAAGGTATAAAGATCCAAATAGGTCTCCACCACCGACACACGTGAAAACACCGTCTAAATATTGCGCTTACCAAAAGCAAGCAGATAGAAGCTTGCGGCTGAAAACCCCAGCCAGGGCCTTTACCAGGAATCACCTACTCTGCAGCCTCTTCGGTGTGGAAGAACCGGATGTCTAAGGACTTGGTGAGTGTATATCAAACAAGGTGGTACCGAAAATGAAGAAAGGCTCACCATAGTGTGATATTGTAGATAAAAGATAGTTTGATGTTAAAAATAACACTTACATCAAGGAGGATAAAAAACAGCGTATCATATGTAATTGCCGGCCAGCATTGGCGAACGCCCGTTCGCCCAGGATCAGATGCGATGACGTCAGCACGTCCACTCTACCCGACGCGCGTTTCGTCACACAAATGATGTCGCCTGGGGTACGGGCGACGCGCTGACGCATCGCATATAAATAGACACAACCAAGCCTCAATCTGGGTCAAACCGGAAGTCCAGTGATGGACGCCCAAAGGACTTGATTGGCTGAAAAGGGATATCAACCCTAAAAGGAAACCATCGAGATGGTTGTAAAATCAATAATACAATATTGAATTTTTTTTTGTTTTGGTTGCATCAGCTTCAGTGTAAATTAATTGATCACAAATTAAAAGTGGATTTACCACTTCGGACAACTGAAAACAAATGAGTTATCCTAAACTTCAAATTAACCTTAACCACTTGCCTACATGGCACTTTCACCCCCTTCCTGCCCAGGCCATTTTTCAGCTTTCAGCGCTGTCACACTTTGAATGACAATTGCGCGGTCGTGCAACACTGTACCCAAAGTAAATTTTTATTATTTTTCCCCACAAATAGAGCTTTCTTTTGGTGGTATTTGATCACCTCTGCGGGGTTTTTTTCTTGCGCTATAAACAAAAGAAGAGGGACAAGTTTGAAAAAAAAACACAATATTTTTTAGTTTTTGCTATAATAAATATAATTATTTTTTTCTTTAAATTTTTTCCTCAGATTAGGCCGATACGTATTCTTCTACATATTTTTGGTAAAAATAATCGCAATAAGCGTATATTTATTGGTTTGCGCAAAAGTTATAGGGGCTACAAAATAGGGGATAGATTTATAGCATTTTTATTATTTATTTATTTTTTACTAGTAATGGCGGCGATCAGCAAATTTTATCGTGACTGCGATATTGTGGCGGACGCATCACACACTTTTGACACATTTTTGGGATCATTCACATTTATACAGCGATCCCTGCTGTAAAAATGCACTGATTACTGTATAAATATGACTGGCAGGGAAGGGGTTAACACTAGGGGGCAATCAAGGGGGTTAAATGCGTTCCCTAGGGAGTGATTCTTACTGTGTGGGGGGAGGGGACTGACTGGGGGAGGTGACCGATCTGTGTCCCTATGTACAAGGGACACACCATCGGTCTCCTCTCCCTGACAGGACGTGGATCTGTGTGTTTACACACACAGATCCACGGTCCTGCTCAGTTACTGGGCAATCGCGGGTGCCCGGCGGCCATCGCAGCCACCGGGCACGCACATCGGGTCCCCAGTTACGCGGCGGGGGAAGGCGCAATGTCATATGACGTCCGCCCAGAACGAGAGGCTCTTTGTCCCGACGTTATTTGACGGTGGGCGGTAGAGTAGTGGTTAAAGTGGTTCTAAAGGCTCAAGTTTTTTTACCTTAGACCCTTTTCACACTCGTGCCGCCCGTGCATTAGCGGTAAAGCGCTGCTCGTTTTAGCGGCACTTTACCGCTGTTTAAGCCTGTGTTGCGGCACTCGGAAGCGCTTTACAGGCACTTCGGAAGCATTGCCTATTCATTGCAATGTAAATAAAACAAGAAATTGGTCGCACACTGGAACTCCAACTTATCTTGATGTCATCTTTATTGTCAAGCGGGTCAGACAGATACAGGCAATAGTAGATGCGTTTCACAAGCGATAGCTTGCTTGTTCACCAATGCAATCGGCAGGGGCGTTTTGGGAGCGCTGTAAGCGCTGTATACATCGCTCCCAAACTGCCCCAAAGATGCTGTTTGCAGGACTTTTTCTAACGTCCCGCAAGCGCACCGCCCCAGTGCAAAAGCACTCGGGCTCTAACACTCGGGCGGCATGGGGGGCAGTTTTCAGGCGCTTTACAGGCGCTATTTCTAGCGCTAAAAATGCCTGAAAACTGCCTCAGTGTGAAAGGGGTCTTAAATTGATATTAAAGGCAACATAAAAAAAGAACAAACGCCGTGACATCCCCAAATCTCAAGCCTTGCCCCGGGGGTACACAAATGCATATTTGGTGGGAATGCAAAATAGTCAAAACATTTTGGTCGGAAGTGTTTCAAATTCTTAACACGATGTTTAACAATATTCACCGCCTGATCCATCTATGGCACTCCTGAAACCCCACACCCTATCACATCCTCAATTTAAATGAATGCTCTTTGTAACCACAGCAGCAAAGCAGACTATTGCGACAGCATGGAAATCTGATTCACTATGTATTATATCGGTCAAAAACAGGATTACTCAATCCATGATTGAGTGAGTGAGTGAGTGAATAACTTATATAGCACTACAAATGCGAACTGAATCGTCCTGATCCATCAGAAGAGGTGGGTCTTAAGTTTTTTCCTGAAGGCCCGATGGTTTTCTTCCATGCGGATATCAGTGGGTAGAGCGTTCCATAGCCGTGGTCCTTGGACTGCAAATCTTCGTTCTCCCTTCCATTTGTAGCGGGATTTGGGGATGTGAAGGAGGTTTTGATTGGTTGATCGGAGAATGCGTTTGGGGGAGTAGTGTTTTATTTTCTCGCATAAATATTGAGGTGCGTTTCCTTGTGTGCACTTGTGGGTGAGGCAGAGGGTCTTGAATGTGACCCGATCCTTTACGGTTAGCCAATGCAGTGTCCTCAGTGAAGGGGTGATCGATTCCCAAGGTTTTTTCCCTGTTACTAGTCTGGCTGCCGTGTTCTGGATGACTTGTAGGCGCGAGATCGGATATTTAGGTAGTCCTATGTAGAGGGAGTTTGCATAGTCGAGTCGGGAGTTGATGATTGTTCCAACTACTACTGCTGGGTCCTCTTTCGGGATGAAGGGGATGAGTCTCCGTAACAGATGAAGAAGATGGTGCAATCCGCTTACTACTGATCCTATTTGTGCATCCATCGACATCTCCGAGTCAAAGATGACTCCGAGACTTTTGACTTTGGTACTGGGGGTAACGGTCTTTCCAAGAATGGTGGGTGGTGTCCAAGACGTCTTTGTTTTTGTCTTTTGGTTTGCGTGGAGTAGAAGAAGTTCTGTTTTGGATCCATTGAGTTTGAGGGAACTCTCCGTCATCCAATCATCGATCAATGCGAGGCACTCTTCCAGTCCGCGATATTGGTCTTTTTTTCCAGTGATACGAAAGTAGATTTGGGTGTCGTCAGCATATGAGTGGTAGCACAGATCCTGTTTCCTGATGATTTTAAGTAGTGGGCGGAGGTAGATGTTGAAGAGCATGGGTGAAAGGGGTTATCCTTGAGGGACTCCGCAAGAAATTGCACGAGTTTCAGAGGTGAAGACTCCTAGTTTCACTGTCTGGGAGCGATTTTCTAAGAAGGATGCGAACCAGTGTAGGTCAGGGTCTGCTACTCCTGCTACTTCTTTAAGGCGGATAAGTAAAGTTTCGTGGTCTACTGTGTCGAACGCTGCACTGAGATCCAGCAGCACCAGAAGACATGATTCTCCGTCATCTGCTGCTTCGAGGGCGTCATCCCATATTTTGAGAAGTGCCGTTTCTGTGCCATGGCCTGGGCGGAAGCCTGATTGTAGTGGGTCCAAGAGTTTGTGGGTGTCCAAATGGAGTTGTAGTTGTTGTACTACTGCTTTCTCCATGATCTTTGAGATGGTGTTGAGACTTGTTATCGGCCTGCGGTAGCTTGGGTCTTTAGGGTCGAGGTTGGGCTTCTTTAGGAGGGGTTTGACTATGCCTTGCTTGAGGGAGATCGGCACAATGCCTTCTTTGAACGATTGATTTATGAGGTGTGTTATGGAGGGTGCCAGAATGTCGGTACATTCTTTCAGGAGTTTTGTAGAAATGATGTCATTTGTGCTGTCTCTGAGACTTCTGATGATGTCGATGGTGATGTCGATGGTGATCGGGACCAGCGAAAATTTAATTGATTGTATATTGATTTCCTCTTCTTGTTTAGCCTGAGTGAGGTTGGATGTTTTTTTCTTTTGAATAATTTCTCGAATGTTTTCGATTTTGTCGATAAAAAAATCCAATAGCTCATTGCAGAATTCTTGAGTTTCGTTTGCTGGGGGGTCCAAACAGGCGGGGTTCATAGTTTGCGCGACAAGTTTGAAAAGTTCGCAAAGTCGGTTTAGGGCATTTGAGATGGCGTTTGAGAAATGTTCTTTTTTTGCTTTGAAGATCGCTTTGTGGTATTTATTAGTGAGTGCTTTATAGTTAGTGTGGTTTTCCTTTGTTGGGTTTCGTCTCCAGGCTCCTTCAGCTCTTCTGCGTTCTTGCTTCAGTAGAGTCAGAGTGTCATTAAACCATCCCGAATTGTTTCTGCGTATGAGTGCTCTACGTCTCGGCGCGACTGTGTCTGCTGTTTGTAGTAATGCTGTGTTTAAGGAGCTGAGTGTTTGTTCCGTTGAGTGGTTCTGATTTAGTGTTCCTATTTTTTTTGATAGTGTCGTTTTGAAGAGTTCAGAGTGTAGTTTCTTCCGAGATCTTGTCCAGTATGTTGTTATTGAGTGCTTCGGTTTTTGGGAGATGGTGTTGGTGGTGATTTTAAATTTGATAGTGTGGTGGTCCGTCCATGGTAACGGCATGTTGTCCAGTGTGTTGACGTCCATATTTTGTTTGAAGATGAGGTCAAGAATGTGACCCGATCCATGCGTGGGGGCATTTATCAGTTGCTGCAGACCTAGTTCTTCCAGATGGTTGATGCAGGAGGTGGCAATGGGGTCCTGGGCGGAGTTAGCCCAGAGGTTGAAGTCCCCGAGTAATAAAAAGTTTTTGGACTTCAAGGTGTATGTCGAGATGAATTTGGTGAAAGGTGTGAAGAGATTTGTCTTTGGTCCTGGTGGTCTGTAGAATAGCAGTATGTGAACGGTGTCTTGAGGTGTTGTTTGAAGATGCAGAGTGAGTGTCTCCATGAAAGGCAATGGGGTCTGTAGCTTCGGTTTGATGTGCGAGAGGTGAGATTTGAAGATCACTGCTAGGCCTCCTCCTCTTTGTCCTATTCTGTGCTCGGTTAGGATGCAGTAGTTTTCAGGCACCAGTTCTGTTAGGATGGTGTTACAGTCGGGTGTTAGCCAGCTTTCCGTGATAAAGAGGCAATCTATGTTGTTTTGGGTGATGAAGTCGTGGATTTCCTTTCTGTGCTTGACTGCAGATCTTGTGTTGATCAGGGCACATGATATGTGTTGTAGTGGAAGTGGTCTCTTCGTGTTTTTGATGGTTGATTGCCGATTGATCCTTAGCAGTTGTTCTTTCCGTAGTATTTTTTGGGTGGAGGTTGGTAGTGTTGAGGCGGTATTCCTTAGCCTGGGGAGGGTGTCCGCTGAGTATTTAAAATTGCACATAATGGGAAAAACAAGAGTGAATGGCGATAGTGAAAGGGCCCAATGACCTAAACCACCCCCCGTTGGTCCAGAGGAAGGCGAAAAACCCCAACCGAGCCAAGGCCAATTGCTACAGCAGGGGAAAAATTCCTTCCTGACCCCCCGAGAGGCGATCGGGTGAACCATGGATCAACTTCCTATGGGTTGGAGGTGCCCCAATGTACTTACCAGGTAGGAGCACGCGGGCCCGCTGGAAAAAGAATTTGGGAGAGGATGATGGGTTGGCTGGAGCTATGTCACAGCCGCGGTCTGTCCTGCAGGTCTAGCGGTCTAGAGGCTGGTGCCCAGATGGCGGCAGGCGACAGGCGGCGGCTGTGGGCAGTGTGATGGTGAGCTGGGGGACTTGACTAGGGGGGGTCCAAAGGAGACCACCGGTCGTCAGGTTCCCGTTTGCTGGGGGAGAGAAAGCGCAGAGGTTCCAGGAATGAGTCCTAGATGTCCTGATGGTCAGAGCTCCTGCCACACACGTCCGTTTCCCTGGACCATGTGTGTGGATTGCTCTGTGAAGTGGTGCGACCGGAGTTCCTGCCTCCCGCTCTGTGCAGCGGAGTAGCGGTGGACGACGCTGTAGGTCTGGGTAGCCTGGGTGCGTCGGGGGGGGGGGTGAGCTATCCGTATTCATGCAAAAACAGAAGTAATATTTCTTGACAGAATATCCAAATATGAAGACATATGGAGACCGTGGTTTGAGAATTTCTTACCTCCGGGTTTTCATAAAACATTGTTGTCTCCATGAGGAAGTTCGTCCTATAAATATCCTTTACTCTCCACTTTATCGTACCCTTACCTAAAACTAGTTTTACTTTAGTTTCTTACAACAAGTTTAACTGGTTGCCGCCCGCCCACCATCATATGACGGCGGAGCGGTGCAGCTATTGTTCTGGGCGGACGTCATATGACATCTTTTCCTTCTGGGCCACTAGGGGGCGAGCGCTCACCTGCCGCGTCACTGGGAACCCAATGCGCGTGCCCAACGGCCGCGATGTCCGTCGGGCACCCGCTATTGCCGGTGACACAGCCGAGGACGTGGATCTGTGTGTGTAAACAGATGTGGCTTGCAGGACTTTTTTTGGCGTCCTGCCAGCGCACCGCTCCAGCGTGAAAGCACTCAGGCTTTCACACTGGAGTGAGAGGATAGGTGCTTTACAGGCCCTATGCAGGTGCTATTTTTAGCGCTATATCGCCTGTAAAGCGCCTCAGTGTGAAAGCAGGCATATGCCGCGTACACACGATCGGTTTTTCTGATGAAAAAAGACCGATGGACTTTTTTCATCGGACAAACCGATCGTGTGTGGGCCCCATCGGTCTTTTTTCCATCTGTATAAAAAAATAGAACATGTTTTAAATTTTTGACGAAGGGAAAAAAAAAAACGATAGCAAATTCCGATCGTCTGTGGGGAACTCCATCGGAGAAAAAACCCACGCATGCTCAGAATCAAGTAGACGCATCGTCTGAGTGTTTTACGTCACGGCGTTTGGGACGGTCGGTTTTATGACTGAGGGTGTGTAGGCAAGACTGATGGTAGTCAGCTTCATCGGATTTCCGATGGAAAAATACATCAAATTTTATTCCATCGGAAATCCGATCGTGTGTACAGGGCATTAGAGTTCCCTTCACTGGAACTAAGAGGCTAAGCCCAACCCCTGAAAAACAACCCCACACCATAATCCCTCCTCCACCAAATGACTTGAGCCACTGTACAAAGCAAGGTCCATAAAGACATGGATGAGCGAGTTTGGGGTGGAGTGGCTTGACTGGCCTGCACAGAGTCCTAACCTCAACCCGATGTTGGCGATTACTAGGGGATATGTTTATAAAAAAATAAAAAAAAATCTATCTATCTATTGAAACTGCATGCAAATGGAGCAAAATCAAATGTTCTGTATTCTCTGCGTTTGGAATGTGGGAATTCAGAATTACAGCATTATGGCCACTAGGTGGAACTGATGAGCGCACTTATTTCCTATGATGGTCATCGTCATCTGGTGGCCACAATGCAGTATTTTTGGCATTCACAGGTTTGAAACGCAGAAAATATTTGATTTTGCCCCGTTTATGCAGAAAAAATGTACACACAGTTTCAATAGATGAATAGCTATGCGATTTTTTTTAAATACACCTTTCTGTGTGTCAGTGAATTACATATACTTTGTGGGAGCTGAGCAACAGTGAGGAGGTAAGGAGTAATGCCGCATACACACGATCGTTTTTAATGTCATTTTCAAAAACGAAGTTTTTCTCAACGTTATTTTTCTTGTTTCCTCTCAAGCCTGTCTTGCATACACACGTTCATTAAAAAAAACGCTCGAGCAAAGCGCAGTGACGTACAACACATACGACGGCACTATAAAGGGGAAGTTCCGTTCGAATGACGCCACCCTTCATGTTTGTAAAGTTTGTGGAGCGACGATTCGTGCTTTTCAGCCTCGTGCTTTTCAGTCCGTTACAGCGTGACGAATGTGCTATCTCCATTATGAACGCTAGTTTTACCAGAACGAGCGTTCCCGTCTCATACTTGATTCTGAGCATGCGCATTTTTTTTCCCCCTCGTAAAAGCCTACACACTACCGTTTTTCACGACGTTAAAAAAAACGACGTGAAAAACGACGTGAAAAAATAGAGCAGGTTCTCATTTTTTTTAGGCCATTTTTCACGTCATTAAAAATGCTCTGGAGCCTACACACGATCGTTTTTAATGCCCAATTTAAAAAATTGCATTTTTAACGTTGTGAAAAACGGTCGTGTGTACGCGGCATAAGATGTAAGGAGGGTGCCTGGCTCATTGGGTTTATTTCCTGATAGGTTCTCTTTAAACAAAGACAAATGCAGCAGACAGAGGAGGAGAGGGAATTAAGCCTCGTACACACGACCGATTTTCTCGGCAAGAAAGCTGCTGGGAGAGCTTGTTGCCGAGAAAACCGGCCGTGTGTACGGTTTCTCGTCGGGAAAACTGCCGGGAATCTCGATGAGAAAAATAGAGAACCTGCTCTCTATTTTCCTCGTTGGGATTCTCGGCAGTGTTTCCTGCCGAGAAAACCGTGAGTGTGTACGAGGCTTGTATGCTTACCTGTCCCCAGGTAAGCCCTCGCATTCTCGTTGAGACTTCGACGCATGCGCGGTAGCTTACAAGGGTAGTGTAGGGTGTAGCAAAATGGCGGCAACTGCATCGAATGTGACGAGCGCATGCTCGTCGTAGTCGATGACGTCACCGCGTTCTTGCCATTCAAAAAAACGGCAGTTCTTTTGAATGGCCGTGTGTACACTCGGCGAGCAAAGCAAGCTTGCCGGGAATCTCGTCGGGAAAACCGACTGTTTTTTTCCCGCCGAGATTCCCGCCCATGTGTACGAGGCTTAAAGTGGTTGTAAACCCACTTATGCAACTTGCACCTACAGGTAAGCCTAGATTAAGGCTTACCTGTAGGTGCAAGAAATATCTCCTAAACCTACACGGTTTAGGAGATATTTGCTAAAAATTACATGCATCGGTGTCTACGGCTACGGGTTAATCCCATTCACAAATCCGGCTAAGCTGGATTTGAGGGCTCCCGCGCGCATGCGCGGGGTCACGTCTTCGCCGCTCCGGCCAATCACAGCGCTGGAGCGGCACTGTGATTGGCTGGAGCGGCGATACCCGGAAGTAATCTTCCGGCTATCGCCGCAGCGATGGCTGCGGCTGAAGAGGGAGACGAGGACGGCTTCGGGGGCCCCGATCTAAGGTAAGTGATGCATAATGAGCTAGTATGCTAGTCATACTAGCTCATTATGCCTTTGTCTTGCAGGTTGTTTTAAAAAAATAAATACATTTAACAGGGTTTACAACCACTTTAAGTTTCAAAAGAGCCCCTGTCTTTCCAAAGTAGGGAGAGACTTGAAAGAGGTCCAAATCCCTGAATTCCTCCAAACATAAACAATAGACATTCACATCATTTCACTTTTTTTTTTTTTTTTTTTTTATTTATGTAAAATTTCCCTAATGACCATGTACTGTAGAAACACAATTCAAAATGGAGCAGTAAAGGATTAGTAAAGTCATTTGTACGATAGCAGAAGCTCTAGTGGGTGGAAAATGAGGGTGAAAAACTCAGCTAAGTGCTGAAATGCAGATTTGAAATTTACGTAGCATCTGTATGTTCAGGGTCATTTAACTCTTTTAAAAAATAAAATAAAAAAAAAATACAAGAAAAAATATAATAATATTGTCTCCTTTCTGCTTCCAAAGTGAAGCTGAGCGTTGATCTGTCATATCCCAGCTGCTGTAAATAAGTAATTTATAAGTGTGCAATTTACTGAATGCCTATGAAAGTTCATTTAACAATGATACAAAGACAGCTTGGATGCAAAATTACATTTTTATTGCACATTGTGATAAGTTTAATGTAAACAGCTAGGTATTGCTTCCTCAGCAAGTAAAGTCTCCTTTTAATAGCCAAGAAAATGTGAATTTAAATAGAAGGCAGGCAAAAAATTTGCATAATTATTTAAAATACATCAATGTCTATTGGTATCAGTAACAGCTAATGACAGCGTGGTGAAACATGCTATTACGAGACGTCGCCTTGTACTCGCCGCTTGAAGGAAAAAACGGGACGGTGGAAAAGTACAAGCAGCGAATGACAGAATTTATATATAGGCCGCTGTTAAATATATATCAGGCGCGTGCAGTTTTTCGCTGTGAGAGTTTCTGAGCTCTGGGCATCTTTAACCCTTTCGCTGACAAAACTTTTTACTCTTTTTTTTTTTAAGTTTTAAAATTATAAAATGCAAATTTTTTACATGAAAAAAAAAAAATTGCTCGATCTAGCATCCGGTACACATGCCCCAGATCTTCTACTGAGTGCCTTGTGTCTCCTCCTTGGATCTGAAGATGATACATTCTATGCATGATACAGTTTTGAAATATTGTTTCATTTATTTACTCAAGCATTCTATTATTTATTTAGTTATCAAAATGTAACATTATAGTTTTTAGACTAATTCATTTTTGCTCATTTAAAAAGCTTATAATATGATGACAACCTAAAAAAAAAGAAAAAAACAATTTTTTACATTTTTTTAAGTTTTTGGAAAAATGATAAAATGCACATTTTTTACATGAAAAAAAAAATGCTCGATCTAGCACCCGGTACACATGCCCCAGATCTTCTACTGAGTGCCTTGGGTCTCCTTTGAGATCTGAAGATGATACATTATATGTATGATACAGTTTTGAAATATTGTATCATTTATCTACTCAATCTTTCTATTATTTATTTAGTTATCAAAATGGAACATTATAGTTTTTAGACTATTTCATTTTTGCTCATTTAAAAAGCTTATAATATGATGACAACCTAAAAAAAAAAAAAAATATTATTATTATTATTTATTTTTAATTATAAAATGCACATTTTTTACATGAAAAAAAAAATGCTAGATCTAGCACCCAGTACACATGCCCCAGGTCTTTTACTGAGTGTCTTGGGTCTCCTTTGTATCGAAGAGCCCTGGGGCCATCGTAAAAAAAAAATGACAGAATTTTTTTTTTTTTACAGAATTATGAGTTTCATTTTTTTTTTTATTCTGAGTTTGAAAGTCAGAATTCTGAGATTAAAAGTCAGAATTCTGAGTTTCAAAGTCAGAATTCTGAGATTGAAAGTCAGAATTATACATTTAAAAAAAAACAATTCTACAGAATTCTGAGATTAAAAGTCAGAATTCTGAGTTTCAAAGTCAGAATTCTGAGTTTTAAAGTCAGAATTCTGAGATTACAAGTCAGAATTCTGAGATTCTGACTTTCAAACTCAGAATTCTGAGTTTCAAAGTCAGAATTTTGTAAAATAAAAGAAAAAAATTTAACTCATAATTCTGTAAGAAAAAAAAAATTCTGTCATCTTTTTTTTTTTTTCTTATGATGGCCCCAGGGCTCTTCCATACATTTGAGATCTGGAGATGACAGATTATATGCATGATACTGTTTTGAAGTATTATGTAATTAATATATTACAGCGCTCACAATAGTGTAAATAATATATCAGAAAAAAAAGTGAAAGCAATTCATAAGTAAGTAAGTGAGCGCTGTAATATATATTGGTGAATGATGTGCTCCAATTCATAAAGTGCGATCGTGCTCCAAACTCAAGGTGCGCCACACTCCCTCCTGTGTCCCCACTCATCGGATGGAATGGACCCCCAGCTTTTCAGTCTAGGGGTCGTTTCAGGCTTAGAATGTTGGCCAGGGATGGCTGTTCACATCAGGATACCAGGGATATCTCCAATGCTCATGACAATCAATCATAGTACCCAAAACGACATAAAGGAAGGGGACTATAGGGAAGTACTGCTTGGTAAAGGTATTTATTGCGCAGATAAAACAGGTGCTTACAAAATTTAGGTTAAAACAGGCATAGATTTAGCAAAGAATTGCAATAAAAAACGCTGCTGCTGGCGTGCGTTCCACCAAAAACCGGAAGTGACGTCATGTGGATTTGAAACTGGAAATTGCATCAATGCATTTCGCCCTCCCACAGGGCGTCACCAAGGATCTAATTTCTGGTTAGAAGAGCCATCCTTATATACAAGCAACTAGTCACCTCCCTCCGAGTCGGCCAATCAAATACCGCGTGACAGCCATTTTGTTGGTTGGACAAACATGTCTCCTCTCAACCATAGTTTAATCCCCATAAGGGAGACTGGTGAACATTATATTGGTTTGATATCCACCTCACTTAGTGAAGCTGGTTTGCTCAGTTATAATAATTAGTCTAAAGGACGTCACTCCAAATTAAACATTTCATCACATGAAACTATTATAGTTTTACTCAAAATGCAATTATGTTAAACATTTATTCCACACATATGACAGGATAAAATAACCTACAACATAATATTTTTAAAAATACATAACCCAGAAAAATAATATGAAAAACTTAAAAAAAAATATATATATATATATATATATATATATATACATATACATATATATATATATATATATATATATATATATATATATGAAAAAAATATAAATATATATATTTTTTTTTTTAAATGAAGTAAAATGAAATGAAAATAAAAATAAAATAAGATAAAGCTGAAAAGAAATCAAGACAGAACTAAAATAAAACATTACAAAATTTAAAATAAATACAGTACAATTGACAAATAAAATATAAATGACATACGGAAGAGCCATTACGACCAAAAAAAATGTATTACCAATTTGACAGAAAACAATTAAGGTCAAGTTCGATATTTAACCCCAATGGACTCATCGTTCTCAGACGATGAATCCACTGGGTCTCGTTTCGAGAGATGGCCTTTTTAAGGTTACCTCCTCTCCAATGACCCTCAATTTTGTCTATACCACAAAATGTCAAACCACACGGATCCCTCCCATGGTGGAGTCTAAAGTGGTTGGACAGACTGTGGTGCTTGTAACCATTCCTAATTCTGTTAACATGTTCACAAAGTCTTACTAATTTCCTAGTGGTCCTACCCACGTATTGCAACCCACATGGGCATGCAAGAAGATACAGTATTTTACATGCATGGTCCCACACGTGATGAATTTCCTGATATTGTGGGACTCACCCGAGGTGTGAGAAGTGAAATGTGTGGTCTTCCTTGTCCTGTGTCTGGAAGTCCTACACATTACACACCTACCACAGCTAAAAAAAAAAAATACTTGATCCAAGAACGTGCACACCTTCTTGGGTGGGTCTATCACATTGGGTGCTAATTTTAAACATAAAGTAGGGGGTTTAGTGTAAATGCACTAAATTAGATTCAAAAGTAGAGGCCAATGTGTATGGATAATTTTTTCTATCTGCTTATGTTGGTGTGTGAAACCAGTCATAAAAAAAAAACTCCAAAGTCCCTTTTTGTGGTCTCTTTCTTCTTAAACAAATCCTCTCTCTTCATTTCACCTACCGCTGTCAGGAATGGTGTCATTACTGGGCTCACCTGCTGGTGGCACTGTTGCGTTCGGCACCAGTGGGTCTAGTTCTGGTGGCCACCAGCGGGTGTCTCCCCGCCAAGACTTTCAACCAGCCATCAAACACGCATGATCTGGGTCTGCTGGACTATACAAGCCCGTCCTTAACCAAGGTTCAATGCTCCAGAATTCCTTCTGTAAGCCTTGTCCCTGCCTGAACCTGATCCGTTTGCCTGAACCTGATCTGTTTCCTGCCTTGTCCTGGACTCCGTTTCTTGTATATTGTCCCTGTGACCTGTCCCCTGATACATGCTTCTAGCTCCCCCTTGCTGACTGCTCCCAGTACCTGGCCTTCTGCCCCCCTTGTCTCTCGTCCCTGCCTTGTTTATGTATGTGTGTTTCCTTACTTGTATATATTAGTTAGATAGTTAGGTTAGGTGTTTTGGGGTTTGTTGTGTTCTCTTTGTACTCATTTCTTGCTTATGGTTTGCTGTTGTTTGATTACACGTGTGTCTTTATCTTCAATAAATATATATATTTTCACTTACTCTGTTCCTGATTCCTTGAGTGCAGCCCAACGAACTGATCACCTGTATTGGATGTCTGTGTATGGCATCTCCCCTGACAACCACTGACTTGGTTTTAGCTAGATCCTTAGAGCGGTAACCCTTTTCCATAAATCTATCACGTAAAATCTTGGCCTTTATATCATAGTCACCTTTCTTGACGCAATTGCGTTTAACGCTCATGAATTGGCTCTTGGGAATTGCACTCAACCATCTAGGATGGTAACAACTTCCCAATGGAATGTAGCCATTTCTGTCCATTTCCTTGAAATGGGTTTTAGTAAACAATTGATGATTCTCCTTAAATATTACGAGATCCAAAAAATTTACATATTGACGGTCCAAAGTTGCTGTGAAAGAAATACCGTATCTATTGTTCCCAATTTTTGTCAAAAATTGCAGAAAAGAATCCTGTGTCCTGCCCAAATATTTTTAATGTCATCTATATAACATTTATAGAATTTTAATTGAGGTGGAGTATTGTTAAAAATGTCTTCTTCCTCCCAGTGGCTCATGAACAAATTAGCCACTGAGGGGGCCAAGTATAATACTTGGCCCCCATGGCCACGCCTTTCTTCTGTCTAAAATACTGTTTATCATGGTGGCTCATTGGTACTGTTCGAGAGCCCAAATGACTGCTTCAATTGCATGTTGCTGCTTAACCACCTCCCTACTAGTGATGAGCCGAACACCCCCGGGTTCGGTTCGCACCAGAACCCGCGAACGGACCGAAAGTTCGAACGAACATTAGAACCCTATTAAATACAATGGATGCGAACGTTCGAATTCTAAAGTGCTAATTATAACAACTATTATGCATGTTATTGTCCTAAAAAGGGTTTGGGAACCCGGGTTCTGCACCAGGGGACATGTATCAATGCAAAAAGAAGTTTTAAAAACGGTCGTTTTTCGGGAGCAGTCATTTTAATGATGCATAAAGTGAAAAAAAAAAAGTCAAATATTCCTTTAAATATCGTACCTGGGGGGTGTCTAAAGTATGCCTGTGAAGTGCCACGTGTTTCCCGTGTTTAGAACTGTCCCTGCACAAAATGACACTTCTAAAGGAAAAAAAAGCCATTTAAAACTGCTTGCGGCTTTAATGTAATGTCTGGTCCCGGTAATATGGATGAAATTCTTTAAGAAAAATGGCATAGCTACCCCATGACCCCCCCCCTACCCCAGCCCATTACCAGCCCCTTTGGGTCTTGTATGGATATTAAGGGGAACCCCGCACATAAAATAAAAAAGGCCCTATATACTCTGAACAGCCCTATACAGGCGGTGCATACAAGACAGGGACTGTAGGTTTGTTCTTATGTAGAGTCTGTTTGTAATTTTGAACAGGTACATTGTTGAAGTGTAGCTCCAGACCAAAAATCTATTTTTAAACTTTTTGGAAAACATAGGTAAGGGTTATCACCCCTGTAACATTTGTTTTGCTGTCTGTGCCCCTGTTCAGAACATTTCACCTCACTTTCCGTCCCAATGACAACTGTTTTTGAAATGTGGTGTTTTTCTTGAAACAAGGATTGCTGATAAAGCATCAGTACAGAGGAGACACCTTTCTCCCATATTTATTCTTACAGGAGAGAATTTTCCTTCCTAGTGGTAGATTTCCTCTCACTTCCTGTTGTCTTCTTGCGTTTGCAAGTAGGAGTCGTTTGTAAGTTGGATGTTTGAAAGTAGGGACCTGCCGTATATACTCTGCAGAAATAGGCCCCTTAGTTGTTGGTGTTGGCACAACACTGTAAGCACTCACAGTTACTCTTGGTTGGTGCTGGAACGCCCTGCTGTCAACTATTATATCAGGAATTTTAATTACATATAATTGTTGAACAGTGGTAGTAAAAATTGGGCCTTTGATGGTGGTGCTGGTGCCACAACACTGTAAGCCCTGACAGTTACTCTTGGTGGGTGCAGCAATGGGCCCTGCTGTGAATTATTAGATCAAGAATTGTAATTACATGCCCCTGTTGAACAGGGGCTGAAAAATTGGGCCTTAGGCACTGGTGGCACAACACTGCAACCCCTCACAGATACTGTACTTGGAGCACAGCAATGAGCCCTGTTGCAAAGTATTGCTTCAAAAATTGTAATGACACGCCCCTGTTAAACAGGGGCTGAAAAATTGGGCCTTAGGCACTGGTGGCACAACACTGCAACTCCTCACAGATACTGTACTTGGAGCACAGCAATGAGCCCTGTTGCAAAGTATTGCTTCAAAAATTGTAATGACACGCCCCTGTTAAACAGGGGCTGAAAAATTGGGCCTTAGGCACTGGTGGCACAACACTGCAACTCCTCACAGATACTGTACTTGGAGCACAGCAATGAGCCCTGTTGCAAAGTATTGCTTCAAAAATTGTAATTACACGCCCCTGTTAAACAGGGGCTGAAAAATTGGGCGTTAGGCACTGGTGGCGGCACCCATAAACAAAAATGATCTTACAAGCTATCATCATCAATCGTATCATTGAGGACTCGGAGGAGGAGGATAGCCAGTCAACATAACAGCACAGGCACTCAGCATCAGCATCAGTCTTGAAGGGATGTGACATGTTAAAATCAATTAGTCTGTTATATCAGCATCAGGTGTGTGGTAGCTGGTGGTGATCCAAGACTGGTTCATCTTGATGAAAGTCAGTCGATCAACCGAGTCGGTGGACAGGCGCACCCTGTGATCCGTGACAAATCCTCCAGCAGCACTGAATGTGCGTTCCGAAAGAACGCTGGATGCAGGACAGGCCAGTAGCTCAATTGCATACTGTGCAAGCTCTGGCCAGTGATCCATCCTCAAGACCCAGTAAGCCAGAGGATTTTCGGTGGGGAAGGTGTCCAAGTCTGACCTTGCCCCTAGATATTCCTGCACCATGTTTATCAGACGCTGGCGATGGTTGCTGGAACCGATCATACTTTGGGGCTGCGGACTAAAGAATTGTCTGAACGCATCGGTCAGACGGCCACCTTCCCCACCGCTCCTTCTTTGACTGGCCGAAGCCTCAGCAACTCGTTGTCCAGGACCAGGAGTTTGCAACCTCCCAGTCTCTGGGAACGCGTTGCACAGACCTTTCTGCAAGGCCTCCCGGAGTTGTCTCATCCTCTGCTCCCTCTGCGACGGTAACATAAGGTCCGCAACCTTACCCTTGTACCGTGGATCAAGGAGAGTGGCCAGCCAGTAATGGTCCCTCTCCTTGATCCGAAGAATACGAGGATCCTTCCGCAGACTTTGCAGGATCAGGGAGGCCATGCAGCGTAGGTTTGCTGAGGCATTCGCTCCGGAGTCCTCTGGGTCACTAAGGACGACATGATCCGCAGCCACCTCCTCCCAGCCACGTACAAGTCCACTGGTTTCTTGGGACTTTAAATCATCCCTAAAAGACTGCTGCTGATGATGCTGAGTGCCAGCCTCCACCTCCATGCTGACACAATCCTCCTCCTCCTCCTCCTCCTCCTCCTCCTCTTCCTGTGCGATGGGTGGGACAGAAGGAACACTGTCTGGGTAAAGGGGGCCTTGAGAGGCAAGGAAGTCCTCCTCTTCCTGCCTCTGTTCTGCCTCAAGTGCCCTGTCCATTATTCCACGCAGCGTGTGCTCCAACAGGTGGACAAGAGGTACAGTGTCACTGATGCATGCACTGTCACTGCTCACCATCCTCGTGGCCTCCTCAAATGGTGCCAGGACAGTGCATGCATCCCTGATCATGCCCCACTGGCGTGGAGAAAAAAAACCAAGCTCCCCTGACCCTGTCCTGGTGCCGTAGTCGCACAGGTACTCATTGATGGCCCTCTGCTGCGTGTGCAGCCGCTGCAGCATGGCCAACGTTGAGTTCCACCTGGTGGGCATGTCACATATAAGGCGGTTCTTGGGCAGGTTCAACTCCTTTTGCAGCTCAGCCAGGCGAGCACTGGCATTATAAGATCTGCGGAAATGCACACAGACTTTCCTGGCCTGCCTCAGGACATCCTGTAAGCCCGGGTACCTGCCCAAGAAGCGCTGCACCACCAGGTTAAGGACGTGAGCCACACAGGGCACATGGGTCAGTTGTCCCTGTCGGAGGGCGGAGAGGAGGTTGGTGCCATTGTCGCAAACCACCATTCCTGGCTTAAGCTGGCGTGGCGTCAACCACCTCTCGGCCTGGCCCTGCAGAGCAGACAGGACCTCTGCCCCAGTGTGGCTTCTGTCCCCCAAACACACCAGCGCAAGCACGGCATGGCATCTTTTTGCCTGCGTACTTGCGTAGCCCCGTGAACGGCTACGGAGCACCGCTGGTTCATAGGACAAACCACAGGAAGAGGCCATGGAGGAAGAAGAAGAGGAGGGGGTGGAGGAGAGAGGTGTGTCACAACCAGTAGTAGCATTTTGGAGGCGTGGCGGTGGGACAACCTCCAACACTACTGCACCTTGTCCTGAATCCTTCCCAGCTGCCAAAAGAGTGACCCAATGGGCCGTGAAAGAAAGGTAACGTCCCTGTCCATGCCTGCTGGACCATGAGTCAGCGGTAATATGCACCTTACCGCTGACCGCCCTGTCCAGCGAGGCCAAGACATTGCCTTCCACATGCCGGTAGAGAGCCGGAATAGCCTTCCGTGAGAAAAAGTGGCGTTTGGGAACCTGCCACTGAGGAACCGCACATTGCACAAACTCACGGAAGGGGGCCGAGTCTACCAACTGAAAAGGCAGCAGTTGAAGCGCTAGCAATTTAGCCAAGCTAGCATTCAACCGCTGGGCATGTGGATGGCTGGGAGTGAACTTCTTTCGACGGTCCAGCAGCTGGGGCAGGGAAATTTGCCTGCTAGAATCGGACGTCGGTGTACTGCTAGCAGAGTGGGCGCAAGTACTTGGCTGTGACACACCTAATTCTACACCTTCATTCCTCTCAGTGCATGTTTCAGAGAGGACTGAAGTTATAGTGGGGTTGGAGATCCCAGCTGATGCGGTGCAAGGAGAGGTCCGCTTTGTTCTTTGGTGTGGGTCTTTGAGGTAGGCTTGCCAACGAGCTGCATGGCAGGTCAACATATGTCTGGTCAGGCATGTGGTACCCAAGCGGCTGATGTTTTGGCCACGCGATATACGCTTGAGACATATGTTGCAAACAGCAGCTGTGCGATCTGATGCACTAGCCTCAAAAAAGGCCCACACCAAAGAACTTTTTGAATGACGGGCAGAGGCAGCGCCCTGCACAGGCGGAGCTCTGCGGTGTGATTCCGTCGGTGTACTGCCCTTACGCTGGCCACCAAAGGGCATCCTGCCTCGTTGGAGATGTGCCTCCTCCTCATCCTCCTCCTCCTCCTCTCTCCTATTAGGCACCCACGTGGAGTCAGTGACCTCATCATCCCCTCCCTCCTCATCACTGGAGCCAATCTGGCAGTATGCTGCAGCTGCTGGAACATGACTGCCAGATTGGTGTCCTTCTTGAGCATCCCCTCTGTCTGCTCTCACGCTACTGCCTTCCTCTAGCTGGGTTTCATCATCAGACCCTTCGAAACGCTGGGCATCCTCCTGGAGCATGTACCCAACACTGTGCTGAAACAGTTCGGGGGACTCCTCAGGAGGAGGACATGGTGGGTCTAGGGAAGGAGTGACTGATGATTTGTCTGACATTGATACCAGGGAAGACGACGCTTTGGCAGCTGCTTTTCCAGTACCCTGAGCCTGGGTGAGAGAGGATGAGGAGGAGGAGGAGGGCTTGGTCATCCACTCTACCAAGTCTTCGGCATGATGTGGCTCAACATGTCCAGCTGCCGAAAAGAAGGACAAGCGTGTCCCATGGCCATGTGCTGATGAAAATGCACCGCGTCCACGACCAGCACTGTTGCCCCCAGACACAGAGCCTGCTTGCCCTCTTTTATTGCCTCCTGACTGTCTGCCTCTCCTTGTTTGCCTTCCAGACATTCTAATAGATGGCCTGCAGGGAGATGGGAAAAAAGCAATAAGGGCTACCTTCAGGTGTCCTTCTCTGTCCCTTGAAACAAGGACTTTCACAGTGAAATAAACTGACACTCTCCCTACCTACAGTTTTCTGTCCCTAGAATAAATGTTTTTTTTAAGCAAAATATAGCACAAGGAGAATTCACTCACTGTCCTTCCAGGTCCCTGGAAACAAGGACTTGCAGAGTGAAAGAAAAAAAACACTCTCCCTACCTACAGTTTTCTGTCCCTAGAAAAAATGTTTTTTTTAATCACAATATAGCACAAGGACAATTCACTCACTGTCCTTCCAGGTCCCTGGAAACAAGGACTTGCAGAGTGAAATAAACTGACACTCTCCCTACCTACAGTTTTCTGTCCCTAGAATAAATGTTTTTTTTAAGCACAATATAGCACAAGGAGAATTCACTCACTGTCCTTCCAGGTCCCTGGAAACAAGGACTTGCAGAGTGAAAGAAAAAAAACACTCTCCCTACCTACAGTTTTCTGTCCCTAGAAAAAATGTTTTTTTTAATCACAATATAGCACAAGGACAATTCACTCACTGTCCTTCCAGGTCCCTGGAAACAAGGACTTGCAGAGTGAAAGAAACTGACACTGTCCCTACCTACAGTTTTCTGTCCCTAGAATAAATGTTTTTTTTAAGCACACTATAGCACAAGGACAATTCACTCACTGTCCTTACAGGTCCCTGGAAACAAGGACTTGCAGAGTGAAAGAAAAAAAACACTCTCCCTACCTACAGTTTTCTGTCCCTAGAAAAAATGTTTTTTTTAATCACAATATAGCACAAGGACAATTCACTCACTGTCCTTACAGGTCCCTGGAAACAAGGACTTGCAGAGTGAAAGAAAAAAAACACTCTCCCTACCTACAGTTTTCTGTCCCTAGAAAAAATGTTTTTTTTAATCACAATATAGCACAAGGACAATTCACTCACTGTCCTTACAGGTCCCTGGAAACAAGGACTTGCAGAGTGAAATAAACTGACACTCTCCCTACCTACAGTTTTCTGTCCCTAGAATAAATGTTTTTTTTAAGCACAATATAGCACAAGGACAATTCACTCACTGTCCTTACAGGTCCCTGGAAACAAGGACTTGCAGAGTGAAAGAAAAAAAACACTCTCCCTACCTACAGTTTTCTGTCCCTAGAAAAAATGTTTTTTTTAATCACAATATAGCACAAGGACAATTCACTCACTGTCCTTACAGGTCCCTGGAAACAAGGACTTGCAGAGTGAAATAAACTGACACTCTCCCTACCTACAGTTTTCTGTCCCTAGAATAAATGTTTTTTTTAAGCACAATATAGCACAAGGACAATTCACTCACTGTCCTTCCAGGTCCCTGGAAACAAGGACTTGCAGAGTGAAAGAAAAAAAACACTCTCCCTACCTACAGTTTTCTGTCCCTAGAAAAAATGTTTTTTTTAATCACAATATAGCACAAGGACAATTCACTCACTGTCCTTCCAGGTCCCTGGAAACAAGGACTTGCAGAGTGAAAGAAACTGACACTGTCCCTACCTACAGTTTTCTGTCCCTAGAATAAATGTTTTTTTTTAAGCACACTATAGCACAAGGACAATTCACTCACTGTCCTTACAGGTCCCTGGAAACAAGGACTTGCAGAGTGAAAGAAAAAAAACACTCTCCCTACCTACAGTTTTCTGTCCCTAGAAAAAATGTTTTTTTTAATCACAATATAGCACAAGGACAATTCACTCACTGTCCTTACAGGTCCCTGGAAACAAGGACTTGCAGAGTGAAAGAAAAAAAACACTCTCCCTACCTACAGTTTTCTGTCCCTAGAAAAAATGTTTTTTTTAATCACAATATAGCACAAGGACAATTCACTCACTGTCCTTACAGGTCCCTGGAAACAAGGACTTGCAGAGTGAAATAAACTGACACTCTCCCTACCTACAGTTTTCTGTCCCTAGAATAAATGTTTTTTTTAAGCACAATATAGCACAAGGACAATTCACTCACTGTCCTTACAGGTCCCTGGAAACAAGGACTTGCAGAGTGAAAGAAAAAAAACACTCTCCCTACCTACAGTTTTCTGTCCCTAGAAAAAATGTTTTTTTTAATCACAATATAGCACAAGGACAATTCACTCACTGTCCTTCCAGGTCCCTGGAAACAAGGACTTGCAGAGTGAAAGAAACTGACACTGTCCCTACCTACAGTTTTCTGTCCCTAGAATAAATGTTTTTTTTAAGCACACTATAGCACAAGGACAATTCACTCACTGTCCTTACAGGTCCCTGGAAACAAGGACTTGCAGAGTGAAAGAAAAAAAACACTCTCCCTACCTACAGTTTTCTGTCCCTAGAAAAAATGTTTTTTTTAATCACAATATAGCACAAGGACAATTCACTCACTGTCCTTACAGGTCCCTGGAAACAAGGACTTGCAGAGTGAAAGAAAAAAAACACTCTCCCTACCTACAGTTTTCTGTCCCTAGAAAAAATGTTTTTTTTAATCACAATATAGCACAAGGACAATTCACTCACTGTCCTTACAGGTCCCTGGAAACAAGGACTTGCAGAGTGAAATAAACTGACACTCTCCCTACCTACAGTTTTCTGTCCCTAGAATAAATGTTTTTTTTAAGCACAATATAGCACAAGGACAATTCACTCACTGTCCTTACAGGTCCCTGGAAACAAGGACTTGCAGAGTGAAAGAAAAAAAACACTCTCCCTACCTACAGTTTTCTGTCCCTAGAAAAAATGTTTTTTTTAATCACAATATAGCACAAGGACAATTCACTCACTGTCCTTACAGGTCCCTGGAAACAAGGACTTGCAGAGTGAAATAAACTGACACTCTCCCTACCTACAGTTTTCTGTCCCTAGAATAAATGTTTTTTTTAAGCACAATATAGCACAAGGACAATTCACTCACTGTCCTTACAGGTCCCTGGAAACAAGGACTTGCAGAGTGAAAGAAAAAAAACACTCTCCCTACCTACAGTTTTCTGTCCCTAGAAAAAATGTTTTTTTTAATCACAATATAGCACAAGGACAATTCACTCACTGTCCTTACAGGTCCCTGGAAACAAGGACTTGCAGAGTGAAATAAACTGACACTCTCCCTACCTACAGTTTTCTGTCCCTAGAATAAATGTTTTTTTTAAGCACAATATAGCACAAGGACAATTCACTCACTGTCCTTACAGGTCCCTGGAAACAAGGACTTGCAGAGTGAAAGAAAAAAAACACTCTCCCTACCTACAGTTTTCTGTCCCTAGAAAAAATGTTTTTTTTAATCACAATATAGCACAAGGACAATTCACTCACTGTCCTTCCAGGTCCCTGGAAACAAGGACTTGCAGAGTGAAATAAACTGACACTCTCCCTACCTACAGTTTTCTGTCCCTAGAATAAATGTTTTTTTTAAGCACAATATAGCACAAGGACAATTCACTCACTGTCCTTAGAGGTCCCTGGAAACAAGGACTTGCAGAGTGAAAGAAAATAAACACTCTCCCTACCTACAGTTTTCTGTCCCTAGAAAAAATGTTTTTTTTTAAGCACAATATAGCACAAGGACAATTCACTCACTGTCCTTCCAGGTCCCTGGAAACAAGGACTTGCAGAGTGAAAGAAAAAAAACACTCTCCCTACCTACAGTTTTCTGTCCCTAGAAAAAATGTTTTTTTTTAATCACAATATAGCACAAGGACAATTCACTCACTGTCCTTACAGGTCCCTGGAAACAAGGACTTGCAGAGTGAAAGAAACTGACACTCTCCCTACCTACAGTTTTCTGTCCCTAGAATAAATGTTTTTTTAAGCACAATATAGCACAAGGACAATTCACTCACTGTCCTTCCAGGTCCCTGGAAACAAGGACTTGCAGAGTGAAAGAAACTGACACTGTCCCTACCTACAGTTTTCTGTCCCTAGAATAAATGTTTTTTTTAAGCACACTATAGCACAAGCACAAAACACACTGACACTCTCCCTACCTATCCTTCTCTTTCCCTAAACTAAAGGAATCCAGGTTAAGCAAGAAAGAAATAACAGTCACTGTCCCTGCCTATGCTGCTCTATCCCTGCTCCGGAACACACTACACTAGGCCGCCGTGCTGGCGGCCTTTTATAGTGTGGGGCGTGTACTAAACACCCTCAGCAATAATTGGCCACAGGCATCCTGCCTGTGGCCAATCATTGCTCTCCTCGCTGCCGGCGCTGTGATTGGCCAAGCATGCGGGGTCACAGTGCATGCTTGGCCAATCACAGCGCCTGGATGACACTGCGATGGCGTAGTGCATTGTGGGCCGTTCGCGTCACTCGAATTTGGCGCGAACGGCCCAAATCGTTCGATCTTCGTCGAACGATCGAACAGCCGATGTTCGAGTCGAACGTATGTTCGACTCGAACACGAAGCTCATCCCTACTCCCTACTGTGCACGAAAACCCCCTTCCTGCCCAAGCCATTTTTCAGCTTTCAGCGCTGTCACACTTTGAATGACAATTGCGCGGTCGTGCGACGTGGCTCCCAAACGAAATTTGTGTCCTTTTTTTCCCACAAATAGAGCTTTCTTTTGGTGGTATTTGATCACCTCTGCAGTTTTTATTTTTTGCGCTATAAACAAAAGAAGAGCGTCCAGTTTGGAAAAAAAACACTATTTTTTAATTTTTGCTATAATAAATACCCATTTATTTATTTTTTAAATAAAATTTTCCTCAGTTTAGGCCGATACGTATTCTTCTACATATTTTTGGTAAAAAAAAAATCGCAATAAGCGCGTATTGATTGGTTTGCGCAAAAGTTATAGCGTGTACAAAATAGGGGATAGATTTATAGCATTTTTATTTTTTTATTTTTTTATTAGTAATGGCGGCGATCTGCGATTTTTTATTGTGACTGCGATATTGCGGCGGACACATCGGACACTTTTGACACATTTTTGGGACCATTCACGTTTATACAGCGATCCCTGCTATAAAAATGCATTGATTACTGTATAAATGTGATTGGCAGGGAAGGGGTTAACCACTAGGGGGCGGGAAGGGGTTAAATATGTTCCCTCAATGTGTTCTTACTGTGGGGGGAGGGGACTGACTGGGGGAGGTGACCGATGGTTGTCCCTATGTACAAGGGACACACCATCGGTCCCCTCTCCCTCACAGGACGTGGATCTCTGTGTTTACACACACAGATCCACTTTCCTGCTCATTTCCCGGGCAATCGCGGGTGCCCGGCGGCAATCGCGGCCGCCGGGCACGCGCACCGGGGCCTTGTGAACGCGGCGGGCGCACGCGCGCGCCGCTGGCGGCAAGCGCGCGCCTCCTAGCTCGTTTTAAAGGGAGGACGTCATATGACGTCCTCCCAGAACGAGAGTATCCTCCGCCCGCCGTCAATTGACAGTGGGCGGGGGACAAGTGGTTAAAGGGGTTGTAAAGGTACATGTTTTTTCACCTTAATGCATCCTATGCATTAAGGTGAAAAAACATCCGACAGTACCGCCCCCCCCCCCCCGAGCCCCCGTGTTACTTACCTGGCCCCTCGTCCCCGTCATCCTCCTCGGTTCTCAGCCTGGCCGCTGATTGGCTACACTGGATGCATTGAAAGCAGCGCAGCCATTGGCTGGCGCTGCTCTCAATCACATCCAATGACGCGGCGCGCCGGGGGGCGGGACCGAGTGATACAGTCGGCGGCTATGGCCGCCACTGTATCACGGGAGCGCGCCCGCAATAACTCCACACCATGCTCGCTCGCTCGCATGAAGGTGTGGAGTCCTTGCGGGGAGGAGCCGAGACAGCCGCCGAGGGACCCCAGAAGACCAGGATCGGGGCCACTGTGTGCAAAATGAGCTGCACAGTGGAGGTAAGTATGACATGTTTGTTTTTTTTGTGCAAAAAAAAAAAGGGAAGCTTAAGGCCCCTTTCACACGGATGGCTAGATTGGTGCTTTTAGCTGCGGATTTTCTAGTTTTCTACCGCAGCTAAAAGCACACAATGCTTTCCTATGGCCCCATTCACACACAGCGTTTAGCTGCGATTTCGTTACATGCGGTTCGGTGCGAATAGAAAAAATAGAATTGAATGCGTCCAGGTGCGATGTAGCGCAGCTATCTGCACACAACTGCAGGTAATCGCAATGCACTGTGTCAGCTGCGGATAGCAGCGTGAACAAAAGAAAAAAACAACAGGAAGCACATCAAAATAAAAATGGTTGCTATGGGGATGACAATAATGGCCAACCGCAGCTAAACGCAGCCGCATGTAAACGCACGTAAACGCACGTAAAAGCAGTGTACAAATGCAGCTGATCGCTGTGCCTGGGGTCTTGAATTTCAAAAGAAAAAAACATGCTTTTAACTGCGGCAGAACAGCCGCCCGTGTGAAAGGGGCCTTACTGTCCCTTTAATGTTGGTGTATAAACAATTGACAACAATACTTGCCAATAGATGTTCCTCATTCACCTCAACTTCCTGTAATAATTCCATAAGATTCCTGCTATCTCTAAGATAAGCTGGACATTTCTGTGCCAAAGGCTGCAAGATCCGATCCAGGTACTCCCCCATTCTGGCGAATAGAGAGTCTATCCCACTCACAATGGGTCTACCGGGGAGGGTTGGAAGGGTTCTTGTGTACCTTGGGCAATTGATAGATAACAGGGACCCTGGGAGCATCGGGCACTAGATATCTGGCTTCCTTTTTGTTAACAATACCTTCATCCTGTGCATTTTTGACCAATCGTTTCAGCTTAGCCTTAATCTTGATAGTTGGGTTACCTTTTAATCAGATTTATTGAGGACGACCAACCCACCCCCTTTGTCAGCCCCTCTGATTGTTTTGTTCAAAAGATTTTAGACCTCTTTCTATCTCCCTTTTGCGTCTACTGCAGGGCCGGCCCTACCATGGGACCCGATGGTACCATTGTACCAGGCGGCACTTTCAGGGGGGCGGCAAATTGCCGCCTGCCCACCATCTCCTTCCTCTCCCCCACTCCACCTTTCACTGTGAAACAGCAGCAGTGGCATAAAGAATACACTGTGCCTGCGGCTGCGGTGTGTGTTCTGGATTTAAAAAGCTCCTTTCTGTCTCTTCCCCCTCCCTCCAGTCTCGTGCTGTGCGGTGTCCTTGTTATCTCCCTGACTCAACATCCCCCCTCCAATCATCAGTGCGGTGTGTTGTGAGAACTGGGGGGCGGAGCTCACTGGATCTCCTGTCGGGCTGGCCAGAGGAAGGGAGGAGGTGAGCTGACTTATTCTGGGAGAAGTTTCCTAGGGTGGATAGTAGTTGCTTTCAAGGTGTTTTTTTCTTCAGAAGATGCAGTGAAGGGTTAACAAAACTTGTCAGAAGAATCGGAGGAGATAGTGAGTGTGGGGGGAGGGGTCTGCACCAGCCCGATCACATTTGACAGATCACTTCTAAGCATGAACAGTCTGTGCAAACATCCCCCAATCCAATTATTCAGACTAGATAATGTGAAGTCATTTATAACCATTCATGTAACCTGTATATACAGGTCCTTCTCAAAAAATTAGCATATTGTGATAAAGTTCATTATTTTCTGTAATGTACTGATAAACATTAGACTTTCATATATTTTAGATTCATTACACACAACTGAAGTAGTTCAAGCCTTTTCTTGTTTTAATATTGATGATTTTGGCATACAGCTCATGACAACCCAAAATTCCTATCTCAAAAAATTAGCATATTTCATCCGACCAATAAAAGAAAAGTGTTTTTAATACAAAAAAAGTCAACCTTCAAATAATTATGTTCAGTTATGCACTCAATACTTGGTCGGGAATCCTTTTGCAGAAATGACTGCTTCAATGCGGCGTGGCATGGAGGCAACCAGCCTGTGGCACTGCTGAGGTGTTATGGAGGCCCAGGATGCTTCGATAGCGGCCTTAAGCTCATCCAGAGTGTTGGGTCTTGCGTCTCTCAACTTTCTCTTCCCAATATCCCACAGATTCTCTATGGGGTTCAGGTCAGGAGAGTTGGCAGGCCAATTGAGCACAGTAATACCATGGTCAGTAAACCATTTACCAGTGGTTTTGGCACTGTGAGCAGGTGCCAGGTCGTGCTGAAAAATGAAATCTTCATATCCATAAAGCTTTTCAGCAGATGGAAGCATGAAGTGCTCCAAAATCTCCTGATAGCTAGCTGCATTGACCCTGCCCTTGATAAAACACAGTGGACCAACACCAGCAGCTGACATGGCACCCCAGACCATCACTGACTGTGGGTACTTGACACTGGACTTCAGGCATTTTGGCATTTCCCTCTCCCCAGTCTTCCTCCAGACTCTGGCACCTTGATTTCCGAATGACATGCAAAATTTGCTTTCATCCGAAAAAAGTACTTTGGACCACTGAGCAACAGTCCAGTGCTGCTTCTCTGTAGCTCAGGTCAGGCGCTTCTGCCGCTGTTTCTGGTTCAAAAGTGGCTTGACCTGGGGAATGCGGCACCTGTAGCCCATTTCCTGCACACGCCTGTTCACGGTGGCTCTGGATGTTTCTACTCCAGACTCAGTCCACTGCTTCCGCAGGTCCTCCAAGGTCTGGAATCGGTCCTTCTCCACAATCTTCTTCAGGGTCCGGTCACCTCTTCTCGTTGTGCAGCGTTTTCTGCCACACTTTTTCCTTCCCACAGACTTCCCACTGAGGTGCCTTGATACAGCACTCTGGGAACAGCCTATTCGTTCAGAAATTTCTTTCTGTGTCTTACCCTCTTGCTTGAGGGTGTCAATGATGGCCTTCTGGACAGCAGTCAGGTCGGAAGTCTTACCCATGATTGCGGTTTTGAGTAATGAACCAGGCTGGGAGTTTTTAAAAGCCTCAGGAATCTTTTGCAGGTGTTTAGAGTTAATTAGTTGATTCAGATGATTAGGTTAATAGCTCGTTTAGAGAACCTTTTCATGATATGCTAATTTTTTGAGATAGGAATTTTGGGTTGTCATGAGCTGTATGCCAAAATCATCAATATTGAAACAAGAAAAGGCTTGAACTACTTCAGTTGTGTGTAATGAATCTAAAATATATGAAAGTCTAATGTTTATCAGTACATTACAGAAAATAATGAACTTTATCACAATATGCTAATTTTTTGAGAAGGACCTGTATGTGGTGAGTTTGATTGTACAGAGCCTGGATACCACAGAATTACATGAATGGTCATACATTACCTTCACATTATCTGGGTATACAGAGTGCTAGGAGCTGGATTACATAGATCTGTAGTACTGTTGTATGATTTATTGTTGTATGTTTTCAGTGGATGAGCTTTTTTTTTTTTTATTATATACATCGCTATTTGACCACTTCTCAGCCACCAACTCCCCCCAGCTTGCATCACCCCCCCTGACCACTTCATACAGACGTCACTCCGAGCTGCTTCCTACCCCCCCCCCCCCCATCATTCCATGGTCACTTTCCTTCCCCTATCTTCCCAACATCACTCCCTGGTCACCCCATAGACACCACAAGAAATCCCTCCTCAATCTGCCACCGCCATACCCTCCGAAGTCCTCTCCTGTACCAACTGCACCCATCATACCCTCCGAACTCCTCCCCTGCACTAACTGCACCCATCATACCCTCCGAACTCCTCCCCTGTACTAACTGCACCCATCATACCCTCCGAACTCCTCCCCTGTACTAACTGCACCCATCATACCCTCCAAACTCCTCTCCTGTACTCACTGCACCTATCATACCCTCCGCACTCCTCTCCTGAACATACTGCCCCCATCATACCCTCCACACTCCTCTCCTGTACATACTGACCCATCATACCCTCCACACTCCTCTCCTGTACATACTGCCCCCATCATACCCTCCACACTCCTCTCCTGTACTAACTGCACCCATCATACCCTCCGAACTCCTCCCCTGTACTAACTGCACCCATCATACCCTCCAAACTCCTCTCCTGTACTCACTGCACCTATCATACCCTCCGCACTCCTCTCCTGAACATACTGCCCCCATCATACCCTCCACACTCCTCTCCTGTACATACTGACCCATCATACCCTCCACACTCCTCTCCTGTACATACTGCCCCCATCATACCCTCCACACTCCTCTCCTGTACATACTGCCCCCATCATACCCTCCACACTCCTCTCCTGTACATACCGCCCCCCTCATACCCTCCACACTCCTCTCCTGTACATACTGCCCCCATCATACCCTCCACACTCTTCTCCTGTACATACTGCCCCCCTCATACCCTCCAAACTCCTCTCCTGTACATACTACCCCATCATACCCTCCACACTCCTCTCCTGTACTAACTGTACCCATAATACCCTCCGAACTCCTCCACTGTACTAACTGCACCCATCATACCCTCCGAACTCCTCTCCTGTACTAACTGCCCCCATCATACCCTCCACACTCCTCTCCTGTACATACCGCCCCCCTCATTCCCTCCAAACTCCTCTCCTGTACATACTGCCCCCATCATACCCTCCACACTTCTCTCCTATGCATACTGCCCTCATCTTACCCTCTGCACTCCTCTTCTGCAGAACCCTGTGCATTCAGATGTAAAGGGGAACTCTGCGGATTCAGATCTAAAGGAGAACTCTGTTGACTCTGATATAAAGGGGGACTCTTGTGATTAACTCCATATGATTAAAAAAATTATTTAATCACAAAAATATATGTACAGTGTATACTAAATAAAAAAAAAAATTAGCTGTGCATTGCTTTGTACAGAGGTAATGAATTTAATGTACTACAAAAAAATATATATATTGGCGTGCGCTGCTAATGTGTTCGGGTTTGGCTTGACGAAAAGGTGGCAAAACTATGCTGCACTTGTGAGGCAAATTGTCGCCAACCCATTCCGCCCGCTCCGTGCTCCACTGTGAGGCAAACTGACGCCCGCCAGCCAGCCTGCTCTGCTCCCCGCACGCTCCATTCACCTGGGCATCGGGCCCAGGTGAATGGAGCGTGCGGGCAGAACAGGGGAACAGTCAGCGAGCGGGACAGTCAGCAGGTGAGCGGGCTTGCTGGCCAAACAGCGGGCGGGGGAGCAGAGAGATGACATCATCTCTCACTGCCCGCCCTGCATCACTGCAGTTCCGTCCCCACTGTGCGGGCAGCAGAGAGATTACATTATCTCTCTGCTGCCTGCCTTTACTCTGGGACACAGCAAGTGGCAATCTGCTACTTGTAGCAGGTGACGTGGCAAGTGACAATCTGCAACGTGTGGCAGGTGACGTCGTGGCAAGTGACAATCTGCAATGTGTGGCAGGTGACGTGGCAAGTGACAATCCACAACGTGTGGCAGGTGACGTCGTGGCAAGTGACAATCCACTACGTGTGGCCGGTGACATCGCGGCCGCCGGCCACGCACAGGTCCTTTTATACTCCTATATACATGTATAGAGCCATGACAGGTCCTCTTTATTCTCCTGCATACATGTATAGAGCCATGACAGGTCCTCTTTATATTTCTATATACCATATTTTTCAGTGTATAAGACGCTATTTTTTCCTAAAATAATAGCCTGTAAATCGAACAGCGTCTTATACACGGTTGGTGCGTCGCGGCCCATAGCTTGTCAAGTGGCTTCCTCCAATCACGAGCCGTATGTTACTGACGTCAGCTAGAGCTGGGGGTGGAGGTGGAGAGTGAGCAGATGCGATCCCGTTGGAAGTGGAGATGCACAGATGCAACAGGGACCGGAGTGTTCTGGGACCAAGATGTCAGAAAATAATAAAAGTAAGTGATCGTCTTACTCTGCCAAATCAAACCAAATGTAGCCAGCTATGCAAAAAAGAGCTTGGGAATAGAGCTGCAGAGATACAGTTTGGACTTGCCTCCACTGAGTGTATGATCAGACAGTGGAGAAAACAGGAAGAACAACCCCTGCATAATATACTAGTATTTAAACGTTACCTGCGGTAATTACTAAATAAAAATGTGTTCTGTTTTACCTATGTGTAAAATATTGATTTCTTAATTTTGGGTTGGAAAAGTGGGGGGCGTCTTGTACATGGGGGCGTCTTATAGATGGGAAAAATACGGTACATGTATAGAGCCATGACAGGTCCTCATTATACTCCTATATTCATGAATAGAGCCATAACAGGTCCTTTTTATAGAGCCATGACAGGTCCACTTTAGTTATCATGATATAAAATGATGGATGTGGGGGCATTTTGGTGGGCGTGATTTTTTTTTTTTTTGGGGGGGGCAGCATTTCATTCTTGGTACCAGGCAGCACAATGTCTTGGGCCGGCACTGGTCTACTGGGTTTTGTTTGTAGATTCTCTAGATCTTGTTCCACTAGGGTTTTGAAGACTTCTGGGAAGTGATTATCAGACATGGGAGTAAGTCACACATGTGCAAGTTACAAGCAAGTCTCAAGTCTTAACCTTCAAGTCTCAAGCAAGTCCCAAGTTACTGTGGCGAAAAGCAAGCAAGTCAAGTCGAGTCCCTGCTAGAAGTCAAGCAAGTCAAGTCAAGTCATTTATTTTGGTCAAGTCACAAATCAAGTCAAAATACTGATCTACCCCATACTGTCCAAAAAATAATAGGAGGGATAACAATAAATAATATTGGTTATGTGCCCATGCCTCACTGTGCCCATGCTTCACTGTGCCCAGACCGGACCGATGAAGACCGGACCCCCTCTAGCAAAAGAGCTGGCAGAAGATAGCGGAGGTGCCCGGCAGAAGGCAGAAAGCACCCGAGAGCGGTAGAAGAACTGAAGAGAGCAGAGAAGTCGGAAGAAGACCCCTGAAGCCGGTAGAAGACCCCCGAAGTCGGAGGAAGACCCCGAAGTCGGAGGAAGACCCCAGAAGTCGGTAGAAGACCCCAAAAGTCGAAAGAAGTCCCCCGGAGCTGCCTAATAAATTACTTTAAAAAGCTGTCTAGTGTGTTTTTTTTTATTGACACTTTTCCCCCAGGTGAATGGGTAGGGGTACGATGTACCCCATACTCATTCACATAGGGTGGGGGGCCGGGATCTGGGTGCCCCCTTATTAAAAGGGGCTCCCAGATTCGCGATTTTGAAGTCGCAGTAGTGTGAACCCAGCCTAACTCAAAACTGGTAACCTGTAGAAATTTTAAAAAGTCGCCTATGGAGATTTTTAAAGTGGTTGTACACCCCTTTTTTTGTATTATTACCTACAGGTAAGCCTATAATAAGGCTTACCTGTAGTTAAAATGGATATCTCCTAAACCTGTACAGTTTAGGAGATATTCACTTTGCATGCAGCCTCTGATGTCAGCAGCACATGCGCTGTGAAGGTCAGGCTGAAGGTTCCGGCAGACGCTGCCGGACCTTGCCGGAGTGACAACATCGCGGCTCCGGCCACTCACAGCGCCGGAGCTGCGAACACGGAAGACACGCCGAGGGGAAATGTCAGCTCCCTCGGCGTGGACCGGGATCAGCTGCCAAAGCCTCGTTCTAAGGTGAGTATTTCATAATGAGCTAGTATGCAGTGCATACTAGCTCATTATGCCTTTTGCCTTACAGGTTTTAAAAAAAAAAAATTTGTGCGGGTATACAATCGCTTTAATTCCCAAAGTTTGTTGCCTTTCCACTAGTGTGCGCAATTTTGAAGCATGACATGTTAGGTATCAATTTACTCGGCGCAACATCATCTTTCACATCATAGAAAAAAATTGGGCTAACTTTACCGTTTTCTTATTTTTTTATTAAAAAAAGTGTATTTTTTTCCCCCCAAACAATTGCATTTGTAAGACCGCTGTGCAAATACCGTGTGACATAAAGTATTGTAACGATCTCCATTTTATTCTCTATATAAATATATCATGTTTGGGGGTTCTAAGCAGGGCTGTTTTTCAGCGGGAACGCGGGGGTATGCAGTTCCGGCACCTCCAGCACTGAGTGTATGTACTGTAAAGGGGTGCTGGAGGGTCTATTGATGCTGGCTGCTAGGGTATCTATTGTCGCTGGTAGGGATCTGTTTTGGGGTGGGGGGTCTATTGTTGCTGGGTAAGTCTACTGTTACTGGTGGAGGGTCTTGTCTTTCTGGGGGGTTTATTGTTGCTGGGTGGGATCTACTGTTGAGGGAGAGGTCTATTATTGCTGGCTGCTGGAGAGTCTATTGATGCTGGCTGCTGAAAAATCTGTTATTTCTGCTAGGGAAAGTCTTTTGTTGTGTGGGGGGTCCATTGTTGCTGGGGGGAAAGTCTTTTGTTGTGTGGGGGGTCCATTGTTGCTGGGGGAAAGTCTTTTGTTGTGTGGGGGGTCCATTGTTGCTGGGGGAAAGTCTTTTGTTGTGTGGGGGGTCCATTTTTGCTGGAGAGGGTCTATTGTTTCTGGGGTGGGGTCTTTTGTTGCTGGGGGAAAGTCTTTTGTTGTGTGGGGGAAAGTCTTTTGTTGTGTGGGGGGTCCATTGTTGCTGGGGGAAAGTCTTTTGTTGTGTGGGGGGTCCATTGTTGCTGGGGGAAAGTCTTTTGTTGTGTGGGGGAAAGTCTTTTGTTGTGTGGGGGGTCCATTTTTGCTGGGGAGGGTCTATTGTTTCTGGGGTGGGGTCTTTTGTTGCTGGGGGAAAGTCTTTTGTTGTGTGGGGGAAAGTCTTTTGTTGTGTGGGGGGTCCATTGTTGCTGGGGGAAAGTATTTTGTTGTGTGGGGGGTCCATTGTTGCTGGGGGAAAGTCTTTTGTTGTGTGGGGGAAAGTCTTTTGTTGTGTGGGGGGTCCATTGTTGCTGGGGGAAAGTCTTTTGTTGTGTGGGGGAAAGTCTTTTGTTGTGTGGGGGGTCCATTGTTGCTGGGGGAAAGTCTTTTGTTGTGTGGGGGGTCCATTGTTGCTGGGGGAAAGTCTTTTGTTGTGTGGGGGAAAGTATTTTGTTGTGTGGGGGGTCCATTGTTGCTGGGGGAAAGTCTTTTGTTGTGTGGGGGAAAGTATTTTGTTGTGTGGGGGGTCCATTGTTGCTGGGGGAAAGTCTTTTGTTGTGTGGGGGGTCCATTGTTGCTGGGGGAAAGTCTTTTGTTGTGTGGGGGGTCCATTGTTGTTGGGGGAAAGTCTTTTGTTGTGTGGGGGGTCCATTGTTGCTGGGGGAAAGTCTTTTGCTGTGTGGGGGGTCCATTTTTGCTGCGGAGGGTCTATTGTTTCTGGGGTGGGGTCTATTGTTGCTGGGGGAAAGTCTTTTGTTGTGTGGGGGGTCCAATGTTGCTGGGGGAAAGTCTTTTGTTGTGTGGGGGGTACATTTTTGCTGCGGAGGGTCTATTGTTTCTGGGGTGGGGTCTATTGTTGCTCATTGCAAGAGATCTTTCTTGTTTTCATTAACAAATTTCATAGAAATTTCTGAGTAGCACAAAATACTTGGTTCTGTATTCTCTGAAAGGTGCTGTACTGGGAGGTGAGTAGGGGGTGGAACCAAGGGATGGTGCTCAGACACGGGTATGGGGCATAGATGAAGTGTGACTCGGAAGGGTGGAGTTCCTGCACCTATTCCCTGAGAAAAAAAGCCCTGGTTCTAAGTAATTTTTTAGCAAAAAAAAAACTGATTTTAACTTGCAAACAACAAGTGGCAGAAATGGTCTCGGTCCTTATGTGTCAATGTTACATTTGACTTTCATTTCACAGAGTAGATAGGTGGTCACAGCACACAAAGGTGACAACCCAGGTGCAGCCCATATAAAGTATGCATTAAAAATAATCTATAAACAGATACATTCCACAGGACTTGGCAACAGAGATGACATTTTAATGTGTAGTCCATTCAGGTCAATGCTATGGCAGGGCGGAGCATGCCTTTCCCAAGACCACTGAGATCTGCATTTTATGTATTGCATGTCAATATAGATTCTTATGATAAGTATGGGAGTTCTCAGATGGAGAACTTATGAAAAGAGAGCAAGGTGGGGAAAGATTTTCTTTGTTTTCTTTGTGGGACTTTGTCCTTGTATCTGAATGGCGGGACAATGTATGGGAAGAGTCAGCGAAGGGATGCTGAATGTGGCCCTCTCAGAAACAAGATATTCTTCATTCAAGCTATTAACGTTTTTTGAAGTATCATACAACAGAAAATGTAAAAATAATAAGACAAGACGGCGAAAGAAGAATAAGAGAAGGCGGCCTTCAATCTTCTTGTTATGTAATTGATAAAAAAACCTTGAACTACAGATATGTAATGTACAGTGTTGTTGTATGAGGATTACAATGACAAGTTTAATTGTATAGGAGATATAAATTCATAAAATATTATTATTTTTAATAAATAATAGATTGTCACTAAGCAAACATCATAAAAAAAACTCTCAATAAATGGTGTATTACATGCTGTTCATACTCGCTCAATCACTATGAGATTCATTTTCTGTATTCTGCAAAAAACCTGGTTGATCCTGCTGCTGTCTATCTCCCCCTTCTGTCCATGTCCTCAATCCAGCTGGGGGAAATAGCATTGGCAGCTCTGCACATGCTCATTTTTTAAGTAAGTTTCTATGCTGAGCATTTCCTCCCTATCACATCTGAGCAGCCCATGTGACTATAGAGTCATACATGTGGGCGTATACACAGTGGTAAATGACAGCCAACTCCCTCCCTCCTCCTCCATTCCCACTAACAAGCTAAACACAAAGGGGGCGGTATATTACATGTAGATTAACGGTGGCTTCACCTCCCTGTTATTCTAAGACACAGGCTGGAGGGGCGTGACACAGCCTGTGGCTGGCAGAAATCCATCCACACAATCCTTCCACAAAATAATAAAGATTTGATTTCAAATATATATTTGTATGCCAATTTAAAACAGTTAATTGATATTATTTATTTTTACTCTGTATCCCCAAGGCTGTTTTGTTTTTTTTGTTTTTTAACATGTGACCAGCAGCAGAGGACTAGAAGCTCCTCCTGCTTATGTTTCCCTGCAGACAGGCTGAGAGAGAGCCGGGTCATGTGAAAGCTGGATATCGATTAAGAGAAAGGTACTTTTTTTTATTAACCACTTGCCGACCAGCGCACGCCGATGTACGTCGACAGAATGGCATGGGCAGGCAGGTTGGCGTACAGGTACGTCCTTTTAAATCTGCCGCCCAGCGGGCGCGCGTGCACCCGCCGCGTGCCTTGCGAGTGCGGCCGCGGATCCTGGGAACTCGATGTTCCTGGGAGTCCCACGATTGCGGTCGGCAAGAGCAGAACAGGGGAATGCCTTAGTGTCACTAGGCAGAATAGGGGAATGCCTTGTTTACAGTCACTGATGACCGTTCCCCGTTATCAGGAACGGTCATCAGTGATGTGTCACGTGTAGCCACGCCCCCTCACAGTGAGAATCACTCCCTAAGAAACACTTAACCCCTGCAGCGCCACCTAGTGGTTAACCCCATTCACTGCCAGTGTCATTTTTACAGTAATCAGTGCATTTTTATAGCACTGATCGCTGTAAAAACTACAATGGTCCCAAAATAGTGTCAAAAGTGTCCGATGTGTCCGCCATAATGTCGCAGTCACGATAAAAATCGCTGATCGCCGCCATAACTAGTAAAAAAACAAAAATATTAATAAAAATGCCATAAAACTACCCCCTATTTTGTAGACGCTATAACTTTTGCGCAAACCGAGAAGAATACGTATCGGCCTAAACTGAGGAAAAATTTTTTATTTCATATATATTTTTTGGAGATATTTATTATAGCAAAAAGTAAAAAATATAGAATTTTTTTCAAAATTGTCGCTCTATTTTTGTTTATAGCGCAAAAAAAAAAAACGCAGAGGTGATCAAATACCACCAAAAGAAAGCTCTATTTGTGGGAAAAAAAGGACGTCAATTTTGTTTGGGAGGCACGTCGCACGACCGTGCAATTGTCAGTTAAAGCGACGCAGTGCCGAATCACAAAAAGTGGCCGGGTCATTATGCAGCAATATGGTCCGAGGCTTAAGTACTTAAAATAATTACAGTGCCATCATCCACATACAGAAATAGTAGGGACAATGTAAATGAAACAGTGTGTGTTTAGTCTCACTTTAATCTTGGTTCATGTGATCTTTTTTTTGTAGTGCGTGTATCAAACAATTCTACCAATACTAATACTAATACGTAGTATGTAGCAGGAGGTGCAGATCAGCGACCTATGCTAATGACCAATATCTCTGAAGAGTCTGTTCATGACTAAGGTGGGTGGTGGAAGTGGAGGGTCCTTCAGCCACCAAAGCATGATTTTCTCAAATTGGGAATCACCTCTATAGTCATACGGTAGGTTAAGCTTTCCAAGTACAGGACAGAGTTCACCTTTTCTATCTAAAGGCTTTGGGGCTGGGCGATAGCCAGCGTTGCCCAGGTACAGTTCTGGTTGTCGCTATCTGGAAATGAGGGTCATCAGAGGGAAGCTTCAAATTCTCATGAGACCCAACTTGGCTCAGGTGACCATTGGAGAATGCATGATTAATAATATAAAATGCATCGTGCCAATACCAGATACGTCCACATAGCCCCTTACATTAGAGGGTGCTACATAAATACAACAGGATCTAAGGGAGGGTACAGCTGGGAACACACCAGATTCAGGAGAGAAGGATACCAGAAGCTGATAGGGATTTACCTAGCAGGTGTACAAGATGAAATGTAAAATAGCAATTAAGGCCGGGTTCACACTGGTCCGACAAACGCTCCGACATTGGGAGCTCATGTCGCATGACGTGTGAAAATCAATGTTTTCCTATGAGAGCCGTCTTAACTGGTCCGACACAAGTCGGTCCGACTTTGAAAATGCTCCCTGTACTACTTTGGTCCGACTTTGATCCGACTTCAGCCCATTGAATATAATTGAAGTCGGATCAAAGTAGGATCCTTGTCCTAACCATTCGACATTTGACATCCGACATGTGATTACAGCAGCAGTAAACGAATTTGGCCTGGTTCACACTGGGGCGACAAACGCTCCGACATTGGGAGCTCATGTCGCATGACGTGTGAAAATCAATGTTTCCCTATGGGAGCCGTCTTAACTGGTCCGACACATGTCGGTCCGACTTTGAGAATGCTCCCTGTACTACTTTGGTCCGACTTTGATCCGACTTCAGCCCATTGACTATCATTGAAGTCGGATCAAAGTCGGACCGCAGTCTTGCATGATCCGACTTTGGCATGCGACTTGTGCTGTACTGCTCTTGAGGGGGAACTCCAGGCCAAATTTTAAATAAAGAAACCGGCATGGGTTCCCCCTACAGGAGCATACCAGGCCCTTAGGTCTGGTCTGGATTTGAAGGGGCGCCCCTACGCCGAAAAAACGGCGTGGGGGTCCCCTCAAAATCCAAACCAGACCCTTATCCGAGCACGCAACCTGGCAGGCCGCAGGGGAAGAGGGGGGGACGAGAGAGCAGCCCCCCTCCCTCCTGAACCGTACCAGGCCGCATACCCTCAACATGGAGGGTTTGGTGCTCTGGGGCAGGGGGGCGACCTGCGGCCCCCCCACCCCAGAGCACCCTGCCCCCATGTTGATGAGGACAGGGCCTCTTCCCGACAACCCTGGCCGTTGGTTGTCGGGGTCTGCGGGCGGGGGGCTTATCGGAATCCGGGAGCCCCCTTCAATAAGGGGGCCCCTGGATCCCGGCCCCCCCACCCTATGTGAATGAGTATGGGGTACATCGTACCCCTACCCATTCACCTGGTGGAAAAAAAATTGCAATAAAAAAACCACACAGCTTTTTAAAGTATTTTATTGCACAGCTCCGGGGGTCTTCTTCCGACTTCAGGGGTCTCCGGTGTCGTCGCCGCGCTCTCCGGTTCTTTCTTCTGCCGGGCCTCCGCTAACTTCTTTTTAGCTCTTTTGCTAACGGAGGCCCGGTCTTCTCCGTCGCCTTCTTCTTCTCCCGCTCTCCGGTTCTTTCTTCCGCCGGGCCTCCGCTAACTTCTTTTAGTTCTTTTGCTAACGGAGGCCCGGTCTTCTCCGTCGTCTCGTCCGGCTCTCCGTTGTCCTTCTGCCGGCCCCTCCACTAACTTCTTTAGCTCTTTTGCTAGTGGAGGAGCCGGTCTTCCCGTCATCGCCGTCGGCGTCTTCTTCCCTCTTCTCCTCCTCGATGTTGACGCGTCGCTTCCTCTCGCTGTAATACTGGCTCTCCGCTCCGCTCCGCATTAATATAGGCTTCTCATGACGTCACAGTCACATGTTCCCATGACGTCACAGTCACATGCTCCGGGGCCATGTGCCCCGGAACATGTGACTGTGATGTCATGAGAAGCCTATATTAATGCAGAGCGGAGCGGAGAGCCAGTATTACAGCGGGAGGAAGCGACGCGTCAACATCGAGGAGGAGAAGAGGGAAGAAGATGCAGACGGCGACGACGGGAAGACCGGCTCCTCCACTAGCAAAAGAGCTAAAGAAGTTAGTGGAGGGGCCGGCAGAAGGACAACGGAGAGCCGGACGAGACGACGGAGAAGACCGGGCCTCCGTTAGCAAAAGAGCTAAAAATAAGTTAGCGGAGGCCCGGCAGAAGGAAGAAAGAACCGGAGAGCGGGAGAAGAACCGGAGAGCGGGAGAAGAAGGCGACGGAGAAGACCGGGCCTCCGCTAGCAAAAGAGCTAAAAAGAAGTTAGCGGAGGCCCGGCAGAAGAAAGAACCGGAGAGCGCGGCGACGACACCGGAGACCCCCGAAGTCGGAAGAAGACCCCCGGAGCTGTGCAATAAAATACTTTAAAAAGCTGTGTGGTTTTTTTATTGCAATTTTTTTTCCACCAGGTGAATGGGTAGGGGTACGATGTACCCCATACTCATTCACATAGGGTGGGGGGGCCGGGATCCGGGGGCCCCCTTATTGAAGGGGGCTCCCGGATTCCGATAAGCCCCCCGCCCGCAGACCCCGACAACCAACGGCCAGGGTTGTCGGGAAGAGGCCCTGTCCTCATCAACATGGGGGCAGGGTGCTCTGGGGTGGGGGGGCCGCAGGTCGCCCCCCTGCCCCAGAGCACCAAACCCCCCCATGTTGAGGGCATGCGGCCTGGTACGGTTCAGGAGGGAGGGGGGGCGCTCTCTCGTCCCCCCCTCTTCCCCTGCAGGCTGCCAGGTTGCGTGCTCGGATAAGGGTCTGGTTTGGATTTTGAGGGGACCCCCACGCCGTTTTTTCGGCGTAGGGGCGCCCGTTCAAATCCAGACCAGACCCAAGGGCCTGGTATGCCTCTGGAGGGGGAACCCATGCCGGTTTTTTATTTAAAATTTGGCCTGGAGTTCCCCCTCAAGATTCATACCAAACACAGTGCCTGCTATTGGCGGGGTTCCAAGTCGGATCCCCGTTCATTGAAAGTCGGACATATGTCGGCTTCATGTCGCAGGGCAAAGTCAGGTCCAAAGTAGGACAGATGTCGTGTCGCACTAGTGTGAACCCAGCCTTTATCTCACCCTGGGATTGTTTTGATTGGTCAAAGGACAAGTCAGACTAGCACAAAGTCGGAACAAAGTAGTATCCTGTTCATGAATGTCGGATGGATGTCGGACCAATGTAGGATCAAAGTAGGACTGATGTCGCAGAGCAAAGTAGGATGAAAGTTGTATGACTGTCGTGTCGTACAAAAGTAAGCAGAAAATATTTGTATATTAGCCCAGAGAATGAATTTAGAAGAATTGAGGAGATGTGATGACACCTATGGACAGGACCCGACCTACTTCTTCTATCCCAGTTCTTTTTATCGGTCTTTAGATAGGATCTTTGCTGCAGTGCCAGCTTTTATTTGCTGTTTATTGTCTCTTGGCAAACACCATAAAGCAGAACTATGGATAACATAAAATTGCAGGAATGCAGAAAAAGACAACATTAATGCTGTATGCCAGGAAAGGGGAAATGGAGATATTTGCAGGTCAGATGCTAAAACAGTAAAGATATTATCACCAAAAGGAATAAAGGAGAAAATGAGACATGGGACAAGGGCCATTCGGCTGGGGAAGACTCCGTCAGCTTCAGGGGCAACTCACACCACTAAGCGAAATTTACAGGGAGACGTCTCTACATTTTCCTGCTGCTTTCCTGAGGCAGTTAAATTATATCGAAAGCCAAAAACTGGGTCCTGTAGAGAAGATTTTTCTTCACTTGCTCATGGACTCGGATTCATGGGGAGGAGGGTCCTTGACACCCTGGACTCCCATTCAATTTAGAGCTTTTTTTCTCTTCAGTACAGGGAATTGTCCAGAAAGGTGCAGGTGGGGATACAGCCATGGGTGTCCGCTCCGTAAGGCAAGGGTGGTCAATTGCCCCGCCCCCCCCTGGAGACACACTATATTTATATGGACATGGAGTGAAGCAGAATTATCCTCAAGAGCTATTTCACACTGCCAGCTGGCCACGTTATTAGTAAAGCGCTTTACCATTGTTTTAGAGGCGCTATTCGGCCGCTAGAGGGGGGGGGGGGTTTAAAAAAAAATAGAAATTGCTAATCAGACAATGGCAGCTTTATCCTTCTATTAAGCTTTTGCATCAGGTTTCTCAAACCTTTGCATGCCTGCGCTTTATGTCATAATGACTAAGCCCCTCCCCTTCATGACATTGTCAAAAAGGGACCGAGCACGGATGACCTCAAAATGATGCCCCCCCCCCCTGAAAAAATGGTTTCATGAATTAAAAAATAACAAAACAGTAAAGTTAGCCCAATTTTTTTGTAAAATATGAAAGCTTATGTTACGCCGAGTAAATAGATACCTAACATGTCACGCTTTAAAATTGCGCACACTCATGGAATGGTGCCAAACTTCGGTACTTAAAAATCTCCATAGGCAATGCTTTGATTTTTTTTTACAGGTTACCAGGTTGGAGTTACAGAGGAGGTCTAGTGCTAGAATTGTTGCACGCGCTCTAACGCAAGCGGCGATACCTCACATATGTGGTTTGAACGGCGTTTACATATGTGGGTGGGACTTACGTGTGCATTCGCTTCTGAGCGCGAGCTATTGGGGACAGGGGTGTTTTAAAAAAAATATATATTTTTTTTTATTTTATTTTACTTATTTTTTTTTTATTTTTACTTTTTTTTTTTTTTACACTTTTTTTTTTTTTTTTATCACTTTTATTCCTATTACAAGGAATGTAAACATCCCTTGTAATAGGAATGTGTGTGACAGGTCCTCTTTATGAAGAGATGCGGGGTCAATAAGATGATTCTGTCCGGGTCCCCGATGGCATGGGAGAGCCCGGAGAAGCACCGGATGGCGGCGGGAGGGGGGGGGATGTCCCCTCCCGCCACCTATATATATATCTTATGGTGCGCAGAATCGCCGGCTGAAGAGAAGGATATCTGAATGATGCCTCTAGCTGCACCCATCATTCAGATATCCCCCCACAAACCCAGGACGTCATATGACGTTCACCCGGAGGGAGAGAGGCAGAGGCGGCTCTCTAATTAGGCAAATTAGGCGGTCGCCTAAGGCCTCGCACTCACAGGGGCCTCGCAGCTGCCTAATTTGCCTGTGATCAATACTAATGTCGGCGTCATCAGATCTCTCTATTACCCCTCTCTCTTTCTCACCTCCCCCTCTCCCCCTCCTCTTGCATTGGCTGAATATGTCTGATGGGTGAGGAGGGAGCCCTGGAAGTGGTGCTGATCACCTGTGTGCTAGATCCGTGCATTTTCTGCAGCCATTTTTCTTGTGTGAATTATTTTTCCCATTATGGCAGTGAGTGGGGCCTCATGTCTAAGTTTTGCCTAAGGCCTCACAAAGCCTAGAGCCGCCTCTGGAGAGAGGGTTGCTGCCGGCGTAATTTTACAATGACCCGGTATGGAAGGGGTTAAAAAAAAAAAAGCCAGGACTTGGGTTTTAAGCGTACTTTGTGTAGGTTACTTGGAAACATATTCTCACAGGTAATAGTATTATTAACCACTTCAGCCCTGGAAGAATTGGCTGCCCAATGACCGGGCTATTTTTTTGCGATTGGGCACTGCGTCGCTTTAACTGACAATTGCGCGGTCGTGCGACGCTGTACCCAAACAAAATTGACGTCCTTTTTTTCCCACAAATGGAGCTTCCTTTTGGTGGTATTTGATCACCTCTGCGGTTTTTATTTTTTGCGCTGTAAACAAAAAAAAAAAAGAGCGACAATTTAGAAAAAAACACAATGGGGGTTATTTACAATAGGAAAATCCACTTTGCACTACAAGTGCAAACTACAAGTGCAAAGTGCACTTGAAATTGCACTTGGAAGTGCAGTCGCTGTAAATCTGAGGGGTAGATCTGAAATGAGGGGAAGCTCTGCTGATTTTATTATCCAATCATGTGCAAGCTCAAAGGCTGTTTTTTATTTTTCTTGCATCCCTCGGATCTACAGCGACTGCACTTCCAAGTGCACTTTCAGTGCAATTTCAAGTGCACTTTGCACTTGTAGTTTGCACTTGTAGTGCAAAGTGGATTTGCCTTTACTAAATAACCCCCAGTATCTTGTACTTTTTGCTATAATAAATATTCCCAATTTTTTTTTTTAAAAGCAAATTTTTTCTCAGTTTAGGCCGATACATATTCTTCTACATATTTTTGGTAATGAAAATCGCAATAAGCGTTTATTGATTGGTTTGCGCAAAAGTTATAGTGTCTACAAAATAGAGGATAGATTTATAGCATTTTTATTATTATTATTATTATTTTACTGGTAATGGTGGCGATCTGCGATTTTTATCGGGACTGTGACATTATGGCGGACACATCGGACACTTTTGACACATTTTTGGGAACATTGTCATTTTTACAGTAATCAGTGCTATAAAAATGCACTGATTACTGTAAAAATTTCACTGGCAGGGAAAGAGTTAACACTAGGGGGTGATCAAGGGGTTAACTGTGTTCCCTAGTGTGTGTTTCTAACTGTAGGGGGGATGGGACTGACCTAGAGGAAATGACAGATCGTGGTTTCTAGCTATTAGGAACTCACGATCTGTCTTTCCTCACAGAACAGAACAGGGATGTGTGAGTTTACACACACACACGTCTCTGTTCTGCCTCTCGTGCCCGCGATCCCTCGCGGCCGGCGGTCACGAGCATCGGCACCCCGTGATGCAGCGTGCGCCTGCCTACTATCCCGCTTAAAGGGACCGACGTACAGCTACGACGGTTCGTGGGATCGTGCCGACCTGCCGCCATATAACGACGGCAACTGGTCGGCAAGTGGTTAACCAGTGTGAAGATAACATTGACTTGCTGCAAAGTAATAAGAAGAAATGTACAAGGATAGCGCAGAACAAGTGCAGTAAGTACATTTGTATCGGCATATAAAGCCTTTTGTGAACTTCCTCCAAAGAGATAATGTGCCGTGTGAGGAACACACGTGCCTGACGAAGGGGCCCTGCGTGGCTCAGAAACGTTGCTGTGTATTTATCATGTGCAAAAATGGTGCAAATGTCAAAGATACTGCAATTTGATACAATTGTATTCAGTGACAGTACAGGCGGGTGCTGAGCGCAGGGGGCACAAAATAATTTTTTAAACTGTGTTTCTGCTACCGACCTGTTTATTCAGCAATAACTTTGTCATTACCGTATATACTCGAGTATAAGCCGAGGCCCTAATTTTACCACAAAAAAATGGGAAAACGTATTGACTCGAGTATAAGCCTAGGGTGAGAATGCAGCAGCTACTGTAAGCGGAAAAAAGGGTCAACAATGCCCATTTGCAGCTTCACTGTGCCCATCTACAGCTTCACTGTGCCCATTGCAACCACACTGTGCCCATTGCAACCTCACTGTGCCCATCCTCACTGTGCTCATTGCAACCTCACTGTGCCCATTACAACCTCACTGTGCCCATTTGCAACCTCACTGTGCCCATTTGCAACCTCACTGTGCCCATTGCAACCTCACTGTGCCCATTTGCAACCTCACTGTGCCCATTGCAACCTCACTGTGCCCATTTGCAACCTCACTGTGCCCATTTGCAACCTCACTGTGCCCATTGCAACCTCACTGTGCCCGTTTGCAACCTCACTGTGCCCATTTGCAACCTCACTGTGCCCATTGCAACCTCACTGTGCCCATTTGAAACCTCACTGTGCCCATTGCAACCTCACTGTGCCCGAGTCAGTGTACCTGTATTCTTGACAGGCTGCGGGCGTCCATTTTTCAAAAGTCGCGGCTTCCTCCTGGTCCAGTTCTGTTCTGTGATAGGCGTTTGACACTGTGTACCGCTACCGCTTATCACGGAGATCCTCTCATCCTCGGACTCAGTTTCTCAGAAGACACTGTGTTCAGTGTTCCGCCAATCCCGGACCTTCTTTCATCCTCCAACAAGAGAACCTCCGTGATAGGCGGTAGCGGAACACAGTGTCAAACGGCTATCACGGAACGGAACGGGACCAGGAGGAAGCCGCGACTTTTGAAAAATGGACGCCCGCAGTCCTTCAGGTACACTGACTCGAGTATAAGCCGAGGGGGCTATTTTCAGCCCTAAAAAAAGGGCTGAAAAACGCGGCTTATACTCAAGGATATACAGTACTTCATATAATAAAGTAATACAAATATAGTTTGTTTTAAAGCGGAGTTCCACCCAAAAATGTCACATTTGGCACCTTTCAGGGGGGAGGGGGGGAGCAGATACCTGTCTAATACAGGTATTTGCTCCCACTTCCTGGCATAGATCACCTCGGTGATCAGGAGATGGATTGGGGACAGTGGAAGAAGGGGAGGATCAGAGAAGACAGGATCACACAGCCTTTTTACACAATCTAGAGCAGGGGTCTCCAAACTTTCTAAACAAAGGGCCAGTTTACTGGCCTTCAGACTTTAGGGGGGCCGGACAGTGGCCAGCGGGAATAGGAAATTTTTCTGGCATCAGTGGGAGTAAACACTGCCCCATCTTTGGTATTAGAGGGAGGAATAGTACCCCATCGTTGGTGTCAGTGGGATGAAATATCACCCATTGTTGGTGTCAGTGGCTGAATAGCGTCTCGTATCAGTGTGAACAATATTGCCCCAAGGGCCAGATAAAGGCAGGGAAGGGGCCGCATCTGGCCCCAGGGCCCCAGTTTGGAGACCCCTGATCTAGAGGATTAACCCCTTAGGTTCCACAGTGAGTATAACACGCATGCTTTACTTCATATACAGACTGATTTTACTGTTGTGGGTTTAGTAACACTAATGCCTTGTACACACGATCGAAATTTCCGATGAAAAAAGTCAGACGGAATTTTTTTATCGGATATTCGGACCGTGTTTGGGCCCCATCTGACTTTTTTCTGTCGGAATTTAGAAAGAGAACATGTTCTCTTTTTTTCCGATGGAAAAAATGCCTATGGGAAATTCCGTTCGTCTGTGTGGAACTCCGACGGAGAAAAAAACCATGCATGCTCAGAATCAAGTCGATGCATTGAACTTCATTTTTCTCGGCTCGTCGTAGTGTTGTACGTCACCGCGTTCTTGACGGTCGGAATTTGGTGTGACAGTGTGTATGCAAGACAGCTTGAACGGAATTCCGACAGAAAAATCAGTCGGAGTTTATCCCGAGGGAAAATCCGATTGTCTGTACGAGGCATTAGAGCTGATATTTTACAGAGACAAATTATCCTAAAACTGACCTTGTACTTTAACAGATGGCCATTTATTGGGGACCTCGTCTGATCAATGATTGGTAGATGGGGGGGGGGTGATTACTCTGTGCATAATCACGGTAACCGCCTAATCGATCTTTGTATCAATGGCAATTTTATATAGAAGCTGCAAACATCAATATCACTGCAGAGACCCGGCACACCACGTATAACAAGACCCCGGGAACATAACCACTAACCCAACCAAATGTACAGTATTACAGCGGAGGTGCCCAGGGCAACATTAAACAAATTATAACTGAACATCAAAATGAACATCAAAATAACAGAAACAATAAGCACCCGGGGACAATTTTATTTTCTATTTCAGCCACTTGCCTAATTGGCACTTTCACCCCCTTCCTGCCCAGGCCAGTTTTCAGTTTTCAGCGCTGTCACACTTTGAATGACAATTGCGTGGTCATGCAACCCTGTACCTATATTGCATTTAAAAAAAAATAAAAAATTAGAGACAAATAGAGCTTCCTTTTGCTCGTATTTAAAGCGGAGGTACACCCAGAATTTTTTTTAGCACTAAAAATCCTAAAAAAAAAATGAAAAAAATTTATAGAAAAAAATAAATAAATTATACCCACCCGAAATACCCTTTTCTATGCGGAAGTCCCTAATCTGCCTCTTCCTTTGCCTCAGTGGGTCTCCTTCCGCTTCCTCTTCTAGTGAATGGGGTGCGCTGCCTTCTGGGAACTGTGTGTAGTGGGGGTTTAAATTTAGGGGGATACACCTGGGTGGTAGTATGACCCAGGTGTGTATAAATCATGAAAGGATTTAGACCATTGTTAATTCGTGGAGGACTTGGTGGTGTGTTGTTCTCCTTGGCCTGTGGGTGGCGGGGTTCCCACAGGTCTAAGGTAGATTCACTGCCGCAGTGCTGGCCTTTTTGTCCCCTGTCAGCGATGGTACGGCGAGGGTGGGGAACCCGCGTGACGTCGCGGGAGGAGATAAAGGGGAGAGATGCCCTCACCACAAGGTCTTTTTCCTGCATCGCGTACCCAGGCACCTTCGGCCTGGGTGCGGGCGGTTCGGAGTTCTGGCCCAGGCGCCCTAGGCCTGGTCGGAGCAGAGTTGGCATCCATCCCAGGCACCTTCAGCCTGGGGGTGAGGTACTAAACTGGAGGCCTGGGGCCCAGTGACTTCGACTGGGTCCCGCAAGGGCGGAGGAGTCCGAGGGTCCCTGAGGTGGATGGGGCCCATGTCTGAGGTGAGGAGGCCGGGGAGGTCACCCGTCCAAAGAGTCCGGAGCAGCATCAACCCGGTGATGGATGGGCCTTCGGTAACTCCCTTGGAGGGACATCTTCCCCCTGACAGGGGCCGCAACGCAGCAAAGGTACTCCTATCTGCATTCTATTGAGTCGCTGGTAGAGACTCTCAAGTTTTAAGTTCTCTCTAGCCAAGGCTATAGTAACCGCTGGTGAAACCACAGTGATTTAGCGTACAATCAGGATAGTGCCTCGACCTGCTCACCCCACCGTATTGAACTGTTATTGGGTCTCAACCAGTTGGCTGGCAAAGAACTGTTTGATTGTGAGTGTGACAATAAAACAAGTGTTGGACCCTAATCCGTGTGTGGGACTCTGGTTAATGGGAGCAATGGGAAGTGTCAGCACAGCAAGACTTGGTCCTTAACTGAAACGCACAGGCCCGAGGAAAATAATTGGTACTGGCCTTCACCTCACCCACTGCCATGGGGAGGACATGGGCCGTAGCGCATCTTACTCTCACATACAACATACCCCTAGACAAAACGGATGGAGTGAGGGCGCTACACGTGTGTAATCCCAGAGAGCAGCCGCCCATTTACAAGTTGGCGCGAGACTCGCGCATGCGCAGTAGGAAACGGGCAGTGAAGCCGTAAGGCTTTACTGCCTGTTTCCCTTGGTGTGGATGGCGGCGCAGGACCTGCACCGATCGAGGGATCGGCATCGGGGGGCCATCAGCGCGGGAGAGTAGGACAGGTAAGTGTCCTTATTAAAAGTCAGCAGCTACAGTGTTAGTAGCTGCTGACTTTAAAAAAAATAAAATAAAATTGCGGGTGGAGCTCCGCTTTAATCACCACTGGGTTTTTTTATTTTTTGCTAAACAAACAAAAAAAGACTGAACATTTTGAAAAAAAAATATTTTTCTCAGTTACTGTTATAATTTTTTTTTAATAAGAAATTTTTCTCCTTCACTGATGTGCGCTGATGAGGCGGCACTGATGAGGCTGCACTGTTGTGCATTGATGAGGTGTCACTGATAGGATGCACTAATGAGCACTGATAGGCTGCACCAGTGTCAGCCGGTGATATGTATTTTTTTAGGGGTGGAGGCGACAACCCCCCCCCCCCGGGTCAGTTGATCGGTCCCCGCACTTACCCCATGTAGGTCGCAGGCTTGTGGCGGCATCTCCTCCTTCCTCAGCTTCACAGCGGTGCGGCTTCCTATGCGTCTCCTCCTTCCTCCTCCTAGGTGGCCAATAGGATCGCCTCTCCTTTCGGCCAATCGTGTGACGGGTCTCAGGACCTGCTTCCTGGAGGAGAATCAGGAAGACAATAGCGAATATTCATTCGCCATTGTCACACAAGTGGGTGTGCTCAGGGTGCAGTTTTTAGAAGTTATCTCATGTCCCATGACAAAGGATCCCCAAAGCACTGTGGGTTTTCTTTAGATCGCTCGGCGGTCATCGTCTCTTTTCTGGCAGGCCCCGACTCAGTTCAACCAGCATTTTTGCCATCAAAGATACTATGACGAGCCTGAGAAACACATGAAAGAGAGCCAATAACGCCACCTACTGGCTCAAAAGGAGCATGCAGACTATTAATATGCAACTTTTCATACTGACACTGGTTTTAGACTTTATTACAATAAAAAAAAAAAAAAGAAAGAAAAAGAAAGAAAATATTTAAAGAGTTAGATTAATCATTTTTACACGTTCCTGCGCCATTTTTCAGCACAATAAATCTGTTTAATCATTCCTGATTCATCTGTCTAAATCCACCGATAAACCGATCATTAAAATGCACCTGGTAGGATTGCGTTGGTTTGCGTATCGCAGCGCGGACCCCTCCTGAGATGAAACACGTTTGTATTTTTTTTCCCCACAATTTCAGATATATGAGTAGGAATGGCGGCTTTACATCATATAATGAGAATGTTTTCAGTTAGTGCTCACCGAACAGAAAGTCATCTTCTTATGGCGGCGAAACACAGGAAGTATCTGAAGGAAATAAACAATATTTTAACTACTTCAGCCCCCAATGACTGAACCATTTTTTGCGATTCGGCACTGCGTCGCTTTAACTGACAATTGCGCGGTCGTGCGACGCTTTACCCAAACAAAATTGACGTCCTTTTTTTTCCCACAAATAGAGCTTTCTTTTGGTGGTATTCGATCACCTCTGTGGTTTTTATTTTTTGCGCTATAAACAAAAAAAGAGCGACAATTTTGAAAAAAATTCAATATTTTTAATTTTTTGCTATAATAAATATCCCCAAAAAATATTTTTTCCTTAGTTTAGGCCGATACATATTCTTCTACATATTTTTGGTAAAAAAAATCACAATAAGCGTATATTGATTGGTTTGCGCAAAAGTTATAGCGTCTACAAAATAGGGGATAGTTTTATGGCATTTTTATTATTATTTTTTTTTTACTAGTAATGGCGGCGATACACGTTTTATCGTGACTGCGACATTATGGCGGACACATCGGACAATTTTGATGCTATTTTGGGACCATTGGGACCCTTTTTCGGGCCGCTAGCGGGGATTAAAACCGCACCGCTAGCAGCCGAATATCGCGGTAAATACGACGGTATAGCGGCGCTAAAAATCGGCCATCAAAGCGATCAGGTGACCCGGAAACTGACAGTCCCGGTTCCTGATCGTTAATTTGAGACCTTTTTCTCGGTGCTGGGAGCGCGCTGTGCGCATATACACTATATTCCCAAAAGTATTGGGACACCCGCCCTTATGCACACGTGAACTTTAACCACTTGAGCCCCAGAAGAATTTACCCCCTTAATGACCAGGCCATTTTTTTTTTTTTTTTTGCGATACTGACAATTGCGCGGTCGTGTGACGTTGTACCCAAACAAAATTTACGTCCTTTTTTTTCCCCACAAATAGAGCTTTCTTTTGGTGGTATTTTGATCACATCTGTGGTTTTTATTTTTTGTGCTATAAACAAAAAGAAGACTTTTGAAAAAAAAATATATATATATATATATATATATATATATATATATATATATATATATATATATATATTTTAACTTTTTGCTATAATAAATATCCAAAAAATAAATTTAAAAAAAAACGAATTTCTTCATCAGTTTAGGCCAATATGTATTCTACTACATATTTTTAGTAAAAAAAAAATCCCAATAAGCGTATATTGATTGGTTTGCGTCTACAAACTATGGGATAGAATTATGGCATTTTTATTTTATTTTTTATTTTTTTTACTTGTAATGGTGGTGATCAGCGTTTTTTAGCAGGACTGCGACATTGTGGCGGACAGATCGGACACTTTTGACACTTTTTTGGGACCTTTGACATTTACACAGCTATCAGAGCTAAAAAATATGCATTGATTACTGTATAAATGTCACTGGCAGGGAAGGGGTGAAGCACTAGGGGGCGATCAAAGGGTTAAGTGTTCCCTGGGAGGTGTTTCTAACTGTGGGGGGAGGGGACTGACTGGGAGCAGGGCCGCCATCAGGGGGGTACAGGCAGTACACCTGTAAGGGGCCCGGAGGTCCTAAAGGGCCCGGATGGCGATCCCCCTTTTTTTTTCTGTAAGGGGCCCAGAGGTCCCCAGGGGCCTCGTGGTCCCCAGGGCCCCGGATGGTAACCCCCCTTTTTTATGTATTTTTTTATAAAAAATAAATAAATAAAAAGGTTTTATTATTTATTTTTATTTATTTTTGTAAGGGGCCCGGAGGTCCCCAGGGCCCCGGATGGCAACCCCCCCTTTTTTTTTAAATAAAAATATTATATTTTTATTTTATTTTGTATTATTTTATTTTTTTGTAAGGGGCCCAGAGACCCCTGGGGCCCCGGATGGAAACCCCCCTTTTTTATGTATTTAAAAAAAAAAATTCTTCTTTTGTAAGGGGCCCAGAGGTCCCCAGGGCCCCGGATGGCAACCCCCCCCCCCTTTTTAAAAAAAATAAAAATAATATATATATTTTTTTATAATTTTTTTTTTTTTGTAAGGGGCCCAGAGGTCCCCAGAGGACCGTAGGTCCCCCGGAGCCCCCGGATGGCAACCCCCCCTTTTTTTTTTGTTCTCTTTTTGTTCGTCAGCAACAATTTGCGGCAGCACCCCCTGCCTCTCAATTCGTGGCACCCCCCGCTTCTCAATTCGCGGCTGCCCCCCCCCCCCGCTTCTCAATTTGCGGCGGCAGCACCCCCCCTCGGTTCTCCTCTACTCCAGGGGGCCCATGCCTGAAGCTGTGTAAGGGGCCCCAAAATTCCTGATGGCGGCCCTGGAGAGGAGTACAGAGAAATTGCTGTTCCTGATCACTAGTAGGGATGAGCTCGGTGTTCGAGTCGAACATACGTTCGACTCGAACATCGGCTGTTCGATCGTTCAACGAAGATCGAACGATTTGGGCCGTTCGCGCCTAATTCGAGTGACGCGAACGGCCCACAATGCACTACGCCATTGCAGTGTTATCCAGGCGCTGTGATTGGCCAAGCATGCACTGTGACCCCGCATGCTTGGCCAATCACAGCGCCGGCAGCGAGGAGAGCAATGATTGGCCACAGGCAGGATGCCTGTGGCCAATTATTGCTGAGGGTGTTTAGTACACGCCCCACACTATAAAAGGCCGCCAGCACGGCGGCCTAGTGTAGTGTGTTCCGGAGCAGGGAAAGAGAAGCATAGGCAGGGACAGTGACATTTTTTTTTTCTTGCTTAACCTGGATTCCTTTAGTTTAGGGAAAGAGAAGGATAGGTAGGGAGAGTGTCAGTGTGTTTTACTGTGCGAATCCTTGTTTCTAGGGACAGGGAAGGACAGTGAGGGAAATTCCCCTTGTGCTATAGTGTGCTTTAAAAAAACATTTTTTCTAGGGACAGAAAACTATAGGTAGGAAGAGTGTCAGTTTCTTTCACTGTGATAATCCTTGTTTCTAGGGACAGGGAAGGACAGTGAGGGAAATTCTCCTTGTGCTATAGTGTGCTTTAAAAAAACATTTTTTCTAGGGACAGAAAACTATAGGTAGGAAGAGTGTCAGTTTCTTTCACTGTGATAATCCTTGTTTCTAGGGACAGGGAAGGACAGTGAGGGAAATTCTCCTTGTGCTATAGTGTGCTTTAAAAAAACATTTTTTCTAGGGACAGAAAACTATAGGTAGGAAGAGTGTCAGTTTCTTTCACTGTGATAATCCTTGTTTCTAGGGACAGGGAAGGACAGTGAGGGAAATTCTCCTTGTGCTATAGTGTGCTTTAAAAAAACATTTTTTCTAGGGACAGAAAACTATAGGTAGGAAGAGTGTCAGTTTCTTTCACTGTGATAATCCTTGTTTCTAGGGACAGGGAAGGACAGTGAGGGAAATTCTCCTTGTGCTATAGTGTGCTTTAAAAAAACATTTTTTCTAGGGACAGAAAACTATAGGTAGGAAGAGTGTCAGTTTCTTTCACTGTGATAATCCTTGTTTCTAGGGACAGGGAAGCACAGTGAGGGAAATTCTCCTTGTGCTATAGTGTGCTAAAGCATTCCTCATCAACCATCTTTGAAATCCTTGATTTTTGGACAGTCAGGGAAATTGTCGTTGTGCTATTCTGTGCAAAAGCAATCATCCTCAACCATATTTAGAAATCCTTAAGTAAAGGGACAGAGAAGGACACCTGAAGGTAGCCCTTATTGCTTTTTTCCCATCTCCCTGCAGGCCATCTATTAGAATGTCTGGAAGGCAAACAAGGAGAGGCAGACAGTCAGGAGGCAATAAAAGAGGGCAAGCAGGCTCTGTGTCTGGGGGCAACAGTGCTGGTCGTGGACGCGGTGCATTGTCATCAGCACATGGCCATGGGACACGCTTGTCCTTCTTTTCGGCAGCTGGACATGTTGAGCCACATCATGCCGAAGACTTGGTAGAGTGGATGACCAAGCCCTCCTCCTCCTCCTCATCCTCTCTCACCCAGGCTCAGGGTACTGGCAAAGCAGCTGCCAAAGCGTCCTCTTCCCTGGTATCAATGTCAGACTCATCATCAGTCACTCCTTCCCTAGACCCACCATGTCCTCCTCCTGAGGAGTCCCCCGAACTGTTTGAGCACAGTGTTGGGTACATGCTCCAGGAGGATGCCCAGCGTTTCGAAGGGTCTGATGATGAAACCCAGCTACAGGAAGGCAGTAGCGTGAGAGCAGACAGAGGGGATGCTCAAGAAGGACACCAATCTGGCAGTCATGTTCCAGCAGCTGCAGCATACTGCCAGATTGGCTCCAGTGATGAGGAGGGAGGGGATGATGAGGTCACTGACTCCACGTGGGTGCCTAATAGGAGAGAGGAGGAGGAGGAGGATGAGGAGGAGGCACATCTCCAACGAGGCAGGATGCCCTTTGGTGGCCAGCGTAAGGGCAGTACACCGACGGAATCACACCGCAGAGCTCCGCCTGTGCAGGGCGCTGCCTCTGCCCGTCATTCAAAAAGTTCTTTGGTGTGGGCCTTTTTTGAGGCGAGTGCATCAGATCGCACAGCTGCTGTTTGCAACATATGTCTCAAGCGTATATCGCGTGGCCAAAACATCAGCCGCTTGGGTACCACATGCCTGACCAGACATATGTTGACCTGCCATGCAGCTCGTTGGCAAGCCTACCTCAAAGACCCACACCAAAGAACAAAGCGGACCTCTCCTTGCACCGCATCAGCTGGGATCTCCAACCCCACTATAACTTCAGTACTCTCTGAAACATGCACTGAGAGGAATGAAGGTGTAGAATTAGGTGTGTCACAGCCAAGTACTTGCGGCCACTCTGCTAGCAGTACACCGACGTCCGATTCTAGCAGGCAAATTTCCCTGCCCCAGCTGCTGGACCGTCGAAAGAAGTTCACTCCCAGCCATCCACATGCCCAGCGGTTGAATGCTAGCTTGGCTAAATTGCTAGCGCTTCAACTGCTGCCTTTTCAGTTGGTAGACTCGGCCCCCTTCCGTGAGTTTGTGCAATGTGCAGTTCCTCAGTGGCAGGTTCCCAAACGCCACTTTTTCTCACGGAAGGCTATTCCGGCTCTCTACCGGCATGTGGAAGGCAATGTCTTGGCCTCGCTGGACAGGGCGGTCAGCGGTAAGGTGCATATTACCGCTGACTCATGGTCCAGCAGGCATGGACAGGGACGTTACCTTTCTTTCACGGCCCATTGGGTCACTCTTTTGGCAGCTGGGAAGGATGCAGGACAAGGTGCAGTAGTGTTGGAGGTTGTTCCACCGCCACGCCTCCAAAATGCTACTACTGGTTGTGACACACCTCTCTCCTCCACCCCCTCCTCTTCTTCTTCCTCCATGGCCTCTTCCTGTGCTTTGTCCTCTGAACCAGCGGTGCTCCGTAGGCGTTCAAGGGGCTACGCAAGTACGCAGGCAAAAAGATGCCATGCCGTGCTTGCGCTGGTGTGTTTGGGGGACAGAAGCCACACTGGGGCAGAGGTCCTGTCTGCTCTGCAGGGCCAGGCCGAGAGGTGGTTGACGCCACGCCAGCTTAAGCCAGGAATCGTGGTTTGCGACAATGGCACCAACCTCCTCTCCGCCCTCCGACAGGGACAACTGACCCATGTGCCCTGTGTGGCTCACGTCCTTAACCTGGTGGTGCAGCGGTTCTTGGGCAGGTACCCGGGCTTACAGGATGTCCTGAGGCAGGCCAGGAAAGTCTGTGTGCATTTCCGCAGATCTTATAATGCCAGTGCTCGCCTGGCTGAGCTGCAAAAGGAGTTGAACCTGCCCAAGAACCGCCTTATATGTGACATGCCCACCAGGTGGAACTCAACGTTGGCCATGCTGCAGCGGCTGCACACGCAGCAGAGGGCCATCAATGAGTACCTGTGCGACTACGGCACCAGGACAGGGTCAGGGGAGCTTGTTTTTTTTTCTCCACGCCAGTGGGGCATGATCAGGGATGCATGCACTGTCCTGGCACCATTTGAGGAGGCCACGAGGATGGTGAGCAGTGACAGTGCATGCATCAGTGACACTGTACCTCTTGTCCACCTGTTGGAGCACACGCTGCGTGGAATAATGGACAGGGCACTTGAGGCAGAACAGAGGCAGGAAGAGGAGGACTTCCTTGCCTCTCAAGGCCCCCTTTACCCAGACAGTGTTCCTTCTGTCCCACCCATCGCACAGGAAGAGGAGGAGGAGGAGGAGGAGGATTGTGTCAGCATGGAGGTGGAGGCTGGCACTCAGCATCATCAGCAGCAGTCTTTTAGGGATGATTTACAGTCCCAAGAAACCAGTGGACTTGTACGTGGCTGGGAGGAGGTGGCTGCGGATCATGTCGTCCTTAGTGACCCAGAGGACTCCGGAGCGAATGCCTCAGCAAACCTACGCTGCATGGCCTCCCTGATCCTGCAAAGTCTGCGGAAGGATCCTCGTATTCTTCGGATCAAGGAGAGGGACCATTACTGGCTGGCCACTCTCCTTGATCCACGGTACAAGGGTAAGGTTGCGGACCTTATGTTACCGTCGCAGAGGGAGCAGAGGATGAGACAACTCCGGGAGGCCTTGCAGAAAGGTCTGTGCAACGCGTTCCCAGAGACTGGGAGGTTACAAACTCCTGGTCCTGGACAACGAGTTGCTGAGGCTTTGGCCAGTCAAAGAAGGAGCGGTGGGGAAGGTGGCCGTCTGACTGATGCGTTCAGACAATTCTTTAGTCCGCAGCCCCAAAGTATGATCGGTTCCAGCAACCATCGCCAGCGTCTGATAAACATGGTGCAGGAATATCTAGGGGCAAGGTCAGACTTGGACACCTTCCCCACCGAAAATCCTCTGGCTTACTGGGTCTTGAGGATGGATCACTGGCCAGAGCTTGCACAGTATGCAATTGAGCTACTGGCCTGTCCTGCATCCAGCGTTCTTTCGGAACGCACATTCAGTGCTGCTGGAGGATTTGTCACGGATCACAGGGTGCGCCTGTCCACCGACTCGGTTGATCGACTGACTTTCATCAAGATGAACCAGTCTTGGATCACCACCAGCTACCACACACCTGATGCTGATATAACAGACTAATTGATTTTAACATGTCACATCCCTTCAAGACTGATGCTGATGCTGAGTGCCTGTGCTGTTATGTTGACTGGCTATCCTCCTCCTCCGAGTCCTCAATGATACGATTGATGATGATAGCTTGGAAGATCATTTTTGTTTATGGGTGCCGCCACCAGTGGCTAAGGCCCAATTTTTCAGCCCCTGTTTTACAGGGGCGTGTAATTACAATTTTTTAAGCAATAATTTGCCATAGGGCTCATTGCTGTGCTCCAAGTACAGTATCTGTGAGGGGCTGGAGTGTTGTGGCACCAGTGCCTAAGGCCCAATTTTTCAGCCCCTGTTTAACAGGGGCGTGTCATTACAATTTTTGAAGCAATACTTTGCAACAGGGCTCATTGCTGTGCTCCAAGTACAGTATCTGTGAGGGGTTGTAGTGTTGTGCCACCAGTGCCTAAGGCCCAATTTTTCAGCCCCTGTTCAACAGGGGCATGTAATTACAATTCTTGATCTAATAATTCACAGCAGGGCCCATTGCTGCACCCACCAAGAGTAACTCTGAGGGCTTACAGTGTTGTGGCAACGCCACCACCACCACCACCACGAAAGGCCCAATTTTTCAGCCCCTGTTCAAAAGGGGCATGTAATTACAATTCTTGATCTAATAATTCACAGCAGGGCCCATTCCTGCACCCACTAAGAGTAACTCTGAGGGCTTACAGTGTTGTGGCAACGCCACCACCACCACCACCACGAAAGGCCCAATTTTTCAGCCCCTGTTCAAAAGGGGCATGTAATTACAATTCTTGATCTAATAATTCACAGCAGGGCCCATTCCTGCACCCACCAAGAGTAACTCTGAGGGCTTACAGTGTTGTGGCAACACCACCACCACCACCACCACGAAAGGCCCAATTTTTCAGCCCCTGTTTAACAGGGGCGTGTCATTACAATTTTTGAAGCAATACTTTGCAACAGGGCTCATTGCTGTGCTCCAAGTACAGTATCTGTGAGGGGTTGTAGTGTTGTGCCACCAGTGCCTAAGGCCCAATTTTTCAGCCCCTGTTCAACAGGGGCATGTAATTACAATTCTTGATCTAATAATTCACAGCAGGGCCCATTGCTGCACCCACCAAGAGTAACTCTGAGGGCTTACAGTGTTGTGGCAACGCCACCACCACCACCTCCACGAAAGGCCCAATTTTTCAGCCCCTGTTCAAAAGGGGCATGTAATTACAATTCTTGATCTAATAATTCACAGCAGGGCCCATTCCTGCACCCACTAAGAGTAACTCTGAGGGCTTACAGTGTTGTGGCAACGCCACCACCACCACCACCACGAAAGGCCCAATTTTTCAGCCCCTGTTCAAAAGGGGCATGTAATTACAATTCTTGATCTAATAATTCACAGCAGGGCCCATTCCTGCACCCACCAAGAGTAACTCTGAGGGCTTACAGTGTTGTGGCAACACCACCACCACCACCACCACCACGAAAGGCCCAATTTTTCAGCCCCTGTTCAACAGGGGCATGCAATTACAATTCTTGATCTAATAATTCACAGCAGGGCCCATTGCTGCACCCACCAAGAGTAACTGTCAGGGCTTACAGTGTTGTGGCACCAGCACCACCATCAAAGGCCCAATTTTTACTACCACTGTTCAACAATTATATGTAATTAAAATTCCTGATATAATAGTTGACAGCAGGGCGTTCCAGCACCAACCAAGAGTAACTGTGAGTGCTTACAGTGTTGTGCCAACACCAACAACTAAGGGGCCTATTTCTGCAGAGTATATACGGCAGGTCCCTACTTTCAAACATCCAACTTACAAACGACTCCTACTTGCAAACGCAAGAAGACAACAGGAAGTGAGAGGAAATCTACCCCTTGGAAGGAAAATTCTCTCCTGTAAGAATTAATATGGGAGAAAGGTGTCTCCTCTGTACTGATGCTTTATCAGCAATCCTTGTTTCAAGAAAAACACCACATTTCAAAAACAGTTGTCATTGGGACGGAAAGTGAGGTGAAATGTTCTGAACAGGGGCACAGACAGCAAAACAAATGTTACAGGGGTGATAACCCTTACCTATGTTTTCCAAAAAGTTTAAAAATAGATTTTTGGGCTGGAGCTACACTTAAACAATGTACCTGTTCAAAATTACAAACAGATTCTACATAAGAACAAACCTACAGTCCCTGTCTTGTATGCACCGCCTGTATACGGCTGTTCAGAGTATATAGGGCCTTTTTTATTTTATGTGCGGGGTTCCCCTTAATATCCATACAAGACCCAAAGGGGCTGGTAATGGGCTGGGGTAGGGGGGGGGGGGTCATGGGGTAGCTATGCCATTTTTCTTAAAGATTTTCATCCATATTACCGGGACCAGACATTACATTAAAGCCGCAAGCAGTTTTAAATGGCTTTTTTTTCCTTTAGAAGTGTCATTTTGTGCAGGGACAGTTCTAAACACGGGAAACACGTGGCACTTCACAGGCATACTTTAGACACCCCCCAGGTACGATATTTAAAGGAATATTTGACATTTTTTTTTCACTTTATGCATCATTAAAATGACTGCTCCCGAAAAACGACCGTTTTTAAAACTTCTTTTTGCATTGATACATGTCCCCTGGTGCAGAACCCGGGTTCCCAAACCCTTTTTAGGACAATAACATGCATAATAGTTGTTATAATTATCACTTTAGAATTCGAACGTTCGCATCCATTCTATTTAATAGGGTTCTAATGTTCGTACGAACTTTCGGTCCGTTCGCGGGTTCTGGTGCGAACCGAACCCGGGGGTGTTCGGCTCATCACTAATCACTAGGAACAGACGATCACTCTGTACTCCCCTGACAGAACAGGGATCTGTCTGTTTACATTGACAGATCCCCGTTCTGGCTCTCTGAGGAGCGATCGCAGGTGGCCGGCGGACATGGGGATGTGCACGCCTGCTATTGCCGTTAAAGAGACCGACGTACTGGTATGGTGATTTGCGCAGCCGAACCATTCTCCCGCAGTATAACTGCAGCGGCTGGTCGGCAAGCAGTTAATGGCGCCCCAGTCTTAGTCCGTAGGGTTCAATATTGAGTTGGCCCACCCTTTGCAGCTATAACAGCTTCAACTCTTCTGAGAATGCCGTGCACAAGGTTTAGGAGGGTGTCTATGGGAATGTTTGACCATTCTTCCAGAAGCGCATTTGAGAGGTCAGGCACTGATGTTGGACGAGAAGGCCTGGCTCGCACGCTTTGCGGTACCGGATGCACTCGCTTTCCCGTCTCCACTGTAAACAGGAAGCACTGGCGCGCTCCATCTCGCTCTGTCTCGAGGACTTCATAGCGGTGGGAAACAAATCCTTTTCAAAGCGCGTTTGTCAGAAGGAGTTTGTATGAGCGCAGACAATGGCGGACCTCGGGGGGGGGCGGGGTTTGGGCTGCGTCCTGGAGGACACCGTCAGACATCTGTTGTAGGTAGATAAACGGCGGCGGCGGAGCGCAGATATTAAATGTCTTTCTGCAGAACGCAGACAAGAAAAGAAAAGATCAAATGCTTTATGAAGAATACGACTGTCCCGGGTGGTACTAACAGACTGACCTCCCGCCGCCCCCCCTCCCCCCCCCCAACAAACTACATACAAGAGCGATCTAAGCGTTGTCTACCGCAGAGTCTCCAGCGCTGCAATTAGTTTGACAAGTAAAAGATGTCTCCTACCTGGAAGATTTTTCAGTCGTGCCCCTGAGGATCACTTCTGCCGTTCCGCCAATAATCACGGGCCATGCGTCTCACTGATGTGTCTGAGAGCCGTACGGCAGGAGATGGCGGCTATTCCGTCATACGATTCTACAATCAGCCGCAGCTATAAATCAGGTCCTTGGACAGCCCTGCAGAAGGAAATCATGACAGGCCATTGAAAACCTTGAAAGCAAAGCTGAGAAAGGAACGCTCTGATGCACAGCAGCATGTTACTATATGGGGAGGGATTCTTTACAGTAAGATAAGTAAAGTGGACCTTTCAGTTAAGCCCTGTACACACGATCGGATTTCCTATGGATTCTAATCCGATGGATTTTTTTCATCGGAAATCCGATGAAGCTGACTTCCATCAGTCTTGCCTACACACCATCAGTCAAAAATCAGACCGTCCCAAACGCCGTGACGTAAAACACTCCGACAAGCCGAGAAAAATGAAGTTCAATGGTTCTGAGCATGCGTCGACTTGATTCTGAGCATGCGTGGGTTTTCTGTCCGATGAAGTTCCACACAGACGATCGGAATTTGCAATCGTTTTTTTTTTCCATCGGATAAATTTAAAACATGTTCTATTTTTTCTCACCGATGGAAAAAAAAGACAGATGGGGCCCATACACGATTGGTTTGTCCGATGAAAAAAGTCCATCGCGGGACTCCAGGACAGGTAAGTGTGCATATTTTAAAAGTCAGCAGCTGCAGTATTTGTAGCTGCTGACTTAAAATTTTGGCGGAACTCGGCTTTAAGTTATATTAGGGTCTTTTTTTTTAGTACTCACTGATACCCAATTACCGATACCTACCGCAACTTTTTTGTTTACACTTCAGCTGTCAGCGATGGTACAAAGAAAGCATCTTTTTTTTTATGTTGTGCTTTTTTTCAATGTAAGGGCTCTTTCACACGGGGCGGATCCGTGCAGATCCGCCCCGTGAAGCTCCGCTTGCTCAGCGGGGATCGCTCCGTTGATCCCCGCTGAGCCGACAAATGACTGGGCGGTCCCCGCACACTGTGCAGGGACCGCCCTGTCAGAGCGCCGCTCTCCCCTATGGGGAATCGGATGACGACGGACCGTAGAGTCCGTTGTCATCCGATCCGCTCCGCCGACGGAAGGAAAAATAGGGTTTTCCTCCGTCACACTTTGGCGGAGCGGATGTCAGCGGACATGTCTCCGCTGACATCCGTGCCTCCATAGGGGTGCATGGAGGATCCGTTTCAGGTCCGCCTAAAAAACTGACAGGCGGACCTGAACGGACCTCCGTGTGAAAGAGCCCTAAGACGTGTAAATATATGTTAAAGGTGTAATAATATTCATGAACAAAGTAAACAAACAAAAAAAAAGTTTTAATTTTTTTTTTAATTATTAATAGTTTTTAAAATAGAAGTAAATAAAATAAAAAAGTCAGCAGGAAAATAATAATTAAATGGAGAAGGAGAATAAGGAGTTAATAAGGCTGATTAGAGGTTAATAATGTGCTAAAGCGGAGGTTCACCCAAAAGTGAACCTCCGCTTTTCGGAACCCTCCCCCCCTCCGGTGTCACATTTGGCACCTTTCAGGAGGGAGGGGGTGCAGATACCAGGTATTTGCACCACTTCCAGGTATAGACTCCGCGGGAGTCCCGCCCCTTCGCGTCACCCCGCGCCCCCCCCCCCGTTGTGTTCTGGGAAACCTGTGAAGACCCACTGCGCAACTTGCGCATGCGCAGTAGGGAACCGGGCAGTGAAGCCGCAGCGCTTCACTTCCCGATTCCCTCACCGAGGATGGTGGCGTGGGAAGCCGAGAGCCGAGCGGTAGCACGGCTTCGGCTGCCGACGTCACAGGTGACCTGGACAGGTAAGTGTCAATTTTTTAAAAGTCAGCAGCTGCAGTATTTGTAGCTGCTGGCTTTTAAAAAAAAAAGAAAATTCCGGTGAACCTCCGCTTTAAACAGAGGAACAATTTAATAAAAACAAAAAATTTTTTTGCTTTAACCACTTAAGCCCCGGACCATTTCGCTGGTCAAAGACCAGGCCACTTTTTGCGATTCGGCACTGCGTCGCTTTGACTGACAATTGCGCAGTCGTGCGACGTGGCTCCCAAACAAAATTGACGTCCTTTTTTTCCCACAAATAGGGATCATCTCTGCGGTTTTTATTTTTGCGCTATAAACAAAAATAGAGCGACAATTTTGAAAAAAATTCAATATTTTTTACTTTTTGCTATAATAAATATCCCCAAAAAATATATAAAAAAAATATTTTTTTCCTCAGTCTAGACCGATACGAGTTTTTTGGTAAAAAAAATTGCAATAAGCGTTTATTGATTGGTTTGCGCAAAAGTTATAGCGTCTACAAAATAGGGGATAGTTTCATGGCATTTTTATAATTTTTTTATTTTTTTTACTAGTAATGGCGGCGATCAGCGTTTTTAATCATGACTGCGACATTATGGCGGACACATCGGACACTTTTGACACCATTTTGGGACCATTGTCATTTTTACAGCGATCAGTGCTATAAAAATGCACTGGTGACTGTGAAAATTACACTGACAGTGAAGGGGTTAACCTGTAGGGGGCGATGTGGGGGTTAAGTGTGACCTAGGGAGTGCTTGTAACTTTTAGGGGGCGTGGCTTGGCGTGACACGTCACTGATCACTGTTCCCGATGACAGGGAACAGACCATCACTGACACTCTCACTAGGAGGAAAAGGGAGATGTTTGTTTACACTTACCTCTCCCCGTTCTTCAGCTCTGTGACCCGATTGCAGGACACCGGCGGCGATCGGGTCCACGGACATTGTTTACGGAGCTCCGGACCGGGTCACGAGCGCGCAGCCGGCGGTGCACGCGCGACCCACGGCTGGGATCTTAAAGGGGGCGTACCTGTACGCCCATATGCCCAGCCGTGCCATTCTGTCGACGTATATCGTCGTCGTGGTTAAACTGACTTCATTTACAGACCGAAGTTCATCCCTTTGATCTGTAAATGAACGGAAAGATACAATGTTTCTTTTTATCTCTCTTTCAGTGCTGAGCAATGTTGTTGATAAACATTTCCGGCTGCTTTTTTTTTATGACCGCTGTGAGCAGGGAACTGCTCTGCACTTGTTTATGTTACTTTTTATGTGCCCTCCTGTGCCAGGTGCTGTGCCCAGGTTGATGCCACCCAGGAGAGTCATGTTTAGTTTATGTATCAAATGAGCTGCTGTATGCAGAAGGGATCTATTATGTGTAATGGGTCCCCTGTGATGTTCATGCCCCTCCAAACCCCTACGATTCTTTCTTTGTCCCGTGTCCTCCTGTGCCCAGGTCAGTGCCACCCAGAAGAGAAATGTTTAGGTATCTTGTAAACTGCTGCATACCCAAGAGCTCCATTATATGTGATAGGTCCTATATAACCTTAATGCCCCCCTCCCACACACTTATGTTTCTTCCATCTTCCTGTGCCCTCCTGTGCCCACATCCCTGCCACCCAGAAGACAAATGTTTAGGTGTCTAGCAAACTGCTGTATACCCAAGAGCTCCATTATATGTGATAGGTCCTATATAACGTTAATGCCCCCCTCCCACACACTTATGTTTCTTCCATCTTCCTGTGCCCTCCTGTGCCCACATCCCTGCCACCCAGAAGACAAATGTTTAGGTGTCTAGCAAACTGCTGTATACCCAAGAGCTCCATTATATATGATAGATCCGATTCGGTATGACATTAATGCCCCCATATGTTTACTCCATCTTCCAATGTTCCTTTTGCCTTCCCTTGCCCTCCTGTGCCCGTGTTGATACCATCTCTGCTTCATTCCCTGGATTTTCATAGCTACCCTGCCGAATCTGATGATTTTTTTGAAGCTCATAACAAGGACATTTTTTTTTTTCCGCTCTGTCTCATTAACCCCAGAATCCCGCCGTCACCTGCCGCGCAGTACAATCCCCGAAATATGTCTCTCCAGCCGCGGTGAGATTGTGGGAACGCGGGTCGGCGGGAGAAGGATGGCTGTGTCGGTGCTGATGGCGGTGTCATGAGTAATTGTGAGAGTGGAAAGATAACACAATGTAATATGTGTCTGGCAGACAACGCTCACGCTGCTTGACAAATGTTTGTACAATAGAACAACACGAGGGTGAAAAAAAAAAACCATCAAGCACTCGGCGGCAAGAGGACCCATAAATATCTGAAAGTATCAGCACCGCGCGTCACCGTCTGAGCGCCCGCCGATCATGACCGAGCCAATGTAAAAAGTGCAGGAGGAGCGGGTTTTGGCTTGATCTGCTTGCTGTTTCATATTTTCATAATTATATTTCACATTTAACATTTCACATCCACGCCAAATGCAACTGAATGCCGAAGGACTAAAGCCGTGTACACACGATCGGTTTTACCGATGAAAACAGTCCGATGGACTTTTTTCATCGGACAAACCGATCGCGTATGGGCCCCATCGTTTTTTTTTTCCATCGGTGTAAAAAAATAGAACATGTTTTAAATTTATCAGATGGAAAAAAAAACGATAGCAAATTCCGATCGTCTGTGTGGAACTCCATCGGACAAAAAATCCACGCATGCTCAGAATCAAGTCGACGCATGCTCAGAAGCATTGAACTTAATTTTTCTCGGCTTATCGAAGTGTTTTACGTCACCGCGTTTGGAACGGTCGGTTTTTTGACTGATGGTGTGTAGGCAAGACTGATGGAAGTCAGCTTCATCGGATTTCCGATGGAAAAATCCATCGGTTTAAAATCCATAGGAAATCCGATCGTGTGTACAGGGCTTAAGAAGAGTCAATCAGAATGAGGGCCGGTTCTCACTGATCCGACAGAAAAGTCATGCAACTTCTAATCCCACTTTGCCCTCCGACTTTCATGTGAATTCAATGAACGAATTTGACTTTGATCTGACCATACCAGGCCCTTTGAGTCTGGCATGAATCTTGAGGGGGAACCCCACACCAAAATTAAAAATAAAATGGCATGCCCCCCCACCCCTAAGATCATAGCAGACCCTTCAGTCTGGGTCAGATTTTGAGGGGAAACCCTATTCCAAAAAAAATCCTGCGTGGGCCCCCCCCCCCCAAAATCCATACCAGACCCTTATCTGAGCATGCAGCCTGACAGGTCCGGAAAGGGGGGGGACGAGAGAGCGCCCCCTCCTGGACCATACCAGGACACCTGCGGTCCTAGCAACCAATGACGCAAAGCAGATCATTTGGTCGGGCGGGGGTGGTGGGCATCTCAACTGTAAGAGCAAGGCACAGCCAATAGGAATTCCTAAGGATACCCCACTGAGTTCTCTCTTTGCAATAGGACAGATTTAGCTGACCGGACTGGAGGTATGTTGTGTCCGGGTTTCAGGTGGACAGAAACCTGGGCACAATTTGCAAAACCCATACAGGTGGCAAATAGTGGCGGCTGTTTTTTTTTGGGGGGTGGCAAACAACCACCCTGCACGATCGTCCGTTGGCCCACACTCCCATCCCCTCCCCCCCGCTGTCTGTCGGTCGGCCCATCACTTATCCCATCTAGGCGGGTAGCGGGTGGCAGGCAGCGGCTTCGTGTCCTCTCCTCCATCATGGCGGCTTCCAGCGTGCGGCTCCCTCCTCCTAGGCATCCAATAGGAACGCCTGTCCTTTCAGCCAATCGGGTGATGGGTCTCAAGCAGTTGTATCAGTTGTTTATCTGTTTTTAGTAAGGGCCACACTATTACCCTTTAGTGGGCGTTACCTTTTGGCCTCAGGCCACCCACAGAAGTAGGAGGGTCCTCTAGGCCCCTCTGGGAAGTCCTTGATTGATTGACGGTGTATATATGGACAGCTGAAGGAAGCAACACTGCTGGGCTCTGAGGAAGAAGGTAACCCTTCGAAACGCGTCAGCGGCAGTGGCCCCTGATATCTCCTCCGTGACCATCTGGAGTATATCTGTCTTAGACCAATTGCTGCTATTTGGAGACTATTTACATTGTGAGTAGTGATGAGCCGAACACCCCCGGGTTCGGTTCGCACCAGAACCCGCGAACGGACCGAAAGTTCGAACGAACATTAGAACCCTATTAAATACAATGGATGCGAACGTTCGAATTCTAAAGTGCTAATTATAACAACTATTATGCATGTTATTGTCATAAATAGGGTTTGGGAACCCGGGTTGTGCACCAGGGGACATGTATCAATGCAAAAAGAAGTTTTAAAAACGGTCGTTTTTCGGGAGCAGTCATTTTAATGATGCATAAAGTGAAAAAAAAAAAGTCAAATATTCCTTTAAATATCGTACCTGGGGGGTGTCTAAAGTATGCCTGTGAAGTGCCACGTTTTTCCCGTGTTTAGAACTGTCCCTGCAGAAAATGACACTTCTAAAGGAAAAAAAAGCCATTTAAAACTGCTTGCGGCTTTAATGTAATGTCTGGTCCCGGTAATATGGATGAAATTCTTTAAGAAAAATGGCATAGCTACCCCATGACCCCCCCCCCCTACCCCAGCCCATTACCAGCCCCTTTGGGTCTTGTATGGATATTAAGGGGAACCCCGCACATAAAATAAAAAAGGCCCTATATACTCTGAACAGCCGTATACAGGCGGTGCATACAAGACAGGGACTGTAGGTTTGTTCTTATGTAGAATCTGTTTGTAATTTTGAACAGGTACATTGTTGAAGTGTAGCTCCAGCCCAAAAATCTATTTTTAAACTTTTTGGGAAACATAGGTAAGGGTTATCACCCCTGTAACATTTGTTTTGCTGTCTGTGCCCCTGTTCAGAACATTTCACCTCACTTTCCGTCCCAATGACAACTGTTTTTGAAATGTGGTGTTTTTCTTGAAACAAGGATTGCTGATAAAGCATCAGTACAGATGAGACCCCTTTCTCCCATATTTATTCTTACAGGAGAGAATTTTCCTTTCATGGGGTAGATTTCCTCTCACTTCCTGTTGTCTTCTTTCGTTTGCAAGTAGGAGTCGTTTGTAAGTTGGATGTTTGAAAGTAGGGACCTGCCGTATATACTCTGCAGAAATAGGCCCCTTAGTTGTTGGTGTTGGCACAACACTGTAAGCACTCAGTTACTCTTGGTTGGTGCTGGAACGCCCTGCTGTCAACTATTATATCAGGAATTTTAATTACATATAATTGTTGAACAGTGGTAGTAAAAATTGGGGCTTTGATGGTGGTGCTGGTGCCACAACACTGTAAGCCCTGACAGTTACTCTTGGTGGGTGCAGCAATGGGCCCTGCTGTGAATTATTAGATCAAGAATTGTAATTACATGCCCCTTTTGAACAGGGGCTGAAAAATTGGGCCTTTCGTGGTGGTGGTGGTGGTGGCGTTGCCACAAGACTGTAAGCCCTCAGAGTTACTCTTGGTGGGTGCAGCAATGGACCCTGCTGTGAATTATTAGATCAAGAATTGTAATTGCATGCCCCTGTTGAACAGGGGCTGAAAAATTGGGCCTTAGGCACTGGTGGCACAACACTACAACCCCTCACAGATACTGTACTTGGAGCACAGCAATGAGCCCTGTTGCAAAGTATTGCTTCAAAAATTGTAATGACACGCCCCTGTTAAACAGGGGCTGAAAAATTGGGCCTTAGGCACTGGTGCCACAACACTCCAACCCCTCACAGATACTGTACTTGGAGCACAGCAATGAGCCCTATGGCAAATTATTGCTAAAAAAAATTGTAATTACACGCCCCTGTAAAACAGGGGCTGAAAAATTGGGCCTTAGCCACTGGTGGCGGCACCCATAAACAAAAATGATCTTCCAAGCTATCATCATCAATCGTATCATTGAGGACTCGGAGGAGGAGGATAGCCAGTCAACATAACAGCACAGGCACTCAGCATCAGCATCAGTCTTGAAGGGATGTGACATGTTAAAATCAATTAGTCTGTTATATCAGCATCAGGTGTGTGGTAGCTGGTGGTGATCCAAGACTGGTTCATCTTGATGAAAGTCAGTCGATCAACCGAGTCGGTGGACAGGCGCACCCTGTGATCCGTGACAAATCCTCCAGCAGCACTGAATGTGCGTTCCGAAAGAACGCTGGATGCAGGACAGGCCAGTAGCTCAATTGCATACTGTGCAAGCTCTGGCCAGTGATCCATCCTCAAGACCCAGTAAGCCAGAGGATTTTCGGTGGGGAAGGTGTCCAAGTCTGACCTTGCCCCTAGATATTCCTGCACCATGTTTATCAGACGCTGGCGATGGTTGCTGGAACCGATCATACTTTGGGGCTGCGGACCAAAGAATTGTCTGAACGCATCGGTCAGACGGCCACCTTCCCCACCGCTCCTTCTTTGACTGGCCGAAGCCTCAGCAACTCGTTGTCCAGGACCAGGAGTTTGTAACCTCCCAGTCTCTGGGAACGCGTTGCACAGACCTTTCTGCAAGGCCTCCCGGAGTTGTCTCATCCTCTGCTCCCTCTGCGACGGTAACATAAGGTCCGCAACCTTACCCTTGTACCGTGGATCAAGGAGAGTGGCCAGCCAGTAATGGTCCCTCTCCTTGATCCGAAGAATACGAGGATCCTTCCGCAGACTTTGCAGGATCAGGGAGGCCATGCAGCGTAGGTTTGCTGAGGCATTCGCTCCGGAGTCCTCTGGGTCACTAAGGACGACATGATCCGCAGCCACCTCCTCCCAGCCACGTACAAGTCCACTGGTTTCTTGGGACTGTAAATCATCCCTAAAAGACTGCTGCTGATGATGCTGAGTGCCAGCCTCCACCTCCATGCTGACACAATCCTCCTCCTCCTCCTCCTCCTCCTCCTCTTCCTGTGCGATGGGTGGGACAGAAGGAACACTGTCTGGGTAAAGGGGGCCTTGAGAGGCAAGGAAGTCCTCCTCTTCCTGCCTCTGTTCTGCCTCAAGTGCCCTGTCCATTATTCCACGCAGCGTGTGCTCCAACAGGTGGACAAGAGGTACAGTGTCACTGATGCATGCACTGTCACTGCTCACCATCCTCGTGGCCTCCTCAAATGGTGCCAGGACAGTGCATGCATCCCTGATCATGCCCCACTGGCGTGGAGAAAAAAAACCAAGCTCCCCTGACCCTGTCCTGGTGCCGTAGTCGCACAGGTACTCATTGATGGCCCTCTGCTGCGTGTGCAGCCGCTGCAGCATGGCCAACGTTGAGTTCCACCTGGTGGGCATGTCACATATAAGGCGGTTCTTGGGCAGGTTCAACTCCTTTTGCAGCTCAGCCAGGCGAGCACTGGCATTATAAGATCTGCGGAAATGCACACAGACTTTCCTGGCCTGCCTCAGGACATCCTGTAAGCCCGGGTACCTGCCCAAGAACCGCTGCACCACCAGGTTAAGGACGTGAGCCACACAGGGCACATGGGTCAGTTGTCCCTGTCGGAGGGCGGAGAGGAGGTTGGTGCCATTGTCGCAAACCACCATTCCTGGCTTAAGCTGGCGTGGCGTCAACCACCTCTCGGCCTGGCCCTGCAGAGCAGACAGGACCTCTGCCCCAGTGTGGCTTCTGTCCCCCAAACACACCAGCGCAAGCACGGCATGGCATCTTTTTGCCTGCGTACTTGCGTAGCCCCGTGAACGGCTACGGAGCACCGCTGGTTCATAGGACAAACCACAGGAAGAGGCCATGGAGGAAGAAGAAGAGGAGGGGGTGGAGGAGAGAGGTGTGTCACAACCAGTAGTAGCATTTTGGAGGCGTGGCGGTGGGACAACCTCCAACACTACTGCACCTTGTCCTGCATCCTTCCCAGCTGCCAAAAGAGTGACCCAATGGGCCGTGAAAGAAAGGTAACGTCCCTGTCCATGCCTGCTGGACCATGAGTCAGCGGTAATATGCACCTTACCACTGACCGCCCTGTCCAGCGAGGCCAAGACATTGCCTTCCACATGCCGGTAGAGAGCCGGAATAGCCTTCCGTGAGAAAAAGTGGCGTTTGGGAACCTGCCACTGAGGAACCGCACATTGCACAAACTCACGGAAGGGGGCCGAGTCTACCAACTGAAAAGGCAGCAGTTGAAGCGCTAGCAATTTAGCCAAGCTAGCATTCAACCGCTGGGCATGTGGATGGCTGGGAGTGAACTTCTTTCGACGGTCCAGCAGCTGGGGCAGGGAAATTTGCCTGCTAGAATCGGACGTCGGTGTACTGCTAGCAGAGTGGCCGCAAGTACTTGGCTGTGACACACCTAATTCTACACCTTCATTCCTCTCAGTGCATGTTTCAGAGAGGACTGAAGTTATAGTGGGGTTGGAGATCCCAGCTGATCCTCCTCCTCCTCTTCCTGTGCGATGGGTGGGACAGAAGGAACACTGTCTGGGTAAAGGGGGCCTTGAGAGGCAAGGAAGTCCTCCTCTTCCTGCCTCTGTTCTGCCTCAAGTGCCCTGTCCATTATTCCACGCAGCGTGTGCTCCAACAGGTGGACAAGAGGTACAGTGTCACTGATGCATGCACTGTCACTGCTCACCATCCTCGTGGCCTCCTCAAATGGTGCCAGGACAGTGCATGCATCCCTGATCATGCCCCACTGGCGTGGAGAAAAAAAACCAAGCTCCCCTGACCCTGTCCTGGTGCCGTAGTCGCACAGGTACTCATTGATGGCCCTCTGCTGCGTGTGCAGCCGCTGCAGCATGGCCAACGTTGAGTTCCACCTGGTGGGCATGTCACATATAAGGCGGTTCTTGGGCAGGTTCAACTCCTTTTGCAGCTCAGCCAGGCGAGCACTGGCATTATAAGATCTGCGGAAATGCACACAGACTTTCCTGGCCTGCCTCAGGACATCCTGTAAGCCCGGGTACCTGCCCAAGAACCGCTGCACCACCAGGTTAAGGACGTGAGCCACACAGGGCACATGGGTCAGTTGTCCCTGTCGGAGGGCGGAGAGGAGGTTGGTGCCATTGTCGCAAACCACCATTCCTGGCTTAAGCTGGCGTGGCGTCAACCACCTCTCGGCCTGGCCCTGCAGAGCAGACAGGACCTCTGCCCCAGTGTGGCTTCTGTCCCCCAAACACACCAGCGCAAGCACGGCATGGCATCTTTTTGCCTGCGTACTTGCGTAGCCCCGTGAACGGCTACGGAGCACCGCTGGTTCATAGGACAAACCACAGGAAGAGGCCATGGAGGAAGAAGAAGAGGAGGGGGTGGAGGAGAGAGGTGTGTCACAACCAGTAGTAGCATTTTGGAGGCGTGGCGGTGGGACAACCTCCAACACTACTGCACCTTGTCCTGCATCCTTCCCAGCTGCCAAAAGAGTGACCCAATGGGCCGTGAAAGAAAGGTAACGTCCCTGTCCATGCCTGCTGGACCATGAGTCAGCGGTAATATGCACCTTACCGCTGACCGCCCTGTCCAGCGAGGCCAAGACATTGCCTTCCACATGCCGGTAGAGAGCCGTTGGAGATGTGCCTCCTCCTCATCCTCCTCCTCCTCCTCTCTCCTATTAGGCACCCACGTGGAGTCAGTGACCTCATCATCACCTCCCTCCTCATCACTGGAGGCAATCTGGCAGTATGCTGCAGCTGCTGGAACATGACTGCCAGATTGGTGTCCTTCTTGAGCATCCCCTCTGTCTGCTCTCACGCTACTGCCTTCCTCTAGCTGGGTTTCATCATCAGACCCTTCGAAACGCTGGGCATCCTCCTGGAGCATGTACCCAACACTGTGCTGAAACAGTTCGGGGGACTCCTCAGGAGGAGGACATGGTGGGTCTAGGGAAGGAGTGACTGATGATGAGTCTGACATTGATACCAGGGAAGAGGACGCTTTGGCAGCTGCTTTTCCAGTACCCTGAGCCTGGGTGAGAGAGGATGAGGAGGAGGAGGAGGGCTTGGTCATCCACTCTACCAAGTCTTCGGCATGATGTGGCTCAACATGTCCAGCTGCCGAAAAGAAGGACAAGCGTGTCCCATGGCCATGTGCTGATGACAATGCACCGCGTCCACGACCAGCACTGTTGCCCCCAGACACAGAGCCTGCTTGCCCTCTTTTATTGCCTCCTGACTGTCTGCCTCTCCTTGTTTGCCTTCCAGACATTCTAATAGATGGCCTGTAGGGAGATGGGAAAAAAGCAATAAGGGCTACCTTCAGGTGTCCTTCTCTGTCCCTTGAAACAAGGACTTTGACAGTGAAAGAAACTGACACACTCTCCCTACCTACAGTTTTCTGTCCCTAGAAAAAATGTTTTTTTTAAGCACAATTTAGCACAAGGAGAATTACCTCACTGTCCTTCCAGGTCCCTGGAAACAAGGACTTTGACAGTGAAAGAAACTGACACACTCTCCCTACCTACAGTTTTCTGTCCCTAGAAAAAATGTTTTTTTTAAGCACAATTTAGCACAAGGAGAATTACCTCACTGTCCTTCCAGGTCCCTGGAAACAAGGACTTTGACAGTGAAAGAAACTGACACACTCTCCCTACCTACAGTTTTCTGTCCCTAGAAAAAATGTTTTTTTTAAGCACAATTTAGCACAAGGAGAATTACCTCACTGTCCTTCCAGGTCCCTGGAAACAAGGACTTTCACAGTGAAAGAAACTGACACACTCTCCCTACCTACAGTTTTCTGTCCCTAGAAAAAATGTTTTTTTTAAGCACAATTTAGCACAAGGAGAATTACCTCACTGTCCTTCCAGGTCCCTGGAAACAAGGACTTTGACAGTGAAAGAAACTGACACACTCTCCCTACCTACAGTTTTCTGTCCCTAGAAAAAATGTTTTTTTAAGCACAATTTAGCACAAGGAGAATTACCTCACTGTCCTTCCAGGTCCCTGGAAACAAGGACTTTGACAGTGAAAGAAACTGACACACTCTCCCTACCTACAGTTTTCTGTCCCTAGAAAAAATGTTTTTTTTAAGCACAATTTAGCACAAGGAGAATTACCTCACTGTCCTTCTCTGTCCCTTGAAACAAGGACTTTGACAGTGAAAGAAACTGACACACTCTCCCTACCTACAGTTTTCTGTCCCTAGAAAAAATGTTTTTTTTAAGCACAATTTAGCACAAGGAGAATTACCTCACTGTCCTTCCAGGTCCCTGGAAACAAGGACTTTGACAGTGAAAGAAACTGACACACTCTCCCTACCTACAGTTTTCTGTCCCTAGAAAAAATGTTTTTTTTAAGCACAATTTAGCACAAGGAGAATTACCTCACTGTCCTTCCAGGTCCCTGGAAACAAGGACTTTGACAGTGAAAGAAACTGACACACTCTCCCTACCTACAGTTTTCTGTCCCTAGAAAAAATGTTTTTTTTAAGCACAATTTAGCACAAGGAGAATTACCTCACTGTCCTTCCAGGTCCCTGGAAACAAGGACTTTCACAGTGAAAGAAACTGACACACTCTCCCTACCTACAGTTTTCTGTCCCTAGAAAAAATGTTTTTTTTAAGCACAATTTAGCACAAGGAGAATTACCTCACTGTCCTTCCAGGTCCCTGGAAACAAGGACTTTGACAGTGAAAGAAACTGACACACTCTCCCTACCTACAGTTTTCTGTCCCTAGAAAAAATGTTTTTTTAAGCACAATTTAGCACAAGGAGAATTACCTCACTGTCCTTCCAGGTCCCTGGAAACAAGGACTTTGACAGTGAAAGAAACTGACACACTCTCCCTACCTACAGTTTTCTGTCCCTAGAAAAAATGTTTTTTTTAAGCACAATTTAGCACAAGGAGAATTACCTCACTGTCCTTCTCTGTCCCTTGAAACAAGGACTTTGACAGTGAAAGAAACTGACACACTCTCCCTACCTACAGTTTTCTGTCCCTAGAAAAAATGTTTTTTTTAAGCACAATTTAGCACAAGGAGAATTACCTCACTGTCCTTCCAGGTCCCTGGAAACAAGGACTTTGACAGTGAAAGAAACTGACACACTCTCCCTACCTACAGTTTTCTGTCCCTAGAAAAAATGTTTTTTTTAAGCACAATTTAGCACAAGGAGAATTACCTCACTGTCCTTCCAGGTCCCTGGAAACAAGGACTTTGACAGTGAAAGAAACTGACACACTCTCCCTACCTACAGTTTTCTGTCCCTAGAAAAAATGTTTTTTTTAAGCACAATTTAGCACAAGGAGAATTACCTCACTGTCCTTCTCTGTCCCTTGAAACAAGGACTTTGACAGTGAAAGAAACTGACACACTCTCCCTACCTACAGTTTTCTGTCCCTAGAAAAAATGTTTTTTTTAAGCACAATTTAGCACAAGGAGAATTACCTCACTGTCCTTCCAGGTCCCTGGAAACAAGGACTTTGACAGTGAAAGAAACTGACACACTCTCCCTACCTACAGTTTTCTGTCCCTAGAAAAAATGTTTTTTTTAAGCACAATTTAGCACAAGGAGAATTACCTCACTGTCCTTCCAGGTCCCTGGAAACAAGGACTTTGACAGTGAAAGAAACTGACACACTCTCCCTACCTACAGTTTTCTGTCCCTAGAAAAAATGTTTTTTTTAAGCACAATTTAGCACAAGGAGAATTACCTCACTGTCCTTCCAGGTCCCTGGAAACAAGGACTTTCACAGTGAAAGAAACTGACACACTCTCCCTACCTACAGTTTTCTGTCCCTAGAAAAAATGTTTTTTTTAAGCACAATTTAGCACAAGGAGAATTACCTCACTGTCCTTCCAGGTCCCTGGAAACAAGGACTTTGACAGTGAAAGAAACTGACACACTCTCCCTACCTACAGTTTTCTGTCCCTAGAAAAAATGTTTTTTTAAGCACAATTTAGCACAAGGAGAATTACCTCACTGTCCTTCCAGGTCCCTGGAAACAAGGACTTTGACAGTGAAAGAAACTGACACACTCTCCCTACCTACAGTTTTCTGTCCCTAGAAAAAATGTTTTTTTTAAGCACAATATAGCACAAGGAGAATTCACTCACTGTCCTTCCAGGTCCCTGGAAACAAGGACTTTGACAGTGAAAGAAACTGACACACTCTCCCTACCTACAGTTTTCTGTCCCTAGAAAAAATGTTTTTTTTAAGCACAATTTAGCACAAGGAGAATTACCTCACTGTCCTTCCAGGTCCCTGGAAACAAGGACTTTGACAGTGAAAGAAACTGACACACTCTCCCTACCTACAGTTTTCTGTCCCTAGAAAAAATGTTTTTTTTAAGCACAATTTAGCACAAGGAGAATTACCTCACTGTCCTTCCAGGTCCCTGGAAACAAGGACTTTGACAGTGAAAGAAACTGACACACTCTCCCTACCTACAGTTTTCTGTCCCTAGAAAAAATGTTTTTTTTAAGCACAATTTAGCACAAGGAGAATTACCTCACTGTCCTTCCAGGTCCCTGGAAACAAGGACTTTGACAGTGAAAGAAACTGACACACTCTCCCTACCTACAGTTTTCTGTCCCTAGAAAAAATGTTTTTTTTAAGCACAATATAGCACAAGGAGAATTCACTCACTGTCCTTCCAGGTCCCTGGAAACAAGGACTTTGACAGTGAAAGAAACTGACACACTCTCCCTACCTACAGTTTTCTGTCCCTAGAAAAAATGTTTTTTTTAAGCACAATTTAGCACAAGGAGAATTACCTCACTGTCCTTCCAGGTCCCTGGAAACAAGGACTTTGACAGTGAAAGAAACTGACACACTCTCCCTACCTACAGTTTTCTGTCCCTAGAAAAAATGTTTTTTTAAGCACAATTTAGCACAAGGAGAATTACCTCACTGTCCTTCCAGGTCCCTGGAAACAAGGACTTTGACAGTGAAAGAAACTGACACACTCTCCCTACCTACAGTTTTCTGTCCCTAGAAAAAATGTTTTTTTTAAGCACAATTTAGCACAAGGAGAATTACCTCACTGTCCTTCTCTGTCCCTTGAAACAAGGACTTTGACAGTGAAAGAAACTGACACACTCTCCCTACCTACAGTTTTCTGTCCCTAGAAAAAATGTTTTTTTTAAGCACAATTTAGCACAAGGAGAATTACCTCACTGTCCTTCCAGGTCCCTGGAAACAAGGACTTTGACAGTGAAAGAAACTGACACACTCTCCCTACCTACAGTTTTCTGTCCCTAGAAAAAATGTTTTTTTTAAGCACAATTTAGCACAAGGAGAATTACCTCACTGTCCTTCCAGGTCCCTGGAAACAAGGACTTTGACAGTGAAAGAAACTGACACACTCTCCCTACCTACAGTTTTCTGTCCCTAGAAAAAATGTTTTTTTTAAGCACAATATAGCACAAGGAGAATTACCTCACTGTCCTTCTCTGTCCCTTGAAACAAGGACTTTGACAGTGAAAGAAACTGACACACTCTCCCTACCTACAGTTTTCTGTCCCTAGAAAAAATGTTTTTTTTAAGCACAATTTAGCACAAGGAGAATTACCTCACTGTCCTTCCAGGTCCCTGGAAACAAGGACTTTGACAGTGAAAGAAACTGACACACTCTCCCTACCTACAGTTTTCTGTCCCTAGAAAAAATGTTTTTTTTAAGCACAATTTAGCACAAGGAGAATTACCTCACTGTCCTTCCAGGTCCCTGGAAACAAGGACTTTGACAGTGAAAGAAACTGACACACTCTCCCTACCTACAGTTTTCTGTCCCTAGAAAAAATGTTTTTTTAAGCACAATTTAGCACAAGGAGAATTACCTCACTGTCCTTCCAGGTCCCTGGAAACAAGGACTTTGACAGTGAAAGAAACTGACACACTCTCCCTACCTACAGTTTTCTGTCCCTAGAAAAAATGTTTTTTTTAAGCACAATATAGCACAAGGAGAATTCACTCACTGTCCTTCCAGGTCCCTGGAAACAAGGACTTTGACAGTGAAAGAAACTGACACACTCTCCCTACCTACAGTTTTCTGTCCCTAGAAAAAATGTTTTTTTTAAGCACAATTTAGCACAAGGAGAATTACCTCACTGTCCTTCCAGGTCCCTGGAAACAAGGACTTTGACAGTGAAAGAAACTGACACACTCTCCCTACCTACAGTTTTCTGTCCCTAGAAAAAATGTTTTTTTTAAGCACAATTTAGCACAAGGAGAATTACCTCACTGTCCTTCCAGGTCCCTGGAAACAAGGACTTTGACAGTGAAAGAAACTGACACACTCTCCCTACCTACAGTTTTCTGTCCCTAGAAAAAATGTTTTTTTTAAGCACAATTTAGCACAAGGAGAATTACCTCACTGTCCTTCTCTGTCCCTTGAAACAAGGACTTTGACAGTGAAAGAAACTGACACACTCTCCCTACCTACAGTTTTCTGTCCCTAGAAAAAATGTTTTTTTTAAGCACAATTTAGCACAAGGAGAATTACCTCACTGTCCTTCCAGGTCCCTGGAAACAAGGACTTTGACAGTGAAAGAAACTGACACACTCTCCCTACCTACAGTTTTCTGTCCCTAGAAAAAATGTTTTTTTAAGCACAATTTAGCACAAGGAGAATTACCTCACTGTCCTTCCAGGTCCCTGGAAACAAGGACTTTGACAGTGAAAGAAACTGACACACTCTCCCTACCTACAGTTTTCTGTCCCTAGAAAAAATGTTTTTTTTAAGCACAATATAGCACAAGGAGAATTCACTCACTGTCCTTCCAGGTCCCTGGAAACAAGGACTTTGACAGTGAAAGAAACTGACACACTCTCCCTACCTACAGTTTTCTGTCCCTAGAAAAAATGTTTTTTTTAAGCACAATTTAGCACAAGGAGAATTACCTCACTGTCCTTCCAGGTCCCTGGAAACAAGGACTTTGACAGTGAAAGAAACTGACACACTCTCCCTACCTACAGTTTTCTGTCCCTAGAAAAAATGTTTTTTTTAAGCACAATTTAGCACAAGGAGAATTACCTCACTGTCCTTCCAGGTCCCTGGAAACAAGGACTTTGACAGTGAAAGAAACTGACACACTCTCCCTACCTACAGTTTTCTGTCCCTAGAAAAAATGTTTTTTTTAAGCACAATTTAGCACAAGGAGAATTACCTCACTGTCCTTCCAGGTCCCTGGAAACAAGGACTTTGACAGTGAAAGAAACTGACACACTCTCCCTACCTACAGTTTTCTGTCCCTAGAAAAAATGTTTTTTTTAAGCACAATATAGCACAAGGAGAATTCACTCACTGTCCTTCCAGGTCCCTGGAAACAAGGACTTTGACAGTGAAAGAAACTGACACACTCTCCCTACCTACAGTTTTCTGTCCCTAGAAAAAATGTTTTTTTTAAGCACAATTTAGCACAAGGAGAATTACCTCACTGTCCTTCCAGGTCCCTGGAAACAAGGACTTTGACAGTGAAAGAAACTGACACACTCTCCCTACCTACAGTTTTCTGTCCCTAGAAAAAATGTTTTTTTTAAGCACAATTTAGCACAAGGAGAATTACCTCACTGTCCTTCCAGGTCCCTGGAAACAAGGACTTTGACAGTGAAAGAAACTGACACACTCTCCCTACCTACAGTTTTCTGTCCCTAGAAAAAATGTTTTTTTTAAGCACAATTTAGCACAAGGAGAATTACCTCACTGTCCTTCCAGGTCCCTGGAAACAAGGACTTTGACAGTGAAAGAAACTGACACACTCTCCCTACCTACAGTTTTCTGTCCCTAGAAAAAATGTTTTTTTTAAGCACAATTTAGCACAAGGAGAATTACCTCACTGTCCTTCTCTGTCCCTTGAAACAAGGACTTTGACAGTGAAAGAAACTGACACACTCTCCCTACCTACAGTTTTCTGTCCCTAGAAAAAATGTTTTTTTTAAGCACAATTTAGCACAAGGAGAATTACCTCACTGTCCTTCCAGGTCCCTGGAAACAAGGACTTTGACAGTGAAAGAAACTGACACACTCTCCCTACCTACAGTTTTCTGTCCCTAGAAAAAATGTTTTTTTAAGCACAATTTAGCACAAGGAGAATTACCTCACTGTCCTTCCAGGTCCCTGGAAACAAGGACTTTGACAGTGAAAGAAACTGACACACTCTCCCTACCTACAGTTTTCTGTCCCTAGAAAAAATGTTTTTTTTAAGCACAATATAGCACAAGGAGAATTCACTCACTGTCCTTCCAGGTCCCTGGAAACAAGGACTTTGACAGTGAAAGAAACTGACACACTCTCCCTACCTACAGTTTTCTGTCCCTAGAAAAAATGTTTTTTTTAAGCACAATTTAGCACAAGGAGAATTACCTCACTGTCCTTCCAGGTCCCTGGAAACAAGGACTTTGACAGTGAAAGAAACTGACACACTCTCCCTACCTACAGTTTTCTGTCCCTAGAAAAAATGTTTTTTTTAAGCACAATTTAGCACAAGGAGAATTACCTCACTGTCCTTCCAGGTCCCTGGAAACAAGGACTTTGACAGTGAAAGAAACTGACACACTCTCCCTACCTACAGTTTTCTGTCCCTAGAAAAAATGTTTTTTTTAAGCACAATTTAGCACAAGGAGAATTACCTCACTGTCCTTCCAGGTCCCTGGAAACAAGGACTTTGACAGTGAAAGAAACTGACACACTCTCCCTACCTACAGTTTTCTGTCCCTAGAAAAAATGTTTTTTTTAAGCACAATATAGCACAAGGAGAATTCACTCACTGTCCTTCCAGGTCCCTGGAAACAAGGACTTTGACAGTGAAAGAAACTGACACACTCTCCCTACCTACAGTTTTCTGTCCCTAGAAAAAATGTTTTTTTTAAGCACAATTTAGCACAAGGAGAATTACCTCACTGTCCTTCCAGGTCCCTGGAAACAAGGACTTTGACAGTGAAAGAAACTGACACACTCTCCCTACCTACAGTTTTCTGTCCCTAGAAAAAATGTTTTTTTAAGCACAATTTAGCACAAGGAGAATTACCTCACTGTCCTTCCAGGTCCCTGGAAACAAGGACTTTGACAGTGAAAGAAACTGACACACTCTCCCTACCTACAGTTTTCTGTCCCTAGAAAAAATGTTTTTTTTAAGCACAATTTAGCACAAGGAGAATTACCTCACTGTCCTTCTCTGTCCCTTGAAACAAGGACTTTGACAGTGAAAGAAACTGACACACTCTCCCTACCTACAGTTTTCTGTCCCTAGAAAAAATGTTTTTTTTAAGCACAATTTAGCACAAGGAGAATTACCTCACTGTCCTTCCAGGTCCCTGGAAACAAGGACTTTGACAGTGAAAGAAACTGACACACTCTCCCTACCTACAGTTTTCTGTCCCTAGAAAAAATGTTTTTTTAAGCACAATTTAGCACAAGGAGAATTACCTCACTGTCCTTCCAGGTCCCTGGAAACAAGGACTTTGACAGTGAAAGAAACTGACACACTCTCCCTACCTACAGTTTTCTGTCCCTAGAAAAAATGTTTTTTTTAAGCACAATATAGCACAAGGAGAATTCACTCACTGTCCTTCCAGGTCCCTGGAAACAAGGACTTTGACAGTGAAAGAAACTGACACACTCTCCCTACCTACAGTTTTCTGTCCCTAGAAAAAATGTTTTTTTTAAGCACAATTTAGCACAAGGAGAATTACCTCACTGTCCTTCCAGGTCCCTGGAAACAAGGACTTTGACAGTGAAAGAAACTGACACACTCTCCCTACCTACAGTTTTCTGTCCCTAGAAAAAATGTTTTTTTTAAGCACAATTTAGCACAAGGAGAATTACCTCACTGTCCTTCCAGGTCCCTGGAAACAAGGACTTTGACAGTGAAAGAAACTGACACACTCTCCCTACCTACAGTTTTCTGTCCCTAGAAAAAATGTTTTTTTTAAGCACAATTTAGCACAAGGAGAATTACCTCACTGTCCTTCCAGGTCCCTGGAAACAAGGACTTTGACAGTGAAAGAAACTGACACACTCTCCCTACCTACAGTTTTCTGTCCCTAGAAAAAATGTTTTTTTTAAGCACAATATAGCACAAGGAGAATTCACTCACTGTCCTTCCAGGTCCCTGGAAACAAGGACTTTGACAGTGAAAGAAACTGACACACTCTCCCTACCTACAGTTTTCTGTCCCTAGAAAAAATGTTTTTTTTAAGCACAATTTAGCACAAGGAGAATTACCTCACTGTCCTTCCAGGTCCCTGGAAACAAGGACTTTGACAGTGAAAGAAACTGACACACTCTCCCTACCTACAGTTTTCTGTCCCTAGAAAAAATGTTTTTTTAAGCACAATTTAGCACAAGGAGAATTACCTCACTGTCCTTCCAGGTCCCTGGAAACAAGGACTTTGACAGTGAAAGAAACTGACACACTCTCCCTACCTACAGTTTTCTGTCCCTAGAAAAAATGTTTTTTTTAAGCACAATTTAGCACAAGGAGAATTACCTCACTGTCCTTCTCTGTCCCTTGAAACAAGGACTTTGACAGTGAAAGAAACTGACACACTCTCCCTACCTACAGTTTTCTGTCCCTAGAAAAAATGTTTTTTTTAAGCACAATTTAGCACAAGGAGAATTACCTCACTGTCCTTCCAGGTCCCTGGAAACAAGGACTTTGACAGTGAAAGAAACTGACACACTCTCCCTACCTACAGTTTTCTGTCCCTAGAAAAAATGTTTTTTTTAAGCACAATTTAGCACAAGGAGAATTACCTCACTGTCCTTCCAGGTCCCTGGAAACAAGGACTTTGACAGTGAAAGAAACTGACACACTCTCCCTACCTACAGTTTTCTGTCCCTAGAAAAAATGTTTTTTTTAAGCACAATTTAGCACAAGGAGAATTACCTCACTGTCCTTCTCTGTCCCTTGAAACAAGGACTTTGACAGTGAAAGAAACTGACACACTCTCCCTACCTACAGTTTTCTGTCCCTAGAAAAAATGTTTTTTTTAAGCACAATTTAGCACAAGGAGAATTACCTCACTGTCCTTCCAGGTCCCTGGAAACAAGGACTTTGACAGTGAAAGAAACTGACACACTCTCCCTACCTACAGTTTTCTGTCCCTAGAAAAAATGTTTTTTTTAAGCACAATTTAGCACAAGGAGAATTACCTCACTGTCCTTCCAGGTCCCTGGAAACAAGGACTTTGACAGTGAAAGAAACTGACACACTCTCCCTACCTACAGTTTTCTGTCCCTAGAAAAAATGTTTTTTTTAAGCACAATTTAGCACAAGGAGAATTACCTCACTGTCCTTCCAGGTCCCTGGAAACAAGGACTTTCACAGTGAAAGAAACTGACACACTCTCCCTACCTACAGTTTTCTGTCCCTAGAAAAAATGTTTTTTTTAAGCACAATTTAGCACAAGGAGAATTACCTCACTGTCCTTCCAGGTCCCTGGAAACAAGGACTTTGACAGTGAAAGAAACTGACACACTCTCCCTACCTACAGTTTTCTGTCCCTAGAAAAAATGTTTTTTTAAGCACAATTTAGCACAAGGAGAATTACCTCACTGTCCTTCCAGGTCCCTGGAAACAAGGACTTTGACAGTGAAAGAAACTGACACACTCTCCCTACCTACAGTTTTCTGTCCCTAGAAAAAATGTTTTTTTTAAGCACAATATAGCACAAGGAGAATTCACTCACTGTCCTTCCAGGTCCCTGGAAACAAGGACTTTGACAGTGAAAGAAACTGACACACTCTCCCTACCTACAGTTTTCTGTCCCTAGAAAAAATGTTTTTTTTAAGCACAATTTAGCACAAGGAGAATTACCTCACTGTCCTTCCAGGTCCCTGGAAACAAGGACTTTGACAGTGAAAGAAACTGACACACTCTCCCTACCTACAGTTTTCTGTCCCTAGAAAAAATGTTTTTTTTAAGCACAATTTAGCACAAGGAGAATTACCTCACTGTCCTTCCAGGTCCCTGGAAACAAGGACTTTGACAGTGAAAGAAACTGACACACTCTCCCTACCTACAGTTTTCTGTCCCTAGAAAAAATGTTTTTTTTAAGCACAATTTAGCACAAGGAGAATTACCTCACTGTCCTTCCAGGTCCCTGGAAACAAGGACTTTGACAGTGAAAGAAACTGACACACTCTCCCTACCTACAGTTTTCTGTCCCTAGAAAAAATGTTTTTTTTAAGCACAATATAGCACAAGGAGAATTCACTCACTGTCCTTCCAGGTCCCTGGAAACAAGGACTTTGACAGTGAAAGAAACTGACACACTCTCCCTACCTACAGTTTTCTGTCCCTAGAAAAAATGTTTTTTTTAAGCACAATTTAGCACAAGGAGAATTACCTCACTGTCCTTCCAGGTCCCTGGAAACAAGGACTTTGACAGTGAAAGAAACTGACACACTCTCCCTACCTACAGTTTTCTGTCCCTAGAAAAAATGTTTTTTTTAAGCACAATTTAGCACAAGGAGAATTACCTCACTGTCCTTCCAGGTCCCTGGAAACAAGGACTTTCACAGTGAAAGAAACTGACACACTCTCCCTACCTACAGTTTTCTGTCCCTAGAAAAAATGTTTTTTTTAAGCACAATTTAGCACAAGGAGAATTACCTCACTGTCCTTCCAGGTCCCTGGAAACAAGGACTTTGACAGTGAAAGAAACTGACACACTCTCCCTACCTACAGTTTTCTGTCCCTAGAAAAAATGTTTTTTTTAAGCACAATTTAGCACAAGGAGAATTACCTCACTGTCCTTCCAGGTCCCTGGAAACAAGGACTTTGACAGTGAAAGAAACTGACACACTCTCCCTACCTACAGTTTTCTGTCCCTAGAAAAAATGTTTTTTTTAAGCACAATTTAGCACAAGGAGAATTACCTCACTGTCCTTCCAGGTCCCTGGAAACAAGGACTTTGACAGTGAAAGAAACTGACACACTCTCCCTACCTACAGTTTTCTGTCCCTAGAAAAAATGTTTTTTTTAAGCACAATTTAGCACAAGGAGAATTACCTCACTGTCCTTCCAGGTCCCTGGAAACAAGGACTTTGACAGTGAAAGAAACTGACACACTCTCCCTACCTACAGTTTTCTGTCCCTAGAAAAAATGTTTTTTTTAAGCACAATTTAGCACAAGGAGAATTACCTCACTGTCCTTCCAGGTCCCTGGAAACAAGGACTTTGACAGTGAAAGAAACTGACACACTCTCCCTACCTACAGTTTTCTGTCCCTAGAAAAAATGTTTTTTTTAAGCACAATATAGCACAAGGAGAATTCACTCACTGTCCTTCCAGGTCCCTGGAAACAAGGACTTTGACAGTGAAAGAAACTGACACACTCTCCCTACCTACAGTTTTCTGTCCCTAGAAAAAATGTTTTTTTTAAGCACAATTTAGCACAAGGAGAATTCACTCACTGTCCTTCCAGGTCCCTGGAAACAAGGACTTTGACAGTGAAAGAAACTGACACACTCTCCCTACCTACAGTTTTCTGTCCCTAGAAAAAATGTTTTTTTTAAGCACAATTTAGCACAAGGAGAATTACCTCACTGTCCTTCCAGGTCCCTGGAAACAAGGACTTTGACAGTGAAAGAAACTGACACACTCTCCCTACCTACAGTTTTCTGTCCCTAGAAAAAAAATTTTTTTAAGCACAATTTAGCACAAGGAGAATTACCTCACTGTCCTTCCAGGTCCCTGGAAACAAGGACTTTGACAGTGAAAGAAACTGACACACTCTCCCTACCTACAGTTTTCTGTCCCTAGAAAAAATGTTTTTTTTAAGCACAATTTAGCACAAGGAGAATTACCTCACTGTCCTTCCAGGTCCCTGGAAACAAGGACTTTCACAGTGAAAGAAACTGACACACTCTCCCTACCTACAGTTTTCTGTCCCTAGAAAAAATGTTTTTTTTAAGCACAATTTAGCACAAGGAGAATTACCTCACTGTCCTTCCAGGTCCCTGGAAACAAGGACTTTGACAGTGAAAGAAACTGACACACTCTCCCTACCTACAGTTTTCTGTCCCTAGAAAAAATGTTTTTTTTAAGCACAATTTAGCACAAGGAGAATTACCTCACTGTCCTTCCAGGTCCCTGGAAACAAGGACTTTGACAGTGAAAGAAACTGACACACTCTCCCTACCTACAGTTTTCTGTCCCTAGAAAAAATGTTTTTTTTAAGCACAATATAGCACAAGGAGAATTCACTCACTGTCCTTCCAGGTCCCTGGAAACAAGGACTTTGACAGTGAAAGAAACTGACACACTCTCCCTACCTACAGTTTTCTGTCCCTAGAAAAAATGTTTTTTTTAAGCACAATATAGCACAAGGAGAATTACCTCACTGTCCTTCCAGGTCCCTGGAAACAAGGACTTTGACAGTGAAAGAAACTGACACACTCTCCCTACCTACAGTTTTCTGTCCCTAGAAAAAATGTTTTTTTTAAGCACAATTTAGCACAAGGAGAATTACCTCACTGTCCTTCCAGGTCCCTGGAAACAAGGACTTTCACAGTGAAAGAAACTGACACACTCTCCCTACCTACAGTTTTCTGTCCCTAGAAAAAATGTTTTTTTTAAGCACAATTTAGCACAAGGAGAATTACCTCACTGTCCTTCCAGGTCCCTGGAAACAAGGACTTTGACAGTGAAAGAAACTGACACACTCTCCCTACCTACAGTTTTCTGTCCCTAGAAAAAATGTTTTTTTTAAGCACAATTTAGCACAAGGAGAATTACCTCACTGTCCTTCCAGGTCACTGGAAACAAGGACTTTGACAGTGAAAGAAACTGACACACTCTCCCTACCTACAGTTTTCTGTCCCTAGAAAAAATGTTTTTTTTAAGCACAATTTAGCACAAGGAGAATTACCTCACTGTCCTTCCAGGTCCCTGGAAACAAGGACTTTGACAGTGAAAGAAACTGACACACTCTCCCTACCTACAGTTTTCTGTCCCTAGAAAAAATGTTTTTTTTAAGCACAATTTAGCACAAGGAGAATTACCTCACTGTCCTTCCAGGTCCCTGGAAACAAGGACTTTGACAGTGAAAGAAACTGACACACTCTCCCTACCTACAGTTTTCTGTCCCTAGAAAAAATGTTTTTTTTAAGCACAATATAGCACAAGGAGAATTCACTCACTGTCCTTCCAGGTCCCTGGAAACAAGGACTTTGACAGTGAAAGAAACTGACACACTCTCCCTACCTACAGTTTTCTGTCCCTAGAAAAAATGTTTTTTTTAAGCACAATTTAGCACAAGGAGAATTACCTCACTGTCCTTCCAGGTCCCTGGAAACAAGGACTTTGACAGTGAAAGAAACTGACACACTCTCCCTACCTACAGTTTTCTGTCCCTAGAAAAAATGTTTTTTTTAAGCACAATTTAGCACAAGGAGAATTACCTCACTGTCCTTCCAGGTCCCTGGAAACAAGGACTTTGACAGTGAAAGAAACTGACACACTCTCCCTACCTACAGTTTTCTGTCCCTAGAAACAATGTTTTTTTTAAGCACAATATAGCACAAGGAGAATTCACTCACTGTCCTTCCAGGTCCCTGGAAACAAGGACTTTGACAGTGAAAGAAACTGACACACTCTCCCTACCTACAGTTTTCTGTCCCTAGAAAAAATGTTTTTTTTAAGCACAATTTAGCACAAGGAGAATTACCTCACTGTCCTTCCAGGTCCCTGGAAACAAGGACTTTGACAGTGAAAGAAACTGACACACTCTCCCTACCTACAGTTTTCTGTCCCTAGAAAAAATGTTTTTTTTAAGCACAATATAGCACAAGGAGAATTACCTCACTGTCCTTCCAGGTCCCTGGAAACAAGGACTTTGACAGTGAAAGAAACTGACACACTCTCCCTACCTACAGTTTTCTGTCCCTAGAAAAAATGTTTTTTTTAAGCACAATTTAGCACAAGGAGAATTACCTCACTGTCCTTCCAGGTCCCTGGAAACAAGGACTTTGACAGTGAAAGAAACTGACACACTCTCCCTACCTACAGTTTTCTGTCCCTAGAAAAAATGTTTTTTTTAAGCACAATTTAGCACAAGGAGAATTACCTCACTGTCCTTCCAGGTCCCTGGAAACAAGGACTTTGACAGTGAAAGAAACTGACACACTCTCCCTACCTACAGTTTTCTGTCCCTAGAAACAATGTTTTTTTTAAGCACAATATAGCACAAGGAGAATTCACTCACTGTCCTTCCAGGTCCCTGGAAACAAGGACTTTGACAGTGAAAGAAACTGACACACTCTCCCTACCTACAGTTTTCTGTCCCTAGAAAAAATGTTTTTTTTAAGCACAATTTAGCACAAGGAGAATTACCTCACTGTCCTTCCAGGTCCCTGGAAACAAGGACTTTGACAGTGAAAGAAACTGACACACTCTCCCTACCTACAGTTTTCTGTCCCTAGAAAAAATGTTTTTTTTAAGCACAATTTAGCACAAGGAGAATTACCTCACTGTCCTTCCAGGTCCCTGGAAACAAGGACTTTCACAGTGAAAGAAACGGACACACTCTCCCTACCTACAGTTTTCTGTCCCTAGAAAAAATGTTTTTTTTAAGCACAATTTAGCACAAGGAGAATTACCTCACTGTCCTTCCAGGTCCCTGGAAACAAGGACTTTGACAGTGAAAGAAACTGACACACTCTCCCTACCTACAGTTTTCTGTCCCTAGAAAAAATGTTTTTTTTTAAGCACAATTTAGCACAAGGAGAATTACCTCACTGTCCTTCCAGGTCCCTGGAAACAAGGACTTTGACAGTGAAAGAAACTGACACACTCTCCCTACCTACAGTTTTCTGTCCCTAGAAAAAATGTTTTTTTTAAGCACAATTTAGCACAAGGAGAATTACCTCACTGTCCTTCCAGGTCCCTGGAAACAAGGACTTTGACAGTGAAAGAAACTGACACACTCTCCCTACCTACAGTTTTCTGTCCCTAGAAAAAATGTTTTTTTTAAGCACAATTTAGCACAAGGAGAATTACCTCACTGTCCTTCCAGGTCCCTGGAAACAAGGACTTTGACAGTGAAAGAAACTGACACACTCTCCCTACCTACAGTTTTCTGTCCCTAGAAAAAATGTTTTTTTTAAGCACAATATAGCACAAGGAGAATTCACTCACTGTCCTTCCAGGTCCCTGGAAACAAGGACTTTGACAGTGAAAGAAACTGACACACTCTCCCTACCTACAGTTTTCTGTCCCTAGAAAAAATGTTTTTTTTAAGCACAATTTAGCACAAGGAGAATTACCTCACTGTCCTTCCAGGTCCCTGGAAACAAGGACTTTGACAGTGAAAGAAACTGACACACTCTCCCTACCTACAGTTTTCTGTCCCTAGAAAAAATGTTTTTTTTAAGCACAATTTAGCACAAGGAGAATTACCTCACTGTCCTTCCAGGTCCCTGGAAACAAGGACTTTGACAGTGAAAGAAACTGACACACTCTCCCTACCTACAGTTTTCTGTCCCTAGAAAAAATGTTTTTTTTAAGCACAATATAGCACAAGGAGAATTCACTCACTGTCCTTCCAGGTCCCTGGAAACAAGGACTTTGACAGTGAAAGAAACTGACACACTCTCCCTACCTACAGTTTTCTGTCCCTAGAAAAAATGTTTTTTTTAAGCACAATTTAGCACAAGGAGAATTACCTCACTGTCCTTCCAGGTCCCTGGAAACAAGGACTTTGACAGTGAAAGAAACTGACACACTCTCCCTACCTACAGTTTTCTGTCCCTAGAAAAAATGTTTTTTTTAAGCACAATATAGCACAAGCACAAAACACACTGACACTCTCCCTACCTATCCTTCTCTTTCCCTAAACTAAAGGAATCCAGGTTAAGCAAGAAAGAAATAACAGTCACTGTCCCTGCCTATGCTGCTCTATCCCTGCTCCGGAACACACTACACTAGGCCGCCGTGCTGGCGGCCTTTTATAGTGTGGGGCGTGTACTAAACACCCTCAGCAATAATTGGCCACAGGCATCCTGCCTGTGGCCAATCATTGCTCTCCTCGCTGCCGGCGCTGTGATTGGCCAAGCATGCGGGGTCACAGTGCATGCTTGGCCAATCACAGCGCCTGGATGACACTGCGATGGCGTAGTGCATTGTGGGCCGTTCGCGTCACTCGAATTTGGCGCGAACGGCCCAAATCGTTCGATCTTCGTCGAACGATCGAACAGCCGATGTTCGAGTCGAACGTATGTTCGACTCGAACACGAAGCTCATCCCTAATTGTGAGCTATCTACCTACGTTTGTGAGTAGTTTTCCTTTTATTTACTTTTAATAAAATATATCCAAAGGATAATGCACAAGGCTGGTGCGCCCTTTTCTTCTTTTTCTCTTTGATTGTTAGGATTCCCCTATCCCTGAGGGCAGCAAGGCCTGTGACATACACCATCACGATATATAGATCGTCTGGTAATCCACTCGTGCGCAGGAGTGTTTGTTTTTCTGCTATCTCAAAACCCGCTTCCTGATTGGCCGGGAGGAGGATCAGTGTTACAATAGCGACTATTCATTCGCTGTTGTGACACACCTGGGTGGGCTCCATTCGCATTCTCTGCGCCCCGAACCCACCCTATTTTGAAACCTATTAGACTAGAGCCTCTGGCTTTAATCAGGTGCTTCAAAAAAAACACCCCCCAGCCATTGTAATTCATGCATCCGGCATCCTGCAAGGGGCCCGACGCATGGATAGAGGGGGGCGGCGCCCCTGTACCCTTAATGGACGGGGCGCCCCTGGTGGCAACCCTAGTTGGGGACCGCTGAGTTAAATGATTCTGCTCCGCAAACTGAGTACATCTAGTGGTGGAAAAGAAGTACTGCAAGAGATAGCCACGGATGGAAAATGATTACTGCAGCAAAAACTTTTTTTTTTTAAAACAATAAACAAAACATTGTATCTTTTAATGGGCTATTCATTTGTATCATGTTATTATTATTTTTTCCTGCAGTTCTGCTTTAATTTAACCTTCCCCATTGCCTCCAATACATTATGCTGAATGAAGAAATTTTGCTGAAATGTCTTAATTTTCTCTGAAATTGCAGCAAACTGCAAATCCCATCAACCCCCCAGCAGCCAGGCATATATGATGTAGATGGCCACGTGTCCGTTCGCTAACATCGCACACTCATATACCCACCGCACAGTTCACGAGAGGGAGCGATGCGCTGTGCGTCTCACGCCGCAGTGTATTGCCCTGGATATCGCCGATCTGTAAACACCTGACATATGCTTCCATTGAAGACGGAGCTGTCAGGGAAATCTTGTCTAATCCTCAGCTGTGCTTATCTTGCATTTACTGGAGTTTTGTTCAGGGAAAGTTTATCAGAGCGCCTTTCATTAAGATTTATGCTCTGTGACTCATCTCCTGTTCAAAGCTGTCTTTTGTGTCAGCGCCGAAACACCCCACGGAGCGCAGGATTCCGATACTCACCACGGCTTTGTTTGCGGATGTATATACATTATAAACACGCCAAAACGAGTCTCAAATTTGAAGCGCCATTCTGCCTACAGATCTGTTTTGTATTGAAATTAGCGTACGCCATCCTTTTTTTAACACAGAGGAACCCTTGATATCGCTTTCAGGTCCATGGAACCCCTGCTAATAATTATTATATCTAAAGCGAGAGAGAGAGAGAGAGAGAGAGAGAGTGAACAGGGAGTTGTAGATGGAAGAATAAATAGAAGAATAGGAAATGTAGTGTACTTAGTGTATTTGAAACTCAATGTAGAAAGGGAAAGGCTGGTGCCAAGAAAATCGTCTGAAACATTATTCCTTATTAATACAGGGGAAAACAGCCATAAAAACCCAACGCGTTTCGACCGTCAGGCTCAGCTGTGATTAAGGCCTGACGGCCGAAACACGTTGGCTTTTTATGGCTGTCTTTTTACCTGTGTTAATAAAGAATAAGGTTTTAGTCGATTTTCGTGGTGCCAGTCTTTCCCTTTCTACATTGACTGACTATGGGGGTTTACAGAGACTTCCTATGCTGGGTGCCATGTTCCTGAGGTATTACACAGAAGGTAGTAGTTCGGATATTGTTAGTGTATTTGTTATTTTCAGTAATACCAACAAAATGAAACAAATAATAATGTTGGCCAGAAAAGAAATGCAGACAGTACAAATTGTAGTACTCCCTCATATTGGTGGTCAGTGGAAAAGTGGCCTTGTACATTGGTGGTCAGTGGGAAGAATGTTCCTTACATTGGTGATCAGTGGGATGAATTCTCCTTACATTGGTGGCCATTGGAAATAATGCTCCTTACATTGGTGGTCAGGGGGAAAAAATGGTCCTTACATTGGTGGTTAGTCAAAATAATGGTCCTTACATTGGTGATGATCAGTGTGAAGAATGCTCCTTTCATTGGTGGTCAGTGGGATGAATGCCCCTTACATTGGTGGCCATTGGGAAGAATGGGAGTGTTTATAGGTGTTTCAATGCCTCCTCAATGCCTGTCAAATGAATTTGAAAAGTGAACCAAACATGGATTCCTTTTCAGAGGAGTGGCAGTTTAGATGCAAGTCTAAACGTAGCCTTACATTGGTGATCAGTGGGAAGAATGTTCCTTACATTGGTGGTCAGTGGGAAGAATGTTCCTTACATTGGTGGTCAGTGGGAAGAATGCTCCCCTTACAGATCATTGATGTTAGAGGTAGCTTATCTGGAAGAGAGAAATTTCTTATTGACCAAGGAACCCCTAACAACCTCTGGAGAAACTATAGTCTTCGGCACGTGCATACTAGCACTTAAGAAGCTTTTAAAGCCCTGCTAGTTTCTGAATACCTTAATGCACGATTTATAATTAACTATAGAATGAAATAATTTCTATCGTCTGTCTCTGGTAATCAATCTTTAGATGGATCTACAGATGATCCTCATTCTGAGCTTTCAGAATGTTAGTTTAGGGTGTAAATTTGTAATTTGGCCAGGAAATGGGGGGGGTGAGTGCTCCCCTACCCAGAAACACACCAGGCCACATGCCCTCAACATGGGGGGATGTCTTGCCAGGAGGGGACCCCCAACCCGGCAAAAGCCTCTTGTCCCCATGCTTATGTGGACAAGGGCATCTTCCCCACAACCCTGGCTCGGTGGTTGTGGGGGTCTGACTGCAGAGGGCTTTTTGGAATCTGGAATATCCCTTTAACAATAAGTGGGCCCCCCAGGGTATCATCCACCATACATGAAGGAGTATGGTCTACACAGTAGACAGCAAACCTTGGAAGTAGCTGCAATTCTGAGTATTCAGAACGCATGTTTCAGGTGTAAATTTGCAATTTGGTCAGGAAAGGGTGTCTGTGTGTGTGCGCTCCCCCACATTTAAATTTACCAAGCCATATGCCCTCAACATGGAACATGGAAGGGTTTCATGCTAGGAAACCCCTCCTCCCAGCAAAGCACCTTGTTCCCAATGTTGATGAAGACAAGGTCCTCTTCCCTACAACCCTGGCCCTGAGCTTGTGGGGGGGTCTGTCTGCAGGGCTTTAACAACAAGTGGGCCTCTTAGATACCACCCTCCTAGATGGAGTATGGGGTAGGTAGTGCCCCTACTCATTCACAAAACAAAACAAAAAGCTGTCACCTAGAAATTAACCACTAGGGGCCCGCGCTATAGTCGAATGAGGGCTACAGCGCGGACCCCAATTGCCGGGAGGATGTCAATTGACGTCGTCCCCTTTGCACGCGCCCCCTGCAGGGCGCGTGCTGTGATCACTGAGTCGGTGCTCATCAGTGCAGCCCATCAGTGCCACCTATCGGGGCCCATCAGTGCAGCCTCATCAGCGTACATCAATGAAGGAAAATTACTCGTTTGCAAAATTTTATAACAAAATATAAAACGGTTTTGTATTTATTTATTTTTTAATTCGGTCTTTTTAATGTTTTTTAACAAAAAATAAAAACCGCAGAGGTAATCAAATAGTACCAAAAGAAAGCTGTATTTGTGGGGAAAAAATTACAATAATTTAATTTGGGTACAGTGTTGTATGACCGCACAATTGTCATTCAAAGTGTGAGAGAGCGCTGAAAGCTGAAAATTGGTCTGGGCAGGAGGGGGGTTTAAGTGCCCAGTAAGCAAGTGGTTAAGACACCCAAACGTTGGACAAGTCCTTTTTAAAAAAGTTAAATTCCCCAAAAGTCTCATACAAATCAGAGCTTCCCTTTATATGACTTTGCACTGAACATGCTGTGGCGAAGGCTAAAACTTTTGCTTCTGTCTTGAAACTCTGCAAACAGGAACAAAAAAGTCTTCTGGATAGCAGCACTCCAAAAATAAAAGCCTTTATTTTAAAATTCAGGGATCCAAGTACACACTGCACATCACGTCACACTGGTCAAAAAAATGGCTGACGCGTTTCACACTGTACTAGTGCTTATTCAAGCATTTGTTCCTGTTTGCTGATATTGGCATTGCCTGCACCCTTGGCTGCTGGGAGGGGGTAATTTTGAGGGTTTCTGCACCTGGACGGCTCCCTTTTCTCTGCTTTTCAAATTTTCTGGATCCTGTCTTGAAACTCTGTCGGACGTTGGGGAAAAGGTGGGCCAACTGTTCTCTCATGAAGCCGATCTTATTGAAACCTTCTCTTATGAAGCCTTCTCTGAATTGAACACAGGACAGTTTTCTTTAACCAACACCATTTTACGGCTGGTGCCCAAGCAGAAAGCGAAGCAGTTAACTCTTCCTCCTCTCTCTCTATGCCTTAATAACGGTACCACTCATGCTAAGGTTCAGTGAGTCCGGCGTTCTGAAGAATATTCCCTAAAGTGGAGTAGCAGGAAAATATTTTTGACAATGAGGTATTTCAGATTGTGTTATAGTCGGCTCAGCCTGTAGGGTCCCTTTCAAAGCAGGCCGGCGCCTTTGTTCCGCTGTCTGGTCTAATCACGAGAGTTTTGTGCGCAGAGCATTGTGACACTCACTGATAATATGCTATACTTTCCCCTCCAAGGAGAACGAGGAGATGTTCTTCTAGTAAAGGTTTAGAAATTAAAACCGTATCAAAGTCGGCGCATTTGGCTTTCAGTGACATCGGCCCGAGCTGATTTCTATGTAGACGCCGTGCGTTCTCCCCTCCGCATTTCAATGAGAACTAAGTACCTCCAATTAGAAAAACTCAGGCATTTGATGGCTGCAAAGAAAGGTTTCAAAAAAACGACAGACCTCCAAGTCTGTGTGAAGACACCTCCATACGGCCACCATGAAAGTATCTCCGTTCAAGTTGGAAGTTGCATTAAATTGGAAAGGATTTATCTCAGAGAATTCGGAATTGCTCATAATTTCTCGAAAACTTACAGAGGAGGAAACTTTATCTGATGTCCCTTTAATCCACTGCCGACAGATTTCACAGAGCTCCTCACATGGAAGGATTAACGAGGCCATTCGGTGAAATTGATTTCACCATGAAGCGGAAACTCTCTCTTTTTACTCATTGAGCTGCTTAGGCAAAATATGTTTGAAAAATAAATAAATAAACAAGCATGTCTATTTTTTATTTATCTAGAGAAGGGGTCCTCAAACTTTTGAAGAGCCAGCTTTGGCAATAAAACCTGGAAGCTGATTGGTTTCTATGCAGAGTTGCACCAGATTTTTCACCCTCCAGCTTTAGTAAAAAAAAAAAAACATAGCGTTATTAAATACTTTGTGGACGAGTTTCCATGTCTTATGTAGCGGGTCCTAAATTTAGGGATAGTGTTTGAGTGGTATTATGCTCAAACACCTTAATTGTTAGGACTTATCCACCATTTTGTTGTCCGCAGGTGAAGTATCAGTGTACAGTTCCCTGTGGCCTGCGGGTGGTGCTGCCATTGTGGGCCAGGGTTGAACCGCTGGTACAGTGCTGTGCTTTGTGTGTCCCCTCTCGGCGACCGTACAGTGGGAGTGGTTAGCCTGCTGTGTATGCTGGAAGAGGATATAAAAGGAACAGACGCTGCCTGTAGGTGGTGGTCGTGGGTTCGTTTCCACCCCAGGATTGGGGTTCCAGTTCGCTTCCTGGGGGTCCTACTTCCGGGAAAGGAGTGGGCGCTCTTTGTCCGCCCTGGGCACCTTTAGCCCAGGGGTGGTGGTCGGTGAATCAGTCCCAGGCACCTTTAGCCCTGGGGCTGCAACGGGAAAGCTTTTGGGCCCAGCGCCTTTGACTGGGGCCTACCAAGGATCGAGGAATCTCAGGGTGCCACCTTGCGAGGGGACCCGCATCTTAGACGAGGAGGCCGGGAAAAGACCGTTCTGAGGGACTGGTGAGAAGTCACGGTGAAGGAAGGGGCCCGGTAACTCTCTGGAGGGATGTCTTCTCCTTAACACCAGGTCTGTGGCAGAGACCAAGTTCACCAGGTCTGTGGCAGAGACCAAGTTCACCAGGTCTGTGGCAGAGACCAAGTTCATCAGTTTGTGCAGAGACTGTATATCTAGTTAGAGTGCCATTCTGGCTGTTGTCCCCTCTCTAGGGAGACTATCCAAATGGGCTGAGTCTGCTTCAGAAGCTGAGCAGTGAAGTGTATTTCATTGTGCTTGGACCTCTCCCACACCTTATGCTGTCCTGTTCTCCCTCCAACCTTTCTGTCTAGAGACTGTGCTTTAAAGAGAAATAAACTCTACGTTGGAGTTACAGCTGGTGTGGACCTTGGAGTTATTGGGGGAAGTAGAGACTTATCTTTATTGAGTATAGAGATGGGAACCATTCTCTGGAGAACCTGGCTGTGGAGACCTGTTTCATAACACCGCTCAACCTCTTCACACAGGAGGGTACGGGCATGTGGCGTGGTGTGCCCTCTCTTCCTGCGAGAAGCCAAAGGCAGGTAGGAGGGGGTGAGTGCGCTACACTTACTTTTAGGAGAAGTTGTTCTAAATTATTAATATTAGGCATTGTGTCAGATGAAGAAACTTGGAGCCCTGAGGAAGCGGCTGCGACCGAGAAACGCGTAGAATACACTTCCATTTTCCTGACTACTGCCTTTATGATTTTATATGTATTTTTGTGTTTACAATACCATAGGGGTTGCTATCCTTACAATGTGTATGTTTTTTTAAGGTTTTGTAGTAAAATGTGTACTTTTATATGGTATATTATATAAAAGATACTTGGATAGTTTCCAGAAACAGAAAACCATATGGTCTCCCAGTCCCACGTGAACAATATAGAAGGAAAAGGGAGAGACAGGGCTCTCGCATAAAATCGGGATTTTAATGGGAGACACTTGTCTTAGGTTTCACCAGGTCTAGTTTAAGAAAACTGGATAAATCGCACATCGCTCAACATGAGCACCAATGCCGGTGACCACACCACACCGCAATACAGCTAACCCAGTGGATGTCAGAACCAACGGGTCGATAAGTGAGAATTTTGACTGTTTAGGCCGACTAAGTAATAATGAGGTAATGAAATCTGTACAAAATCTGGCCCGTGTGTAGTAAGGAGAAGCCCCAACAATAAGCAGGCAGCAAAAGGTTCCGTTTGCCAGGATCCTAGCATCAGCAGAAGCATCAAGAAGGCGCATGTCCATGTCTTAAACTAGACCCGGTGAAACCTAAGACAAGTGCAAAGCCCTGATGAAGCACAACTGTGTGAAACATGTTGGCTGATTGCACAACCTAGTTTTCTGTTTCAAAGTTCTCTTTATGGTCTCTGTAAAATTACAACAATAATTTTAAATAAGTAATGAATAAATTTATATTTTTCTAATCTATTGTCTCACCTCTAAACAGTCCCCCATTAAAATCCCGATTTTTTGTGAGAGCCCTGTCTCTCTCTGTTCCTTTTATATGGTATATGTCATTTTTTACGTCATACTGAGGAGTTATCCTTGAACACCCTTATCTCAATTTTTTGTGTACAGGTCCACCTTGCACCAATGTAATGCAATGTAAATGCCTGGCCGATTCACTAAAGACATCACCACCCCACCTCACCACCTCATTCAATCAGAGAACGCTTTGAATTTATTGAGAGCATGCAAAGCATTCTCTGAATGGTGCCAGTGCCGAGCAGCCAACCTCCTGTGTTCACAATGCATCAGGCTGGCCACTCGGCACAGGACCTGGAAGCTAGTGGAAATCACTTGATTTAGTACTACCACAAGGCTTGTGGACAGCCTTCCCAGAAGAGTTGAAGCTGTTATAGCTGCAAAGGGTGGGCCAACTCATTATTGAACCCTACGGACTAAGACTGGGATGCCATTAAAGTTCATGTGCGTGTAAAGGCAGGCGTCCCAATACTTTTGGTAATATAGTATATACAGTGGGGAAAACAATTATTTGATCCCCTGCAGATTTTGTAAGTTTGCCCACTTGCAAATAAATGAAGGGTCTATCATTTTTATCATAGGTGTATTTTAAATGATAGAGACAGAATATCAAACCAAAAATCCAGAAAAAAACATGTGATACAAATGTTATAAATTGAGTTGCAGTTCAGTGAGTAAAATAAGTATTTGATCCCCAAGCAAAACATGACTTAGTACTTGGTGGAGAAACCCTTGTTGGGAAGCACAGAGGTCAGACGTTTCTTGTAGGTGGTGACCAGGTTTTCACACATCTCAGGAGGGATTTTGGTCCACTCTTCTTTACAGATCTTATCTAAATCCTTAAGGTTTCTTGGCTGTCACTTGGCAACTCGCGGTTTAAGCTCCCTCCATAAATTTTCTATAGGATTTAGGTCTGGACACTGTCTAGACCACTCCATGACCCTAATTTGCTTCTTCTTGAGCCAATCCTTTGTTGCCTTGGCGGTATGTTTTGGGTCATTGTCATGCTGGAAGACCCATCCATGACCCATCTTCAGTGTTCTGGCTGAGGGAAGAAGGTTCTCATCCAAGATTTTACAATACAGGGCCCCGTCCATTGGCCCCTTAGTGCAGCAAAGTCGACCTGTATCTTTAGCAGGGAAACAGCCCCAAAGCATAATGTTTCCACCTCCGTGCTTGACTGTAGGGATGATGTTCTTAGGGTCATAGTCAGCATTTCTCCTCCAAACATGGCGAGTCCCCCTCCTCAAGAAGGCAGTCAGGCCAATGAACATCTAAATGATTCAGAGAAGGATTGGGAGAAAGTGCTGTGGTCAGATGAGACCAAAATTGAGCTCTTTGGCAATAACTCCTCTCGCCGTGTTTGAAGGAAGAAAAATGCTGACTATGACCATAAGAACACCATCCCTCCAGTCAAGCACGGAGGTGGAAACATTATGCTTTGGGGCTGTTTCCCTGCTAAAGGTACAGGTCGACTTTGCTGCACTAAGGGGCCAATGGACGGGGCCCTGTATTGTAAAATCTTGGATGAGAACCTTCTTCCCTCACCCAGAACACTGAAGATGGGTCATGAATAAGTCTTCCAGCATGACAATGACTCAAAACATACCGCCAAGGCCACAACGGAGTGGCTAAAGAAAAAGCACATTAATTTCATTGAGTGGCCTAGCCAGTCTCCAGACCTTAATCCTATAGAAAATGTATAGGAGGAGCTGAAACTTCGAGTTGCCAAGAGACAGCCAAGAAAACTTAAATGAGAAGTATGGGTTTTCCTTTTTTTTTTTGCTTACATCTATTCTATGGGAGCTGCTGATACCTATAAACCCTCCCAGCCCTCTCAGAAGTGCCCCCATTCTGTTAAAATCGAGATAAATACCTGTGGGAGGTTCTACAGTCTTTCATACAGCATCATCCAGACAATGGTGTGAATATAGAGTCTGGATCCACCCCCTTTCCTGTCATTTTGCTTGATTGATGTCGGCTCTCCTTCCTCTGCTTGTTTCTGAGAATTCACAGAGGTAGCTGCTCCCCCTCCCTTCTCCCTCCTCCCTCCTCCCCCTCCCTATCTATCAGCACAGCCACGTCTCTTAGGGGAGTGAGGACAGAGGCAGGGGGTGTGTTGTTGGAGATGTTCACACCCCCTGAGAACTTTTCAAACTGAAAATGGACCGTTTTTGCCAGCTGAAGGAAAGTTCATGTGCACATGCTGTAAAAACTAAAAGAGTTAGGAAAAAAAGATTAGCTGATATGTGACTAATGTGATATGTACTAGTTATTTAACCCATCCCAGACTTCTCCTTTAAGGATTTAGAGAAGACCTGTAAAGAAGAGTGGACCAAAATCCCTCCTGAGATGTGTGCAAACCTGACCACCACCTACAAGAAACGTCTGACCTTTGTGCTTCCCAACAAGGGTTCCTCCACCAAGTACGAAGTCATGTTTTGCTTGGGGATCAAATACTTATTTTACTTACTGAACTGCAACTCAATTTATAACATTTGTATCATGTGTTTTTTTTTCTGGATTTTTGGTTGATATTCTGTCTCTATCATTTAAAATACACCTATGATACAAATTATAGACCCCTCATTTCTTTGTAAGTGGGCAAACATACAAAATTTGCAGGGGATTAAATAATTGTTTTCCCCACTGTGTATACAGTGGGGCAAAAAAGTATTTAGTCAGCCACCAATTGTGCAAGTTCTCCCACTTAAAAAGGTGAGAGAGGCCTGTAGTTGTCATCATAGGTAAACCTCAACTATGAGAGACAAAATGTGGAAACAAATCCAGACAATCACATTGTCTGATTTGGAAAGAATTTATTTGCAAATTATGGTGGAAAATAAGTATTTGGTCCCCTACAAACAAGATTTCTGGCCCTCACATACCTGTATCTTCTTCTTTAAGAGGCTCCTCTGTCCTCCACTCATTACCTGTATTAATGGCACCTGTTTGAGGTTGTGGACAGGTGTCTTTTATACTGATAACAAGTTCAAACAGTCACACTCCAAACTCCACTATGGTGAAGACCAAAGAGCTGTCGAAGGACACCAGAAACAAAATTGTAGACCTGCACCAGGCTGGGAAGACTGAATCTGCAATAGGCAAGCAGCTTGGTGTGAAGAAATCAACTGTGGGAGCAATAATTAGAAAATGGAAGACATACAAAACCACTGATAATCTCCCTCCATCTGGGGCTCCACGCAAGATCTCACCCCTTGGGGTCAAAATGATCACATGAACGGTGAGCAAAAATCCCAGAACCACACGGGGGGACCTAGTGAATGACCTGCAGAGAGCTGGGACCAACGTAACAAAGGCTACCATCAGTAACACACTACGCCGCCAGGGACTCAGATCCTGCAGTGCCAGACGTGTCCCCCTGCTTAAGCCAGTACATGTCCGGGCCCGTCTGAGGATTGCTAGAGAGCATTTGGATGATCCAGAAGAAGATTGGGAGAATGTCATATGGTCAGATGAAACCAAAGTAGAACTGTTTGGTAGAAACACAACTCGTCATGTTTGGAGGAGAGAGAATGCTGAGTTGCAACCAAAGAACACCATACCTACTGTGAAGCATGGGGGTGGCAACATTATGCTTTGGGGCTGTTTCTCTGCAAAGGGAACAGGACGACTGATCCGTGTACATGAAAGAATGAATGGGGCCATGTATCGTGAGAGTGGGAGAACTTGCACAATTGGTGGGGGACTAAATACTTTTCTTTTTCGTACATCACGGGACACAGAGCGACTTAGTCATTACTAATGGGTTATATAGATTACCTTCAGGTGTTGGCACTGGCCAATTCCAAACCGGAAGTACCCTCCCCTATATAAGCCCCTCCCACCCGGGAGCACCTCAGTTTTTTGCCAGTGTCTAAGGTGTTGGCCAAAGAGTAACATGTGTTTTCACTGGGCTTGCGTACAGGTTCTTTTGGGCCTTAGTAAGCTGTTCCGGATCCCACCAAAAAAGCTTCATAGCTAAACGGTCGGTACCCGGGCCTTGCAGCAGAAGAGCAAGGTTTTGCCTGTAATGCTTCTCTTAGGAGGGCTGGACCCTGGGATCCAGAGCTCTGGTCATACCCACGACCAAGATGTTGTCTGTGCAGGGTGCTATACAGGTCCAGGGGAGTGGAATCCTTGGGAACCCGGTCCCTGAAGGTTTAATTACAATGCCTGCCGTGATAGGTGAAGTTTGGACTTCTGTGGACCAAACAAAGTCCTGCGGCGGGGATCAGGTAAGTGGGGGCCCCCAGGAACTTGGTTCTATTGGGGGACCCCCAAGCCTAATTTGTCTTTCTGTCTGTTACCTAACGGTATTCCCGCTAAATATCTGTGTTTGCCTGTAACTACTGAAAATGTAAAATTTTAATAGTAGTCAAGAAAAAAAAAAAAAAGGGACCGCGGTACCTGTGTTAAACCACTAGAGGCCGCTGTAGTCCATTTTTCTTGTCATGTGGATCTTTGGTTTTCTCAAGTCAAAAGATCCAGGCAGCTGGTAAGTTTCTCTGTGGGAATCCACTTCCTCTGCCCTGTTGCTGCGCTCATCCACCGCACAGGCCCTCCGGCAAAAAGGGCCCTGGCTCCTGGTCCCCTGTTTGATTTCGAAAAGGGCGCCAATGGCGCACGGGCGCGTGCACGCGCCTCCTTTGAAAAAAAGGGGCGGGGCGGGTGGATGACGCTCGATGCGCGCCGCGGCGCTTCTGCGCATGTGCGGGCGTCCCAGCATAGTTAAAAGACACAGTACAAGTGTCAGCTGGATGCAAACAGAGCTAGCAACAAACAGTGGCACACAGAGGCGGTTGATGCAGGCATCCCCATAGAAAGGCACTTTAGTGGACACCAGCTGGTATATAGCAGCACCTGTGTTAGATTATTACCAGCAAAATTGGTGTATGACGACGGGAATACCTCAGCTTTGTGCTTAAAGGATATGTCGTCCAGACGCTCCGGAAATAGATCTTCCAGGAAACCAAAGGGGTCTCCATCGGGCTCTGAGGATATTGGGCATGCTTGTACTGCACCAATCTCCCCTGAGAATTCAGAGGTCAGTAGCCGTAGAAACCCCGCAGGAATGCCTGGTGCTGCGGCTGTCCCCAGTCCACCTGCTCCTGTATATATAACAGAGGAGGTTTTATCCTCAACTCTGGGAGGATTGGAAGAGAGATTAACAGCATTGATCGCTGCTTCCCTGTCTCAGGAAAAGCGCGTCCGATCTCCGTCTCCTCCTTCAGAGTGCCTGTTAGTGGAGGAACAGTCCCAGAGATCGACCTACCTGAAGGGGATCAGGATGAGGTTGATTCAGTTATGGAGGAATCAACAGTGGAAGAACCTTTCTCAGCATCTCAGGCTGAAAGATTATGGGTTCAGTCTCTGACTAATATGGTCCGATCAGCATTTAAAATGCCTCTGGCGGAACCACCATCCACTACGGTTTCCTCGCTGGGGTCGCTAAAAGCTCCCCAGGCTGTCTGTTCCTTCCCAATCCACCCTTTATTAGAAGGGCTTATTTACCAGGATTGGGAGCATCCTGATAAAATATTTGCTCCCCCCAAGAGATTTCCGGTGATCTATCCCATGGAGGATAAGTTCATAAAAAAATGGAGGGTCCCTACAGTGGACGCAGCCATCTCTTCTGTTAACAAATCACTGACATGTCCAGTAGATAATGTTCCAATGTCAAAGACCCAATAGATAAAAAATTGGAGTCTTTACTAAAATCTGCTTTCTCTACAGCAAGCATGGTGACACAACCTGCGGTAGCAGCGATTGGAGTCTGCCAAGCAGTGAAAGATCAGTTGAAACAAGTCTTAAGGGACTTACCAGATCAGCAGGCTCTTGCCCTAGCTGACCTGCCTAGAGCCTTGTGTTTTGCGGTGGACGCCATAAAGGATACAATCCAACAGGCCTCCCGCTTTACGCTGTCTATAGTACAGGCTTCTGTGGCTCAAAAACTGGTCTGCTGAAGCTCCCTGTAAAAAACTGCTGGTTAGCTTCCCATTTCATGGAGAACGCTTATTTGGAGAAGATCTGGACAAATATATCCAGAAAATTTCTGCCGGTAAAAGTTCACTCTTACCGGTTAAGAACAAGGGTAGAAGTCCTTCTTTTAAGAGGCCTACTTCTCCAGTCCCTGGCACATCGGCTGTGAAACAGTTCCGACGGCCTCCGCGGTCAAATCCAGGGGGCAGAAATCAGGGACAATCACAGGGTATCAAGAAACCCTGGGTCAAGAGAGGTACAAAACCTCCCCCTAAGTCATGAAGGGTTGCCCCCACTCAGTCGGGTGAGGGGAAGACTTCAGTTGTTCACAGAGACCTGGCGGGACACCATCAGAGATGGGTGATCCCCGCAGTAAGTCTGGGATACAGGCTGGAGTTAAAAGACATTCCTCCTGCCCATTTTATAAGGTCAAACGTGCCAAGCGATCCCCAGAAGAGTGGATCCCTCCTTCTGGCACTAGAGCAACTATTGCCCCAAGGGTAATCATGAAGGTTCCCTTGAAAGAAAACGGGTTCGGGTTTTACTCGAACCTTGTCACAGTCCCCAAACCAAATGGGGACATGAGGCCCATATTGAATATAAAAGGGCTAAACAAGTTCCTACATATCAGGACTTTTTTCGGATGGAGTCGATCCGATCGGTGGCCACCGCCCTACAAGGGCAGGAATGGTTAGCCTCGATCGACATAAGGGATGCTTATTTGCATATTCCCATCTGTCCGGCCCACCAGAAATTTCTACGCCTTGCAGTAGAAGGGCGCCATTTTCAGTTCAGAGCCTTACCTTTCGGTCTGGCCACGGCACCACGAGTGTTCACAAAAATTCTGGCCCTACGATTGGCCAAACTAGGAACACAAGGTGTAACGATAATGGCATATCTAGACGACTTGTTGCTGATAGACCACTCAGTGAAAAAAACTAGAAGTGGTCGTTCACAAGATAATCAAGTATCTGGAATCTCACGGTTGCATTATCAACCGAGACAAGTCAGCCCTAAAACCAGTCAAAAGCCTGGAATACTTGGGGGCTAAGACTGGATTCAAATCAGAGAAAGATTTTCTTACCTCCAGAGAAGGTGTCGTCTTTGAAAGTTGACCCACTTAGTGGGTACAAAAAAGAAAAACCATCCATACGCCTGTGTATAAGGCTGCTGGGAAAAATGGTGGCTTCATTCGAAGCGGTACCCTACGGTCAATTCCATTCAAGGAACTTGCAGAGGGCCATACTGTCAGCCTGGAACAAAAAAGTTCAGGCTTTAGACTTACCAATGTCCCTGTCCCCTTCCGTTCGCAAGAGCCTCCATTGGTGGTTGGTGCCCCAGAATCTGGGAAGGGAAACCCTTCAGTCCGGTTTCTTGGAAGGTGGTCACTACAGTTGCCAGCCTCATAGGCTGGGGGGCAGTACTGGAGCAATGGTCTCTCCAGGGCAAGTGGTCAGAAGCAGAGAAGGCCCTGCCCACCAATCTCTTAGAGATACGAGCAGCCCGGTATGCCCTAGTAGCATGGACATCCAAACTCCAAGGGTCACCTGTCAGAATTCAATCAGACAATGCCACAGCAGTGGCATATATCAATCTCCAGGGTGGCACCAGGAGTCGTGCAGCCCAGAGGGAAGCGAAATGCATCCTGGAATGGGCAGAAAGGTATGTCACAGCCATATCCGCGGTTTTCATCCCAGGAGTGGAAAATTGGAGAGCGGACTTTTTTAAGTCGCCAGCAATTATGCCCGGGGGAATGGTCTCTTCACCCCGAGGTTTTCCAGGCAATATGCCAGCGGTGGGGAACACCGGATGTAGATTTGCTAGCATCCAGATTCAACGCAAAGGTGGACAGATTTGTGTCTCGCACAAAGGATCCCCTAGCTTGCGGTTCGGATGCCCTAGTGTTCCCTTGGGATCAGTTCAAGCTGATATATGCATTCCCACCGCGATTAATCCGCAGAATCAGGGTAGAAAAGAAACCAGTGATTCTGGTGGCTCCAGCGTGGCCCCGAAGGGCATGGTACGCGGAGATTGTAAAAATGTCAGTGGGAAGTCCTTGGACCCTCCCACATCGTCCGGACCTGCTTTCGCAAGGACCGATATACTACCCTTCCTTACCAGCCCTAGGTTGACGGCCTGGCTATAGAAGCCCACATTCTAAAAAAGAGAGGGCTCTCTAATCCTGTGGTATCTACCATGATCAATGCCAGGAAGCCGGTATCCAGGCAGATCTATTATAGGATCTAGAAGGCGTACATCACGTGGGGTGAGGCCAGGAAATGGCATCCACGTAAGTACGTAATAGGTAGGATTCTGGACTTCCTACAGTGGGCTGTACATAGGAAGCTTGCCTTGAGTACTATCAAGGGTCAGACGGCCTTGTCAATATTTTTTTTTTCAAAGGCCCTTGGCTTTGCATTCATTAATCAAAGCTTTCATACAAGGAGTGATGCGTATTAGCCCTCCGGTTAGTATTCCCATATGTCCATGGGACTTAAACCTGGTTCTGTCGGTTCTACAGAAACAACCATTTGAACCATTGCGGCACATTTTCTTGGTTCTTTTCACCAGGAAATTGATTTTCTTAGTAGCCATTGGTTCGGCTAAAAGAGTATCGGAATTAGCCGCCTTGTCCTGTAAGGAGCCATATCTGGTTGTCCATAAGGACAGAGTAGTATTACGTCCTCATCCAGCCTTCTTCCTAAGGTGGTATCGAGGTTCCATTTGAACCAAGATGTGGTTCTTCCTTCGTTTTTCCCCAAACCTAGTTCGGTAGAGGAAAAGTTATTGCATTCTTTGGATGTAGTAAGAGCAGTTAAAGCTTATCTTAAAGCCACTGCTCAGATTCGCAGAACGGATACTTTGTTTGTTCTGCCGGAAGGCCCCAGAAAGGGTCAGGCAGCATCAAAAATCTACTTTAGCCAAGTGGATTCGACAGGTCATAATACAAGCCTATGGCTTGAAAAGGAGACCGCCTCCGTTCAAAGTTAGGGCGCACTCCACAAGAGCAGTTGGAACTTCATGGGCAGTGCATCACCAAGCCTCCCTGGCTCAAGTACTGTAAGGCCACAACATGGTCCTTAGTACACACGTTTACTAGATTCTACCAGGTAGACGTCAGAAGTCAGGAGGATGTCGCCTTTGGGCGCAGTGTGTTGCAGGCCGCAAAAGAGCCTCATGCCTGATGGCGCCCAGCTTATGTATCCCTCCCCTCATTTGGCATTGCTTTGGGACGTCCCATTAGTAATGACTAAGTCGCTCTGTGTCCCGTGATGTACGAAAAAGAAAAAGGGATTTTTATAACAGCTTACCTGTAAAATCCTTTTCTTGGAGTACATCACGGGACACAGAGCTCCCACCCCTCTTTTTGGGACACTTATTGCTTGGCTACAAAACTGAGGTGCTCCCGGGTGGGAGGGGCTTATATAGGGGAGGGTACTTCCGGTTTGGAATTGGCCAGTGCCAACACCTGAAGGTAATCTATATAACCCATTAGTAATGACTAAGTCGCTCTGTGTCCCGTGATGTACTCCAAGAAAAGGATTTTACAGGTAAGCTGTTATAAAAATCCCTTTTTTTGCCCCACTGTATATACACACACATGTTTCACAACTTCTACTGTACATTTAGGAAGATCATAGAACTGGCCCTGCAAAGAAAAAAATAAATAGATTATAGTCTGTGATTATTTTCTGCACAGAGCTTTCGGTATCCCCGACACCGTTGGCGACCGGGACCATCAGTCAGACCGTGTCTGCAGATCTCGGGAAGATTTACGGGATTTTCTCAGAGAATGAAAATAAGACAATTAACACCGCGATTTTTATCCCAACTGGCGGAGGAAACAGGCCATAAATCGCGCAAATAAAAAGAACAATAAATTGATGGTGTGAATTTATGCGGTTTGGGTGGTTTATGGGAAATCCATAGCTGACAGGATTACTCGTTTTGAAAGGTTTGTGGCACTTCTTCCAATGTCTCAATCTGTTCTCTGTGCGCGGATCTCGGCTCCTTCATATGAACAGTAAATATAACCTCGCCGGTCACATGGTGAGACGTAGTGCCATGCCGGGGGAACGGGTAACCGAATACCAAACAACTTACCTCGGCTTAATGTACAGCAAACTACGCTCAACAATTACCGACATGCAGAGATTCTGTGAGACTTTATGAGTATAAATACTGCATAAATCTGATCTATTCAATATCCATTTATATCAGTTTAACCACTTCAGCCCCTGGAAGGATTTGCCCCCTAAAAATGAACTTTCTATTAACAGCTTGCCTTTAATGTAAAAAAAACAAAAAAAAACAAAACATTTTTTTTACTCACTTTTATCTGGCTGTTACTAGGCAGATTTCGTAATCTGCCTAGTTCCTGGTCCTAGGTGGTTCAACTTCCTGTCCTAAGACCCCATTGCCTCCTGGAAAATGATGACACTCATTTCCCAGGAGTCTCTGGGTATTACTGTGCCTAAAAATCGCCCAGCATGCACCTCTCTCTGAAAACCAGGAAGAAAAAGGAACTGGGCTTCACATGCCCAGACATATAATGGATACGGCCACAACATGAGCTGGAGGATATAAGACAAGTGTTTGCAATGATTTCTGGAATGATTGGGGAGCTATTAATATGTTTTAGGGACTATTTAATGTGATTAATTTTAGCTTGCAAAAAATAAAAAATAAAAATTATGCCCGGAACCCCGCTTTAATGACGGGCCATTTTTCCGATACGGCACTGCGTCGCTTTAACTGACAATTGCGCAGTCGTGCGACATTTTACCCAAACAAAATTGATGTCCTTTTTTTTCTCCACAAATAGAGCTTTCTTTTGGTGGTAATTGACCGCCTCTGCAGTTTTTATTTTTTGCGCTATAAACAAAAAAAAGAGCGACAATTTTGAAAAAAAAAAAACCTTACTTTTTGCTATAATAAATATCGCCCAAAAAATTTAAAATAAACAAATTTCCTCATCAGTTTAGGCCGATACGTATTCTTCTACTGTACATATTTTTGGTAAAAAAAATAGCAATAAGTGTATCTTGATTGGTTTGTGCAAAAGTTATAGTGTCTACAAAATAGGGGATAGATTTATGGCATTTTTATTATTCATATATTTTTTACTAGTAATGGCGGCGATCTGCGATTTTTAGCGGGACTGCGACATTGCGGCGGACAGATCGGACACTTTTGACACTTTTTTGGGACCATTGTCATTTATACAGCGATCGGAGCTAGAAATAGCCACTCAATACTGTATAAATGTCACTGTCAGGGAAGGGGTTAACACTAGGGGGGCGATCAAGGGGTTAAGTGTTCCCTGGGAGGTGTTTCCGACTGTGGGGGGGAGGGGACTGACTGGAGGGGGAGAGAGGTCGCTGTTCCTGATCACTAGGAACAGACGATCTCTCTGTACTCCCTTGACAGAACGGGGATCTGTTTGTTTACATACACAGATCCCCGTTCTGGTTCTCTGAGGAGCGATCGCGGGTGGCTGGTGGACATCGCAGCCGCCGGCCACGCACATCGGCCCAAGCTGCTTTATCACTCTTAAAGCGGCCGATGTACACCTACGGCGATTCGCGCAGCCGTGTTAACCTGCCGCAGTATAATGACGGCGGCTGGTCAGCAAGCGATTAATGTGAATTATTATTCTACTATTTTACATTTTCTACTTATTCTAGTTCTCTGCTTCCTCGCCGCATAAACATGCTAATGAATTTTTTAAATAAAAAATTCCCATTTTCATTTACATATCTGGTTTAGACCCAGTGAAGTCCTCAATGGGTCTCTGTGCTTCTCTATGCAATGCAGACCCCAGTGATGTCCTCCATGGGGTCTCTGTGCTTCTCTATGCAATGCAGGCAGATCATGTCTGGTGGGAGGTGCCAGCGGGGTGCTTTACATGGCTTCCTGAAAACATCACAGCCCCCTGCCTCAGTACTCCTCTCAATAGCCCTCAGTCCTGGTGCAAAAGGTGGACTGGATCTTGGGAGGAGTTATGCAGACATCAAAATGATGCTGGATGTTCTCCAGCCAGAAAATGAGGCCGGTCCTATCTGAGTTGCTGCACACTGTGCAGTGAAATACAAGTTTAGCAATTTCCGTTTTGCCCATAATGCGGTGCGCAAAACACCATGTTATGTAAAGGGGATGTCATATAGTCCCTTCCCGAAGAGTAAAGGACCCTTCCCTGACTTCATGGGATGCAAGCCTACCTAACCAAAAGGCCTGGTGGACCCAGGACTGGGACAATGGGTGGGCAGGAGGGGTGGCTGCCCTGGGCACTGTAGTATCATGTAAGGTGGGGGTCACCACAAAGGAGGTTGGGGGGGGGGGGTTTGTGTCAAGAGGGGGAATTTGGGGGGTTCCAGGGGATGAGAATTATTCTAGGAGGGGGAAGTTGGGGATGTGAGCTAGGAGTGGTGATTTGAGGGGATTTATGTTGGGAGGGGGAGAAGATTTGTGCTAAGAGGGGGGCTTTTGGGAGGTTTGTGCTAGGAGCTGAATTTTTGGGGGGTTGTCGTGGAAATACAGGTTCCATGCAGAGCACACAGCCTATATTTCCTGTGCTAAACATGCACACACTTTAGATTCATCTTTTTGCAATAATGCTATCTTTAGTGGCTAAGTTCCACTCACCGTTCACCCCATCATTCATTCAAGGAAAGCAGCATCATCACAGGTCTTATCATCAAGTCATCCCAGAACAGAGTGTCCCCTGGGATAGCCAGCTCTCTTTATTTATAGTCAACATGGGCAACAAAAGAAGGTGTTGGCTTCACAAAACAGCCATTCAGACATTTTGTATATTTTCAAAAGAACCAATCACAGACATGTTTAAATTCAAATAAAATGCTAGCAGTGATGTGTGCAAACGGTTGTGTACAGGGGTCATGCTTTCTGTGAGACAAAGGAACAGTAGAAAGCATGGCTTTGTACAAAGCCATGTGCAAACCAATCTCACTAATACCAATGACGGGAACTATATGACAATTATGCCTCAATGGACCACAACTGTCGTACAGTTATGCTACTGTTCTTGTGGACACAGATCTGTGCGCTCGGAGTCAATTAACGCCCCCGTCAGGAGGTGGTCAGTCCCCCGACGAGGCGCAAAACAACATCTCTAAATGGAGCAAACATCGCTGTTTCCATAGGAAGATTTTCCCACCACCGATCTTCCACCAACGTCTGTATGTGCAAATACGCTCAGATGAGAGCATTACAGCAAAACTGACATTGGGGGGACATCTGACAACATACATTAATAAAAAATTCCACAACAGGGTGAGTGGGGGATTTGTGCTAGCAGGGGATGATTGGGGGTATTTGTGTTATGAGGAGAAATTTGGGGGGCATTTGTGCTAGGATGGGGGATTGGGGAGCATTTGTGCTGGGAGGGGGGATGTGGAGTAGGGGGATAGAATTTGTGTCCAGAGGGGAAATTTGAGGGGTAGAGGATTTGTACTAGGAGGAGGGGATTTGTTTTTGGGGGGAGGGGTGAATTTGTGCTGGGGGAATGAGACAACTTGAGCTGGGGGGGGGTTGAGGAGGCAAAGATTCGTGCTGGGAAGGGGATTTCACCAGGGAGAAGGATTTATACTGGGAAGAGGGGGGACTAAGGGATTAACTTAAGGACAGTCTTTGGTTTCCACAAGTGGTGCTTGACTTTGTGTAGCCCCTGCTTCCTGATAAACGTAAACGTGTCCAAGTAATACCAGGGAGTGTCACAATTATAGGGGATTGAGCTGTCTCATTTTTCCTATTCAAGGAACCACTAAAGAGGCAAAAGGAACTGGGCGGCGGTCCTTGTGATGGTCAGATGGTGGCTGTCTGAGGAGCCAGCCAACCCTGCGGCTACATTGGAGGCGGCATTCCTGGGCTCTTACTCTAAACTCCCGAATTAGATACATAGGGGTCTCAGATCCAACCCTAACATTACCCCGTCCATGCGAGCTACGCTGAGAGTTTGGGACACGGTGAGGGCCAAGATTGAGAAACCCCACAGTTGGTCTCCGCGCACCCCCTTATGGGGCAACCCCAGGTTACCGCATTTCCGGTCCATTCCGAGCCCTGCGATATGGACCCGACATGGCATTAGAACCCTGGCGGATATTGTCTCTGCCACTGGGTTGCGGACCTTTGACGACCTGAAGGGGGAGCGCGGATTACCCAACTTTATGTTCTTCAGATACATTCAGCTCCGGCATGCCTATAGGTCCCAGTTTGCTCAACCTATCGTCCTGGAAGCGAGTGGGGTTGAGAACATGCTGTCTTTAGCTGCGGATCTCAAGCCCCTCTCGGCCCTTTATGCCGAGCTTAGTGGTCTGGATACTTCTGTGGTCTCCCGCCTATTCTCAAAGTGGCAGGCGGATATACCAACTATGGCTGATGATGACTGGGAGGAGGGCGTGCAGCAGTACCTTCCTCTCGTGATCTTGGCAAGAGATAGATTCACCCAGCTTAGGTTCCTCCACCGGGCCTATTACTCCCAGTCCCCAGAAAGCCTGGCCAAGATTTACCCTGACAGGAGTCCATTATGCCCGAAGTGTGCCTTAGATTCTGGCTCTTTCTTTCATGTGGTGTGGTCCTGTCCGTATCTCCGGGTTTACTGGGAGGGGGTAGTGGCTGACATCAACTCTATAGTAGGGTGACCAGACATCCCCGATCAGGGGACAGTCCCCGGATTGAGGACACTGTCCCCGGACCAAGTCTGTCCCCAGTTTTGTCCCCGGATTGGATTTGAATGAAGAATGAATGAAGTGCAGAATAAAAAAAAATAAAAAATAAGAATTACATACCCCCGCTCCGCTGCTCCTACTAGCTTAGGGGGGTGTATTTTTTTACATTATCTGCTCCCCATTCTGATGATCATGTGCTGGTCGGAGCGGAGGGAATATTTCTTCAGTTTCGGGTGCCCATTCAGCTCCGCTTGCATGTTCTTCTGCCTTGGCTCAAGTCCCGGCTAGGGATGAGCTCGGTGTTCGAGTCGAACATACGTTCGACTCGAACATCGGCTGTTCGATCGTTCGACGAAGATCGAACGATTTGGGCCGTTCGCGCCTAATTCGAGTGACGCGAACGGCCCACAATGCACTACGCCATCGCAGTGTCATCCAGGCGCTGTGATTGGCCAAGCATGCACTGTGACCCCGCATGCTTGGCCAATCACAGCGCCGGCAGCGAGGAGAGCAATGATTGGCCACAGGCAGGATGCCTGTGGCCAATTATTGCTGAGGGGGTTTAGTACACGCCCCACACTATAAAAGGCCGCCAGCACGGCGGCCTAGTGTAGTGTGTTCCGGAGCAGGGAAAGAGAAGCATAGGCAGGGACAGTGACATTTATTTTTTCTTGCTTAACCTGGATTCCTTTAGTTTAGGGAAAGAGAAGGATAGATAGGGAGAGTGTCAGTGTGTTTTACTGTACGAATCCTTGTTTCTAGGGACAGGGAAGGACAGTGAGGGAAATTCTCCTTGTGCTATAGTGTGCTTTAAAAAAACATTTTTTCTAGGGACAGAAAACTATAGGTAGGGAGAGTGTCAGTGTGTTTTACTGTACGAATCCTTGTTTCTAGGGACAGGGAAAGACAGTGAGGGAAATTCTCCTTGTGCTATAGTGTGCTTTAAAAAAACATTTTTTCTAGGGACAGAAAACTATAGGTAGGGAGAGTGTCAGTGTGTTTTACTGTACGAATCCTTGTTTCTAGGGACAGAGAAGGACAGTGAGGGAAATTCTCCTTGTGCTATAGTGTGCTTTAAAAAAACCTTTTTTCTAGGGACAGAAAACTATAGGTAGGGAGAGTGTCAGTGTGTTTTACTGTACGAATCCTTGTTTCTAGGGACAGAGAAGGACAGTGAGGGAAATTCTCCTTGTGCTATAGTGTGCTTTAAAAAAACCTTTTTTCTAGGGACAGAAAACTATAGGTAGGGAGAGTGTCAGTGTGTTTTACTGTATGAATCCTTGTTTCTAGGGACAGGGAAGGACAGTGAGGGAAATTCTCCTTGTGCTATAGTGTGCTTTAAAAAAACCCTTTTTTCTAGGGACAGAAAACTATAGGTAGGGAGAGTGTCAGTGTGTTTTACTGTACGAATCCTTGTTTCTAGGGACAGGGAAGGACAGTGCGGGAAATTCTCCTTGTGCTATAGTGTGCTTTAAAAAAACCTTTTTTCTAGGGACAGAAAACTATAGGTAGGGAGAGTGTCAGTGTGTTTTACTGTACGAATCCTTGTTTCTAGGGACAGGGAAGGACAGTGAGGGAAATTCTCCTTGTGCTATAGTGTGCTTTAAAAAAACCTTTTTTCTAGGGACAGAAAACTATAGGTAGGGAGAGTGTCAGTGTGTTTTACTGTACGAATCCTTGTTTCTAGGGACAGGGAAGGACAGTGAGGGAAATTCTCCTTGTGCTATAGTGTGCTTTAAAAAAACCTTTTTTCTAGGGACAGAAAACTATAGGTAGGGAGAGTGTCAGTGTGTTTTACTGTACGAATCCTTGTTTCTAGGGACAGGGAAGGACAGTGAGGGAAATTCTCCTTGTGCTATAGTGTGCTTTAAAAAAAACTTTTTTCTAGGGACAGAAAACTATAGGTAGGGAGAGTGTCAGTGTGTTTTACTGTACGAATCCTTGTTTCTAGGGACAGGGAAGGACAGTGAGGGAAATTCTCCTTTTGCTATAGTGTGCTTTAAAAAAACCTTTTTTCTAGGGACAGAAAACTATAGGTAGGGAGAGTGTCAGTGTGTTTTACTGTACGAATCCTTGTTTCTAGGGACAGGGAAGGACAGTGAGGGAAATTCTCCTTGTGCTATAGTGTGCTTTAAAAAAACCTTTTTTCTAGGGACAGAAAACTATAGGTAGGGAGAGTGTCAGTGTGTTTTACTGTACGAATCCTTGTTTCTAGGGACAGGGAAGGACAGTGAGGGAAATTCTCCTTGTGCTATAGTGTGCTTTAAAAAAACCTTTTTTCTAGGAACAGAAAACTATAGGTAGGGAGAGTGTCAGTGTGTTTTACTGTACGAATCCTTGTTTCTAGGGACAGGGAAGGACAGTGAGGGAAATTCTCCTTGTGCTATAGTGTGCTTTAAAAAAACCTTTTTTCTAGGGACAGAAAACTATAGGTAGGGAGAGTGTCAGTGTGTTTTACTGTACGAATCCTTGTTTCTAGGGACAGGGAAGGACAGTGAGGGAAATTCTCCTTGTGCTATAGTGTGCTTTAAAAAAACATTTTTTCTAGGGACAGAAAACTATAGGTAGGGAGAGTGTCAGTGTGTTTTACTGTACGAATCCTTGTTTCTAGGGACAGGGAAGGACAGTGAGGGAAATTCTCCTTGTGCTATAGTGTGCTTTAAAAAAACCTTTTTTCTAGGGACAGAAAACTATAGGTAGGGAGAGTGTCAGTGTGTTTTACTGTACGAATCCTTGTTTCTAGGGACAGGGAAGGACAGTGAGGGAAATTCTCCTTGTGCTATAGTGTGCTTTAAAAAAACCTTTTTTCTAGGGACAGAAAACTATAGGTAGGGAGAGTGTCAGTGTGTTTTACTGTACGAATCCTTGTTTCTAGGGACAGGGAAGGACAGTGAGGGAAATTCTCCTTGTGCTATAGTGTGCTTTAAAAAAACCCTTTTTTCTAGGGACAGAAAACTATAGGTAGGGAGAGTGTCAGTGTGTTTTACTGTACGAATCCTTGTTTCTAGGGACAGGGAAGGACAGTGAGGGAAATTCTCCTTGTGCTATAGTGTGCTTTAAAAAAAACTTTTTTCTAGGGACAGAAAACTATAGGTAGGGAGAGTGTCAGTGTGTTTTACTGTACGAATCCTTGTTTCTAGGGACAGGGAAGGACAGTGAGGGAAATTCTCCTTGTGCTATAGTGTGCTTTAAAAAAACCTTTTTTCTAGGGACAGAAAACTATAGGTAGGGAGAGTGTCAGTGTGTTTTACTGTACGAATCCTTGTTTCTAGGGACAGGGAAGGACAGTGAGGGAAATTCTCCTTGTGCTATAGTGTGCTTTAAAAAAACCTTTTTTCTAGGGACAGAAAACTATAGGTAGGGAGAGTGTCAGTGTGTTTTACTGTACGAATCCTTGTTTCTAGGGACAGGGAAGGACAGTGAGGGAAATTCTCCTTGTGCTATAGTGTGCTTTAAAAAAAAAAAATTTCTAGGGACAGAAAACTATAGGTAGGGAGAGTGTCAGTGTGTTTTACTGTACGAATCCTTGTTTCTAGGGACAGAGAAGGACAGTGAGGGAAATTCTCCTTGTGCTATAGTGTGCTTTAAAAAAACCTTTTTTCTAGGGACAGAAAACTATAGGTAGGGAGAGTGTCAGTGTGTTTTACTGTACGAATCCTTGTTTCTAGGGACAGGGAAGGACAGTGAGGGAAATTCTCCTTGTGCTATAGTGTGCTTTAAAAAAAACCTTTTTTCTAGGGACAGAAAACTATAGGTAGGGAGAGTGTCAGTGTGTTTTACTGTACGAATCCTTGTTTCTAGGGACAGGGAAGGACAGTGTGGGAAATTCTCCTTGTGCTATAGTGTGCTTTAAAAAAAACTTTTTTCTAGGGACAGAAAACTATAGGTAGGGAGAGTGTCAGTGTGTTTTACTGTACGAATCCTTGTTTCTAGGGACAGGGAAGGACAGTGAGGGAAATTCTCCTTGTGCTATAGTGTGCTTTAAAAAAACCTTTTTTCTAGGGACAGAAAACTATAGGTAGGGAGAGTGTCAGTGTGTTTTACTGTACGAATCCTTGTTTCTAGGGACAGGGAAGGACAGTGAGGGAAATTCTCCTTGTGCTATAGTGTGCTTTAAAAAAACCTTTTTTCTAGGGACAGAAAACTATAGGTAGGGAGAGTGTCAGTGTGTTTTACTGTACGAATCCTTGTTTCTAGGGACAGGGAAGGACAGTGAGGGAAATTCTCCTTGTGCTATAGTGTGCTTTAAAAAAAACTTTTTTCTAGGGACAGAAAACTATAGGTAGGGAGAGTGTCAGTGTGTTTTACTGTACGAATCCTTGTTTCTAGGGACAGGGAAGGACAGTGAGGGAAATTCTCCTTGTGCTATAGTGTGCTTTAAAAAAACCTTTTTTCTAGGGACAGAAAACTATAGGTAGGGAGAGTGTCAGTGTGTTTTACTGTACGAATCCTTGTTTCTAGGGACAGGGAAGGACAGTGAGGGAAATTCTCCTTGTGCTATAGTGTGCTTTAAAAAAACCTTTTTTCTAGGGACAGAAAACTATAGGTAGGGAGAGTGTCAGTGTGTTTTACTGTACGAATCCTTGTTTCTAGGGACAGGGAAGGACAGTGAGGGAAATTCTCCTTGTGCTATAGTGTGCTTTAAAAAAAAATTTTTCTAGGGACAGAAAACTATAGGTAGGGAGAGTGTCAGTGTGTTTTACTGTACGAATCCTTGTTTCTAGGGACAGGGAAGGACAGTGAGGGAAATTCTCCTTGTGCTATAGTGTGCTTTAAAAAAACCTTTTTTCTAGGGACAGAAAACTATAGGTAGGGAGAGTGTCAGTGTGTTTTACTGTACGAATCCTTGTTTCTAGGGACAGGGAAGGACAGTGAGGGAAATTCTCCTTGTGCTATAGTGTGCTTTAAAAAAACCTTTTTTCTAGGGACAGAAAACTATAGGTAGGGAGAGTGTCAGTGTGTTTTACTGTACGAATCCTTGTTTCTAGGGACAGGGAAGGACAGTGAGGGAAATTCTCCTTGTGCTATAGTGTGCTTTAAAAAAACCTTTTTTCTAGGGACAGAAAACTATAGGTAGGGAGAGTGTCAGTGTGTTTTACTGTACGAATCCTTGTTTCTAGGGACAGGGAAGGACAGTGAGGGAAATTCTCCTTGTGCTATAGTGTGCTTTAAAAAAACCTTTTTTCTAGGGACAGAAAACTATAGGTAGGGAGAGTGTCAGTGTGTTTTACTGTACGAATCCTTGTTTCTAGGGACAGGGAAGGACAGTGAGGGAAATTCTCCTTGTGCTATAGTGTGCTTTAAAAAAAACTTTTTTCTAGGGACAGAAAACTATAGGTAGGGAGAGTGTCAGTGTGTTTTACTGTACGAATCCTTGTTTCTAGGGACAGGGAAGGACAGTGAGGGAAATTCTCCTTGTGCTATAGTGTGCTTTAAAAAAACCTTTTTTCTAGGGACAGAAAACTATAGGTAGGGAGAGTGTCAGTGTGTTTTACTGTACGAATCCTTGTTTCTAGGGACAGGGAAGGACAGTGAGGGAAATTCTCCTTGTGCTATAGTGTGCTTTAAAAAAAACTTTTTTCTAGGGACAGAAAACTATAGGTAGGGAGAGTGTCAGTGTGTTTTACTGTACGAATCCTTGTTTCTAGGGACAGGGAAGGACAGTGAGGGAAATTCTCCTTGTGCTATAGTGTGCTTTAAAAAAAACTTTTTTCTAGGGACAGAAAACTATAGGTAGGGAGAGTGTCAGTGTGTTTTACTGTACGAATCCTTGTTTCTAGGGACAGGGAAGGACAGTGAGGGAAATTCTCCTTGTGCTATAGTGTGCTTTAAAAAAACCTTTTTTCTAGGGACAGAAAACTATAGGTAGGGAGAGTGTCAGTGTGTTTTACTGTACGAATCCTTGTTTCTAGGGACAGGGAAGGACAGTGAGGGAAATTCTCCTTGTGCTATAGTGTGCTTTAAAAAAACCTTTTTTCTAGGGACAGAAAACTATAGGTAGGGAGAGTGTCAGTGTGTTTTACTGTACGAATCCTTGTTTCTAGGGACAGGGAAGGACAGTGAGGGAAATTCTCCTTGTGCTATAGTGTGCTTTAAAAAAAACTTTTTTCTAGGGACAGAAAACTATAGGTAGGGAGAGTGTCAGTGTGTTTTACTGTACGAATCCTTGTTTCTAGGGACAGGGAAGGACAGTGAGGGAAATTCTCCTTGTGCTATAGTGTGCTTTAAAAAAAACTTTTTTCTAGGGACAGAAAACTATAGGTAGGGAGAGTGTCAGTGTGTTTTACTGTACGAATCCTTGTTTCTAGGGACAGGGAAGGACAGTGAGGGAAATTCTCCTTGTGCTATAGTGTGCTTTAAAAAAAACTTTTTTCTAGGGACAGAAAACTATAGGTAGGGAGAGTGTCAGTGTGTTTTACTGTACGAATCCTTGTTTCTAGGGACAGGGAAGGACAGTGAGGGAAATTCTCCTTGTGCTATAGTGTGCTTTAAAAAAACATTTTTTCTAGGGACAGAAAACTATAGGTAGGGAGAGTGTCAGTGTGTTTTACTGTACGAATCCTTGTTTCTAGGGACAGGGAAGGACAGTGAGGGAAATTCTCCTTGTGCTATAGTGTGCTTTAAAAAAAACTTTTTTCTAGGGACAGAAAACTATAGGTAGGGAGAGTGTCAGTGTGTTTTACTGTACGAATCCTTGTTTCTAGGGACAGGGAAGGACAGTGAGGGAAATTCTCCTTGTGCTATAGTGTGCTTTAAAAAAAAACTTTTTTCTAGGGACAGAAAACTATAGGTAGGGAGAGTGTCAGTGTGTTTTACTGTACGAATCCTTGTTTCTAGGGACAGGGAAGGACAGTGAGGGAAATTCTCCTTGTGCTATAGTGTGCTTTAAAAAAAACCTTTTTTCTAGGGACAGAAAACTATAGGTAGGGAGAGTGTCAGTGTGTTTTACTGTACGAATCCTTGTTTCTAGGGACAGGGAAGGACAGTGAGGGAAATTCTCCTTGTGCTATAGTGTGCTTTAAAAAAACCTTTTTTCTAGGGACAGAAAACTATAGGTAGGGAGAGTGTCAGTGTGTTTTACTGTACGAATCCTTGTTTCTAGGGACAGGGAAGGACAGTGAGGGAAATTCTCCTTGTGCTATAGTGTGCTTTAAAAAAACATTTTTTCTAGGGACAGAAAACTATAGGTAGGGAGAGTGTCAGTGTGTTTTACTGTACGAATCCTTGTTTCTAGGGACAGGGAAGGACAGTGAGGGAAATTCTCCTTGTGCTATAGTGTGCTTTAAAAAAACATTTTTTCTAGGGACAGAAAACTATAGGTAGGGAGAGTGTCAGTGTGTTTTACTGTACGAATCCTTGTTTCTAGGGACAGGGAAGGACAGTGAGGGAAATTCTCCTTGTGCTATAGTGTGCTTTAAAAAAAACTTTTTTCTAGGGACAGAAAACTATAGGTAGGGAGAGTGTCAGTGTGTTTTACTGTACGAATCCTTGTTTCTAGGGACAGGGAAGGACAGTGAGGGAAATTCTCCTTGTGCTATAGTGTGCTTTAAAAAAACCTTTTTTCTAGGGACAGAAAACTATAGGTAGGGAGAGTGTCAGTGTGTTTTACTGTACGAATCCTTGTTTCTAGGGACAGGGAAGGACAGTGAGGGAAATTCTCCTTGTGCTATAGTGTGCTTTAAAAAAACATTTTTTCTAGGGACAGAAAACTATAGGTAGGGAGAGTGTCAGTGTGTTTTACTGTACGAATCCTTGTTTCTAGGGACAGGGAAGGACAGTGAGGGAAATTCTCCTTGTGCTATAGTGTGCTTTAAAAAAACATTTTTTCTAGGGACAGAAAACTATAGGTAGGGAGAGTGTCAGTGTGTTTTACTGTACGAATCCTTGTTTCTAGGGACAGGGAAGGACAGTGAGGGAAATTCTCCTTGTGCTATAGTGTGCTTTAAAAAAACATTTTTTCTAGGGACAGAAAACTATAGGTAGGGAGAGTGTCAGTGTGTTTTACTGTACGAATCCTTGTTTCTAGGGACAGGGAAGGACAGTGAGGGAAATTCTCCTTGTGCTATAGTGTGCTTTAAAAAAACATTTTTTCTAGGGACAGAAAACTATAGGTAGGGAGAGTGTCAGTGTGTTTTACTGTACGAATCCTTGTTTCTAGGGACAGGGAAGGACAGTGAGGGAAATTCTCCTTGTGCTATAGTGTGCTTTAAAAAAACATTTTTTCTAGGGACAGAAAACTATAGGTAGGGAGAGTGTCAGTGTGTTTTACTGTACGAATCCTTGTTTCTAGGGACAGGGAAGGACAGTGAGGGAAATTCTCCTTGTGCTATAGTGTGCTTTAAAAAAACCTTTTTTCTAGGGACAGAAAACTATAGGTAGGGAGAGTGTCAGTGTGTTTTACTGTACGAATCCTTGTTTCTAGGGACAGGGAAGGACAGTGAGGGAAATTCTCCCTGTGCTATAGTGTGCTTTAAAAAAACCTTTTTTCTAGGGACAGAAAACTATAGGTAGGGAGAGTGTCAGTGTGTTTTACTGTACGAATCCTTGTTTCTAGGGACAGGGAAGGACAGTGAGGGAAATTCTCCTTGTGCTATAGTGTGCTTTAAAAAAACCTTTTTTCTAGGGACAGAAAACTATAGGTAGGGAGAGTGTCAGTGTGTTTTACTGTACGAATCCTTGTTTCTAGGGACAGGGAAGGACAGTGAGGGAAATTCTCCTTGTGCTATAGTGTGCTAAAGCATTCCTCATCAACCATCTTTGAAATTCTTGTTTTTTGGACAGTCAGGGAAATTGTCGTTTTGCTATTCTGTGCAAAAGCAATCATCCTCAACCATATTTAGAAATCCTTAAGTAAAGGGACAGAGAAGGACACCTGAAGGTAGCCCTTATTGCTTTTTTCCCATCTCCCTGCAGGCCATCTATTAGAATGTCTGGAAGGCAAACAAGGAGAGGCAGACAGTCAGGAGGCAATAAAAGAGGGCAAGCAGGCTCTGTGTCTGGGGACAACAGTGCTGGTCGTGGACGCGGTGCATTGTCATCAGCACATGGCCATGGGACACGCTTGTCCTTCTTTTCGGCAGCTGGACATGTTGAGCCACATCATGCCGAAGACTTGGTAGAGTGGATGACCAAGCCCTCCTCCTCCTCCTCATCCTCTCTCACCCAGGCTCAGGGTACTGGCAAAGCAGCTGCCAAAGCGTCCTCTTCCCTGGTATCAATGTCAGACTCATCATCAGTCACTCCTTCCCTAGACCCACCATGTCCTCCTCCTGAGGAGTCCCCCGAACTGTTTGAGCACAGTGTTGGGTACATGCTCCAGGAGGATGCCCAGCGTTTCGAAGGGTCTGATGATGAAACCCAGCTACAGGAAGGCAGTAGCGTGAGAGCAGACAGAGGGGATGCTCAAGAAGGACACCAATCTGGCAGTCATGTTCCAGCAGCTGCAGCATACTGCCAGATTGGCTCCAGTGATGAGGAGGGAGGGGATGATGAGGTCACTGACTCCACGTGGGTGCCTAATAGGAGAGAGGAGGAGGAGGAGGATGAGGAGGAGGCACATCTCCAACGAGGCAGGATGCCCTTTGGTGGCCAGCGTAAGGGCAGTACACCGACGGAATCACACCGCAGAGCTCCGCCTGTGCAGGGCGCTGCCTCTGCCCGTCATTCAAAAAGTTCTTTGGTGTGGGCCTTTTTTGAGGCTAGTGCATCAGATCGCACAGCTGCTGTTTGCAACATATGTCTCAAGCGTATATCGCGTGGCCAAAACATCAGCCGCTTGGGTACCACATGCCTGACCAGACATATGTTGACCTGCCATGCAGCTCGTTGGCAAGCCTACCTCAAAGACCCACACCAAAGAACAAAGCGGACCTCTCCTTGCACCGCATCAGCTGGGATCTCCAACCCCACTATAACTTCAGTCCTCTCTGAAACATGCACTGAGAGGAATGAAGGTGTAGAATTAGGTGTGTCACAGCCAAGTACTTGCGGCCACTCTGCTAGCAGTACACCGACGTCCGATTCTAGCAGGCAAATTTCCCTGCCCCAGCTGCTGGACCGTCGAAAGAAGTTCACTCCCAGCCATCCACATGCCCAGCGGTTGAATGCTAGCTTGGCTAAATTGCTAGCGCTTCAACTGCTGCCTTTTCAGTTGGTAGACTCGGCCCCCTTCCGTGAGTTTGTGCAATGTGCGGTTCCTCAGTGGCAGGTTCCCAAACGCCACTTTTTCTCACGAAAGGCTATTCCGGCTCTCTACCGGCATGTGGAAGGCAATGTCTTGGCCTCGCTGGACAGGGCGGTCAGCGGTAAGGTGCATATTACCGCTGACTCATGGTCCAGAAGGCATGGACAGGGACGTTACCTTTCTTTCACGGCCCATTGGGTCACTCTTTTGGCAGCTGGGAAGGATGCAGGACAAGGTGCAGTAGTGTTGGAGGTTGTTCCACCGCCACGCCTCCAAAATGCTACTACTGGTTGTGACACACCTCTCTCCTCCACCCCCTCCTCTTCTTCTTCCTCCATGGCCTCTTCCTGTGGTTTGTCCTCTGAACCAGCGGTGCTCCGTAGCCGTTCAAGGGGCTACGCAAGTACGCAGGCAAAAAGATGCCATGCCGTGCTTGCGCTGGTGTGTTTGGGGGACAGAAGCCACACTGGGGCAGAGGTCCTGTCTGCTCTGCAGGGCCAGGCCGAGAGGTGGTTGACACCACGCCAGCTTAAGCCAGGAATGGTGGTTTGCGACAATGGCACCAACCTCCTCTCCGCCCTCCGACAGGGACAACTGACCCATGTGTCCTGTGTGGCTCACGTCCTTAACCTGGTGGTGCAGCGGTTCTTGGGCAGGTACCCGGGCTTACAGGATGTCCTGAGGCAGGCCAGGAAAGTCTGTGTGCATTTCCGCAGATCTTATAATGCCAGTGCTCGCCTGGCTGAGCTGCAAAAGGAGTTGAACCTGCCCAAGAATCGCCTTATATGTGACATGCCCACCAGGTGGAACTCAACGTTGGCCATGCTGCAGCGGCTGCACACGCAGCAGAGGGCCATCAATGAGTACCTGTGCGACTACGGCACCAGGACAGGGTCAGGGGAGCTTGGTTTTTTTTCTCCACGCCAGTGGGGCATGATCAGGGATGCATGCACTGTCCTGGCACCATTTGAGGAGGCCACGAGGATGGTGAGCAGTGACAGTGCATGCATCAGTGACACTGTACCTCTTGTCCACCTGTTGGAGCACACGCTGCGTGGAATAATGGACAGGGCACTTGAGGCAGAACAGAGGCAGGAAGAGGAGGACTTCCTTGCCTCTCAAGGCCCCCTTTACCCAGACAGTGTTCCTTCTGTCCCACCCATCGCACAGGAAGAGGAGGAGGAGGAGGAGGAGGAGGATTGTGTCAGCATGGAGGTGGAGGCTGGCACTCAGCATCATCAGCAGCAGTCTTTTAGGGATGATTTACAGTCCCAAGAAACCAGTGGACTTGTACGTGGCTGGGAGGAGGTGGCTGCGGATCATGTCGTCCTTAGTGACCCAGAGGACTCCGGAGCGAATGCCTCAGCAAACCTACGCTGCATGGCCTCCCTGATCCTGCAAAGTCTGCGGAAGGATCCTCGTATTCTTCGGATCAAGGAGAGGGACCATTACTGGCTGGCAACTCTCCTTGATCCACGGTACAAGGGTAAGGTTGCGGACCTTATGTTACCGTCACAGAGGGAGCAGAGGATGAGACAACTCCGGGAGGCCTTGCAGAAAGGTCTGTGCAACGCGTTCCCAGAGACTGGGAGGTTACAAACTCCTGGTCTTGGACAACGAGTTGCTGAGGCTTCGGCCAGTCAAAGAAGGAGCGGTGGGGAAGGTGGCCGTCTGACCGATGCGTTCAGACAATTCTTTAGTCCGCAGCCCCAAAGTATGATCGGTTCCAGCAACCATCGCCAGCGTCTGATAAACATGGTGCAGGAATATCTAGGGGCAAGGTCAGACTTGGACACCTTCCCCACCGAAAATCCTCTGGCTTACTGGGTCTTGAGGATGGATCACTGGCCAGAGCTTGCACAGTATGCAATTGAGCTACTGGCCTGTCCTGCATCCAGCGTTCTTTCGGAACGCACATTCAGCGCTGCTGGAGGATTTGTCACAGATCACAGGGTGTGCCTGTCCACCGACTCGGTTGATCGACTGACTTTCATCAAGATGAACCAGTCTTGGATCACCACCAGCTACCACACACCTGATGCTGATATAACAGACTAATTGATTTTAACATGTCACATCCCTTCAAGACTGATGCTGATGCTGAGTGCCTGTGCTGTTATGTTGACTGGCTATCCTCCTCCTCCGAGTCCTCAATGATACGATTGATGATGATAGCTTGGAAGATCATTTTTGTTTATGGGTGCCGCCACCAGTGGCTAAGGCCCAATTTTTCAGCCCCTGTTTAACAGGGGCGTGTAATTACAATTTTTTTAGCAATAATTTGCCATAGGGCTCATTGCTGTGCTCCAAGTACAGTATCTGTGAGGGGTTGGAGTGTTGTGGCACCAGTGCCTAAGGCCCAATTTTTCAGCCCCTGTTTAACAGGGGCGTGTCATTACAATTTTTGAAGCAATACTTTGCAACAGGGCTCATTGCTGTGCTCCAAGTACAGTATCTGTGAGGGGTTGTAGTGTTGTGCCACCAGTGCCTAAGGCCCAACTTTTCAGCCCCTGTTCAACAGGGGCATGTAATTACAATTCTTGATCTAATAATTCACAGCAGGGCCCATTCCTGCACCCACCAAGAGTAACTCTGAGGGCTTACAGTGTTGTGGCAACGCCACCACCACCACCACCACGAAAGGCCCAATTTTTCAGCCCCTGTTCAAAAGGGGCATGTAATTACAATTCTTGATCTAATAATTCACAGCAGGGCCCATTCCTGCACACACCAAGAGTAACTCTGAGGGCTTACAGTGTTGTGGCAACGCCACCACCACCACCACCACGAAAGGCCCAATTTTTCAGCCCCTGTTCAACAGGGGCATGCAATTACAATTCTTGATCTAATAATTCACAGCAGGGCCCATTGCTGCACCCACCAAGAGTAACTGTCAGGGCTTACAGTGTTGTGGCACCAGCACCACCATCAAAGGCCCAATTTTTACTACCACTGTTCAACAATTATATGTAATTACAATTCCTGATATAATAGTTGACAGCAGGGCGTTCCAGCACCAACCAAGAGTAACTGTGAGTGCTTACAGTGTTGTGCCAACACCAACAACTAAGGGGCCTATTTCTGCAGAGTATATACGGCAGGTCCCTACTTTCAAACATCCAACTTACAAACGACTCCTACTTGCAAACGCAAGAAGACAACAGGAAGTGAGAGGAAATCTACCCCTTGGAAGGAAAATTCTCTCCTGTAAGAATTAATATGGGAGAAAGGTGTCTCCTCTGTACTGATGCTTTATCAGCAATCCTTGTTTCAAGAAAAACACCACATTTCAAAAACAGTTGTCATTGGGACGGAAAGTGAGGTGAAATGTTCTGAACAGGGGCACAGACAGCAAAACAAATGTTACAGGGGTGATAACCCTTACCTATGTTTTCCAAAAAGTTTAAAAATAGATTTTTGGGCTGGAGCTACACTTAAACAATGTACCTGTTCAAAATTACAAACAGATTCTACATAAGAACAAACCTACAGTCCCTGTCTTGTATGCACCGCCTGTATACGGCTGTTCAGAGTATATAGGGCCTTTTTTATTTTATGTGCGGGGTTCCCCTTAATATCCATACAAGACCCAAAGGGGCTGGTAATGGGCTGGGGTAGGGGGGGGGGTCATGGGGTAGCTATGCCATTTTTCTTAAAGATTTTCATCCATATTACCGGGACCAGACATTACATTAAAGCCGCACTATTATAATAGTTGTTATAATTAGCACTTTAGAATTCGAACGTTCGCATCTATTGTATTTAATAGGGTTTTAATGTTCGTACGAACTTTCGGTCCGTTCGCGGGTTCTGGTGCGAACCGAACCCGGGGGTGTTCGGCTCATCACTAGTCCCGGCCAGCCGCCTGCCTGCTTATCTCCTTGTCTTCCCTGGTAGAGTGATCTTCCTCCGCTCCGCACCCAGTAGTAGCCGGGGCCCGGAGAGTAAGTCTTGACAGGCTGTGAGGCGGGCAGCGACGGGCAAAGAGTCGCTGATTGGCGCCATTACTAGTAAAAAAAAAAATATGTCCCTGGATTTGATTTAAAAAATCTGGTCACCTTGATCTATAGGCAAGCTTAGAGTCCCGTGTGACCCACTCCTGATGCTGTTGGGTGTTGTGGACAACCTTGAGACAACACAGGCTAAAAAACTCTTTGTATTTTACGCTGCCTTTTATGCAAGGAAAGCGGTCCTCCTGCAATGGAACGACCCCAACGGTACAACAGGGAGGAGCCCTGGTGGACAATGCATTACCACTCTACAAGCTGACATACCTGGGACGCAACTGCCCCAAAAAGTTTGACAAGATCTGGGCAGCGTGGGTTGAGAGGAGACGGCTCACTCTAGATTGAGGGTGGTGTTATCATACCTCCCAACACGACACGAATTTCCCGCAGACCCGCAAGAGCATAGAATTTCCCGCAATCGACCCAATCAATGGACGGAGGATGTCCTGATGTCGGGCAGGCGGCGGTAGCGGTAAGTGAAAATCGCTGTAATGTCGGGCAGGCCCGCGGTACCCGAAGCCCCCGCCTCCAGGCTCAACAACTAGCATACGTTTGTAAAAAAAAAATCTCTGTCCCGCGGCAGGTGGGGGTGAGAGTGTAAATTTATTATCATTTCAATCAGAACCCCCCCCCCCCCCAATGTCACTATGGACTTAGGAACTTAACATGTCTATGGTTTTTACCTCCTTGGGCCCACTCCCCCCCTCCTTTTATTAGCTATGGTCTAAGACAGGCTTGGGCCCAGTCCTCCAACCTGTCTATCCAACGGGGGAAGCTCCCCCATTCTCCCCTGTGTCTTTTGTATACTTAACTCCATGCTGACCTTCTAATGTCAGATGATTAAATCAGTAGCTGTCTACTTAATTGTTCTAATCTCCTACAGATGCTATACCCCTGTGTTCGATGTACCTTGTCGCTACAATGTATACTGCTGTATTGTTGATTGGTTTGTCCTATCGGAGATAGATAACGACTGTCGAGTATGTACCACTGTATCTTGCTGTGTTTTTTTTTTTGTCAAAATAAATAAACTTTATGTTAAAAAAAAAGAGGCAAGAGGAAAAAAAAATGGGACATGGAGTTTCCATGAGAGAGGAGAGTCCACTGTTCGATCAGTCAAAGCAAAGAATACCCTCAGCTACTGTAGGTAGCAATGTTGAGCACACCGCTACCGCCTTTTTAGGGGCTCATTGAACATGACTTTTACTCTGTCCATCTTGGAGCCCCAGATAAAGTAAAACACCTCCCTGGTGATGGCCCTCAGGGGAGGGCTGGGCCAGGGGGCAGGGTGGCAATTGCCTCCCAGGCCGCCCTAACTTATGTTCAAAATGGCCGGCAGACGCTGCCCGCTACCATTTTCTTTTTTATTCTGGTCTAGGAAGTCGGGTCGGGGGCACGGCCATGGCGGCCGACCACTAGATGTTGCATTCTGGGAGTTGTAGTCCGCCCTCAAGCTTCTGGTGGGTGGAAAACACAGCAGCGCAGAGGAAACTACAACTCCCTGGGACCGGATTCTTGGAAGCAGGCAGAGGCAGGGCGTGCCAGGGAGTTGGGATGCAGGGCTGCAGGGCTGCAGGGCTGGGCGCTGGCTGCAACTTGACCCCAGGATCAGGAGCGTTTCCCCCCCCCCAGGAAACCGTGGCGTGCAAGGACCTGCTGAGCTGAGATCGCTGAGGTGAGAGACCCTGACACCCCTAGCTGGCCCCCCATCTCCCCCCCATACACCCCATGTAACCTCCCCCAGTGATGAGGCTGCACTGATGGGCACTGGAGTTGGCTGCACTGATGGGCACTGGTGAGACTGCATTGAAAAACCAGGTGGGCCATGGATGGTGAGCTGATTCGGCGGTTCAATGGGCCACTTGACTGGACTTGCCCCCCAGGCTTAAGGCCGCCTGCCCTCCCCTGATGGCCCTGCAGGTGTTGATCTGTGGGGGCCAGGCCTGGACGAGGTATTGCAACACAGGGAAGATCTTGCATGGCCTCTGACTTTTTCCCCTAAAGCTTGGCCGAAATTATTATTATACAGGATTTATATAGCGCCAACAGTTTACGCAGCGCTTTACAATATAAAAGGGAGACAATACAGTTATAATACAATAAAAAAAGAGGATTAAGAGGACCCTGCTCAGAAGAGCTTACAATCTAATAGGGTGGGGCAGGTGGTACAAAAGGTTGTAACTGTGGGGAATGAGCTGATGGAAGTGGTAAAAGATTAGTTGGAGACGTGATAGGCTTCCCTGAAGAGATGAGTTTTCAGGGATCGCCTGAAGGTAGCATGAGTAGAGGATAGCCGGACAGGTTGAGGTAGCGAGTTCCAGAGGAGGGGAGAGGCTCTGGAGAAATCCTTGCAGGTCTGGATAAGTGAGATGATGGATAGCTGGTTAGCTCAGAACACCATCACGTCGTCCAAGTAGAGCGAGCACCTGACTTCCTTCTGTCTGGACCCAGTGCGGTGATCCCTCCAATCTCTGGATTTCGTCTGATGCATTCAGCGAAGAGCTCTATACAACAAACAAATAGAGGTGAGAGCGGACAGCTTTGCCTGACCCCAGACAGGACCAGGAAGGGGTCAGTTTTCCAGCCATTCACCAATAACTTGCAGCAGATATCATGGTACATCAGGTCAACATATGAGCAGAAGATTTCCCAAAGACTTAACCTACTCGGGGCTCTACACATAAATCAGTAGGAGACACAGTCAGAGGGTCAAGACTGACCAGGGCCGTGTGCACATGGCGGCCTTTGATGAACAAGGCCATGTCTCGGACAAAGAAGCCATTTCATTCCAGGAGCGAAGCCTGTAGGGAAGGTTGGAGCTCAGATTTAACCCTTTCCGCCGTACTTCTATACCAGCCCTGCGGTGAAAACTTCCGCCGCTCACCCAATCATAATTCACCCTCGAGACTCCTTATCGTTTCTCTTCTCGGCAGAGAAACTTGTGAGACAAAACCTCTGCTGACTGAGCTAATGCCGTCAAAATCATTCCTAGTTTAGTTTCCAACCATAGAAGAAGAAAAGGTTTTTCTTTCCTTCCTGCAGAATCTTCACTCCTTTGATTCCTCATTTGCATATGCTAACCAACCGTATTTCATCAAAAACCTACCATCCATCAGACAGGCCCAGATAACGCGTTTCGCTCTCATCCGACTATTGAAAACCCAGAGCTCTGCAAATTTCAGCGGGTGCGTCAGCTGGGAAAGACAGAACATTGTTTCATCGTCGAAATATTTTCCCGCTTTAGCAGCTCCAAGTTTTCAAACTCTTTTTAATAATAGAGCTTAAAGTGAACCTGTCATCAGATATATTTCTTCATGTAAGTGCAGAGTATTATGTAACACTTCAAGTCATTTTATTGATCTCACAGAGATCACAGTACTCTCCCTGACAATGCCTCAATTTTCTTTTTTTCTACAGAAGGATGGTGCCATCTTTGTTCAAGCATTGCCCAGGGTCATCATCTACTTCCCAGACTCAGATGTCAACCTGACTGTCCCTGGTCCTCAGATCTCCCTATGGCTCACTAATCCCCCTATGGCATATGGCTCTTCCAATGGCACATTGATCCTCCCATTGTGTACTTATCATCCTATTGCACACTGATCCCCCATTGTGCCATGGTGCACTGATCTTCCTATGGCTCACTGATCCTCCTGTGGTGCACTGATCCCCCTACGAAGCATTGATCCCTTTTGCCAGTGGTTCTCAACCCTGTCCTCAAGTACCCCCAACAGGCCATGTTTGCAGGTTTTCCTTTTTCTTGCACAGGTGCTTTAAATCAGAGGCAATGGCTTGGTATTTTGGAAAGCTATTTTATTTAAGAGAAATTCCCAAAACATGGCCTGTTGGGGGTACTTGAGGACAGGGTTGAGAATGACTGCCCTATGGCACACTGATCCTCCTATGGTGCACTGAACCCCCTACAGCACAGTAAATATCCTATCTCTGATCCCCCTATGGCCCACTGATCCTTCTGTGGTGCACTGATCCCCCTATGGCCCACTGATCCCCCTATGACACACTGATCCCCTATGGCACACTGATCCAACTATAATGCATTGATCTCATATGGCACACTGATCCTCCTATGGTGCAATGATCCCCCCCCAATAGCACACCAAATCACCTATCGCTGATCCCCCTATGGCCCACTGATCCTCCTGTTGTTCACTGATCCCCTATGACACACTGATCCAACTATAATGCATTGATTCCCTATGGCACACTGATCCCCCTATGGTGCACCGATACCCCTATGGTGCAATGATACCCCCAATAGCACACTAAATCACCTATCACTGATCCCCCTATGGCCCACTGATCCTCATGTGGTTCACTGATCCCCTATGACACACTGATCCAACTATAATGCATTGATTCCCTATGGCACACTTATCCAACTACAATGCATTGATCTCCTATGGCACACTGATCCTCCTATGGTGCACTCATACACCTTTGGTGCAATGATCCCCCCAATAGCACACTAAATCACCTATCGCTGACCCCCCTATGGCCCACTGTCCCCCATATGAAACACTGATGCCCTATGGCACACTGATTCTCCTATGGTGTACTGACCCCCCTATGGTGCAATGATCTTCCTATAGCACACTAATCCTCCTATGGTGCACTGATCCTCCTTTGGTCCGCTGATCACCCTATGGTGCAATGATCCTCCTATAGCGCACTGAACTCCCTATGGCCCACTGATCCCCTTATGATACAATGAGCCCCTTATGGTGAACTGATATTAAGATCAGGCACTGATCCTCCTGTGGAACACTGATCCCCCTGTAGCGTCCTCACCCCTCTCACCCCTTCTCATTCACGGCTTGTCTGTCTCGTCTAGGGGTTAACACTGGGGGGAGGGATGAGATGCACCACGGCCCATGTCCTCCCAGGTGTAGAGGTGAAGGCCAGAACTATCGGACTTGTGTATGTGTCCCAGAGTCCAATCCTTTCCTCGGATTGACTCCCCTTTGCTCCTTGTAACCAGAGTTCCACACACTGAATGGGTCCAACTCGTATTTATTCTTCTCAATAAACAATCAAACAGCACAGACAGGTTGAGACCCATGTAACACTTCAGTATTTGTAGGGAGTAGGCCAAGGCACAATTCTTCTAGATAAAGCTAACCACTGTGGTGTCACCAGTGGCGAATAGTCACTGCCTCTGACTATATGAGGTAGAACCTGAATTACCTTCGCTAGCACAGCCCCTGTCAGGGGAAGGCAATCCGTCCAAGGGAGTCACTGGAGGCCTCTCTGTCACCAGCAATGCTGCGCCGGACTCTCCAGAGAAGTTCCGCTCACCAGTCTTCTCGACCTCAGACACGGGCACCCAAGGAGTTAAGGCCCCCTTGGATTCTTCGCCCTCGCGGAACTCAGTCGAAGGTACTGAGCTCCAGGCCTCCACCATAGTACCTCACCCCAGGCTAAAGGAGCCTGAGATGGACTCCGTCTCTCGCTCCGGCCAGGTCAAGGGCACCTGGGCCCGGAAATCCGGAACGCCAGCACCCAAGCTGAAGGTGCCTGGGTGCGGCTGCGTCCTCCGACTCTGACCCCAAGGTCAGGGCGTCCGCCCCTTTTATCTCCTCTCCCCTTGCGTCACAGCGGGTTCCCCGCCCCGCTGTACCTGCGCCAGGAAAGGACAAAAAGGAAGCAGTCTTGTGGTGAGAGTTCAACCTCGGCCCATGGCGACAACGCCACCTGCAGGCCACAGGGAACCTCACACCACCAGAGTCCTCCAAGAACCACAAAAAGGCCTCAGATTCCCTGACAATCAATGCATCTGGGTTACACTACCACCCAGATGCTTTTCCCAAAAATCAAACACCCGCTACACCCCTATGACACATTGATACACTATGAAACACTGATCCTCCTAGGGTGCACTGATCTCCCTATGGTGCAATGATCCCCCTGAAGTGCACAAAATTTTCTATGATGCACTGATCCCATGTGGTTCAATATTCCCCCTATAGCGCACTAATCCTCCTATAGTGCACTGATCCCCCTATGGCCCACTGATCCTCCAGTGGTAAACTAATCCCCCTATGGTGCACTGATTGATTCTCCTGTGAAGCACTGATCCCCTCATGATGCAATGACCCCTCTATGGTGTACTGGTCTTTCGATGGTGCACTGACTACTCTCTGATGCACTGAACACCTATGGCACAATTATTTTCCTATGATGCTCTGATCCTCCTATGGCACACTGATCCGCCTATGGTGCACTGTGTATGTTGTGTCAGTGGTAGAGGAGTGGATTAAAAGCACAAATTATACCATGCTGTCAAGAACTGGATTGAGCATTGACTCCTGCGTGGTGTTCACATACATCCCTTCATTTTTTAAATATCCGCTCTACTTTAAGCAATGTTATACTATAAGCATAGACACGGGATTGAGTGTTGAACTGTCATGCAAGATGGAGGCGTGAAAAATCTTGAGTTTCCTTCTGGTATAAAAAAACAAAGTTAAATCAAATTATACAGTGCCGGTCGGCGGAAGGCTCGCTCTCCCTCAGCCCGAGCGCATGTGTCATCAGATACAGTTTTTATGGCACAGGAACACATCCTGCGAATTTCATGAATTACTAATTGGGTTGTAAAGCATCCGGCACACAACCAGTTTTGAGGCGACGGCGCGGGCCCATAAAACCGGCACCTGTACACAACTAACTTTTATTCCGTACATCTCTTTTTACCGTCTGTGCCAGCCGCGTCCGCTCGTTGCTGTCGCTGTGGGTTTGTCAGCGCTGAAAGTTAATAATGTAAAAGTTCCAGGACACAGAGAAACTAGACCAACTTCTTCCCGAAATTTCCCCAGTGTCCTAGATCTTTCAATATGAGGCCGAAGCCTTTGTTTTTATTAGAATCAAGAGATGTAAACCCTAGCAAGCTCCAAAGACATATATATAAAAAGAGAACGATGGCGACAAGGCAGTTCTGTAATTTTCCTGCAGTGCTCATTTGGAAGAAAAGCTGAAATCAGAATGTCCCCTTTATTTACCTACTGTGGGGTGACAGAGAGACGTTACTGAACGTACTGACCAGCAGAGGAGATAGGGTGGGCAAATTCCAGCCCAGGAAGAAAAAAGTGTGTGTGTGGGGGGGGGGGGGGGGGGGTCAAAGAAACATAGAGCTTAAAAGATGATTAACCACTCTCATCCTTTCTAAACTACTGCCATAGTGCTGATCTATAAGGATATAGATGCCTCCTGCATGTTTCCTTATCTGTCAAATGTCTCCCCTCTGTCTGTTATAAGAACTGAAAAACTGCAGATTCTGTGGGTGGGTCTGTTGTCTGGAGCTCGGTGGGTGGAGTCGTGATGTCAGTAGACTCCCCGCCCACCTCTACACTCCCCTTGTCAACATGCATTTTCTCCTGTGTATTCCTTACACTGAACTTCTGCTATGATCACTAACATCCAGTCAAAATCCAGAAAAGTAACCACATGACTTCAGAAAAGGAGCGGGGGTGGGAATTAAAAAATAATGCCTGTCTCAGGCTTAGTGCATGAGATATGTAAATAACCTGTCACTCACAGCAAGGGGGCGGAACGGACAAAAGTAAAGAAAAGAGGATTGCTCAGAGCTGGATTAACTCTTTGCGGCAAGACCTGGCACATATGATAGGAAATCTTGTACACTACATTGTGACAGCAAAAAAAAAAAAAAATTTGGGTTTACATCAACTTTAAGCCCCGGACCATTTTGTTGCTAAATGACCAAGCCACTTTTTGCGATTCGGCACTGCGTCGCTTCAACTGACAATTGCGCAGTCGAGCGACGTGGCTCTCAAACAAAATTGATGTCCTTTTTTTCTCCACAAATAGAGCTTTCTTTTGGTAGTATTTGATCACCTCTGTGGTTTTTATTTTTTGCGCTATAAACAAAAATAGAGCGACAATTTTGAAAAAAATTCAATATTTTTTTACTTTTTGTTATAAAATATATAAAAAAAAAACATTTTTTTTCCTCAGTTTAGGTCGATACGTATTCTTCTACATATTTTTTGTAAAAAAATCGCAATAAGCGTTTATTGATCAGTTTGCGCAAAAGTTATAGCATCTACAAAATAGGGGATAGTTTTATGGCATTTTTATTAATCATTTTTTTTTACTAGTAATGGCATCGATCAGCAATTTTTATCGTGACTGCGACATTATGGCGGGCACATCGGACACTTTTGACACATTTTTGGGACCATTGTCATTTTTACAGCGATCAGTGCTATAAAAATGCACTGATTACTGTGAAAATTACACTGGCAGTGAAGGGGTTAACCACTAGGTGGCACTGTAGGGGTTAAGTGTGCCCTAGTGAGTGATTCTTACTGTAGGGGGGATGGGCTACATGTGACAAGACAGTCATTACCGCTTCCGATTACAGGAAGCAGTGATCACTGTCATTGTCACTAGGCAGAGCGAGGACATGCGTGTTTACATCAGCATCTCCCCGCTTTACCTCTCCGTGAGACGATCGCGGGTATCCCCGTGGCGATCGAGTCCGCGGGACCCCTGTTCGGGTTCACGAAGCTCGTGGCGGGCACGTGCACAATGGCGCTTCCTTAAAGGGGACGTATATATACGTCCTTCTGCCCAGGAGTGCCATTGTGTCAACGTATATAGTCGTGCGGCGGTCGGGAAGCGGTTAAGGGACACTGTATAGCAAATCAGGAGTAGCAGCAGAGGAGGTACAAGGCATTAGTAAAGAGTAGAAGAGTCAGTGGTGACCAGAAGGGAATGGAAAGAGATATCGGATAATGACAAAAACTGACGTCATTGGTTTGATGACTTATTTGATCCCAAGGGCCAAGCATGATAGGGAACAACTGCTACATATTGAACTGACGGGTAGGATGGCATTCAGAAAATATGAAATATGCAGAATGATATGAGCAGCAGCGTAACATATTGCACAGTTCTGTTAGAATTTTTTATTGGTTGGATAGGAGTCCTAGAACACCAAACCTCCAACCACTCCAACCGTTCAACACAAACCTCAACTGTGCATGACCTTGCCCCAAAGTTCAACTCTGTATGTTCTTACCACAAAGTTCAACTGCCCAACAGAAAGTTCAATTGTCCAACACAAATATCAATTGTGCATGTCCTTGCACCAAAGTTCTCTGTGCATGACCTTGCCTCAAAATTCAACTTTTATTTGTTCTTACCACAATGTTCAACCATCCAACAGAAAGCTCAATGGTCCAACACAAAGATCAGCTGTGCCCTAATGTTCAACTGTGCATGTCATTGCCCCAAAGTTCAACAGTGCACGACCTTGCCCCAAAGTTCAACTCTGTATGTTCTTACCACAAAGTTCAACTGCCCAACAGAAAGTTCAATTGTCCAACACAAATATCAATTGTGCATGTCCTTGCATCAAAGTTCTCTGTGCATGACCTTGCCTCAAAATTCAATTTTTATTTGTTCTTACCACAAAGTTCAACTATCCAACAGAAAGCTCAATGGTCCAACACAAAGATCAACTGTGCCCTAATGTTCAACTGTGCATGTCATTGCCCCAAAGTTCAACAGTGCACGACCTTGCCCCAAAGTTCAAGTCTGAACAGAAAGTTCCACTGTCCACCTGTTACGTACCTCCGAGGATGAGTCTGACTTGTAGGAGAAGACCTCTCATACAGCTCTGGTTCAGGAGCCACTGGAGTGGGGACAGTGGTCTCGGGAACACAGCGGGGTAGGAGTGCCTGTGGAGACTGTGGTGGTTGACACTGTAGCTGGTTGATGATCCTCCAGGTGTGACTGGAACTGCAGGTGACAGCAGAGACAGGTGCAGGTCAGCGACCTGGTGAGCTGGTGACAGCAGGATCAGTAGCAGGCTGAAGCAGGGAGAGATAATCCAGGTCAACACAGGAACACACAGAGCAAGTAGCAGGCAGGTGCAGGGTCAGGCGAGCCGGGTCAGATTAGGTGGTCAGGCAGAGCAATGCGGTGGACTGGAGCAGGGTCAGATAAGCAGGCAGAGGTCTGGCAACAGGACATCAAGTAATAGCAGCAGGGTCAAGGCAAGCCGAGGTCAAGGTTGGAGATAGCAGGTAAGTCAGCAGCGCTGAGTCGTCCAGGTAGTCAGATAGCAGATACAGATAATGAGGCACAGAAGCTGCAGATCAAACAGCACTGCATCAGTGCAGCTGCTGTCCTTTTAAAGTCCCATTGGCGCCAAGCAGCACTCAGCGTGCACGCACGCGCGCACACACACGCCGCTGTCCATTATGACCAATGACCTGCGTGCACATGCGTGCACACGCATTCCTGCGTCCTGTTATGGCAAGTCCCTGACACCACCACAAATATCAACTGTACACGTCCTTGCCACAAAGTTCAACTCTGTATGTTCTTACATCAAAATTCAACCGTCCAACAAAAAGTTCAGCTGTCCACCACAAAGTTCAATTGTGCATGTGCTTGCCACAATGTTTGACCGTCCAACAGAAAGTTCACCTTTCCAACACAAATATCAACTGTGCATGTCCTTACTACAAAGTTCAACTGTCCAGCACAAAGTTTAACATGTCCCTAAAGTATGGTTGAACAGATGCAGAAGTGTTGGTGGATCACTGGACTCGAATTTGAAGAATAGTCTACAATTCTGGAGAAGAGACTTCTTTCTAGCTCATCCATTCCCAACCAGGGGTTGCTGGGGGTTCCTTGAGCTGTGGTTGCTTGTCCCCCTATTTGATGGTGCCTCCATAGATACAGGGCCAAAGCTACTTGGCAAAGCCGGAAGTGTGTCACCAATGATCTTTTTAGTTGTCTAAAGATGACATTCAGACCATCACTGTTAAGCCTCGTACACACGACTGGTTTTCTCAGCAAGAAAACTGCTGGGAGAGCTTTTTGTCGAGAAAACCGGTCGTGTGTATGGTTTCTCGTCGGGAAAACTGCCGGGAATCTCGACGAGAAAAATAGAGAACCTGCTCTCTATTTTCTCATCAGGATTCTCGTCGGCCTGTTTCCCGACTAGAAAACCGTGAGTGTGTATGCTTACCTGTCCAAGGAAAGCCCGCGCATGCTCGATGAGACTTCGACGCATGCGCGGTAGCTTACAAGGGTAGTGTAGGGTGTAGCAAGATGGCGGCGACGGCATCGAATGTGACGAGCGCATGCTCGTCATGGTCGATGACGTCACCGCGTTCTTGCCATTCAAAAGACGGCGGTTCTTTTGAATGGCTGCGTGTACACTCGGCGAGCAAGGAAAGCTTGCCAGGAATCTCGTCAGGAAAACCAAAGTTTTTTTCCTGACGGGATTCCCGGCCGTGTGTACGAGGCTTTAGGGTTGTGCTCTTCCTACTGATCACCACCAGTGTAGGGGCATTTTTTTTTTGATCCCCCAATAAATTGGTTTAAGTAAGGATTTCCTGCGACCTGAAAAATATTTTGGGGTGCCTCTGGGGTAAACAGGTTGAGAAAGGCTGCACTAAAAGTTGGTAGGGACAAATGGGTCCATGGAATGCCAATAATGCCTTGTACACACGGTCGGAATTTCCGATGAAAAAAGTCTGACTGAGTTTTTTCATCGGAAATTCCGACCGTGTGTGTGTGCCCCATCGGACTTAATTCCGAGGAATTCCGTCAGAGTTTAGATAGAGAACATGTTCTCTTTTACTCCAAGGGAATTCCGTCGGAATTCCGATGTGCCTTTGGCCATACAATAGTCTGACCGTGTGTACGGGGCATAAGAGATATAGTAAAAAGGTGAAAGCACCACGGGCATTTTATAACTCCAGGAGATCATTTATTTTTTTAACAATCAAGAGTCAAAGACGTTGCCAATGTGTTTCGGGAGCCCATTGGTCCCTTCATCAGGAATTATGGTAAAGAGCAGTAGTGTAGCTTGCATGTCTGGCACCCAAGGTGTGTCTTTTCAACACTTCCACCTCCCACGCTTAAAACAAAGCTTGTTAATATGCTGGACCAGGGTAGACCGCCTATAGGAATTGCTAAGTGTACTGTACATAGAAGGACTTGTTCAAGTTGTTGGCCTAACAGTCCTAGACTAGCGACTTGATTAAACCGCAGTTGCTTGGCACACAATGAGATCACTTCTGGGAACTGGAGGTGATTGTTAATGCAAAAAAAAAAAAAAAAAAAACTTCTATGTGGGACAGGCAGGAGTTGCAGAGGAGGCTGTTACCGGAATTAGTCCCTTAAGGACAAACAGATGATCCCCTGAGGAGACGTGTACATGTCTATATAGAGCCTTATGCAGGAGATACAGCAATATGTAGGGATTAGTATTGGCGTGTATAGCATGCTGCAGGAAATTAAAGGTTTTATTACCGGTACATGTGGTGATAATAGCGGTATGCTATGACAGGGACAGGCCTGTAAGGGATTAAATGATAGTAATTTTGCAATTCCTGTTTCGATGGCAACAGTCAGCAGGACAAATAGAGGGGTGAATTGTGTCCCCACCATGAAAACTTGATAAAAGGTCTGACCTTTCCTACGCTATTCAAAACTAAAAATCAATAACCTTTACATTTGTTTTCAAAGGAAGGAGCAGAGATGCTGGGAGTCCTTTCCCTTCATGGAAAACTTGCCAACCCTTTTGTTATACTCACCTCTCCAGGATTCCAGTATTGGCTCCTCTCTCCAGCCCACAGCCCCTGGCATTTTGTGTTTCACCCATAGCACAGATGCCATGGCCAATCAAGGACGACTCTCCTGACTGGTCCGCACTTTAAAGTGGTTGTAAACCCTTCCATATACCCACTGAAGTGACTATCTTTAGGTGATACACAGAGATGAAACTAGTCCTCCTACATGCGTTGTACCTGTTTATCTGCAGTCTTCTCTTCTCTACATCCACAAAGCTGAATTTATAAGCTGTCTAAGAGATCAGAAAAAAAAAAAAGGGGGTCAAAGAGCTGAAGTTACACTCTGCAGAGCTCAGTGAGGAAAGCTCTGACAGCTGATCGGAGCGAAGAGACACACACCCCTTTACACGGCTCACAGGAACAGAGCTGAGGATGTCGATCACAGGCTGTGTGCTGGAGCCCCCTCCGGATCACCATTTTTTTCTTGGTGTCAGGAAAAATGGACAGAAGTGATTCATGCTGATAGCAGAGGAAGGAAGCAAAAGACAGACATGACACTTAGTGCTTTTATTTGACACAAGCACACACTATAGAGGGATATGCTTTGTTCATATTTAATGTTTGAGGTTTACAATCACTTTAAAGGTCCACATCACATTGGTACACCTAAACCATGCTGCCTGTTACAGTCCTTAGTGCCTGTCTCCAGTGCACTCCTCTGTCTCAAGTGACCCCTGTGTTTCTTATGATCCTTGTGACCTCTGATCACTCCTGTGCACCCCTGTGTCTCCAATGTGTCCCTATGATCCCACATGTGCCCTTTCATCTTCAACCAGCCTTCGGGGAAACATCCACCAGTTGTCAAGTCTTCTAAGCTCCACCGTCAGCCACCTTCAGGTACGCTCCTGCAATTACTTGGACTATTCATCTCTCCATGCATATGTCTGTAACCCCTACACTGATAATGATAAACAACCCCAGACGATGTACTATGCTACGAAACGCGTCGGAAGAACGCCACTGTTGCCGTTAAGTACTTTCACAAGCGCTGTTTTATCTTCCTAAATATAAGTGTTCCTACTACATTAAATATTCCTTAAACATACAGTATTACGCTATGTGCCCTCCTCTTTTCTCTCAATTCTCAACATAATCATCTGGTTCAACTCTCTGGCATCATCTGGGCTACTGCCCATACGAATCAGAATACCTTCCTTTATTGGTTTGGTGCGTGGGACGTATGTTGGAGCTGCAGCTGGGGATACAGTTTCTACAGTGGTTTATACCATGCCTAGTTGACCCTTAGAACGTACGTTCTTTAGGGTTCACTGTTTCCGGTAAGCCTCTCCTTTGTTGGTGGCGGTTATTTTCACTTCATTCCATTTTTTCACTCAAGATTCACTTTTTGGGAGTACCATTACTTCATACTGTTTTTTTTTATTGAACTTCATATTTTCATATTTTCAATTTTTCTTTTCCCTCTCCACTCCCCCCCCCCATTCCCCCCCCTTTTTTTGGGCACTGATAGGTGACACTGATAGGTGGCACTGGTATGCGGCACTGATGGGCACTCATAGGTGGCATTGATGGGCACTCATAGGCGGCACTGATGGGCACTCATATGCGGCACTGATGGGTACTTATGAGTGTTACTGATGGGTACTTATGGGTGGCACTAATAGGTGGCACGGAAGGGCACTGATAGGTGGGCACGGATGGGCACAGATGGGCACTGATAGGTGGCACTGACGGACACTGGTGGGTATCACTGATGACACTGGTGGGTGGCATTGTTGTGCATCACAAAAAAATGTTGTGCCAAGATGGTGCCAGTCAGTGCCCATTTGTGGGCACTGATTGGCATAAGTTAGGCATCTAATTATACATGAGGATGGCCATGGGGAACTTACCTGGCCATCCACATGGTAGGTGCTTCCCTGGTGGCCCTGGGCAGCATCCTGGTGGTCCAGTGTGGGCATCCGAGGGGGGGCTGCGCTGATAAACAATCAGCGCAAACCCCCCTGTCAGGAGAGCCGCCGATCGGCTCTCCTCTACTCGCGTTTGTCAGACGCGAGTGAGGAAGAGCCTATCAATGGCTCTTCCTGTTTACATCGTGATCAGCCGTGATTGGACACGGCTGATCACATGGTAAAAAGCCTCCGCCGGAGGCTCTTTACCGAGATCAGTGTAGCAGTGGGTCAGACTGACACACCGCTCCACCGTTGGGCGCGCGGTGGCTGTTATCCTGCAGGACGTCAATAGACGTCCAGTCAGGATAACACAACCACTTCCCGGACGTCAATCTCCTATTGACCGGCGGGAAGTGGTTAAAGGGACCAAAAGTAGAAAAACATCTCAGTTTTATAAAAATATATGCATTTTATTCTAGAATATTTTTCTTTTAAAATGTAATAGCTGTTCATAAAGACATATCATCCAAGTAACCTGTACAACCACTTCTCACTCTACATGTTTCGCTCAGAAGCTTCCTCAGGAGTTTTCAGAAGTGTCTCATGAAGTTTAAATACTACAAAACAAACAACAAGCATAAAAAATATTATACTTAACAATTTTTTATTAAAAAAAACTGTCAAAATATTTATACAATTTTTTTTTGTTGTTGTTGAAGTAAACATTCAATTACAAAGTGATATATAATGATGAGCCAAAAGTGCACGCCTACGGTACGTCTGTACATTTCAGAAACTCTACTCTCCCTCTATGGTTGCAAATGTGGTCTCTCTTTTATAATCCAGACTTCAATTTAGGAACTAGAACTCTATTGCCTGTGTGTCTAAAGACGTACGGTAGGTGTGCACTTTTCGCTCATCATGATATATCACTTTGTAATTGAATGTTTACCAAAAAAAAAAAAAAGTTACTTATTTTTGTATAAATATTTTTTGACAGTTTTTTATCAATAATTGTTAAGTATAATATTTTTTATGCTTGTTGTTATTTAAACTTCATGTGACACTTCCGAAAACTCCTGAGGAAGCTCTTCTGAGCGAAACATGTAGAGTGAGAAGTGGTTGTACATGTTACTTGGATGATATGTCTTTATGAACAGCTATTACATTTTAAAATAAACATATTCTAAAATAAAATTTAAATATTTTTATAAAACTGAGATGTTTCTTCTACTTTTGGTACCTTTAAAGTCCCGCCTCCCCATTCTAAAATATTCTTTACTCTATAGGATGTGGTACCTTTTCTCTTTGATCTCTCACTGCCCTGCCCCAGCTGATTTATTTTATTGTTTAGTTGTTTTGTTTATGGAAAAGTTGTTATTTACTGTATGTATGTATATACAGTATCTCACAAAAGTGAGTACACCCCTCACATTTTTGTAAATATTTTCTTCTATCTTTTCATGTGACAACACTGAAGAAATGACACTTTGCTACAATGTAAAGTAGTGAGTGTACAGCTTGTATAACGGTGTAAATTTGCTGTCCCCTCAAAATAACTCAACACACAGCCATTAATGTCTAAACTGCTGGTAACAAAAGTGAGTACACCCCTAAGTGAAAATGTCCAAATTGGGCCCAATTAGCCATTTTCCCTCCCCGGTGTCATGTGACTCGTTAGTGTTACAAGGTCTCAGGTGTGAATGGGCAGCATGTGTGTTAAATATGGTGTTATCGCTCTCACTCTCTCATACTGGTCACTGGAAGTTCAACATGGCACCTCATGGCAAAGAACTCTCTGAGGATCTGAAAAAAAGAATTGTTGTTCTACATAAAGATGGCCTAGTCTATAAGAAGATTGCCAAGACCCTGAAACTGAGCTGCAGCACGGTGGCCAAGACTATACAGCGGTTTAACAGGACAGGTTCCACTCAGAACAGGCCTCGCCATGGTCGACCAAAGAAGTTGAGTGCACGTGCTATACAAGCTGTACACTCGCTACTTTACATTGTACATTTTACAAAAATGTGAGGGGTGTGCTCACTTTTGTGAGATACTGTATGTATATATATTCGTGATAACGATTCGTAATTCGGAAAGTTGTTTGACTTACTCCATGCTAGTAAGCCAACCCCCAACACAAAAGGAATCAACTGATTGGACTAGAAAACTGTAACTCGAACGGATCAATACCTTTCCACTTGCTCAGTTGCTCACTAATAGAATAAAAATGAATTGATGCGGATGAATTCAGATCATTCGTTATGCCATTACGAGTCGACCTGCTGTTTCACTAGACCTTTAATGAATTAACAAATCATGCCAAATTGATTCATTATTTTCGTTATAATTTCTTTCATATTAGTTGAAATTCAGAATTTTTTTCTTTGGACATTCGAATGCACCCGAATGTCCAAAAGATGCGAAATTCGGCTGAATTTCTATTTTTTTTACGAAACGAGTTTCACATGCCTAGTCACAAAAATATTGTTACAATAATGCATACAATACTAAAAATACAGTTCATATTAGCAGAGGCGGTATGAGTACTCGATGTGTTTCGGAGAAAATAATTATTTGAGCGAGTATTATATATTCTACACCTGCAATAACAGTATGTACAGTATGGATTGTACCATGTATGTTCTAATCTAAATGATATGTTTTTGATTCTACCATAGATCATACTGTAATGTCTGCAGAGTTAACCTCTGAGGAAGGAGCTATTGTCTCTGAAACGCGTCGGGCTTCTCAGAAACTTTGTTATTTTGTACTGTATTTTTTGTATTGTACGCATTATTGTAACAATATTCTTGTGACACATCTTTGAATTACAATTTGTAAAAAAAATGTAACACATTTGAAATAAAGAATATGTTGTTATTTTAAATATAACTGTAGCGGGTATACACTTTCTGTTTATTTAAAACTGGCAGAGACACCAGTGATGTGCAGTTCCCTGCAGCCCCAAGGGTGGCGCTGTCGCCTTGGGTTGGGGTTGAACCATTGCTGTGTGCTGTGCTGCCTTTTTGTCCTCCCTCGGCAGCGGTATGGTGGGGCGGGGAACCCGCCGTGCTTGCTAGGAGAGGGTATAAAGGGGTCGGCCATCTTTGTCACGGGGTCGAGTCCCAGGCACCTTCAGCCTGTGGGTGTGTGGTTCGTGTCGGTCCTCTAGGCGGCCTAGGCCTAGAGGACGTTCGGAGGTCGTGTTCCATCCCAGGCACCTTTAGCCTGGGGTGAGGTACTCGGATGGAGGTCTGGAGCTCGGTGCCCAACACTTAGTTCCGCGAGGGAAGGAGATCCTAGGGGACCCTGGGAGAGGGTACCCGAATCCGGAGGGCGTAATGGACCGGTGGGAGACACTTGCTTGAAGACCCGGTGCAGCATATTGCCGGTGACAGGTGAGCCTTCCATTGGAGACCGCCTGGAAGGAAATCCCCCTTCGCTCGGAGACCGCAACCCACTTTCAGGAAGGAAAGTGGAGAGTTCATTGTGTCTGGGCCTACTCGCATCCACACCCCCCTTGTCTGTTCTGTTCTCTAAGGGGTCCAACTGATTGTGTTCACTTTTGCAAAGAAAAGAATAAAGGAGTGTTGGACTTTAATGGTGTGGGGCTCGTTTTCTGACAGACATTGTTCAAGGTAACTCTCTTTGGAGGTTCCAGGTGCAGAACACCGACCCGAAAGTAAAACAAGAACTTTGCTTACACTACACAGACATCTGTGGTGGAGGCTTGGCGTGGTGACCCTGCACTCTCTCCTCATAAGGTACCCCTAGACAAGAGAGAGACGAGCTGAGAAGAAGAGGGGAGAGTGGAGGCCGCTACATAACATTTTCCTAGAAAGTCTTTACTATATGGGGGTATATTCTTCTATATGCACTTACCTAAACATTGTTGCTGACCAAGTACCTCCCTTAATGAAAACAATATTCCCTGATGGCAGTGGCCTCTTATGACAGGATAATGTGCCCTGACAAACTGCAAAAATGGTTCAAGAATAGTTTAAGGAAGTTTAAGGAAGTAAGGAAGTTTTGGAGACATAACACCAGCCCATTGATACTAGGGAAGTCCTTCAGGTTGTGTTCTCATCTGTCACCGCCCACGAGGGACTCACTGAGGGGTACGGATGGACCAATTGTCATCGGCTTCAGCCTTCAGGTTGTGTTCTCATCTGTCACCGCCCACGAGGGACTCACTGAGGGGTACGGACGGACCGATTGTCATTGGCTTCAGCCTTCAGGTTGTGTTCTCATCTGTCACCGCCCATGAGGGACTCACTGAGGGGTACGGACGGACCGATTGTCATCGGCTTCAGGACAGAAGTGTCCGGGAGGTGGGACAGTGGAGGGTGAGAACGTTTGGAAGGACCACACACTTCTCTTGGGAGGATTGTCGTTCGGCTGAGCTTGTTTTGACCCCCCATATTTTTTTGCACCTAGCGCAGATTTTTCTCTTTTTTATTAATAGTTTAAGGAACACAAGGAGTTTGAGATGTTGACTTGGCCTCCAAGTTTTCCAGTTTGCAAACCAATTGCGCATCTGTGGGATGTGCTCAAAAAACAAGTCCGATTCATGGAGGCCCCACCTTACAACTTACAAGACCTAAAGGATCTGCTACTGGCAGCTTGGTGCCAGATACCACAGCAGACCTTTTTTGGTCTAGTGGAGTCCAGGCCTTGATGGGTCAGGGCTGTTTAGGCAGCAAAAGTGGGGCCTGCTCAGTATTAGGCGGGTAGTCATAAAGTTTCTTATGAGGTGTCTGACGGTTCATTAACAACTGTACAACTTTCTGACTCGTTACGCTTTTTCTTGGCCGCTGAGCATTTTCCCCTCAGACATTGAACTGCTGGCACCCGACAAGTCTACGGACGCTCTTTTTCGTTAACTCGCTCTCTTGTATCCTTTAAAAAGAATCAGAGATTTTTTTTGCCCACATCAAGGAACACTGGCAGGGAAAACATATGCAAAGTGCCGCTTCACCTTTCTTATCCCTTATTTCTCGCATTCAGACAGATAAAAAATGTGGTCGTCTTCAGAACAAAACCAGCTTTTGTTCATAACTGGCTGTCTTCTTCCAGCAGACTATAGCGGGAATGAAAGTTTAATGAAGTACAAGTCTGCTGGGTCCCCCCGGGTATAAATTATTTTTTAATGGAACAGAGCAGGTCACTGCACTAAACTACTTAACTTCGGCAGCAATCTACATATTTTGGGCTGTGGTCGGGTCACCTGTGGACACCCCGGGTGCAGATTACAAAGCGGCGAGGAGTGCGCGCCGGCGGAGTCAAAGGTCAGATGTATCGCTTCTTAAGCGTTATGAATTTTGTGTGATAGAGGAGCAAAGCTTAGTGCTGCCCAGAGGATTCAATTAGATAAAGGCCAGAAGAGAAACACAACCAACCTGGTACACAGCTTCATTTCTTATAAGAGCAAGCGCACCTATGGGACTATGGGAGCTCAGACTGGATCAGGTAAGGGTAGCCTATACTCCACCTGCTTTCAACAAACCAATGGTCCCAGCATGACCTCAAAAAACTCCATTAATTTCTGCGAATTCCCTCGTGGAACACATTTACACCGAGACAAACAATATCATTTTTTTTTATAAATCTTTTAGAGCTGTGAAAGTATGATTCTCCAAGTAGAAGTCGTATTTTATAGGAGTGATATCACCGTTCTCTGGATATGTTATATATTATAAGAGTGGTACCTCAACCCTCTAGATATACCGTATATACCCGAGTATAAGCCGACCCGAGTATAAGCCGAGGCCCTAATTTTACCACAAAAAAATGGGAAAACGTATTGACTCGAGTATAAGCTTAGGCAGAGAATGCAGCAGCTACTGTAAGCGGAAAAGAGGGTCAACAATGCCCATTTGCAGCTTCACTGTGCCCACTTGCACGCATCACTATGCCCATTGCAACCTCACTGTGCCCATTTGCAACCTCACTGTGCCCATTGCAACCTCACTGTGTCCATTGCAACCTCACTGTGCCCATTGCAACCTCACTGTGCCCATTTGCAACCTCACTGTGCCCAATGTCACTGTGCCCATTGCAACCTCACTGTGCCCATTGCAACCTCACTGTGCCCATTGCAACCTCACTGTAGCCATTTGCAACCTCACTGTGCCCATTGCAACCTCACTGTAGCCATTTGCAACCTCACTGTGCCCATTGCAACCTCACTGTGTCCATTGCAACCTTGCTGTGTCCATTGCAACCACACTGTGCCCATTGCAACCTCACTGTGCCCATTTGCAACCTCACTGTGCCCATTGCAACCTTACTGTGCCCATTGCAACCTTATTTATTTTTTAGACCTCAGAAGGAAGTTATATAAGCCTTTATATTACACCTGGTTCATGATTTTCGTATTATTCACTTGATATTTTATTTTGTCACTCTTTATTTCATTTTATTGCGCGGCTTAACCACCTGCTGCCCGCCCTATTGCAAAATAACGGCGGCAAAGTGGTTTCAATATCCTGACTGGACGTCATATGACATCTTCAGGATATTGAGCCGCTGCGCGCCCCCGGGGGCGCGCATCGCGGCGATCGTTGTTGCGGGATGTCAGTCTGACACCCCGCAACACCGATCTAGGTAAAGAGTCTCCGACGGAGACTCTTTACCACGTGATCAGCCGTGTCCAATCACGGCTGATCACGATGTAAACAGGAAAAGCCGGTGATCGGCTTTTCCTCACTCGCGTCTGTCAGACACGAGTAGAGGAGAGCCGATCAGCTGCTCCTCTGACAGGGGGGGTTGTGCTGATCGATTATCAGCACAGCCCCCCCCCGAGGATGCCCACACTGGACCACCAGGGATGCCACCAGACCACCAGGGATGCCCACCATAAGGTATGCCACCCTAGATCACCAGGGATGCCAATTATAAATGCCTAATGGATGCCAATCAGTGCCCACAATGGATGCCAATCAGTGCCCACAATGGGCACCACTGATTGGCAGGCATTATTGTTTGGCACTGATTGGCATTCATTAGTACAACACATTACAGTACAGTGCCACCTATCAGTGCCCATCCATGCCACCTATCAGTGCCCATACATGCCCATCCGTGCCACCTATCAGAGCTCATCCATGCCGCCTATCAGTGCCCATCCGTGTCGCCTATCCATGCTGCCTATCCTTGCCCATCCATGCCGCCTATCTGTGCCCATCCGTGCCGCCTATCTGTGCCCATCCATGCCGCCTATCTGTGCCCATCCACGCCGCCTATCTGTGCCCATCTGTGCCGCCTACCAGTGCCCATCCATGCCACCTATCAGTGCCCATCCGTGCCGCCTATCGGTGCCCATCAGTGCCACCTCATCAGTGTCCATCAGTGCTGCCTCATCGGTGCCCATCAGTGCCGCCTTATCAGTGCCTGTCAGTGCAGCCCCATCAGTGCCCATCAGTGAAGGAGAAAACGTACTTATTTATTTTGTAACTGAAACAAAAAAAAACGTATTTTTTTTCAAAATTTTCGGTCTTTTTTTTTAGAAAAGCTCTATTTGTGGGAACAAAATGATAAAAATTTAGTTTGGGTACAGTGTAGCATGACCGCGCAATTGTCATTCAAAGTGCAACAGCGCAGAAAGCTGAAAATTGGTCTGGGCAGGAAGGTGTATAAGTGCCTGATATTGAAGTGGTTACTATATATATTTTTTCTAAAGCCCTGTACACACGATCAGATTTCCTATGGTTTTTAAACCGATGGATTTTTCTATCGGAAAACCGATGAAGCTGACTTCCATCAATCTTGCCTACACACCATCAGTCAAAAAACCGACCGTTCCAAACGCGGTGACGTTAAACACTCCGATGAGCCGAGAAAAATGAAGTTCAATGCTTCTGAGCATGTGTCGACTTGATTCTGAGCATGCGTGGGTTTTTTAACCGATGGACTTGCCGATAGACGATCGGAATTTGCTATCGGTTTTTTATCCATCGGAAAAATTTAAAACATGTTCTATTTTTTTTGACACCGATGGAAAAAAGACTGATGGGGCCCATACACGATCGGTTTGTCCGATGAAAAAAATCCATTGGACTGTTTTCATCGGTAAAACCGATCGTGTGTACGCGGCTTAAGAGAGTGTATCTCGCATGATAGTGGCAGCAGCACACCTTATACCCCTCTAATATATTCACTTATAAGCTTAACACCGAGACAGTGCAGTATTTCACCTTGACCTTGTACCAAAAAAAGTGGCCGGTGAGTGTTAGCAGCGCCAACAGTTTGAGCAGTACTTTACAATATAAGGGGAGATGCTTTAGTTACAATACAATTCAATACAAAAGGGTTCAGAGGACCCTGCTCAGGAAAGCTAACAGTCTAAAAGGGGGGGGGGGGGAGATGTGATAGAAAAGGTAAGAACTATAGCACCTACCCCCATAGGGGCTGCTGTGAATGTACCCAGGTCTCCCACAATAGTACCGAGGCTGCCAGTCACACAAGCTCAGTCCCACGCACACCAATAATTCAGGCTCCGTCTACGGGATGTCTTGTAGGGATCTCTAGTAGGGATGTGCCGATATATCGGCCGCTGAAAATAATCGGCGAAGTAGGGATATCAGCGTTTTGCCAATAGAAAAAAAAGTGCCGATAATGGCCACCGAAAAATAGAAAAGCTAATGCTACCAGGTTAACCCTGCCTCTTCACCAAACTTAGTCTGTCCTCATTGTGCATAGTTGGCAACCAAAACCCTGCTATTTGGACTTTCTAGGCAGCCCGAGACACACTGTGTTGGCTATCCTGCTATCTGCTTAACCGGGGTCATTTGAGCTGGCTGACAATTGGCCGCTGGCCACTGTCAGTCAGGGCTGCCTAGTCCTCTTTATAGTTATCCATCGCAGTCCGGCTGGGGATGCTGTGCAGCCTTCATAGTGTCATAGCGCTCATTGGAGGTGGCCTGCGGGCTCTTCCCAGGCCTAGGGATCACCTGTGGTGTGAGGAGGGGAAGGGGAGCGGAGGGTGGAGGAGGAGGCCCCACTTTGCAGGGGATGAGTGCCGCGCTCCACCGGGAAACACTGACTGGTGAGTGAGGGAGGTGGGAAAGAGAGTGGAACTTGACACCCATCTGGGGTATGTGTGCTGTGCTTTCTCCAGGCTTCATCTACACTGAGCCCTGAGACCAGTCATCCCCATCCTGACACCCAAACCAGAGGAGTCATCCCCATCCTGACACACAGACCAGAGGAGTCATCCCCATCCTGACACCCAAACCAGAGGAGTCATCCCCATCCTGACACCCAAACCAGAGGAGTCATCCCCATCCTGACACCCAAACCAGAGGAGTCATCCCCATCCTGACACCCAAACCAGAGGAGTCATCCCCATCCTGACACACAGACCAGAGGAGTCATCCCCATCCTGACACCCAAACCAGAGGAGTCATCCCCATCCTGACACCCAAACCAGAGGAGTCATCCCCATCCTGACACACAGACCAGAGGAGTCATCCCCATCCTGACACCCAAACCAGAGGAGTCATCCCCATCCTGACACCCAAACCAGAGGAGTCATCCCCATCCTGACACCCAAACCAGAGGAGTCATCCCCATCCTGACACCCAGACCAGAGGAGTCATCCCCATCCTGACACACAGACCAGAGGAGTCATCCCCATCCTGACACCCAAACCAGAGGAGTCATCCCCATCCTGACACACAGACCAGAGGAGTCATCCCCATCCTGACACCCAAACCAGAGGAGTCATCCCCATCCTGACACACAGACCAGAGGAGTCATCCCCATCCTGACACACAGACCAGAGGAGTCATCCCCATCCTGACACCCAAACCAGAGGAGTCATCCCCATCCTGACACACAGACCAGAGGAGTCATCCCCATCCTGACACACAGACCAGAGGAGTCATCCCCATCCTGACACCCAAACCAGAGGAGTCATCCCCATCCTGACACACAGACCAGAGGAGTCATCCCCATCCTGACACCCAAACCAGAGGAGTCATCCCCATCCTGACACACAGACCAGTGGAGTCATCCCCATCCTGACACACAGACCAGAGGAGTCATCCCCATCCTGACACACAGACCAGTGGAGTCATCCCCATCCTGACACACAGACCACGGTCCAGAGGAGTCAGCTCCGGCCCTGTCCATTTTAGTTTTGGTTTCACCACCAGAATTTTCATTTCAGTGCACCACTACTTTTTAGTATTTATTGCTTTAGAACTTCAACAGGAGAGGGGTTTAGGATCACAAGATGTTCCACACCAATCAGTAGCAGCAATAGGAATAGGAGGACAAACTTGTCTCTAATCATCCAATAGCAGCTTTTCTGGAGGTAATGGCCAGTATATCTAGGAAACAACAGCAGCAGTCTATAGCAGGCTGAAAACTAACACTGCACATCACCCTGAACACACCATCCCCACCGTGAAACATGGTGGTGGCAGCATCATGTTGTGGGGATGGTTTTCTTCAGCAGGGACATGGAAGCTGGTCTGAGTTGATGAGAAGACGGATGGAATCAAATACAGGGAAATCTTAGAAGAAAACCTGTTTGTAGTCTGTGAAAGACTTGAGACTGGGGCGAAGGTTCACCTTCCAGCAGGACAACGACCCTAAACATACAGCCAGAGCTACAATGGAATGATTTAGATCAAAGCATATTCATGTGTTAGAATGGCCCAGTCACAGTCCAGACCTAAATCCAATTGAGAATCTGTGGCAAGACTTGAAAATTGCTGTTCAAAGACGCTCTCCATCCAATCTGACATAGCTTGAGCTATTTTGCAAAGAAGAATGGGCAGAAATTTTACTCTCTAGATGTGCAAAGCTGGTAGAGACATCCCCAAAAAGACTTGCAGCTGTAATTGCAGAGAAAGGCGGTTCTACAAAGTATTGTCCAGGGGGGGCTGAATACAAATGCACACCAGAAAGTGGCCATAGGTTTTAGCAGATAGAAAGTCAATGTTTTATTGGGAGTAAACAGGGTCCCATCATTGCCATTAGGTGGGGGGTATTGGCCTATTGTTGGTATCATGGGAAGGAATAGTGCGCCATCATTGGTATCAGTGTGATAAATAGTGCCCCATTATTAGTATCAGTGGGTGGAATAGTGCCCCATGATTGGTGTTAGTGGGAGGAATAGTGCTTCTTCATCTGTGTCAGTGGGGGGAGTGGTGCCCCATTACTGGTGTCAGTTGAAGGAATAGTGCCCCATCATTGGTGTCAGTAGGAGGAATAGTGCCTCATCATTGGTGTCAGTGGGAGGAATAGTGCCCCGTGATTGGTGTCAGTGGGAGGAATAGTGCCCCATCATTGGTGTCAGTAGGAGGAATAGTGCTTCTTCATCCGTGTCAGTGGGGGGAGTGGTGCCCCATTGCTAGTGTCAGTTGAAGGAATAGTGCCCCATGATTGGTGTCAGTGGGAGGAATAGTGCCCCATCATTGGTGTCAGTGGGAATAATAGTGCCCCACCCATCATTGGAGCACAGGTGTGTCAGGAGGAAGGAGTCTCTGAAACTGCTGCAGGTGATCTGTGTGAGAGGGGAGTGGTGGTGAAATCTCTCCCAGCTCTCCTGGCCCCTTTCTGGGGAAGCCATGGAGGCCAGCAGGGCCTCTCCTGCTGGAAGCTCACAGCCATCTCCTGGGCCGTCGGGTGACATGCCTGCCTCTGCACAAGCCGATCTCTCTGCCCCTGGTGAGGATGAAGGCTCGGAGGCCATTCGGGAGCAAGTGGTGGCCGGGATAAAGGTCCTGAATAGGGAGAGGGACAAGCTCTACAAGCTACGAGCGGAGCTGAAGCGCCTGCAAAGGCATCATGAGGGCTCAGGGCTTACATAGCCAGAAACGTGGATCCATGGATCCAGAGATCCAATTGGCCAAAGTCCGTGTGGAACATCAAGAGACCATTGTGGCCATGATGGAAGGCAGAGATGGGCCCTTCAAGGAGAAGTTTGGAAATGACAGAAGGTTTGGAAGGATGACAAAGGTGGAGGAGGAGGAGACCCCCAGTTCTGCCCCCCTGCCCCCCAGGGAGAGGTAAGCAGCCCCATGCCTTCCCAGGACTCAGGAGGCATGCTGAGGGCCATCCAGACAATGGAGTCTCCTATGCGAGGGGATCAGATGGTGTTTAATGAGGAGGACATAACAGATACTGTGCCTGACAAGGTAAAGCCTGCCAAGTCCCATGTGGTGGATAAAACAGTTGTTGTGCCTTTCAACACCATGACTAGTGATGAGCCGAACACCCCCGGGTTCGGTTCGCACCAGAACCCGCGAACGGACCGAAAGTTCGTACGAACATTAGAACCCTATTAAATACAATGGATGCGAACGTTCGAATTCTAAAGTGCTAATTATAACAACTATTATGCATGTTATTGTCCTAAAAAGGGTTTGGGAACCCGGGTTGTGCACCAGGGGACATGTATCAATGCAAAAAGAAGTTTTAAAAACGGTCGTTTTTCGGGAGCAGTAATTTTAATGATGCATAAAGTGAAAAAAAAAAAGTCAAATATTCCTTTAAATATCGTACCTGGGGGGTGTCTAAAGTATGCCTGTGAAGTGCCACGTGTTTCCCGTGTTTAGAACTGTCCCTGCACAAAATGACACTTCTAAAGGAAAAAAAAGCCATTTAAAACTGCTTGCGGCTTTAATGTAATGTCTGGTCCCGGTAATATGGATGAAAATCTTTAAGAAAAATGGCAGAGCTACCCCATCACCCCCCCCCCCTACCCCAGCCCATTACCAGCCCCTTTGGGTCTTGTATGGATATTAAGGGGAACCCCGCACATAAAATAAAAAAGGCCCTATATACTCTGAACAGCCGTATACAGGCGGTGCATACAAGACAGGGACTGTAGGTTTGTTCTTATGTAGAATCTGTTTGTAATTTTGAACAGGTACATTTTTGAAGTGTAGCTCCAGCCCAAAAATCTATTTTTAAACTTTTTGGAAAACATAGGTAAGGGTTATCACCCCTGTAACATTTTTTTTGCTGTCTGTGCCCCTGTTCAGAACATTTCACCTCACTTTCCGTCCCAATGACAACTGTTTTTGAAATGTGGTGTTTTTCTTGAAACAAGGATTGCTGATAAAGCATCAGTACAGAGGAGACACCTTTCTCCCATATTAATTCTTACAGGAGAGAATTTTCCTTCCTAGTGGTAGATTTCCTCTCACTTCCTGTTGTCTTCTTGCGTTTGCAAGTAGGAGTCGTTTGTAAGTTGGATGTTTGAAAGTAGGGACCTGCCGTATATACTCTGCAGAAATAGGCCCCTTAGTTGTTGGTGTTGGCACAACACTGTAAGCACTCACAGTTACTCTTGGTTGGTGCTGGAACGCCCTGCTGTCAACTATTATATCAGGAATTTTAATTACATATAATTGTTGAACAGTGGTAGTAAAAATTGGGCCTTTCGTGGTGGTGGTGGTGGTGGTGTTGCCACAACACTGTAAGCCCTCAGAGTTACTCTTGGTGGGTGCAGGAATGGGCCCTGCTGTGAATTATTAGATCAAGAATTGTAATTACATGCCCCTTTTGAACAGGGGCTGAAAAATTGGGCCTTTCGTGGTGGTGGTGGTGGTGGCGTTGCCACAACACTGTAAGCCCTCAGAGTTACTCTTGGTGGGTGCAGCAATGGGCCCTGCTGTGAATTATTAGATCAAGAATTGTAATTGCATGCCCCTGTTGAACAGGGGCTTAAAAATTGGGCCTTAGGCACTGGTGCCACAACACTCCAACCCCTCACAGATACTGTACTTGGAGCACAGCAATGAGCCCTATGGCAAATTATTGCTAAAAAAAATTGTAATTACACGCCCCTGTAAAACAGGGGCTGAAAAATTGGGCCTTAGCCACTGGTGGCGGCACCCATAAACAAAAATGATCTTCCAAGCTATCATCATCAATCGTATCATTGAGGACTCGGAGGAGGAGGATAGCCAGTCAACATAACAGCACAGGCACTCAGCATCAGCATCAGTCTTGAAGGGATGTGACATGTTAAAATCAATTAGTCTGTTATATCAGCATCAGGTGTGTGGTAGCTGGTGGTGATCCAAGACTGGTTCATCTTGATGAAAGTCAGTCGATCAACAGAGTCGGTGGACAGGCGCACCCTGTGATCCGTGACAAATCCTCCAGCAGCACTGAATGTGCGTTCCGAAAGAACGCTGGATGCAGGACAGGCCAGTAGCTCAATTGCATACTGTGCAAGCTCTGGCCAGTGATCCATCCTCAAGACCCAGTAAGCCAGAGGATTTTCGGTGGGGAAGGTGTCCAAGTCTGACCTTGCCCCTAGATATTCCTGCACCATGTTTATCAGACGCTGGCGATGGTTGCTGGAACCGATCATACTTTGGGGCTGCGGACTAAAGAATTGTCTGAACGCATCGGTCAGACGGCCACCTTCCCCACCGCTCCTTCTTTGACTGGCCGAAGCCTCAGCAACTCGTTGTCCAGGACCAGGAGTTTGTAACCTCCCAGTCTCTGGGAACGCGTTGTACAGACCTTTCTGCAAGGCCTCCCGGAGTTGTCTCATCCTCTGCTCCCTCTGCGACGGTAACATAAGGTCCGCAACCTTACCCTTGTACCGTGGATCAAGGAGAGTGGCCAGCCAGTAATGGTCCCTCTCCTTGATCCGAAGAATACGAGGATCCTTCCGCAGACTTTGCAGGATCAGGGAGGCCATGCAGCGTAGGTTTGCTGAGGCATTCGCTCCGGAGTCCTCTGGGTCACTAAGGACGACATGATCCGCAGCCACCTCCTCCCAGCCACGTACAAGTCCACTGGTTTCTTGGGACTGTAAATCATCCCTAAAAGACTGCTGCTGATGATGCTGAGTGCCAGCCTCCACCTCCATGCTGACACAATCCTCCTCCTCCTCCTCCTCCTCCTCCTCCTCCTCCTCCTCTTCCTGTGCGATGGGTGGGACAGAAGGAACACTGTCTGGGTAAAGGGGGCCTTGAGAGGCAAGGAAGTCCTCCTCTTCCTGCCTCTGTTCTGCCTCAAGTGCCCTGTCCATTATTCCACGCAGCGTGTGCTCCAACAGGTGGACAAGAGGTACAGTGTCACTGATGCATGCACTGTCACTGCTCACCATCCTCGTGGCCTCCTCAAATGGTGCCAGGACAGTGCATGCATCCCTGATCATGCCCCACTGGCGTGGAGAAAAAAAACCAAGCTCCCCTGACCCTGTCCTGGTGCCGTAGTCGCACAGGTACTCATTGATGGCCCTCTGCTGCGTGTGTAGCCGCTGCAGCATGGCCAATGTTGAGTTCCACCTGGTGGGCATGTCACATATAAGGCGGTTCTTGGGCAGGTTCAACTCCTTTTGCAGCTCAGCCAGGCGAGCACTGGCATTATAAGATCTGCGGAAATGCACACAGACTTTCCTGGCCTGCCTCAGGACATCCTGTAAGCCCGGGTACCTGCCCAAGAACCGCTGCACCACCAGGTTAAGGACGTGAGCCACACAGGGCACATGGGTCAGTTGTCCCTGTCGGAGGGCGGAGAGGAGGTTGGTGCCATTGTCGCAAACCACCATTCCTGGCTTAAGCTGGCGTGGCGTCAACCACCTCTCGGCCTGGCCCTGCAGAGCAGACAGGACCTCTGCCCCAGTGTGGCTTCTGTCCCCCAAACACACCAGCGCAAGCACGGCATGGCATCTTTTTGCCTGCGTACTTGCGTAGCCCCTTGAACGCCTACGGAGCACCGCTGGTTCCGAGGACAAACCACAGGAAGAGGCCATGGAGGAAGAAGAAGAGGAGGGGGTGGAGGAGAGAGGTGTGTCACAACCAGTAGTAGCATTTTGGAGGCGTGGCGGTGGAACAACCTCCAACACTACTGCACCTTGTCCTGCATCCTTCCCAGCTGCCAAAAGAGTGACCCAATGGGCCGTGAAAGAAAGGTAACGTCCCTGTCCATGCCTGCTGGACCATGAGTCAGCGGTAATATGCACCTTACCGCTGACCGCCCTGTCCAGCGAGGCCAAGACATTGCCTTCCACATGCCGGTAGAGAGCCGGAATAGCCTTCCGTGAGAAAAAGTGGCGTTTGGGAACCTGCCACTGAGGAACCGCACATTGCACAAACTCACGGAAGGGGGCCGAGTCTACCAACTGAAAAGGCAGCAGTTGAAGCGCTAGCAATTTAGCCAAGCTAGCATTCAACCGCTGGGCATGTGGATGGCTGGGAGTGAACTTCTTTCGACGGTCCAGCAGCTGGGGCAGGGAAATTTGCCTGCTAGAATCGGACGTCGGTGTACTGCTAGCAGAGTGGCCGCAAGTACTTGGCTGTGACACACCTAATTCTACACCTTCATTCCTCTCAGTGCATGTTTCAGAGAGGACTGAAGTTATAGTGGGGTTGGAGATCCCAGCTGATGCGGTGCAAGGAGAGGTCCGCTTTGTTCTTTGGTGTGGGTCTTTGAGGTAGGCTTGCCAACGAGCTGCATGGCAGGTCAACATATGTCTGGTCAGGCATGTGGTACCCAAGCGGCTGATGTTTTGGCCACGCGATATACGCTTGAGACATATGTTGCAAACAGCAGCTGTGCGATCTGATGCACTAGCCTCAAAAAAGGCCCACACCAAAGAACTTTTTGAATGACGGGCAGAGGCAGCGCCCTGCACAGGCGGAGCTCTGCGGTGTGATTCCGTCGGTGTACTGCCCTTACGCTGGCCACCAAAGGGCATCCTGCCTCGTTGGAGATGTGCCTCCTCCTCATCCTCCTCCTCCTCCTCTCTCCTATTAGGCACCCACGTGGAGTCAGTGACCTCATCATCCCCTCCCTCCTCATCACTGGAGCCAATCTGGCAGTATGCTGCAGCTGCTGGAACATGACTGCCAGATTGGTGTCCTTCTTGAGCATCCCCTCTGTCTGCTCTCACGCTACTGCCTTCCTGTAGCTGGGTTTCATCATCAGACCCTTCGAAACGCTGGGCATCCTCCTGGAGCATGTACCCAACACTGTGCTCAAACAGTTCGGGGGACTCCTCAGGAGGAGGACATGGTGGGTCTAGGGAAGGAGTGACTGATGATGAGTCTGACATTGATACCAGGGAAGAGGACGCTTTGGCAGCTGCTTTTCCAGTACCCTGAGCCTGGGTGAGAGAGGATGAGGAGGAGGAGGAGGGCTTGGTCATCCACTCTACCAAGTCTTCGGCATGATGTGGCTCAACATGTCCAGCTGCCGAAAAGAAGGACAAGCGTGTCCCATGGCCATGTGCTGATGACAATGCACCGCGTCCACGACCAGCACTGTTGCCCCCAGACACAGAGCCTGCTTGCCCTCTTTTATTGCCTCCTGACTGTCTGCCTCTCCTTGTTTGCCTTCCAGACATTCTAATAGATGGCCTGCAGGGAGATGGGAAAAAAGCAATAAGGGCTACCTTCAGGTGTCCTTCTCTGTCCCTTTACTTAAGGATTTCTAAATATGGTTGAGGATGATTGCTTTTGCACAGAATAGCACAACGACAATTTCCCTGACTGTCCAAAAAAACAAGGATTTCAAAGATGGTTGATGAGGAATGCTTTAGCACACTATAGCACAAGGAGAATTTCCCTCACTGTCCTTCCCTGTCCCTAGAAACAAGGATTATCACAGTGAAAGAAACTGACACTCTTCCTACTGTGACAGCAGGAAGGTAAAGTCACCTGGTTGCATCCAGGGGGGTAGATATATTTCGCCCAGATTCAGGCTTTACGCCGACTTATACAACTAGGTGGAGAGTTGTATAAGCCCAGCTAAGGCTAGTGGGCTCATGGATGACTCATACCTCTAGGGAGAGTGTGGGGCGTCGTACAGACAGGGAGTTGATGAGACCAGCTGAAGCCTGTCAGTTCGTTTAAGGCCTCTATAAAAACTCCCAGATTCATTAGGTGTTAGCTCATGCCTGGAAGCAGACCTGTGTGGACTTCCTGGAGAGAGTGAACCCTTGTCCGGTGAGACAAAGCCTGTGTGGCTATTTGCTTGGACATTTAAAACCAGGGACTTAGGGACTAGGACAGCACTAGGCTGATCCCAGTTGTTAGTTAGGAAACCTGTATGTTTAGTCAGAGGTCAAGTTGACCAGGATTTAATTTGTTTATGTTTCTTTTGGCTTTGCTGTGTTTTGTCACTGTAAATAGAAAATAAACCGCACCTTTTTTTTGATTTTGAAAACCACAACCTCCGTTTGCTGGGCCTGTTTTTGTGTGGGGAGCCCATCCCGGGGGTCACACACACCCGCTGCCAAGCTAACCCCCTCACAGTTGGTGGAGAACCAGTGGCAGTTTTTTTTTTAAGCCAGCATGGAGGAGATACTGAAGCAGCTGGCTCTAGCAAATGCCAATCAACAGCAGACAAATGCAGGTTTGCAAAAGAGCCTTGCAGCTCAACAACAGAACTTCGCAGCCCAGCAGCAAGCTCACCAACAGAGTCTGGAAGCTCAGCAACAAGCCCAGCAGCAATCTGAGGCCCGCTTCATAGACCTGTTACAGAAGCAAGAGCAGAGACTACAACAAATGGAAGCAGTAATGCAGCAACGTCCGCAGACCAGTGAGGAAAGCCGTCCCACTAATACCGCGTCCTTTGGGGTGAGTCGTTTATTGACAAAAATGACTGGAGAGGATGATCCAGAGGTATTTTTGACCACATTTGAAAGGACTGCTGAAAGAGAAAAGTGGCCTGAGGAGCAGTGGGCTGGACTGGTGGCTCCTCTGTTAACTGGTGAATCGCAGAAGGCTTACTATGACCTAGAGCCTGACCAAGCAAAAGACTATGTGATGCTAAAAGCTGAAATATTGGCAAGGCTGGGTGTCACCCAGGCTGTCCGGGCTCAGCGTGTGCATAACTGGACTTTCCAGCTTGGAAAACCCCCCAGGTCTCAAATGTATGATCTCATTCACCTGAGCAGAAAGTGGCTACAGCCAGAGACTTTGTCCGCACCAAAGATTGTGGAACGTGTTGTAATGGATCGGTTTTTGAGAGCTCTTCCTACTGCCATCCAAAAGTGGGTAAGCCATGGAGACCCAGAGACGGCCGATGGTCTTGTGGATCGTGTGGAGAAATACTTGGCTACAGAGAACCTGACGGCCTCTTCCAGAGACACTCGGACTTTCCACCCTAAGACCAGACCATCCCCAGGGGCGGATAAGAGGATTCCAAGGGGTGAGGGTGGAGAGAGTGAGAGGGTGGGAGCTCTACCCCAAGTTTGGCGAGAACAGCCTAGGAAATCAGCGGCTCAAGAGGCGGCAAGAAGGATCGTTTGCTACCGCTGCCGGCAAGCGGGACATATTGCAGCCAATTGCCCGGTTGTGGAGGAACCCATGCAGTGTGACTTTCTGATGGGCAGACGTCAGTCGCTGTGTGCGACAGTCGCATGCACTGCCATTCGAGGAACTGAGAAACATTTATGCAAAATGTGTGTTAATGGTAGAAATGTTGTGGTATTGCTGGATTCAGGTAGCCTTGTGACCCTGATAAAGGCTGAGTTAGTTAAAACAGAGGTCTCTGGGAATAGCAAGGTAGCTGTTATTTGTGTGCATGGGGACACCCGAGAGTATCCAGTGACTACAGTGTGTTTCGAGACCCCCAAAGGTACCCTCTCTCATCCAGTGGGCTTAGTATCTCAGTTACCGCATGACGCCATTGTGGGAAGGGATTTTCCGAAGTTCTGGGAACTGTGGGATGATCCTGAGCCCCCCACTGGTGCCCCTATGTACCAGGAATGGGATAGCCAGAACTCCCCTGAGAGTGGTGAGGACTCTCCGGAATTTCCCTTATCAGTATTGGCAGGGGAGACTCAAGAAACTGGAGAGGAGCCCACCTCCTCAGACGAAAACCTACCGTCTGTGGAGTTTTCTGATCTTGAGGTTCACAGGGAAAACTTTGCCACAGAACAGTTGAAAGACCCCGCCCTAATAAAGGCACGGGAAAACGTAGTGAAAATAGATGGCGAGTTAGTGAACCCAGATAATACCTGCACTTACCCATACTTCAGCGTAGAGAAGGACCTACTGTATCGGGTGGCAAAAAGGGCAGAAGAAACCGTTGAGCAGCTTGTGGTGCCCAAACCTTACAGGAAGTTGGTGTTGGAGTTGGCCCATGGGCACATTCTTGGAGGTCATCTGGGGGCAGAGAAAACCCGAGAGAGGGTATTACAGAGATTCTATTGGCCGGGGGTGATAAAGGACATAGAAAATTATTGTTCCTCCTGCCCTGTGTGTCAGAGGTCGGCCCCGATGCCACATTTCCGTAGCCCGCTGGTCCCTCTACCCATCATTGAGGTCCCGTTTGAGAGGATCGCCATGGATTTGGTAGGTCCTATAATCAAGTCCGCTAGGGGGCACCAGTACATATTAGTTATAATGGACTATGCCACCCGTTATCCAGAAGCGATCCCTCTCCGAAATACCTCGGCCAAAACCATAGCCAAAGAGCTATCTCTTGTGTTTAGCCGGGTGGGTATTTGTAGAGAACTGCTTACGGACCAAGGTACACCCTTTATGTCCCGGGTTATGAAGGAGCTGTGTAAATTGTTCAAAGTGACGCAATTACGTACATCTGTGTATCACCCCCAAACCGATGGGCTGGTTGAAAGATTCAACAAAACCCTAAAGCAAATGTTGAAGAAAGTGGTGGATAGAGATGGAAAGGATTGGGACTGTCTACTTCCTTATCTGATGTTTGCTATTAGGGAGGTGCCCCAATCCTCTACGGGATTCTCCCCCTTTGAGTTACTGTATGGGAGACACCCAAGAGGGCTGTTGGATATTGCCAAGGAAACTTGGGAAAGTGAGAGTTCTCCCCACAGGAGTGTGATTGAGCATGTCGCCCTGATGCAAGACCGAATTGCACAGGTAATGCCCATCGTGAAGGAACATTTGGCCCAAGCGCAGTTAGCACAGCAGAGAGTGTACAACCGTGGAGCAAAGACCCGTACCTTTTCCCCGGGGGATAGGATACTGGTACTTGTCCCTACGGTTGAAAGTAAATTCCTTGCCAAATGGCAAGGCCCCTACGAGATAATGGAAAAAGTGAGCGAAGTGAATTACAAGGTCAGACAACCAGGAAGGCGAAAGCCCGAACAGATCTATCACGTTAATCTGTTGAAAGCCTGGAGGGATAGAGAGTCCCTAGTCGCAGACACTTGGTCACCAGCTCAAACTGGTTGCGTGATTCCTGAGGTTGGAATAGCAGCCACCTTGTCACAACCCCAACAACAGGAGGTTAAGGAGTTTGTGCTTCGCAACAAGGAGGTATTCTCTGAGCTGCCGGGACAAACATCTGGGGTAGAGCATGACATCATTACCCCGCCCGGTGAAAGGGTGAAGTTAAAACCCTATCGGATCCCAGAGGCCCGACGGGAGGCAATACGGGAGGAAGTACAGAAAATGCTGAACTTAGGGGTGATAGAGGAGTCCCAAAGTGATTGGTCTAGTCCCATTGTGTTGGTGCCTAAACCGGATGGGAGCAGGCGATTTTGTAACGATTTTCGTCAGTTGAACAAAGTTACAAAATTTGACACCTACCCCATGCCACGTATAGATGAGTTGATCGACCGGCTGGGAACAGCCCGATACATGACGACTCTTGACCTCACAAAAGGGTATTGGCAAATCCCCCTGGCCAAATTGGCCAAAGAGAAAACCGCATTTGTAACCCCAGACGGGGCGTTCCAATATAAAAGAATGCCGTTCGGGTTACAGAATGCGCCGGCCACATTCCAGCGGAAAATGGACCAGATGCTGAGGCCCCATCGGAAGTATGCTGCGGCTTACCTGGATGACGTAATTGTCCATAGCACAGATTGGGCCTCACATCTGCCAAAAGTGCAAGCAGTCCTGGACTCTGTTCGGGAAGCGGGGTTTACGGCTAACCCCAAGAAGTGTACCATTGGGCAGGAGGAGGCCAAATATCTTGGGTACACCATTGGGAGGGGAGTAATAAAACCCCAACTCAACAAAGTCGAGGCCATCCAGAGTTGGCCACGTCCCAACAGCAAGAAGCAGGTACGAGCCTTTCTGGGAATCGCTGGGTATTATCGGCGATTCATTCCCCACTTTGCCTCTAAGGCTGTGCCCCTAACCAACCTAACGAAGGGGAAAGGGTCGGTCATGATTAAATGGACCCCCGAGGCTGAGGCAGCATTCCAATTCTTGAAACAAGCCTTATGTAGCCAGCCAGTGTTGTACTCACCCGACTTCTCTAAAGACTTTGTCGTACAAAGTGATGCGTCAGATGTGGGGTTAGGAGCAGTATTGTCCCAGGTCTGGAACGGGGAAGAGCACCCAGTCATTTACCTCAGCAGGAAGTTGAAGTCCCATGAGGTAAATTACGCCACCGTTGAAAAGGAGTGTTTAGCGGTGAAGTGGGCTCTAGATTCCCTTCGGTACTACCTGCTAGGTAGGCACTTTGACATGGTTACGGATCACGCTCCGTTAAAGTGGATGGCTCAAAACAAGGAAACAAATAGAAGAGTGAATAGGTGGTTCCTGGCCCTCCAGGAATTCAACTTCACAGTAAAGCATCGCCCTGGCGTTCAAATGGGGAATGTGGATGCTTTGTCTCGAGTACATGAATGCCTGATTGCTGGTGTTCCAACCCCGAGGTTAAAACAAGAGGGGGGGGGGTATGTGACAGCAGGAAGGTAAAGTCACCTGGTTGCATCCAGGGGGGTAGATATATTTCGCCCAGATTCAGGCTTTACGCCGACTTATACAACTAGGTGGAGAGTTGTATAAGCCCAGCTAAGGCTAGTGGGCTCATGGATGACTCATACCTCTAGGGAGAGTGTGGGGCGTCGTACAGACAGGGAGTTGATGAGACCAGCTGAAGCCTGTCAGTTCGTTTAAGGCCTCTATAAAAACTCCCAGATTCATTAGGTGTTAGCTCATGCCTGGAAGCAGACCTGTGTGGACTTCCTGGAGAGAGTGAACCCTTGTCCGGTGAGACAAAGCCTGTGTGGCTATTTGCTTGGACATTTAAAACCAGGGACTTAGGGACTAGGACAGCACTAGGCTGATCCCAGTTGTTAGTTAGGAAACCTGTATGTTTAGTCAGAGGTCAAGTTGACCAGGATTTAATTTGTTTATGTTTCTTTTGGCTTTGCTGTGTTTTGTCACTGTAAATAGAAAATAAACCGCACCTTTTTTTTGATTTTGAAAACCACAACCTCCGTTTGCTGGGCCTGTTTTTGTGTGGGGAGCCCATCCCGGGGGTCACACACACCCGCTGCCAAGCTAACCCCCTCACACTACCTATAGTTTTCTGTCCCTAGAAAAAATGTTTTTTTAAAGCACACTATGGCACAAGGAGAATTTTCCTCACTGTCCTTCCCTGTCCCTAGAAACAAGGATTATCACAGTGAAAGAAACTGACACTCTTCCTACCTATAGTTTTCTGTCCCTAGAAAAAATGTTTTTTTAAAGCACACTATAGCACAAGGAGAATTCCCTCACTGTCCTTCCCTGTCCCTAGAAACAAGGATTCGCACAGTAAAACACACTGACACTCTTCCTACCTATAGTTTTCTGTCCCTAGAAAAAATGTTTTTTTAAAGCACACTATAGCACAAGGAGAATTCCCTCACTGTCCTTCCCTGTCCCTAGAAACAAGGATTCGCACAGTAAAACACACTGACACTCTCCCTACCTATAGTTTTCTGTCCCTAGAAAAAATGTTTTTTTAAAGCACACTATAGCACAAGGAGAATTCCCTCACTGTCCTTCCCTGTCTCTAGAAACAAGGATTCGCACAGTAAAACACACTGACACTCTCCCTACCTATAGTTTTCTGTCCCTAGAAAAAATGTTTTTTTAAAGCACACTATAGCACAAGGAGAATTCCCTCACTGTCCTTCCCTGTCCCTAGAAACAAGGATTCGCACAGTAAAACACACTGACACTCTCCCTACCTATAGTTTTCTGTCCCTAGAAAAAAGGTTTTTTTAGCACACTATAGCACAAGGAGAATTCCCTCACTGTCCTTCCCTGTCCCTAGAAACAAGGATTCGCACAGTAAAACACACTGACACTCTCCCTACCTATAGTTTTATGTCCCTAGAAAAAATGTTTTTTTAAAGCACACTATAGCACAAGGAGAATTCCCTCACTGTCCTTCCCTGTCCCTAGAAACAAGGATTCGCACAGTAAAACACACTGACACTCTCCCTACCTATAGTTTTCTGTCCCTAGAAAAAATGTTTTTTTAAAGCACACTATAGCACAAGGAGAATTTTCCTCACTGTCCTTCCCTGTCCCTAGAAACAAGGATTCGCACAGTAAAACACACTGACACTCTCCCTACCTATAGTTTTCTGTCCCTAGAAAAAATGTTTTTTTAAAGCACACTATAGCACAAGGAGAATTCCCTCACTGTCCTTCCCTGTCCCTAGAAACAAGGATTCGCACAGTAAAACACACTGACACTCTCCCTACCTATAGTTTTCTGTCCCTAGAAAAAATGTTTTTTTAAAGCACACTATAGCACAAGGAGAATTCCCTCACTGTCCTTCCCTGTCCCTAGAAACAAGGATTAGCACAGTAAAACACACTGACACTCTCCCTACCTATAGTTTTCTGTCCCTAGAAAAAATGTTTTTTTAAAGCACACTATAGCACAAGGAGAATTCCCTCACTGTCCTTCCCTGTCCCTAGAAACAAGGATTCGCACAGTAAAACACACTGACACTCTCCCTACCTATCCTTCTCTTTCCCTAAACTAAAGGAATCCAGGTTAAGCAAGAAAAAAATAAATGTCACTGTCCCTGCCTATGCTTCTCTTTCCCTGCTCCGGAACACACTACACTAGGCCGCCGTGCTGGCGGCCTTTTATAGTGTGGGGCGTGTACTAAACACCCTCAGCAATAATTGGCCACAGGCATCCTGCCTGTGGCCAATCATTGCTCTCCTCGCTGCCGGCGCTGTGATTGGCCAAGCATGCGGGGTCACAGTGCATGCTTGGCCAATCACAGCGCCTGGATGACACTGCGATGGCGTAGTGCATTGTGGGCCGTTCGCTTCACTCGAATTTGGCGCGAACGGCCCAAATCGTTCGATCTTCGTCGAACGATCGAACAGCCGATGTTCGAGTCGAACGTATGTTCGACTCGAACACGAAGCTCATCCCTAACCATGACTTATGCTGACAATGTGCCTAATGACAATCAGGCTGCTAAGTCTACATGTAGCAATGTTGTACCTGCTGAGGCTGCAATGCAGCAAGAGATACGTTTAAAAAATGTAATTTCTGTGGAGGAACTACAGGTGTCAGCACAGCCCATTAACCCTTCTTTGGCTGAGTCCAATGCTGTTTGCCCCAAAGCTGCTGAGGACTCTACAGTGCAGCATCAGGAGACAGCTGGTATTGCAGCAGAAACTGTGACCATTCCTAATGGGAAATTGAATATTTCTGTGACTGATAACAATCACCCCAGTACCAGTGTGATGGACAATCGTCCTGCTACAGATCCTGCCAACTCAGTTCAAGCAGTTGATAATGATGATAATAATAATGTACAGACTAATGTGACATCAGTGTGGGGCCTTGACCCTGATAAGCCTACATTTGCTCAGGTGGTACGCTCTGCTCCTGGTAGCTTCGCTTCCAAGCGGGGTTTTCCCCTACAAGCTACCACTTTGAGCACCCCAGGATCTGGTCTTGGGTCTCTGGCTTCTGCTGGGGGTCCCAGACGAAACGTAGTAATTCTTAAATGGGAAGGTGGTGCCATCCCTCTAGCACGGCGTGCAGTGGTGGATTTGATTTTGGAGATGGGTTTTGGGGCAAATGACCTGTATGGCCTTATACATGTAGCTGGGTCACGGGATTATACAGTTAGCTTCACCAGGCCAGAGGGTCTTGACCTGTTCTGGGAGCGATATGAGGCTCGGTGCACGTCAAGACCTAAATGGGAAGGTCTGGCCCCAGTTGCGGTTTAGCAAAGGTCAACAGTGAAAAAGATCACAATTATCCTGACTAATAAGAGTGTTCCTGCTCGGGATCTAGAGGTCTGGTTAAGGAACTATGGGGAGGTTTTGACTAAGCCCAATAAAATCCTTGATGAGCGTAACATCTGGACTGGGGGTTGGTCGGTAACAGTCAGGTTGGCCAGGGATGGGAATGTCGTCCGTCACCTGCCCTCCTCAGCTTTTATAGGGAGGGATAGGATGACTGTTTTCTACCCTGGTCAGCCGAAGCTGTGCCACCGCTGTGGAGAAAAGGGGCATTTGAGCTTCTCCTGTTCAGCCTTGATATGTTCAGTGTGTCGGGGTCAGGGTCATATGGCTAAGGACTGCACCCAGATGATCAGGTGCAACCTGTGCCTGCGCCTTGGCCACCCCTACAGCAGATGTCCTGAAGCCTGGCACAATATGGAGAAAGAGGTAATTGATGACTTGTCAAGGCTGGGCGGGATGGAGGGTGAGGCCCCTGGTGTACCATCCTTCTCTGCGGTGACCGACTCCCCTGGTCCTGCTCAGGATCCCTCTCCAGTTCCTGTGGCCACCCCTCCTGTGTCTGTAAGTACTCCTTCTGTATCTGTCTCTGTGTCCCCCCAGCCTACTGTACCATCTCCTCTTGTGTCAGAACCTTCCAAGTCTGTGCCCCCCCGAGTCAGTTACCCCCCAGGAGTCTACCCCTCCTAAGTCTTACTTAAAGGGAGCACCCCCCCTACCAGGACTAATAGCGAGTACTAAAAAGGTTGCTTCTTCCTCTGTAATGAAGTCTTCAGGAAAGACTTTAAAGAAAAAAGCAAGAGATGAGGGCATCTCTGAAGCTGACCTGCAGTACCTGGAGGAGAGAAGGAAGGCTAAGAGGTGGAAGAGGCAGGCGGTGATGACGGAACGGGGACAGGAAGCTCCGGTGCCTGTCTCCAACCGTCATAGGTCCTATAAGTGGGATATTTCTACATCTGGAGCGTCTTCGGAGCGAAGTTCCGATTCTGAAATGGAGTTTGAGGCGGCCTCAAGAAAGAGAGAGGCTTCTGGTGATGAGCAGCAGAGGGGAGCTAAGAAGCAATCCACCCAATAACCCAAATGGCGGTTCTCCCTCCGTTAAAAGTGGTGACAATAAATGTCGCCAGCATTAAGTCAGTAAGAGCTCGTTCTATGGCCTTCTTTTTGTTCAGCCAATTAGATGCTGAAATTTTATTTTTGCAAGAGACTAGGCTCACCTCCTTGGCAGATATTCATATGGCCAAGAGAGAGTGGAGGTATGGTCCATCTTACTGGTCTCTTGCGGCCGAGCCTTACGGCGGTGTGGCGGTGTTGTTTAAAACCGGCATGGTAACTGTCCGGCGGGTTATTGAGGTGGAGATTGGGAGATGTATGGTCTTAGACGTCCTTGTGGGAGGGCAGGACCTGCGCCTAATCAATGTTTATGGGCCGCACACAAAGTGGGACAGGAAATGCCTTTTTACAAGGATCAAGCCATTTCCTTTTACATCCCGGCAAGTGGTCTTTGGAGGTGACTTTAATACAGTAACTAGGCCCAAGGACAGGAAGGACTTCAAGGACAGGCTGGGATATGATAGCGTTTTTTTAAATAGTATGGTTAGGGATGCTGGTCTTGTGGATGTGCACATTAAGCACCTCCCAGATGACACCGGGTTCACTTTTCATCGTGGTAATAGTCAGAGTAGGATAGATAGTTTTTTTATGAAGGAGGCCTCTGCTTTCTCGCCCCCAGTGGTGCAGGCAGTAGAGTTCTCTGATCACTGTATGCTATCTGTGGTCCTGAATGCTTCAGACGCCCCTCAGAGGGGCAAGGGCATCTGGAGATTGAATTCGACTCTACTCAAGGAAGAACATGTTAGACAATCCTTTGAGGAATTCTTTCAGGCACAGGTGACCATCCTGGACTTTTGTAGCAGCAAGGCTGAGTGGTGGGAGCTGACCAAAAAGAGGATCGCTGGATTCTTCAGGGGCCTAGCCAATAGAAATCAGTTTAATAAATACATGACCTACCAACATTTACAGAGGAAGCTGGATATTCTTGTCTCGAGAGGAGGAGATCCTGGGGCAATCTCCGAAGTGAAACTCCTTCTCAGGAAGTGTCAATATGACCGGCATGCCTCTTTGGTTCTGGAGAGGGACTATGGGAAGTACCACTCGCCTGACCCTTACCAGAACTGCAAACAAGGTGTAGCTGGTAAAACAGTCGTTGGCCTTAAGAACAGTACAGGTTCCTTGACAAAGTCCAGGTCAGGGATTCTAGAGGTCATGAGGTCCTTTTTGCCAACTTTCTTAGGAGGAAAAAGCTTGACCGTGACAAGATGGAAAGCTTTTTGGACTCTACTCCAGGTCTAAATGGTGGAGATGTTCCATTGATGAATTTGACAGAGGAGATCACAGTCGAAGAGGTGATGAGGGCAATTGAACAGCTTGCCATCAAAAAGTCACCTGGACCGGATGGCTTGACGGCTGAGTTTTACAAAGCCTTTAAGTCTATTCTGGCCCCACATTTGGTAGAGGTTTTTAACAGTTGCCTTGCTGAGGGGGTGCTTTCCCCTTCCATGAGGCACTCGGCTGTGATTCTTCTTTCAAAAGGTAAAGATCCTTCGATGATTGAGAATTGGCGCCCCATCAGCCTTCTTAATGTCGATAGAAAGATACTGGCAAAGATATTTTCTGGCGCCTATCGTCAGTGGCAGAGTCTTTGCTTTCTCGCCATCAGCACTGTTCGGTCCAGGGTAGGAGCACCTTCACAGCAGTTTTAGCTGTCCGGGAGGCCTTGGAGCGGTGCAGGGCTGCAGGCTGGGGAAAGTATTTGCTGACATTGGATCAGGCAAAGGCTTTTGATCGTGTTAACCATGAGTACCTGTGGTTGCTCCTTAGTAAGTACGGTCTGCCGGGTGGTTTTGTCGATTGGCTGAAAGTCTTGTATAAGGGGGCAGAAAGCTTCCCTCTTGTTAATGGTTGGGTTGGGCAGTCCTTTTAGGTTGGCTCCGGGGTGCACCAGGGTTGTCCCCTGAGTCCCCTGCTCTATGTGTTTTGCAATCGACCCCTTCATCAGGAGGCTAGAGAGCGGCATGTTGTGTGGGGTACCAGTGGGGCTCCTGGGTGAGCCACCATTGAGGGTTGTTGGCTATGCGGACGATGTGTCTGTGATTGTCACTGGGATGGATGAAGCAGAGGAGGTGGTCTCTCTGACATCACGGTATTCTGAAGCATCAGGCTCCAAGATCAATCAGGAAAAGAGTGACGTTTTCTGGATGGGAAAGGAAGGTGAGGGGTTTGATCTCCCGGACACCTTTCTAGTGCCCCAGGAAAGAATTAAGATACTAGGCATTGAATTTGGACCCGGCGATTATGGCCTCAAAAACTGGGAAGGCAGACTGGAAATTGCCAATACTAAGGTCGTCAGCTGGAAGAGATGGAAGTTTTCTATGAGAGAAAGGGTTGATCTGATTAAGACTTACCTGATTCCGATCTTCTTGTATGTCAGCTTTGTCTGCATCTTGCCAGTGTCTCTCTATGCTAGGGTCAGTAGTGTGATCTTCCAGATGCTGTGGGGGAACAGACTGAACCCCATCAAGAGGAATGTCACCTATCTATCCAGGAGGGAGGGTGGCTTAGGTATGGTCAACCCAGTTCTTTTCTTTTCACTGCTATTTCTCAAATTTAACATTGGTAATATGCTTGCAGTGGAACCTCCTGGATGGGTAGGCATATTTAGATCTTGGTTTAGGCCTTTTCTATGACTTTGGGAAGAAGGTGGCCAAGTGAAGAATCACAGGGGTCATCGTGGTTAGCTACCAGCCTATGTCGCTCTGTGCCTGAAGTTACTGCGGCAGTGGCGATTGTCGGCTGATGATCTCAAATCGGTTCCAAGGAAAGTCCTTATGAGTCGAGTCTTGAGCGAAGTCTTTCATGACCCACTGGCCTTAAGGGATTGCCCGGGCCCAGTTTTGAGGGCTGGGTTAAGACTGATTAATTTGGATAGAGTACCCCTTAAATTTAGGGATCTGGCCTGGTTGTGCTTCCATGGGAGGCTCTATGTTCGGGGCAATTTGAAATTCCACAGTGAGATGGATCGTAGCTGTCGTCGGGAGGAGTGTGCAGATGAGGAGGACACTATGGACCATTTTCTGCTTCATTGCCCTTTTAACATAGAGGTGTACAAACAGGTGGGGTGGGCCCTCGGTGTTCCTTTCCTCTACAGGCTGGGTTATGCTGAGTGGGTGTACGGAGCATTCAATACCGGTGGAGTTTTTTGTTTGGATACACTTTTTTTAGTTAGCCTAGTAGTCCGTTATTTCACCTGGAAAGCACGGTGTCAGGTCAGTACTCGGCATAAAATCCTTCCTGTTGAAGTGGTGGTGTATGACATTTTGCATGAGGTGTGGAAGATTCGAGAGCTTGAGAGAGACAAGCGGGTCAGGGGGCTTGGATAAATAAATAAATAGATGCGGCGCCGTAAACAAAGTGAATGTCAAAAATTGATATATAAACCAATTCTTGAAATATGTGTACCTCACGCATGCAACGTGGGTAATAATGAACTATAACACTCGTGTAAGGCCAATGGGCCGTGACTACAATGGATAGAATAAATATGAACAAACAACCAAAAAAATTTATATATACTAATAAGTAGGCATATAATTAATAATGGTGATAAAGTAAAACACAGATATATTGAAACATATTGACGGGTGTGTAAAGTCCAACTATAAGGAACATATATATATAATGGAGTCAGTGTAACTTCAAGCCAAAAGATAAAGGTCCACGGTAGCCCACACAGGACGACTATGCTTCCGATGGATGATTTGAGATGTACAACACCCAGGAATGTCACTTCCAACACCGAGGGGGGGGGGGAATGAATACTCTTACCCCTGCAGCGGTGGGTCAATAAGGCATACAGATGATCCACTCAGATACGCGTGTGGACTGGAACTTCCTGCAAGGAATGGTATCTTCCACCGATGACCGATACGACATCCACGGGAGGTTGGAATTCCTCTATCCTAGTATCCTCAAGATCCAGACAGCCAGAAAGCAATGTCGATCATGAAAAGGAATAAAAGATGTCTCCTCATAGTATAGATCAGTCAGGTGGTGTGTAGTAAAAAAAGGGCTTGTTTATTCCAAAAACGAACACATCAAACAAAAAAAGAGCAATAAAAGAATACAGGCATCCTGAAGCTGCTAGTAAAAATGGTGATCACAGAAAATTTCATTCATGTATGGCGTAGTAAAACTTAAAGCAGGTTCATGTACCCCCCAGGGGGCTTGGTTGAAGGCGTGGAGGGGTTTCAAGCCTCCCTGACTGCCAGGAGTCTCTTTCCTGGGTGTGGCTGTCTGTCTCTTATCACCCTAGATTTTTTACATTTATGATTAATTTTTGATAAATGGCTGCGTATATAGGTGATGGGTTGTGCCTCTTAGGCCCCTTTCACACTGGGGCGGTTTGCAGGCGCTATTGTGCTAAAAATAGCGCCTGCAAACCGAGCCTAAACAGCGGCTGCTGTCTCTCCAATGTGAAAACCCCGAGGGCTTTCACACTGGAGCGGTGCGCTAACAGGACGTGAAAAAAAGTCCTGCTAGCCGCATCTTTGGAGCGGTGAGAGGAGCGGTGTGTTTACCGCTCCTACACCGTTCCTTCCCATTGAAATGAATGGGACACGGCGGTAATACCGCCCGCAAACCGCGGCCTTCTCTGCTGCTTTATGTAGATAGTTTTCTAAAAATGTTTTGGTAGTGGACTATGTATATATTGTATATATTCTGAAAGTGGATGTGTATTTCTTTGATTTCTGTTGACGTTTTGTATTATGGTTTTGTTTTTACTTTTGTATAAAATTGGTTGCTTGATTCTTTTCAATAAAAGATCAATAGTGCCCTATTTTTGGTTTCAGTGACAGGAATTATATCCCATTGTTGGTGTCAGTGAGAGGAATAGTGCCTTCCTTGTATCAGTAGGAGAACTAGTGCTCCAAGGGAAGTATAAAGGCAAGCAAAGGGCCACATCCGGCCCGCAGTCCGCAGTTTGGAAACCTCTGAGTTAAAGGATGGAGTTAGAAGATATCTGATAGGAACTGCATGAGAGGGTGTTATTGAGAGTGATGAAATAGGTCTGTTTGGCAGCGTGAAGGCAGGATTTGTATTATTGGAGGGCAGATTTACACACGGCAAAATTTCGCTGGGGTTTAGTTTTACCCCACAATCGCTCAAGAGTGAGGCTATGTCTTTTGAGACTTCTGGTGTCATCTGTTTGTCAAAGCTGTAGGGGTCAGGGGTCTGTGTGTAATGGAGGGTATCCAGCGAGTGTATCCAGCAAGCATGAGAGAGAGCTGCTGTAGACAGAAGTATCCAGGTTGGGGAAGAATGGGGGGTAAGATTTTGTGATTGAATAGAAAATGAAAGGGTTAAAGTAGTGAACGTTTCTTCGGGTAATGCTTTGCATGTTGAAGGGATAAAGGGTTAAAGACTGGCCTATAGCTCACAGAACTTCTGACTCCAGCTCTACAAAGCTGTCCCTGGCTCTGATTGTTTCAACCTTATTCTTAGAAATGTTCTATGAAATTGATATTGATCTGACCTCTGTAGATATCATTCCGATCTTGTGAGAGTGATGATGGCTCAGAGATCTGACTGCACTGAGAGAGCTCTTTAGAGAAACTGATGCATAAACATGCACAATCCTTTTAGCTGATGGCACATTCATACAGACGCCTCTACAGCCAATCTTGTCAACTCAAGATGGGGTTGTGCACAAAACCATCATTTCCAGGGAGATAAATGGTCATGACAGATGGCCTGGGGAAAGCAGGATGTATGAATAGGACACAACTACACCCCATCCATAGGCGTGCGCACAGGGTGTGCCAGGTGTGCCTAGGCACAACCTAATCACCCTGTGTGGCACAGCTTGCCCCTGTTTAAACCCCTGATATTTCACCTAAGCCCCCTATCTGGGCTCCTAAAAATTTTTGAAGAAATAATAATAAAAAATTTTTTTTTGGGAAAAAATAGGATTTTTTACTGACCGTAAAATCCGTTTCTCTGAGTTCATTGACAGACACAGCCTTCTTCTTATTCAGAACCATAGGAGTAGGAGTAGGCAGAACAAAAAACAAAACAAACACCTGGCTACGCCCATGGGCCGCCCTCAGTCAGTATATAACCCCCTCCCTGCTCTAGGTATTCAGTTTAGTAGCAAGCAGTAATAGAAGTATCAAAAAACTCCATAGAGGGGTGGGTGCTGTGTCTGTCAATGAACTCAGAGAAACGGATTTTACGGTAAGTAAAAAATCCTATTTTCTCATTCGTTCATTGACAGACACAGTCTTCTTATTCAGAACCATTGGGACGTCCCAAAGCAGTGCCAAACATGAGGGGTGGGACAACGAAAAATCCCAAGGCTAACACAAGGGCCCACCAGGTAACAAGAGCTTCACACAGGACAAGCTGGAACCCAACCTGAACGCTACCCCTTCAAGAGGGAATACAAAAAGACAAAAGAGGTCGCCCTGGGACTTTGAATGAGGCGAGTGAGGTTTAGCCAATGTTCACAGCGAACAATGAGACAAAATCAATTTATTTGTTTCAAAGTGTTATGTATCGAAGCGGCAACAACAATGATTGTGAGTTACCCGGCATAATAGCCAATGTACACAGCACAGATGAAAGTAAATATATAAAGATTTATTACAAATGTTATACATCAATGAGCAACAGTAAAACTTGAAAGTTGCTGGGCCAGTGGATACACATATACAATAAGGAAATTAAATGTGCATACATATAAACAGGGAAATATGTAGACATCGATAATACCCAGCATGTACAGGCATAAAACAAGCATCAATGAAGCCCTACTAGTTTCACGAGACCCTGCTCGCTTCTTCAGGGGCAGATGCATGAATGTTGTATCTGCAATGTAAGTGATAAAATCAATAGATGTATGTTGTTAATAAATGGGGGCAGGCGGAATGATTGGCAAAAGAGGTCTGAAGAGGGACCTCATACTATACCAAGAGGGAATAGACCCTCTAAACAGCAGCCTGCAAAAACTTGCGGCCAAAAGAGGCATCCGCAGATGCCAACCCATCCACTTCGTAGAACTTGTGAAAATGTACACCGACGACCAGTGGCCGCCTTGCAAAACTCGTGCAACGGACGCATGATGACAGAAGGCCCAAGAAGCACTAAGCACCCGAGAAGAATGCGCCGTAATAGGGAAGGAGACACCCGATCCCTGACAAAATAGCCCTCTATCCAGAAAAGGGTCGCAGAAGAAGCAGACAGACCCTTTCTTGGCCTGTCTGCAAAAACACATACAGGGCAGATAAGGCAAATTCCTTGGAATGTGCTGACCAGGGACACAAGAACGGCAACACAATGTCCTTATTCAAATGGAAATCCAAGGACGGAACTATGTAAAAAGGGGAAAAGCACCACCTTAACCTGGGTAAGGTGAACGACAAGATAACGCCACAATTTTTGACACCCTGTGAGCGGAGGTGATAGCCACCAAGAGGCCAACGTCCGACAGATTAAGCAGTGGAATCTCCCGAATATTTGAGAGAGAGATAAAGAGGCTTCTGGAGAACCAAAATCACCAAGTTCAGATCCCACGGCGGTAGAAGAAACCACACCAGTGGAAACAGACGTCTAACCCCTTGAATAAAAGGTATACACCAGGAAGTGCAAGACCAGGGGACACTGAAGAAGACCACCCAGGCTGACACCTGGGCTTCGATGGTACTCGAGGCTCATTCCTGCTCATCCCCCCATCAGCAGTGTTGGAACTGCAGCTCCTGGCTCATCACAGCCAGGCCATTAAAACCAGCGACTCCAAAGCAGGTTGGAAGAACGGTTCTTGGGACAGTAGGTCCTTCCTGAGAGGCAGTCTCCAAGGAACGTTGGCGACCAGGCGCACACGGTCGGCGTACCCAGACCGACGGGACCCATCTGGAGCCAATAGAAGGACCGGAATCCCAGCAGCCGTGATCCTGCCAAAAAGCCACAGCAGAAGCTGGAGAGGAGGAAAGGCATAGAGAAAACGTCACTGGTCCCATGGGCCACCAGAGCCGCCAGAAGATCCCATGACCTTGCCAGAAACCTTGGTACCGTCCTGTTGAGCCAGGAACAAACAGATCTACCTCACGAGTGCCCCAGCGGAGACAAATACGATGAAACACGGCCGAGTGAAGGGCCCACCCTGTGGTCCAACCCTAACCAACTGAGGTATCCATTTAACAGTATTCTACTCCTGGAAAGCGTATGCCAGAAAGGGCTGGAATGAGACGCTCTGCCCACCGGAGGATACTGGTCACAGCCAGGGCCGCCAACAGCCTATTTTGGCCCGCCCAGGTGAAGGATATAAGCCACCGCCGTTGCCTTGTCCGACTGGATCTGTACCGGGAGCCCCCGAAGTCAATCCGTCCATGATCCAGAACTAGACTGATCGATTGAAGTTCCAGGATATTACTCGGTAGTCCGGATTCAACCAACGCCCAACGACCCTGAGCAGAGCTTAGTCCCCTTACATCTCCCCATCCGGACAGACTGGCATTGGTGGTCACCTTGTTCAATACAAGGGAAAAAAGGATTTACCCCACCGAAGAACCGGAGAGCGAAGCCACCAGACTAGGAAAACTCTGGTTTCCTGACTCAGCCGAATCGGATTGTCCAGAGACCTTGGGTATTTGTCCCATTATGCCAGGATCTCCCCGAAGGGAGCTTGTATGGAACTGTGCAAATGGAATCGCCTCAAAAAAATAGATACCATCGGACGCAACACCCACATGCAGATCCGCAGAGGAGCCAACCTGCTGGAGTATTGTCCGGGAGAAGAAACACGCTGGCCAGAGCTGAAGCCCGGGTCAGGCTCAGATAATCCAACGATCTGGCAGGGCCAAGCAGACTTCCGATAGTATAGACTCCAACTGAAATCAGTCAAGGTCTGTATAAGAACTACGTTGCTCCTCGGAGTAGTCGAGGAGTCGGAGAAGAAGATTGTCCAGGCAGCCCAGGATTGCAAACTCTCACTGACGTAACCACGCCAGATCCAGAGCCAACACCTCGTTAACACACAAGGAGCGGTGGCCAGACCCAAAAGGGGCAACACCACACGCTCACATTGCTCCTTACCCACAGCAAAACGGAGGAAGTGCTGGAGACAGGCACATAACAGAATGCGTAAGTAAGCATTCGTGATGTTGATAGAAGTCAGAAAGTCCCCATGATGAAGGAGTGCTACCGCTGTGCGGACAGACTCCATCCTGAACTTCTGTACCCTCACAAGGCAGGCCAGGGCAAAATTAGATGTACCATCAGGAGGGACCGACCACCCCAGGGAGTACCCGCGCCCCCCACCCCTCCAGGGAAGGAGAGGCGGGGAGCCCCTTACTTACCGCTCCAGCGAAGTGCATGGGTAACGCTACCAGACAGATCTCCCTCGCCACCGAAGTGGGGGGGCTGTCGGCCATAAGGAACGCTGGGACACGGGCCGAGACCCGGTTGTATGCAGCCTTGCGAGACGTTTAACTCGCAGGGCCAGCCCCTGTCCAGTGGGGCTATGTCACGGCCGAGTGCGTAGCTGAGGTCTGCACGCGCTCGCTGGCCAGACTGGGGTGACCCCTAGATCAAGTATCCAGTCCGTCGCCCAGCCCGGCAGTTAATTGTAGATCTCACCGGAAAAAAATCCAGGGAAAAAGAAAATAACAAATAACAAAAAACAAAAATTTCCAGGACTAGAGATCCCAGCAGGGAATTAGGTCCTTACTCCTGACTGGGCAGAAAAAAACTGAATACCTAGAGCAGGGAGGGGGTTATATACTGACTGAGGACGGCCCATGGGCGTAGCCAGGTGTTTGTTTTGTTTTTTGTTCTGCCTACCTAGTCCTACTCCTAATTGGAGGCGATATAACCCTATGGTTCTGAATAAGAAGGCTGTGTCTGTCAATGAACGAATGAGAAATACAAAATAACATAATAGAAATAAAACACACTGACAACATCCACTGCCCTACTGACACTGTCCACTGCTCTACTGACACCGTCAGAATATATACACATGCACACACACGTGTTTGAGCTTTCACATGCACACCCTAATGCAATAGGCTGTGCACACCTATGACCTTATCAGGGCTGGACTGAGACAAAACTTTGGCCCTGGACTTCAAGCAGACCGGCCCACTTTAATTTTGCAAACAAGCACAAAAACAGTATATAAACTAAATGCAATTGTGCAAAAAAACATAAGGAGTCCTCACTCACCTATTTTATTATTTCACTTATTCTCCGCTGTATTTTTCTCATCCTTCCCACATCACTGCGCGAAGTGGAGGGCGAGCCGCGCAGCCATTACTTTGACAAGCTGTCACTGAAACCGGCCCACTGAGCCATTGGCCCACCGGGAAACTCCCTGTAGTCCCAATGGCCAGTACATGCCTGGACCCCATCTACAATGATGTCATTGATTTGTACCACCCCAAAGGTATTCCTCAGACAAGAAATCTGTGTCAAAAAAACGAGGAACTCCTGACTAGGGATGAGCTTCGAGTTCGAGTCAAACTCATGTTCGACTCGAACATTGCCTGTTCGCCCGTTCGCCGAACAACGAACAATTTGGGGTGTTCGCGGCAAATTCTAAAAGTCTATGGGAGAAATCTAAAGTGCTAATTATAAAGGCTTATATGCAAGTTATTGTCCTAAAAAGTGTTTGGGGACCCGGGTCCTGCCCCAGGGGACATGTATTAATGCAAAAAAAAGTTAAAAAAAAATTGACGTTTTTACGGGAGCAGTGATTTTAATAATGCTTAAAATGAAAAAGTAAAAGTGAAATTTTCCTTTAAATTTCGTACCTGGGGGTGTGTATGATATGCCTGTAAAGTCGTGCTTGTTTCCCGTGCTTAGAACTGTCCCTGCACAAAGTATAATTTTTGAAGGAAAAAAAGTCATTTAAAACTCACTCGCGGCTATTAATGAATTGTCGGCTTTTATCAATACATAGAAAAGTCATTGATAAAAAAAAAAAAAAAGCGTGGGGGTTCCCCCAAATTCAATTACCAGGCCCTTCAGGTCTGGAATGGATATTAAGGGGAACCCCGCCGCAAAAAAAAAAAAAAAAAAGGCGTGCGGTTCCCCCTAAATATCCATTCCAGGCCCTTCAGATCTGGCATGGATTTTAAGGGAAACTCCACCCCAAATTTAAAAAAAATGGCGTGGAGTCCCCCCAAAAATCCATACCAGACCCTTATCCGAGCACGCAACCTGGCCGGCCGCAGGGGAAGAGGGGGGACGAGAGAGCGGCCCCCCCTCCCTCCTGAACCGTACCAGGCCACATGCCCTCAACATGGGGAGGATGTCCCCATGTTGATGGGGACAAGGGCCTCATCCCCACAACCCTTGCCCGGTGGTTGTGGGGGTCTGCGGGTGGGGGGCTTATCGGAATCTGGAAGACCCCTTTAACAAAGGGGACCCCCAGATCCCGGCCCCCCCTATGTGAATTGGTAAGGGGTACATTGTACCCCTACCATTTCACGAAGAAAGTGTCAAAAAATTTAAATAAAAACACAAACACCTTGTGTGAGGGGGTTAGCTCGGCAGCGGGTGTGTGTGACCCCCGGGATGGGCTCCCCACACAAAACAGGCCCAGCAAACGGAGGTTGTGGTTTTCAAAATCAAAAAAGGTGCGGTTTATTTTCTATTTACAGTGACAAAACACAGCAAAGCAAAAGAAACATAACCAAAATAAATCCTGGTAAAGTTGACCTCTGACTAAACATACAGGTTTCCTAACTAACAACTGGGATCAGCCTAGTGCTGTCCTAGTCCCTAAGTCCCTGGTTTAGTAAAAGTCCAAACAAATAGCCACACAGGCTTTGCCTCACCGCACAGGGGTTCACTCTCCCTAAACAGTCCACACAGGTCTGGTTCCAGGCATGAGCTAACATCTAATGAAGCTGGGAGTTCTTATAGAGGCCTAAATGAGCTGACAAGGTTCAGCTGGTCTCCTCATCTCTGTCTGCACGACGCCCCACACTCTCCCTAGAGGTATGAGTCATCCATGAGCCCACTAGCCTTATACAACTCTCCACCTAGTTGTATAAGTCGGCGTAAAGCCTGAATCTGGGCGAAATATATCTACCCCCCTGGATGCAACCAGGTGACTTTACCTTCCTGCTGTCACATACCCCCCCTCTTGTTTTAACCTCGGGGTTGGAACACCAGCAATCAGGCATTTATGTACTCGAGACAAAGCATCCACATTCCCCATTTGAACGCCAGGGCGATGCTTTACTGTGAAGTTGAATTCCTGGAGGGCCAGGAACCACCTATTCACTCTTCTATTTGTCTCCTTGTTTTGAGCCATCCACTTTAACGGAGCGTGATCCGTAACCATGTCAAAGTGCCTACCTAGCAGGTAGTACCGAAGGGAATCTAGAGCCCACTTCACCGCTAAACACTCCTTTTCAACGGTGGCGTAATTTACCTCATGGGACTTCAACTTCCTGCTGAGGTAAATGACTGGGTGCTCTTCCCCGTTCCAGACCTGGGACAATACTGCTCCTAACCCCACATCTGACGCATCACTTTGTACGACAAAGTCTTTAGAGAAGTCGGGTGAGTACAACACTGGCTTGCTACATAAGGCTTGTTTCAAGAATTGGAATGCTGCCTCAGCCTCGGGGGTCCATTTAATCATGACCGACCCTTTCCCCTTCGTCAGGTTGGTTAGGGGCACAGCCTTAGAAGCAAAGTGGGGAATGAATCGCCGATAATACCCAGCGATTCCCAGAAAGGCTCGTACCTGCTTCTTGCTGTTGGGACGTGGCCAACTCTGGATGGCCTCGACTTTGTTGAGTTGGGGTTTTATTACTCCCCTCCCAATGGTGTACCCAAGATATTTGTCCTCCTCCTGCCCAATGGTACACTTCTTGGGGTTAGCCGTAAACCCCGCTTCCCGAACAGAGTCCAGGACTGCTTGCACTTTTGGCAGATGTGAGGCCCAATCTGTGCTATGGACAATTACGTCATCCAGGTAAGCCGCAGCATACTTCCGATGGGGCCTCAGCATCTGGTCCATTTTCCGCTGGAATGTGGCCGGCGCATTCTGTAACCCGAACGGCATTCTTTTATATTGGAACGCCCCGTCTGGGGTTACAAATGCGGTTTTCTCTTTGGCCGACTTGGCCAGGGGGATTTGCCAATACCCTTTTGTGAGGTCAAGAGTCGTCATGTATCGGGCTGTTCCCAGCCGGTCGATCAACTCATCTATACGTGGCATGGGGTAGGTGTCAAATTTTGTAACTTTGTTCAACTGACGAAAATCGTTACAAAATCGCCAGCTCCCATCCGGTTTAGGCACCAACACGATGGGACTAGACCAATCACTTTGGGACTCCTCTATCACCCCTAAGTTCAGCATTTTCGGTACTTCCTCCCGTATTGCCTCCCGTCGAGCCTCTGGGATCCGATAGGGTTTTAACTTCACCCTTTCACCGGGCGGGGTAATGATGTCATGCTCTACCCCAGATGTTTGTCCCGGCAGCTCAGAGAATACCTCCTTGTTGCGAAGCACAAACTCCTTAACCTCCTGTTGTTGGGGTTGTGACAAGGTGGCTGCTATTCCAACCTCAGGAATCACGCAACCAGTTTGAGCTGGTGACCAAGTGTCTGCGACTAGGGACTCTCTATCCCTCCAGGCTTTCAACAGATTAACGTGATAGATCTGTTCGGGCTTTCGCCTTCCTGGTTGTCTGACCTTGTAATTCACTTCGCTCACTTTTTCCATTATCTCGTAGGGGCCTTGCCATTTGGCAAGGAATTTACTTTCAACCGTAGGGACAAGTACCAATATCCTATCCCCCGGGGAAAAGGTATGGGTCTTGGCTCCACGGTTGTACACTCTCTGCTGTGCCAACTGCGCTTGGGCCAAATGTTCCTTCACGATGGGCATTACCTGTGCAATTCGATCTTGCATCAGGGCGACATGCTCAATCACACTCCTGTGGGGGAGAACTCTCACTTTCCCAAGTTTCCTTGGCAATATCCAACAGCCCTCTTGGGTGTCTCCCATACAGTAACTCAAAGGGGGAGAATCCCGTAGAGGATTGGGGCACCTCCCTAATAGCAAACATCAAATAAGGAAGTAAACAGTCCCAATCCTTTCCATCTCTATCCACCACTTTCTTCAACATTTGTTTTAGGGTTTTGTTGAATCTTTCAACCAGCCCATCGGTTTGGGGGTGATACACAGACGTACGCAATTGCGTCACTTTGAACAATTTACACAGCTCTTTCATAACCCGGGACATAAAGGGTGTACCTTGGTCCGTAAGCAGTTCTTTACAAATACCCACCCGGCTAAAAACAAGAGATAGCTCTTTGGCTATGGTTTTGGCCGAGGTATTTCGGAGAGGGATCGCTTCTGGATAACGGGTGGCATAGTCCATTATAACTAATATGTACTGGTGCCCCCTAGCGGACTTGATTATAGGACCTACCAAATCCATGGCGATCCTCTCAAACGGGACCTCAATGATGGGTAGAGGGACCAGCGGGCTACGGAAATGTGGCATCGGGGCCAACCTCTGACACACAGGGCAGGAGGAACAATAATTTTCTACGTCCTTCATCACCCCCGGCCAATAGAATCTCTGTAATACCCTCTCTCGGGTTTTCTCTGTCCCCAGATGACCTCCAAGAATGTGCCCATGGGCCAACTCCAACACCAACTTCCTGTAAGGTTTGGGCACCACAAGCTGCTCAACGGTTTCTTCTGCCCTTTTTGCCACCCGATACAGTAGGTCCTTCTCTACGCTGAAGTATGGGTAAGTGCAGGTATTATCTGGGTTCACTAACTCACCATCTATTTTCACTACATTTTCCCGTGCCTTTATTAGGGCGGGGTCTTTCAACTGTTCTGTGGCAAAGTTTTCCCTGTGAACCTCAAGATCAGAAAACTCCACAGACGGTAGGTTTTCGTCTGAGGAGGTGGGCTCCTCTCCAGTTTCTTGAGTCTCCCCTGCCAATACTGATAAGGGAAATTCCGGAGAGTCCTCACCACTCTCAGGGGAGTTCTGGCTATCACATTCCTGGTACATAGGGGCACCAGTGAGGGGCTCAGGATCATCCCACAGTTCCCAGAACTTCGGAAAATCCCTTCCCACAATGGCGTCATGCGGTAACTGAGATACTAAGCCCACTGGATGAGAGAGGGTACCTTTGGGGGTCTCGAAACACACTGTAGTCACTGGATACTCTCGGGTGTCCCCATGCACACAAATAACAGCTACCTTGCTATTCCCAGAGACCTCTGTTTTAACTAACTCAGCCTTTATCAGGGTCACAAGGCTACCTGAATCCAGCAATACCACAACATTTCTACCATTAACACACATTTTGCATAAATGTTTCTCAGTTCCTCGAATGGCAGTGCATGCGACTGTCGCACACAGCGACTGACGTCTGCCCGTCAGAAAGTCACACTGCATGGGTTCCTCCACAACCGGGCAATTGGCTGCAATATGTCCCGCTTGCCGGCAGCGGTAGCAAACGATCCTTCTTGCCGCCTCTTGAGCCGCTGATTTCCCAGGCTGTTCTCACCAAACTTGGGGTAGAGCTCCCACCCTCTCACTCTCTCCACCCTCACCCCTTGGAATCCTCTTATCCGCCCCTGGGGATGGTCTGGTCTTAGGGTGGAAAGTCCGAGTGTCTCTGGAAGAGGCCGTCAGGTTCTCTGTAGCCAAGTATTTCTCCACACGATCCACAAGACCATCGGCCGTCTCTGGGTCTCCATGGCTTACCCACTTTTGGATGGCAGTAGGAAGAGCTCTCAAAAACCGATCCATTACAACACGTTCCACAATCTTTGGTGCGGACAAAGTCTCTGGCTGTAGCCACTTTCTGCTCAGGTGAATGAGATCATACATTTGAGACCTGGGGGGTTTTCCAAGCTGGAAAGTCCAGTTATGCACACGCTGAGCCCGGACAGCCTGGGTGACACCCAGCCTTGCCAATATTTCAGCTTTTAGCATCACATAGTCTTTTGCTTGGTTAGGCTCTAGGTCATAGTAAGCTTTCTGCGATTCACCAGTTAACAGAGGAGCCACCAGTCCAGCCCACTGCTCCTCAGGCCACTTTTCTCTTTCAGCGGTCCTTTCAAATGTGATCAAAAATACCTCTGGATCATCCTCTCCAGTCATTTTTGTCAATAAACGACTCACCCCAAAGGACGCGGTATTAGTGGGACGGCTTTCCTCACTGGTCTGCGGACGTTGCTGCATTACTGCTTCCATCTGTTGTTGTAGTCTCTGCTCTTGCTTCTGCAACAGGTCTATGAAGCGGGCCTCAGATTGCTGCTGGGCTCGTTGCTGAGCCTCCAGACTCTGTTGCAAAGTTGCGTTTGTCTGCTGCTGGGCTGCAAGGCTCCTTTGCAAACCTGCATTTGTCTGCTGTTGATTGGCATTTGCTAGAGCCAGCTGCTTCAGTATCTCCTCCATGCTGGCTTAAAAAAAACTGCCCGCATTCTCCACCAACTGTGAGGGGGTTAGCTCGGCAGCGGGTGTGTGTGACCCCCGGGATGGGCTCCCCACACAAAACAGGCCCAGCAAACGGAGGTTGTGGTTTTCAAAATCAAAAAAGGTGCGGTTTATTTTCTATTTACAGTGACAAAACACAGCAAAGCAAAAGAAACATAACCAAAATAAATCCTGGTCAAGTTGACCTCTGACTAAACATACAGGTTTCTTAACTAACAACTGGGATCAGCCTAGTGCTGTCCTAGTCCCTAAGTCCCTGGTTTAGTAAAAGTCCAAACAAATAGCCACACAGGCTTTGCCTCACCGCACAGGGGTTCACTCTCCCTAGACAGTCCACACAGGTCTGGTTCCAGGCATGAGCTAACATCTAATGAAGCTGGGAGTTCTTATAGAGGCCTAAATGAGCTGACAAGGTTCAGCTGGTCTCCTCATCTCTGTCTGCACGACGCCCCACACTCTCCCTAGAGGTATGAGTCATCCATGAGCCCACTAGCCTTATACAACTCTCCACCTAGTTGTATAAGTCGGCGTAAAGCCTGAATCTGGGCGAAATATATCTACCCCCCTGGATGCAACCAGGTGACTTTACCTTCCTGCTGTCACACTTGGAAAAGTCCTTTATTAAAAAATAAAAAATAAATAAATAAAAAAAACATTCCAGCGATGAAATCCAGTGTCCCGCGGCGATCCCGATGTCCAGCGCTGTCCGTCATTGGTTGTGCCTGAGCGGACCTGATGGGGAACTTCCTCCGCAGTGTTTTAAATGTATAGACCCGCCCCTTCTAAAGTTCCCCATCAGGTCCGCTCAGCGGACCAGATGCGGAACGCGAGAAGGGGCGGGTCTATTCATGTATTACACAGTGAAGGACAATAAATTGCATATTAGCACTTTTTAGGACAATAAATTGCATATTAGCCTTTATAATTAGCACTTTAGATTTCGAACGTTCGAGTCCATTGTATTTAATAGGGTTCTAAAGTTCACACGAACATTCTGTCTGTTCGCAGGTTCTGGTGCGAACCGAACAGGGGGGGTGTTCGGCTCATCCCTGCTCCTGACTACGGATGAGCAAAGCTGTGAGTTTTCACTTTGCAGAAACATTGTCAAAAATTTGATACATATCAGTGTAGCGCTACCCCTGTAAGTGCCGCTGGATTTTTGGGTCCTCCCTCACGTGCACAGCCAGGCAACAGGAATTTTCCAGCATTCACTACAGTGGCGGCTGGCGGTAAAAAAAATTGTGGGGGGGGCGTCGATTGGGTAACCCGCGTCCCGTTTAGTCGGTTAGGAGCCGGGCACTTACCCCATCTATGATGGGCAGCACTTTCCGACGGCCAACAGCTTTCCCTTCCCCTGCTCTCTTCCTCTGCATCACTGCGGCTTCTCCTTCCCCTCTATGGCGGGCACCGCTTCCCGACTTGCAGCGTCTTCCCCTTCCCCTGCTCTCCTTCTCTGTATCACGGCGACTTCCGCTGTGCGTCTCCTTACTACTCCTCCTAGGCCAATTAGCCAAAAGGAGAAGCATTCCAATAAGGAAATGTGTGTCAGACCCGCGCTTCCTGATTGGCGGAGAGGCGATTCAGTGTGAGAATAGTGAATATTAATTCGCTATTCTAACACACCTGGGATGGGCTCTGAGCGCAATGCTCTGCGCCCGGAGTCCACCCTATTTTGAAGCCTATTAGAGCCTCTGGCTCTAATCGGTTCTTCAGGAAAAACACCCCCGCCATTGTAATTCATGTGCCCGTCATCCTGAAAGGTGCCGGACGCATGGATAGGGGGTGGCGGCCGGCAAGGATAGGGGAGGTTGCGCCCGTAATGAACGGACCGCCCCTGCTCAGTAGTCAAGAATTACTCCAGGGTGGTTGCTTTTGTGTTTAGTTTATTAGGGAATGAACTTGGATAGGGATGGAAAGGTATGGGATGCCCAGAACTGTATCTTGAATGCAAACTGAGGGCTACAGTGGATCAGTTCAACTGTTAGCAAAAATGTTCCAAACACTGAATGCAGTTGATCTCTCTCTTGTAGAAAATGCACTTGCACCTGGCTGTTCCATAAATTCTCCAAGCAAGAGGTGTAGAGTTGGTGTAAGTGGCTCAAAGCTGTCCCTTTAGTAGTAAGCAAGCTGGTTATTGCACCTGGCTGCTTCTCCTCTATCAGGCTCTGGGGTGTAGTGGATGAAGTTACTCACGCAGTCCCTTAGGTGAACCCTGAAGCTCAAGCAACTCCTGCACAGACCTCCTGCTGAACAGGTCCTGACCTTGGCCATCAGGATAGATTTAGCTAAACCTAGCTGAGGCTGAAATGGTGTGAGGCTTGCGCTGTTTTTGGTCTCTCTCTCTCTTCCTCTGGCTCCTTCCTTCTGCCCAGGGGCAGAGCTCCCCAGCACAGGGGTCCCCTCCAGGAAACTGGACCCTGGACTTTGCGCCCATATGGCCAGGTTCCAGATTATTTATGGTACATCTCTCCACCTTCTGGGCCGTCCTCGCCAGGGATTGGAGGAGACTCCATAAATATTCAGGCCTAATCTCTGCTCCTCTGCCCTCTAAGTTCTAGAACCCTCCAGCAGTTCCGTAAACCAGAGGAGGTAACAAAGACTCAGCCCTCAGAGCTCTGACAGCTAATTCTAAACAAATGAACCCTGGCTCCTCTGCCTACAGATGAGCTAAATTTTCCTACTCTGTACACAGGGGGAGCTTCATCAGCAACTTCGGATGAATCTATTTGAGTCAATGGGAAAGGCTAAATTAAGAGTGCAATGGGCTTCGAAGGGTTCCTGGTGGCTATGGAGGCTTTTAATTATAATGGACTGGTCCTTGCAACAAACAAATTCTGGTTTTCTGGGAACATGATGTTTGATATTAAAAAAACCTGAACAACTACCTAATGTTAACCCCAACAATAACCCTAATGCTGGCACTAACGATAACCCTAATGCTAATGTGGGAGGAATAGTGCTCCATCATTGGTATTAGGAGGAATAGTGCCCTATCATTGGTAAGGTATTAGTAGGAGGAATAGTGCCCCATCAATGGTAAGGTATTAGTAGGAGGAATAGTTCCCCATCAATCGTAAGGTATTAGTAGGAGGAATAGTGCCCCATCACTGGTATTAGTAGAAGGAATAGTGCCCCATTATTGGTATCAGTAGGAGGAATAGTGCTCCATCATTGGTATTAGGAGGAATAGTCCCCTATCATTGGTAAGGTATTAGTAGGAGGAATAGTGCCCCATCAATGGTAAGGTATTAGTAGGAGGAATAGTTCCCCATCAATCGTAAGGTATTAGTAGGAGGAATAGTGCCCCATCACTGGTATTAGTAGAAGGAATAGTGCCCCATTATTGGTATTAGGAGGAATAGTGCTCCATCATTGGTATTAGGAGGAATAGTGCCCCATCATTGGTAAGGTATTAGTAGGAGGAATAGTGCCCCATCAATGGTAAGGTATTAGTAGGAGGAATAGTGCCCCATCAATGGTAAGGTATTAGTAGGAGGAATAGTGCCCCATCACTGGTATTAGTAGAAGGAATAGTGCCCCATTATTGGTATCAGTAGGAGGAATAGTGCTCCATCATTGGTATTAGGAGGAATAGTCCCCTATCATTGGTAAGGTATTAGTAGGAGGAATAGTGCCCCATCAATGGTAAGGTATTAGTAGGAGGAATAGTTCCCCATCAATGGTAAGGTATTAGTAGGAGGAATAGTTCCCCATCAATCGTAAGGTATTAGTAGGAGGAATAGTGCCCCATCACTGGTATTAGTAGAAGGAATAGTGCCCCATTATTGGTATTAGGAGGAATAGTGCTCCATCATTGGTATTAGGAGGAATAGTGCCCCATCATTGGTAAGGTATTAGTAGGAGGAATAGTGCCCCATCAATGGTAAGGTATTAGTAGGAGGAATAGTGCCCCATCAATGGTAAGGTATTAGTAGGAGGAATAGTGCCACATCACTGGTATTAGTAGAAGGAATAGTGCCCCATTATTGGTATCAGTAGGAGGAATAGTGCTCCATCATTGGTATTAGGAGGAATAGTCCCCTATCATTGGTAAGGTATTAGTAGGAGGAATAGTGCCCCATCAATGGTAAGGTATTAGTAGGAGGAATAGTTCCCCATCAATCGTAAGGTATTAGTAGGAGGAATAGTGCCCCATCAATGGTAAGGTATTAGTAGGAGGAATAGTGCCCCATCATTGATATTAGTAGGAGGAATAGTTCCCCATCAATCGTAAGGTATTAGTAGGAGGAATAGTGCCCCATCAATGGTAAGGTATTAGTAGGAGGAATAGTGCCCCATCAATGGTAAGGTATTAGTAGGAGGAATAGTGCCCCATCAATGGTAAGGTATTAGTAGGAGGAATAGTGCCCGATCAATGGTAAGGTATTAGTAGGAGGAATAGTGCCCCATCAATGGTAAGGTATTAGTAGGAGGAATAGTGCCCCATCATTGATATTAGTAGGAGGAATAGTGCCCCATCACTGGTATTAGTAGGAGGAATAGTGCCCCATTATTGGTATCAGTAGGAGGAATAGTGCCCCATCATTGGTATTAGTGGGAGCTTTTGTGCCCCATCATTGGTATTAGTAGGAGTAATAGTACCCCATCACTGGTATTAGTGGGAGGAATAGTGCCCCATAATTGGTAATAGTGGGATGAATAGTGCCCCACTATTAGTAGGAGGAATAGTGTCCCATCATTGATATTAGTAGGAGGAATAGTACACCATAATTGGTACTAGTGGGAGGGATAGTGCTCCATCATTGGTATTAGTGGGACTTTTTGTGCCCCATCTTTGGTATTAGTAGGAGGAATAATACACCATAATTGGTATTAGTAGGAGGAATAGTGCCCCATCATTGGTGTCAGTGGAAGGAATAGTGCTCCATCATTGGTATTAGTGGGAGGAATAGTGCCCCATCATTGGTGTCAGTGGAAAGAATAGTGCTCCATCATTGGTATTAGTGGGAGGAATAGTGCCCCATCATTGGTGTCAGTGGAAGGAATAGTGCTCCATCATTGGTATTAGTGAGAGGAATAGTGCCTCATCTTTTATATCAGTCAGAGGAACAGTGTCCTGTCATTGGTATCAGTGAAAGGAATAGTGCCCCATCTTTGGTGTCAATGGGAAGAATAATGGTATTATATACTCCATCATTGGTATCAGTAGGAGGAATAGTGCTCCATTATTGGTAATAGTAGGAGGAATAGGGCCCCATCATTGGCATTAGTGGGAAGTTTTGTACACCATCATTGGTATTAGTGGGAGGAATAGTGCCCCATCTTTTACATCAGTCAGAGGAACAGTGTCCTGTCATTGGTGTCAGCGGAAGGAATAGTGCCCCATCGTTGGTGTCAGTGGAAAGAATAATACCCCATTGTTGGTGTCAGTGGAAGGAATAATACCCCATTGTTGGTGTCAGTGGAAGGAATAATACCCCATTGTTGGTGTCAGTGGGAGGAATAATGCCCCATTGTTGGTGTCAGTGGGAGGAATAGTGCCCCATTGTTGGTGTCAGTGGGAGGAATAATACCCCATCATTGGTGTCAGTTGGAGAAATAAAGCCCCATTGTTGGTTTCAGTGGGAGGAATAATGCCCCATTGTTGGTGTCAGTGGGAGGAATACTGTAGTGCCTCATTTCAATGGGAGGAACACTGCCCCAAGGGCAAGATAAAGGCAAGCAAAGAGCCACATCTGTCTAACAGTTTGGAGACCACTGATCTTGTGTATAAAACATTTTGGACAGTCAATATAACACAAGTCAGAATTCTGAGGCAGTCGTAGGGTTAAAAAGAGAAACTGGGATGCTTCCACCCCAGTTTAGAAGGCAATATGGGGGCATTCCGCTCTCCATGTGGCTGAAGAAGCTTCCACCTTCCCCAAGGGACAGTTTAATGACCGTGTACTCCTCCTATACAGGCAATGAGGCTCAGATATTAGCACCTTTTTCCAATTTCACACGGCACTGCACCCCACTTCCTGCCTGGTGCTTGCATAGAGTTAATGGCCCGGGGATATCTGACGAGGTAACCTCAGAGTGTAGGCTCCCGGCCTCGACATGCCATGTGATTCGCTCCACTATGGCGGCACAGATCGTAAATCCACCAGCAGCCTCCGAGTCATAAATGTCTTTCCCAATTGATTACACATGTGTGTGTGAGCCCAACAGACAGGGACCGTGTCCTATGGGGTGGTGACAACGAGAGGACGCGAGCGGCCTGCGCGCCATTACTGTACTCGCCAAGCGCAGTCATAAAGTTACAGGTAAATTTGCAGCTCCGCTGACACGACTTACATCGTCGCTGCGGATTTACCCGGGCGGAGGGAAAGTAATGCAGAGCCGTCACACGAATCGCCTGAGAAGAGTTTTATAGGAACCGCCACTCCGGGAATCTCAAGATGTCTTAATAAATATATTTAAAGAGGACCTGTTAAGTGCAGTCCTCCATTTGTGGACTGAACATTTTTAAGCCTCTTTCATAAAACAGGATTGAGCTAATCATGCCGTGAACAATATTTTTTTTTTTCTTCCAGTCAGAGTGATGGTTGCATGTTCTTAAAGAAGTCCTATGTGACAAACCCAACTAGGACAAGGGGCTTTTGGAGGGGACTGCAGGGTGGCCTGTTGCCTACTGACTACAGGGCCTGGCTTTTAAGGGAACAATACTGTTTGGGAGGTCTGTGCCTGGGGAACCCTTGGAGTAGGGTGCCCACGTGTCCCGGATTGCCCCGGGATTGTCCCGCAATTCGAATTTGTGTCCTGTGGCCCGGGCACCTTCATTCCGAGACAATACAGTGTCCAGGAATGAAATGAGGACACACAGCCACCCTAATAGACAATTGCCAAACTGGTTGCTAGGGCCGCCCCGCCTGGTGTCTAGCAACCAGTGATCTCAGAGCGAGGTCGAGAGGAGCAAGGCTTTTACCCAGTGCTGCCCTGCACTCCGAGTCCACCCACCTCCTCTCATTCTCCGACCGCAGCAGCAGCACCTCCTGAATCCTCCAGGCTTCAGTGACCTCCCGACAGGCGGCGGCATTCTGTAGTGCTGGCTGGCTTAGATTCACGGTTGGCTGCCCGTCCTGACTCCCACATCGCATTGCCCAACTTCTCCTTCTCCTGCCCGTTGCTCGAGCTGCCCGATTGCCTGAGGGGGGCCCCCACAGCCTAAACCAGGGAACAAAGACTGGCGCTTAACCACCCACCACACCAGACCAGTCCAGATTAGAAGGTGAGCAAATGGAACCTGATTGGAGCAGGTCAGGTGACAAGTCGGGGCACTGGGACTGGGGACAATACAATAATAAATGAAGCTTACAATGTGGGGCCCTGCCCTGGGGGGGCAATAAAAAATGAAGCTGACAAGTGGGGGGGGGGGGATAAAAAATGAAGCTGACAAGTGGGGGCAATAAAATGAGGCTGACAAGTGGGGGCAATAAAAAATGAGACTGACAAGTGGGGGCAATAAAAAATGAAGCTGACAAGTGGGGGCAATAAAAAATGAAGCTGACAAATGGGGGCAATAAAAAATGAAGCTGACAAGTGGGGGGCAATAAAATGAGGCTGACAAGTGGGGGCAATAAAAAATGAAGCTGACAAGTGGGGGCAATAAAAAATGAGGCTGACAAGTGGGGGCAATAAAAAAATTAATCTGACAAGTGGGGGCAATAAAAAAAATATATGTAAAAAATGTATACCACCTGTCTAAACTGGAGACCATTGTTTGCTTTTGTTTTTCCAAAATTTGGCCAAAAAATAATATTTTTTTGGGCTGGCGCGAGGGCGTGCACGGGGTGGGCTAGTGCGTGCACGGGGGGCGGGGGGTGTCCCTGAATGGCAGTTCGGAAATGTGGTCACCCTACCTTGGAGTGGTCTTGTTTCTGATACAAGTCCATGTCTCCCCCAAAACACACAGACTCTGGGAACTGGAGGACCCAGATCCATATTTAGGATCTGCGTCTCCAGAGTACCAGAGTAGCGGGAATAATTGTATTATCGTTTTGCTGCTGGAATGAGTCTCCTCCCCTTTTTCTCCCCCAGACAACACAGTGCTGGCTCCGCCTCCTCCCCAGGACACAGACAGAGCCACGGCTCCGTCCTCTCTCTCCAGTCTCCACAGCCTGGCCATGGAGCTCACAGACGGCCCCAACATTTACCCTCTGCTCGTCGGAGTGCAGCAACATTGTTTTCAGCAGCGGCGGCTCTTCAATTAGGCGGTTTGCGGGGCCCTTATGAGTGCGGGGCCTTAGGCGACCACCTAATATGCCTAATTAGAGAGCCACCTCTGCTGGACAGTAGGGCAACATTCACACCTGAGCGATCTGTAGCGACAGCTGCAGACGCCCGTTTCTTTCGTTTTTTTTTATAAATTCTTTTAGTTGAGCGTTTGTGGAGCAGCACCATTCATTTTCCATTCCAAAAAATGCTCCAGGAGGAGCTCACGTAGCAAATCTTGGCACAGAGCCAGTAGCGTTTGCGGTCGCCATTTGTGGCGCGATTGTAGCGCGATTTGTCACTCAACAATTCGTGGCAAAACGACGGCACCTAAAAATCTCCATGGCCGACGCTTGAATTTTTTTTAATGGTTACCAGTTTAGAGTTACAGAGGAGGTCTTTTGCTAGAATTATTGCTCTCGCTCTGACAATCGTGGCAATACCTTATGTCACATGTGTGATTTGAACACCGTCTAAATTTGCGGGTGTGACTTACGTATTTTCTTTGGTGCACGAGCATGTGGGGACGGGGGCGCTTTAAATTTATTTTTTTCTTTATTTCTTTATTTCTTTTTTACACTATCTCTTTAAAAAAATAAAATAAAAAATGTGATCACTTTTATTGCTGTCACAAGGATTGTAAACATCCCTTGTGACAGTAATAGGTGGTGACAGCTACTCTTTATGGAGGGATCTGTGGTCTAAAAGACCCCAAAATCCCTCCTTTGCACTTAAAAGTATTCAAAGAGACAAAATCTGCGTTTTGGAATGCTGTGGATTTTTCAAGTCGGCGCCATTGGCAGCCAAGTAAACCGGAAGTGACGTCGTGACGTCGTGCCGGCTGGTCGCTCGGGTCTCCCGGTGGGATGGGAGACCCTGGCGGTGTGGCGGAAGGCAGCGGGAGGGGGGAGGGGCTGGGGCGACGTCCCCTCCCACTGCTCATGATAACGGCATAGCGGCTGCTGAGCCGCATCGGTGGTTATCACCAGAAAGCCGACCGCCAGCTCTAAAAAAACAGTTTAGGGGTGAAGCCTGCGGCTGAAGGCTTCATCCTGGTACAACTACTTCCTCAAAGCAATGTACAGGTACGTCGTTTTGCAGAAAGTGGTTAAACAGATTATATCAGGAGACCCCAGAATCAGGATACTTAAAGCGGAGGTTCCGCGACCAATCGATTTTTGTTTTTTGTTTTAAATCAGTGATGTTATACATATCAATTGAGTACTCACTTGTTAGGCGATTTAAAACAGCCCCCTTCCGTTTTCTTAGAAAAGATGAATTTATATAATCCGATCTAGGCATTTCCCATTTTGCTTGTAGGCATGGTGAAGCCCACAAGCAGCGCCGCCATCAGGGGGGTACAGGCAGTACACCTGTAAGGGGCCGGAGGTCCCTAGGGGCCCGGATGGCCCCCCTTTTTTTTGTAAGGGGCCCAGAGGTCCCCAGGGGCCCGGAGTTCCCCAGGGCCCCGAATGTCAACCCCCCTTTTTAAAAAAAATTTTTTTTTTTTTTTATTATTCATATTTTTATTTAATTTTTTTTTTTTTTTTTTATTTATTTATTTATTTTGTAAGGGGCCCAGAGGTCCCCAGGGCCCTGGATGGAAACCTCCCTTTTTTTGTTTATGTTTCATAAAAAAAAAATATTATAAATTTTTTTATTTAATTTTTATTTATTTTTTTTTACTCTTTTGTAAGGGGCCCAGAGGTCCCCAGAGGCCCAGAGGTCCCCAGGGCCCCGGATGGAAACCTCCCTTTTTTTTACAATTTTTTTTTCTATAATTTTTTTTTTCGTAAGGGGCCCAGAGGTCCCCAGGGCCCTGGATGGCAAAAACCCCCTTTTTTTTGTTTTTTTGTTCTTCAGTTTTTTTTTTGTGTTCGTCAGCACCCAACCCCCCTGCTTCTCAATTCGTGGCACCCCCCCCCGCTTCTGAATTTTGAATTTGCGGCAGCCCCCCCCCCCGCTTCTCAATTCGCGGCGGCAGCACCCCCCCTGGTTCTCCTCTGCTCCATCCAGGGGGGGCCCATGCCTTGTAAGGGGCCCCAAAATTCCTGAAGGCTGCCCTGCCCACAAGCAATTACTCCCTGGAAGCGGTGAATGCCCTTCTCTAAAATGGCGATTTCAGCTACGCCCCCCGTGTCACGTGACCGGCGTCAGGCATCGCTTCTTTGTTGAAAATCTTGCGGGATTACGTTGGAGGCATTCGCGGTGTATCTTGAGAAGCAAGAATGTGCTCCCAGTGCACACTGCGGCGAGCACCCATAACGCACTGCGGCGCCGGGGAGACGCCTACTCCCGCGGGAGGGGAAACCAGGAAGTCCTAAATAATAAGGTATTTATATGCCAGATTAAAAATATCATGGGTCATTTGTCTATGCTAGTTGTGCAAGGAAGCAGACAAAATAGACTTGTAATTTGGGTGAACCTCCGCTTTAACATCTGCTCTGAGTGTCACAATCTAAAGCAGTCATTGCTCATTTTGGGCATAAAAAAAAAAAATTATTGTAAAAAAACAATAAAATAATAAAAAAAAAAAACGACTGACATTGTCGTCTGCCCTACTGACAATATACAGACATATTGTTTGACCTCTGGGATGCACACCCTAATGCATCAGGCTGTGCACACCTATGCTTCAGACAGCACATCGGAAGATGGGACAAAGTACTACCTGAACCTTGTCCCATGGAGATAAGAAAACATTAATAAAAATGGAAGTGAGACTTCTTCTTCAACCACTTGCCGACCAGCCGCCGCAGTTACACTGCTCCAGGTTGGCTCGTCTACGCGAATCGCCGTAGGTGTACGTCGGGCTCGTACACGGCTTTATGTGGGCGAACGCCGATTGGCTAGCGGGGGGGAGCCAATCAGCGGGTCCATGTTTTGCGATACGGCACTGCATCGCTTTAACTGATAATTGCGCGAGCGTGCGCCGCTGTACCCAAACAAAATGGATGTCCTTTTTTTCCCATAAATAGAGCTCCCTTTTGGTGGTATTTGATCACCTCTGCAATTAAAAATTTTTGCGCTATAAACAAAAAAAAAGACTGACAATTTAGAAAAAGAACTATATTTTTTATTTTCTCCTATAAAACACACCCAATAATTATTATTTTTTAAAATCTAATTTCTTCATCAATTTAGGCCGATACGTATTCTTCTACATATTTTTGGTAAAAAAAAAACAAAAAACAATAAGCGTATATTGATTTGGTTTGCGCAAAAGTTATAGCGTCTACAAAATAGGGAATAGATTTATGGCATTTTTATTATTTATTGGATTTTTACTAGTAATGGCGGTGATCTGCGATTTTTAGCGCGACTGCGACATTGCGGCGGACAGATCGGGTATCTAACTGCCATTTTTGACACTTTTTTGGGAACCAGTGACATTATTACAGTGATCAGAGATAAAAAATATGCACTGACATTATACTAATGACACTGGCAGGAAAGGGGTTAACATCAGGGGGCGATCAAACGGTTAAATGTGTTCCCTCACTGTGTGTTCTAACTGTATGGGGGATGGGCTGCCTGCCTGCATAGCAGAAAGACAGGATCTGTGTGTCATCCCCTGACAGAACGGAGATCTGCCTTGTTTACTTTGACAGATCCCCGTTCTGTAACTGCGGGAAACGATCGCGAGCGGCCGGCGGACATCAATTCCTCCGCACCCGCTGATTGGCATGCGACATCACGTGGGGCGGGGCCACCAGGTGATGTAGCTAGGTGGCCCTGCCCCTTACCTATATAAAAAAAAAAATGTCAAAGCAGAGAGGAGGCATTCGGCGGGAGGCCTTCCAGAAGGCGGGAGCGTTTTCTCGAATTTTTAATTTTTCGGGTCTGGTTGGCGGCGTGATTGACGATGGATTGACTTGAGTAACACTATTTTTTTTTTTTTTTTTTTTTATAAAAGGTGTGTCAAAAACTGTCACTGGTGTTTATTACTTTTTGCCACTTTTTTGGGCGAATGGGTAGGGATACTCATTCACATGGGGAGGGCGGGATCTGGGGGCCCCCTTGTTAAAGGGGGCTTCCAGATTCTGATAAGCCCCTCGCCTGCAGACCCCGGAAACCACAGCCCAGGGTTGTCAGGTAGAGGCCCTTGTCCCCATCAACATGGGGAAAAGATGCTTTGGGGTGGGAGGGGCAGAGCCCCCCCCTGCCCCAAAGCAACCATCCCCCCTATGTTGAGGGCATGTGGCCTGGTATGGTTCAGGAAGGGGGGCCACTCGTTTGTCCCCCTTTTTCCTGACCCGCCAGGCTGCATGTTCGGATAAGGGTCTGGTGTGGATTTTGGAGGGGAACCCACGCCATTTTTTTTATTATTTTGACGAGAGGTTCCCCTCCAAATCCATACAAATCCCGAAGGACCGGGTATGGACCGGGGGGCGGGCTGGGGGTGATGCACGCCGTTTTTTTTTATCTTTTAACAGGCACTTTTTTTTTTATTGTTCAGCTGTCAGCAGGGAAGCCTATTGACAGCTGATGACTAATCGGTTGTTAAGGACGCAGCAGTCGGCTTCTCGAACCAGCGTACACTGCAAAGCTGTGCCCAATCAGGGCGCAGAATGCACTGTGCAGTGCTCAGTACATTGCAGGATGTTCGTCGGGGCGAACACCCTGCAAATTCAGGTGTTCGGCGAACGGGCAAATATTTGGCCCCAACTGTTCACCCATCCCTATTGATGAATAAACAGAAGGATACAAAATGAAACAATGTTTCTTTTTATCTTTCTGTTTCAGTGGCTGAGCAATGTTGTTGATAAACATTGTCAGGGTGCTTTTTTTTTTTGACAGCTTCAATTGACGGGACATCCGTTACACTTCAGCTGTCAACAGGGGAACCCCACTGACAGATGAATGAGTCATTAGTTGTTAAAGGGGTTGTAAAGGTAAAAAAAATAAAAAAATAGCAAATATCTTGTACTTACCAGCTCTGTGCAAGGGTTTTGCACAGAGCAGCCCCGATCCTCTTTTTCTGGGGTGCCCCAACGGCACTCCTGGCCCCTCCTCTTCATCAGCTTTCCACGGGGGCACCCGTGCGGTCTCGCTCCCGAGTCCACTGAGACACAGACAGTGGGACTGACTTGGTCAATGGCTCCCGCTGCTATCAATCTGTTCAATTTCGGAGGGAGCCGCTGGACTTGTGCACATCGCTGGATCGATCGAGCTCAGGTAAGAAAAACGGGGGCTCTGGGGGGAGCTGCAGCACAGTGATTGAGACTTTACAATAACTTTAGGGACTCGGTGGCCCGGCGCCTTAACAACCAGTAATTGATGGCTTTTTTTTTTTTTAATTTCAGCTGTCAGTGGGGGAATCCTGCTGACAGCTGAAAGAACTGAGCCTGACTGTATCGGTTTCAGGTATCGGAGCATTTGTATGAGTACCGATACTCGGGCAAGTGCTTAGTATCGGTAAAATCCTAGTTAGAGGTAGTGATGAGCCGAACACCCCCGGGTTCGGTTCGCACCAGAACCCGCGAACGGACCGAAAGTTCGAACGAACATTAGAACCCTATTAAATACAATGGATGCGAACGTTCGAATTCTAAAGTGCTAATTATAACAACTATTATGCATGTTATTGTCCTAAAAAGGGTTTGGGAACCCGGGTTGTGCACCAGGGGACATGTATCAATGCAAAAAGAAGTTTTAAAAACAGTCGTTTTTCGGGAGCAGTCATTTTAATGATGCATAAAGTGAAAAAAAAAAAGTCAAATATTCCTTTAAATATCGTACCTGGGGGGTGTCTAACGTATGCCTGTGAAGTGCCACGTGTTTCCCGTGTTTAGAACTGTCCCTGCACAAAATGACACTTCTAAAGGAAAAAAAAGCCATTTAAAACTGCTTGCGGCTTTAATGTAATGTCTGGTCCCGGTAATATGGATGAAATTCTTTAAGAAAAATGGCATAGCTACCCCATGACCCCCCCCCCTACCCCAGCCCATTACCAGCCCCTTTGGGTCTTGTATGGATATTAAGGGGAACCCCGCACATAAAATAAAAAAGGCCCTATATACTCTGAACAGCCGTATACAGGCGGTGCATACAAGACAGGGACTGTAGGTTTGTTCTTATGTAGAATCTGTTTGTAATTTTGAACAGGTACATTGTTGAAGTGTAGCTCCAGCCCAAAAATCTATTTTTAAACTTTTTGGGAAACATAGGTAAGGGTTATCACCCCTGTAACATTTGTTTTGCTGTCTGTGCCCCTGTTCAGAACATTTCACCTCACTTTCCGTCCCAATGACAACTGTTTTTGAAATGTGGTGTTTTTCTTGAAACAAGGATTGCTGATAAAGCATCAGTACAGATGAGACCCCTTTCTCCCATATTTATTCTTACAGGAGAGAATTTTCCTTTCTAGGGGTAGATTTCCTCTCACTTCCTGTTGTCTTCTTTCGTTTGCAAGTAGGAGTCGTTTGTAAGTTGGATGTTTGAAAGTAGGGACCTGCCGTATATACTCTGCAGAAATAGGCCCCTTAGTTGTTGGTGTTGGCACAACACTGTAAGCACTCAGTTACTCTTGGTTGGTGCTGGAACGCCCTGCTGTCAACTATTATATCAGGAATTTTAATTACATATAATTGTTGAACAGTGGTAGTAAAAATTGGGGCTTTGATGGTGGTGCTGGTGCCACAACACTGTAAGCCCTGACAGTTACTCTTGGTGGGTGCAGCAATGGGCCCTGCTGTGAATTATTAGATCAAGAATTGTAATTACATGCCCCTTTTGAACAGGGGCTGAAAAATTGGGCCTTTCGTGGTGGTGGTGGTGGTGGCGTTGCCACAAGACTGTAAGCCCTCAGAGTTACTCTTGGTGGGTGCAGCAATGGACCCTGCTGTGAATTATTAGATCAAGAATTGTAATTGCATGCCCCTGTTGAACAGGGGCTGAAAAATTGGGCCTTAGGCACTGGTGGCACAACACTACAACCCCTCACAGATACTGTACTTGGAGCACAGCAATGAGCCCTGTTGCAAAGTATTGCTTCAAAAATTGTAATGACACGCCCCTGTTAAACAGGGGCTGAAAAATTGGGCCTTAGGCACTGGTGCCACAACACTCCAACCCCTCACAGATACTGTACTTGGAGCACAGCAATGAGCCCTATGGCAAATTATTGCTAAAAAAATTGTAATTACACGCCCCTGTAAAACAGGGGCTGAAAAATTGGGCCTTAGCCACTGGTGGCGGCACCCATAAACAAAAATGATCTTCCAAGCTATCATCATCAATCGTATCATTGAGGACTCGGAGGAGGAGGATAGCCAGTCAACATAACAGCACAGGCACTCAGCATCAGCATCAGTCTTGAAGGGATGTGACATGTTAAAATCAATTAGTCTGTTATATCAGCATCAGGTGTGTGGTAGCTGGTGGTGATCCAAGACTGGTTCATCTTGATGAAAGTCAGTCGATCAACCGAGTCGGTGGACAGGCGCACCCTGTGATCCGTGACAAATCCTCCAGCAGCACTGAATGTGCGTTCCGAAAGAACGCTGGATGCAGGACAGGCCAGTAGCTCAATTGCATACTGTGCAAGCTCTGGCCAGTGATCCATCCTGAGTCAAGACCCAGTAAGCCAGAGGATTTTCGGTGGGGAAGGTGTCCAAGTCTGACCTTGCCCCTAGATATTCCTGCACCATGTTTATCAGACGCTGGCGATGGTTGCTGGAACCGATCATACTTTGGGGCTGCGGACTAAAGAATTGTCTGAACGCATCGGTCAGACGGCCACCTTCCCCACCGCTCCTTCTTTGACTGGCCGAAGCCTCAGCAACTCGTTGTCCAGGACCAGGAGTTTGTAACCTCCCAGTCTCTGGGAACGCGTTGCACAGACCTTTCTGCAAGGCCTCCCGGAGTTGTCTCATCCTCTGCTCCCTCTGCGACGGTAACATAAGGTCCGCAACCTTACCCTTGTACCGTGGATCAAGGAGAGTGGCCAGCCAGTAATGGTCCCTCTCCTTGATCCGAAGAATACGAGGATCCTTCCGCAGACTTTGCAGGATCAGGGAGGCCATGCAGCGTAGGTTTGCTGAGGCATTCGCTCCGGAGTCCTCTGGGTCACTAAGGACGACATGATCCGCAGCCACCTCCTCCCAGCCACGTACAAGTCCACTGGTTTCTTGGGACTGTAAATCATCCCTAAAAGACTGCTGCTGATGATGCTGAGTGCCAGCCTCCACCTCCATGCTGACACAATCCTCCTCCTCCTCCTCTTCCTGTGCGATGGGTGGGACAGAAGGAACACTGTCTGGGTAAAGGGGGCCTTGAGAGGCAAGGAAGTCCTCCTCTTCCTGCCTCTGTTCTGCCTCAAGTGCCCTGTCCATTATTCCACGCAGCGTGTGCTCCAACAGGTGGACAAGAGGTACAGTGTCACTGATGCATGCACTGTCACTGCTCACCATCCTCGTGGCCTCCTCAAATGGTGCCAGGACAGTGCATGCATCCCTGATCATGCCCCACTGGCGTGGAGAAAAAAACCAAGCTCCCCTGACCCTGTCCTGGTGCCGTAGTCGCACAGGTACTCATTGATGGCCCTCTGCTGCGTGTGCAGCCGCTGCAGCATGGCCAACGTTGAGTTCCACCTGGTGGGCATGTCACATATAAGGCGGTTCTTGGGCAGGTTCAACTCCTTTTGCAGCTCAGCCAGGCGAGCACTGGCATTATAAGATCTGCGGAAATGCACACAGACTTTCCTGGCCTGCCTCAGGACATCCTGTAAGCCCGGGTACCTGCCCAAGAACCGCTGCACCACCAGGTTAAGGACGTGAGCCACACAGGGCACATGGGTCAGTTGTCCCTGTCGGAGGGCGGAGAGGAGGTTGGTGCCATTGTCGCAAACCACCATTCCTGGCTTAAGCTGGCGTGGCGTCAACCACCTCTCGGCCTGGCCCTGCAGAGCAGACAGGACCTCTGCCCCAGTGTGGCTTCTGTCCCCCAAACACACCAGCGCAAGCACGGCATGGCATCTTTTTGCCTGCGTACTTGCGTAGCCCCGTGAACGGCTACGGAGCACCGCTGGTTCATAGGACAAACCACAGGAAGAGGCCATGGAGGAAGAAGAAGAGGAGGGGGTGGAGGAGAGAGGTGTGTCACAACCAGTAGTAGCATTTTGGAGGCGTGGCGGTGGGACAACCTCCAACACTACTGCACCTTGTCCTGCATCCTTCCCAGCTGCCAAAAGAGTGACCCAATGGGCCGTGAAAGAAAGGTAACGTCCCTGTCCATGCCTGCTGGACCATGAGTCAGCGGTAATATGCACCTTACCGCTGACCGCCCTGTCCAGCGAGGCCAAGACATTGCCTTCCACATGCCGGTAGAGAGCCGGAATAGCCTTCCGTGAGAAAAAGTGGCGTTTGGGAACCTGCCACTGAGGAACCGCACATTGCACAAACTCACGGAAGGGGGCCGAGTCTACCAACTGAAAAGGCAGCAGTTGAAGCGCTAGCAATTTAGCCAAGCTAGCATTCAACCGCTGGGCATGTGGATGGATGGGAGTGAACTTCTTTCGACGGTCCAGCAGCTGGGGCAGGGAAATTTGCCTGCTAGAATCGGACGTCGGTGTACTGCTAGCAGAGTGGCCGCAAGTACTTGGCTGTGACACACCTAATTCTACACCTTCATTCCTCTCAGTGCATGTTTCAGAGAGGACTGAAGTTATAGTGGGGTTGGAGATCCCAGCTGATGCGGTGCAAGGAGAGGTCCGCTTTGTTCTTTGGTGTGGGTCTTTGAGGTAGGCTTGCCAACGAGCTGCATGGCAGGTCAACATATGTCTGGTCAGGCATGTGGTACCCAAGCGGCTGATGTTTTGGCCACGCGATATACGCTTGAGACATATGTTGCAAACAGCAGCTGTGCGATCTGATGCACTAGCCTCAAAAAAGGCCCACACCAAAGAACTTTTTGAATGACGGGCAGAGGCAGCGCCCTGCACAGGCGGAGCTCTGCGGTGTGATTCCGTCGGTGTACTGCCCTTACGCTGGCCACCAAAGGGCATCCTGCCTCGTTGGAGATGTGCCTCCTCCTCATCCTCCTCCTCCTCCTCTCTCCTATTAGGCACCCACGTGGAGTCAGTGACCTCATCATCACCTCCCCCCTCATCACTGGAGGCAATCTGGCAGTATGCTGCAGCTGCTGGAACATGACTGCCAGATTGGTGTCCTTCTTGAGCATCCCCTCTGTCTGCTCTCACGCTACTGCCTTCCTCTAGCTGGGTTTCATCATCAGACCCTTCGAAACGCTGGGCATCCTCCTGGAGCATGTACCCAACACTGTGCTGAAACAGTTCGGGGGACTCCTCAGGAGGAGGACATGGTGGGTCTAGGGAAGGAGTGACTGATGATGAGTCTGACATTGATACCAGGGAAGAGGACGCTTTGGCAGCTGCTTTTCCAGTACCCTGAGCCTGGGTGAGAGAGGATGAGGAGGAGGACGAGGGCTTGGTCATCCACTCTACCAAGTCTTCGGCATGATGTGGCTCAACATGTCCAGCTGCCGAAAAGAAGGACAAGCGTGTCCCATGGCCATGTGCTGATGACAATGCACCGCGTCCACGACCAGCACTGTTGCCCCCAGACACAGAGCCTGCTTGCCCTCTTTTATTGCCTCCTGACTGTCTGCCTCTCCTTGTTTGCCTTCCAGACATTCTAATAGATGGCCTGCAGGGAGATGGGAAAAAAGCAATAAGGGCTACCTTCAGGTGTCCTTCTCTGTCCCTTGAAACAAGGACTTTGACAGTGAAAGAAACTGACACACTCTCCCTACCTACAGTTTTCTGTCCCTAGAAATTTTTTTTTTTTAAAGCACAATTTAGCACAAGGAGAATTCACTCACTGTCCTTCCAGGTCCCTGGAAACAAGGACTTTGACAGTGAAAGAAACTGACACACTCTCCCTACCTACAGTTTTCTGTCCCTAGAAAAAATGTTTTTTTTAAGCACAATTTAGCACAAGGAGAATTCACTCACTGTCCTTCCAGGTCCCTGGAAACAAGGACTTTGGCAGTGAAAGAAACTGACACACTCTCCCTACCTACAGTTTTCTGTCCCTAGAAAAAATGTTTTTTTTAAGCACAATTTAGCACAAGGAGAATTACCTCACTGTCCTTCCAGGTCCCTGGAAACAAGGACTTTGACAGTGAAAGAAACTGACACACTCTCCCTACCTACAGTTTTCTGTCCCTAGAAAAAATGTTTTTTTTAAGCACAATTTAGCACAAGGAGAATTACCTCACTGTCCTTCCAGGTCCCTGGAAACAAGGACTTTGACAGTGAAAGAAACTGACACACTCTCCCTACCTACAGTTTTCTGTCCCTAGAAAAAATGTTTTTTTTAAGCACAATTTAGCACAAGGAGAATTACCTCACTGTCCTTCCAGGTCCCTGGAAACAAGGACTTTGACAGTGAAAGAAACTGACACACTCTCCCTACCTACAGTTTTCTGTCCCTAGAAAAATTTTTTTTTTTAAGCACAATTTAGCACAAGGAGAATTACCTCACTGTCCTTCCAGGTCCCTGGAAACAAGGACTTTGACAGTGAAAGAAACTGACACACTCTCCCTACCTACAGTTTTCTGTCCCTAGAAAAAATGTTTTTTTTAAGCACAATTTAGCACAAGGAGAATTACCTCACTGTCCTTCCAGGTCCCTGGAAACAAGGACTTTGACAGTGAAAGAAACTGACACACTCTCCCTACCTACAGTTTTCTGTCCCTAGAAAAAATGTTTTTTTTAAGCACAATTTAGCACAAGGAGAATTACCTCACTGTCCTTCCAGGTCCCTGGAAACAAGGACTTTGACAGTGAAATAAACTGACACACTCTCCCTACCTACAGTTTTCTGTCCCTAGAAAAAATGTTTTTTTTAAGCACAATTTAGCACAAGGAGAATTACCTCACTGTCCTTCCAGGTCCCTGGAAACAAGGACTTTGACAGTGAAAGAAACTGACACACTCTCCCTACCTACAGTTTTCTGTCCCTAGAAAAAATGTTTTTTTTAAGCACAATTTAGCACAAGGAGAATTACCTCACTGTCCTTCCAGGTCCCTGGAAACAAGGACTTTGACAGTGAAAGAAACTGACACACTCTCCCTACCTACAGTTTTCTGTCCCTAGAAAAAATGTTTTTTTTTAGCACAATATAGCACAAGGAGAATTCACTCACTGTCCTTCCAGGTCCCTGGAAACAAGGACTTTGACAGTGAAAGAAACTGACACACTCTCCCTACCTACAGTTTTCTGTCCCTAGAAAAAATGTTTTTTTTAAGCACAATTTAGCACAAGGAGAATTACCTCACTGTCCTTCCAGGTCCCTGGAAACAAGGACTTTGACAGTGAAAGAAACTGACACACTCTCCCTACCTACAGTTTTCTGTCCCTAGAAAAAATGTTTTTTTTAAGCACAATTTAGCACAAGGAGAATTACCTCACTGTCCTTCCAGGTCCCTGGAAACAAGGACTTTGACAGTGAAAGAAACTGACACACTCTCCCTACCTACAGTTTTCTGTCCCTAGAAAAAATGTTTTTTTTTAAGCACAATTTAGCACAAGGAGAATTACCTCACTGTCCTTCCAGGTCCCTGGAAACAAGGACTTTGACAGTGAAAGAAACTGACACACTCTCCCTACCTACAGTTTTCTGTCCCTAGAAAAAATGTTTTTTTTAAGCACAATTTAGCACAAGGAGAATTACCTCACTGTCCTTCCAGGTCCCTGGAAACAAGGACTTTGACAGTGAAAGAAACTGACACACTCTCCCTACCTACAGTTTTCTGTCCCTAGAAAAAATGTTTTTTTTAAGCACAATTTAGCACAAGGAGAATTACCTCACTGTCCTTCCAGGTCCCTGGAAACAAGGACTTTGACAGTGAAAGAAACTGACACACTCTCCCTACCTACAGTTTTCTGTCCCTAGAAAAAATGTTTTTTTTTAAGCACAATTTAGCACAAGGAGAATTACCTCACTGTCCTTCCAGGTCCCTGGAAACAAGGACTTTGACAGTGAAAGAAACTGACACACTCTCCCTACCTACAGTTTTCTGTCCCTAGAAAAAATGTTTTTTTTAAGCACAATTTAGCACAAGGAGAATTACCTCACTGTCCTTCCAGGTCCCTGGAAACAAGGACTTTGACAGTGAAAGAAACTGACACACTCTCCCTACCTACAGTTTTCTGTCCCTAGAAAAAATGTTTTTTTTAAGCACAATTTAGCACAAGGAGAATTACCTCACTGTCCTTCCAGGTCCCTGGAAACAAGGACTTTGACAGTGAAAGAAACTGACACACTCTCCCTACCTACAGTTTTCTGTCCCTAGAAAAAATGTTTTTTTTAAGCACAATTTAGCACAAGGAGAATTACCTCACTGTCCTTCCAGGTCCCTGGAAACAAGGACTTTGACAGTGAAAGAAACTGACACACTCTCCCTACCTACAGTTTTCTGTCCCTAGAAAAAATGTTTTTTTTAAGCACAATTTAGCACAAGGAGAATTACCTCACTGTCCTTCCAGGTCCCTGGAAACAAGGACTTTGACAGTGAAAGAAACTGACACACTCTCCCTACCTACAGTTTTCTGTCCCTAGAAAAAATGTTTTTTTTAAGCACAATATAGCACAAGCACAAAACACACTGACACTCTCCCTACCTATCCTTCTCTTTCCCTAAACTAAAGGAATCCAGGTTAAGCAAGAAAGAAATAAAAGTCACTGTCCCTGCCTATGCTGCTCTATCCCTGCTCCGGAACACACTACACTAGGCCGCCGTGCTGGCGGCCTTTTATAGTGTGGGGCGTGTACTAAACACCCTCAGCAATAATTGGCCACAGGCATCCTGCCTGTGGCCAATCATTGCTCTCCTCGCTGCCGGCGCTGTGATTGGCCAAGCATGCGGGGTCACAGTGCATGCTTGGCCAATCACAGCGCCTGGATGACACTGCGATGGCGTAGTGCATTGTGGGCCGTTCGCGTCACTCGAATTTGGCGCGAACGGCCCAAATCGTTCGATCTTCGTCGAACGATCGAACAGCCGATGTTCGAGTCGAACGTATGTTCGACTCGAACACGAAGCTCATCCCTAGTTAGAGGTAATAAGTACAACAGGGCTGCTGTTAGGAATCACGGGGCCCCATACAGCCTACCTTATAGGGCCACTCCCCCCCCCCCGGTTGAAAGTTACTGGGGACATAGACTTATCACTCCTTTTCTCTCCAGCCTCAGCTGCACAGATAAATAAATAGGAAGTGCTCTGAGGCTTCCCGCTCATTTACAAACTAAAGCACAGTAAACAGTTTACTATACTTCAGTGATGAATGGACACAGGAGTGATTTATACTGATCGCTTACTGAGTTCATTCTGGAACGGAAGGGGCTAGTAAATGACATCCCCCTGTGTGCCCGTAGCAGCTGCCGGTGGGAGAGGAAGGAAGGCGGTAGTGCTGTGGGGAAAAGGGGCACATGGGGGACCCCAGACAGCAGATGGAAGGGGCACATGTGCTAGAAGCAATCCCCCTGCAGTGCAGCCGGAGGGAGGGAGAGGAGGAGAAGCTGGCAGTGGGAGACAGAAGAGGATTTGTGGCTGCAATAAGACAGTACAGCCGGCCCTCCTGCTCAGAAGGCGCCCCGCTCCCCCCCCCCCCATTTTGAACTGATTGGGCCCAGGCCCAGTACAGGAGGGCTGGCTGTACTGCCTTATCAGCGGCCCTTCACTGACACATTGCTGAGCACGCTGCACCTAACATGAAAACAAGATCGTATGACAGGTCCACTTTGAGCATCAAAACTGTCAGTTCTGGAAGGAGCTCAAGCAAAACTTTGGAAGTGCGCTGACCACACAAAATCCTCGCGTAATCTGAAATGAGATCCAGGATTTATCTCGTTCTTCTCTGCTTTCCAATTCACAAGCCTCCCCGGCTCCAGCACTAACCTGCTCCGCTCATCAGATCTGCGGGACTAAAACGAATTGCAAACCCTCTGTTTATCTGCTGGTCTTGGGAGGATGCCCACCTCGGCGTCACGTCCGACCATTAATCCACCGACAGGGAGATTGGTATAGGAAGGCAATTCACTAACCAAGGCAGAGGAGACAGACGCAGATAGGAGATGCTGCTCTCTGCAGACCTATAATGATAGCAGGCACAGTGGCGGAGTGGTTAGCGCTTCTCCCTTGCAGCGCTGGGGTGCTTGGTTCAAATCTCAGCCAGGACATTATCAGCATTGTGGCTCTCTGTTTTCTCCTGCATGCTGGTAGGTTATTTGGCCTTAGGAGATAGGGACCTTAGATTGTAAGCTCCTTGAGGGCAGGGACTGACATAAACCGTATGTTAAGTAATGCATAGACTGTTGTTGCTATGCTATGTTATTTTCTCTCCAGGTCGAATGGTATTGATTTATAAGGAAGAGAAACAGCCAGGAAAATACTGCATTATGGCCACTAGATGGAGCTGAGGACCTCAGGAAATAAATACTTATTTCCTATGATCTTCAGCTCCATCTAGTGGCCATAATGCAGTATTTTCCTGGCTGTTTCTTTTCCATATAAATCAATATATTTGATGGAACTGATGACTAGATGGAGCTGAGGACCAAACAGGAAATAAATACTTATTTCCTATGATCCCCAGCTCCATCTAGTGGCCATAATGTAGTATTTCTGAACAAACGCTCTTCTTTTATGAATAAATAACATTCAATGTTACATTTCAAATGCAGCCTTATGGATTTACATACCACCTTAGACCCAGTGGGCAGGGCTGGGACAAGGGATGGGCGAAAGGGAAGGCTGCCCTGGGCACTGTGAGGTGAGGGGGCGCAATAAGGAGATTGGAGGAGAGGGGGAATGTTGGAAGGGGGAACTTGGAGGGCGGCAGGGGATAAGTATTATTCTAGGAGGGGAAATTTGAGGGGGGGGGGGGTAAGGTCAAGACTCTGTGCAGGCCAGTCAAGTTCCTCCACCCCAAACTCGCTCATCCATGTCTTTATGGACCTTGCATTGTGCACTGGTCCAAATCATTTGGTGGAGGGGGGATTATGATGTGGGGTTGTTTTTCAGGGGTTGGGATTGGCCCCTTAGTTCCAGTGAAGGGAACTCTTAAGGCGTCAGCATACCAAGACATATTGGACAATTTCATGTTCCCAACTTTGTGTGAACAGTTTGGGATTGGCCCCTTCCATGACTGCGCACCAGTGCACAAAGCAAGGTCCATAAAGACATAGAGGAGAGAGTTTGGGGTGTAGGAACTTGACTGGCCTGCACAGAGTCCTGATCTCAACCCAATAGAACACCTTTGGTATTAATTAGAGCAGAGACTGCAAGCCAGGCCTTCTCATCCAACATCAATACCTGACCTCACAAATGCGCTTCTGGAAGAATGGTCAAACCTTCCCATAGACACCATCCTAAACCTTGTGGACGGCCTTCCCAGAAGAGTTGAAGCTGTTATAGCTGCAAAGGGTGGGCCAACTCAATATTGAACCCTACGGACTAAGACAGGGATGCCATTAAAGTTCATGTGTGTAGCAGGGGTCTCAAACCTGCGGCCCTCCAGCTGTTGCGGAACTACAAGTCCCATCATGCCTCTGCCTATGGGAGTCATGCTTGTAACTGTTTAGCCTTGCAATGCCTCATGGGAATTGTAGTTCTGCAACAGCTGGAGGGCCACCAGTTTGAGACCCAAAGGCAGGTGTCCCAATACTTTTGGTAATATAGTGTATGTATCTGAAAAACAAAAAAAAAGAAAATCCACCATTTCCCGTCATTGAGGAATCCCGTGTGTTTCTGTTGCTCCAATTATAAGAAAGACCAGTTAGGGAACGGACGGAAAATCCGATTTTGCAGATCCAATTTTTAATTTTTTTTAATCTGCTGCTATGAACTAGCAGAGGGGCGGCGGTGAGTCGCAATGTGCGCCTTGTGATGGGATAAGCGGGTTATCGATGTCTCTGCTCTCGGCTGGTGACACCATAAAATAGATACAGATTACGATACATAAACAGCCACCTTATATACCCCGTCCCCGCGCTGGGGGGGGGGGGGAGCATTAATCAAAACCTATGCAACGCGCTGGTGGGAGAGATTCATCACGTTCTCCCACTTGTGATGGAATTCAATTGCCTTCTGTGGGAATTTGGCTCTCAACATCATTCTGCGATTTATTTATTTATTTTTCTACCCGGGATCATAGAACGCTGATTAATAACCTCTACATTGTATTTACTTGTCTGGAGGGTCTTCCATCTTGGGGGATGAGAAGTACTCTTCGAGGATTTCATTTCTAGTCCTTCCCTACAAGGTCCTGAATAATGCTCCTCACCCCACCTCTCCTCCTTCCGACCGCTTTATAATCTAAAGCCAGACTTCTATTGCGCTGCACCTTTAGACGCAACTTGTGTCTGATTCTTCGGCTGTACAGACAATTCTAGAGATGATAATCGCACAAATGGAACTTTTTTTTCTGCCAAGAAAGACAAAAACTTGAATGGGTGCACAAATATGCATGGCAACAGTCCTGGGTTTGCCAGGACAGTCCCGGATCTTGGACCCGATTCCTCTCTATGCTCTGTCCCGGGCTATGTCCAGGGATCACAGCATCAACCCTAATTAGTTACTACCAGAGAATAGGTGCTGGTACTCCCCCCTTCTGAGTCACCCCTTGTCTCCACCCCCTTCCCACCCCTAAACACTGTCCCTTAATTCCACCCCTACCTACCACCCAGTACTGCCGCCAAAGCTGGTACTCCTCCCTTCTGAGTCACCCCTTGTCCCCACCCCCTACCCACCTCCGAGCACTGTCTCTTGGTTCCGCCCCTACCTACCACCCAGTACTGCCCCCAAAGCTGGTACTCCCCCCTTCTGAGTCACCCCTTGTCCCCACCCCCTACCCACCTCCGAGCACTGTCTCTTGGTTCCACCCCTACCTATCACCCAATACTGCCCTCAAAGCTGGTACTCCCCCCCCTTCTGAGTCACCCCTTGTCCCCACCCCCTACCCACCTACGTGCACTGTCTCTTGGTTCCACCCCTACCTACCACCCAGTACTGCCCCCAAAGCTGGTACTCCCCCCTTCTGAGTCATCCCTTGTCTCCACCCCCTTCACACCCCTGAGCACTGTCTCTTGGTTCCACCCCTACCTACCACCCAGTACTGCCCCCAAAGCTGGTACTCCCCCCTTCTGAGTCACCCCTTGTCCCCACCCCCTACCCACCTACGTGCACCTGTCTCTTGGTTCCACCGCTACCTACCACCCAGTACTGCCCCCAAAGCTGGTACTCCCCCCTTCTGAGTCACCCCTTGTCCCCACCCCCTACCCACCTCCGAGCACTGTCTCTTGGTTCCACCCCTACCTATCACCCAATACTGCCCTCAAAGCTGGTACTCCCCCCCTTCTGAGTCACCCCTTGTCCCCACCCCCTACCCACCTACGTGCACTGTCTCTTGGTTCCACCCCTACCTACCACCCAGTACTGCCCCCAAAGCTGGTACTCCCCCCTTCTGAGTCATCCCTTGTCTCCACCCCCTTCACACCCCTGAGCACTGTCTCTTGGTTCCACCCCTACCTACCACCCAGTACTGCCCCCAAAGCTGGTACTCCCCCCTTCTGAGTCACCCCTTGTCCCCACCCCCTACCCACCTATGTGCACTGTCTCTTGGTTCCACCGCTACCTACCACCCAGTACTGCCCCCAAAGCTGGTACTCCCCCCTTCTGAGTCACCCCTTGTCTCCACCCCTGAGCACTGTCTCTTGGTTCCACCCCTACCTACCACCCAGTACTGCCCCCAAAGATGGTACTCCCCCTTCTGAGTCACCCCTTGTCTCCACCCCCTTCCCACCCCTGAGCACTGTCTCTTGGATCCACCCCTACCTACCACCCAGTACTGCCCCCAAAGCTGGTACTCCCCCCTTCTGAGTCACCCCTTGTCTCCACCCCTTTCCACCCCTGAGCACTGTCTCTTGGTTCCACCCCTACCTACCACCCAGTACTTCCCCCAAAGCTGATACTCCCCCCTTCTGAGTCACCCCCTGTCTCCACCGTCTATGCACCTCTGAGCACTGTCTCTTGGTTCCACCCCTACCTACCACCCAGTACTGCTCTTAAAGCTGGTACTTTCCCCCTTCTGAGTCACCCCTTGTCTCCACCCCCTACCCACCTCCGAGCACTGTCTCTTGGTTCCACCCCCTAGCTACCACTCAGTATTGCCCCCTAGAGAACCAAGTTTTTTTTGTGGTGCTAAGTAACTGATGGGTAAATTTATGGAATAGGTTAATGCTAACAAGAAAAGTGATAAAATAGATCCCATGCAGCCAGCAACAATAGACTACCCCCCAGCAACAACAGATCCCCTTAGCTCAACAACAGTAGATACCTCCAGCAACAATAGACTCCTTCAACAGTAGATCCCTGTTGAAGATCCCCTGCAGCCAGCAACAACAGATTCCCTCAGAAACAATAGATCCCTCCAGCAACAATAGACTCCTTCTTCAACAGTAGATCCCTGTTGAAGATCCCCTGCAGCCAGCAACAATAGACTACCCCCCTCCCCCACAACAACAGATCCCCTCAGCAATTGTAGATCCCTCCAGCAAGAATAGACTCATTCTTCAACAGTAGATCCCTGTTGAAAACCCCCTGCAGCCAGCAACAATAGACTACCCCCCAGCAACAACAGATCCTCTCAGCAACAGTAGATCCCTCCAGAAACAATAGACTCCTTCTTCAACTGTAGATCCCTATTGAAGATCCCCTGCAACCAGCAACTATAGACTACCCTCCACCCCAGCAACAACAGATCCGCTCAGGAACAGTAGCTCTCCAGCAACAATAGACTCCTTCTTCAACTGTAGATCCCTATTGAAGATCTCCTGCAGCCATCAACAATAGACTATCCCCCACCCCAGCAACAACAGATTCCCTCGTCAACAGTAGATCCTTCCAGCGACAATAGACTCCTTCAACAGTAACATACATTCCCCACCAGCAACAATAGACCTGTAGGTGGGGTGCAGTGGCAGTAATTCACACAGTCAGGTGCAATGGAAAACTTATACTGAAATAGCAAAGCAACGGTTATCAACAAAACTCGGTAGTAAGGCTGCTCATCTGGGTGCATTCACGGTTTCCAGTAATGTGAAGAGTGCGGGTTAATAGCCGGACTGACAGCGACACAGAACAGAGAACAGAAATGCGGCCTGGCCATCGTGTGCCCAAGTGGGGTAAGGTCCAAGAAGTTGCGATTCTATACTTTCCATCTGTGTCCCCTACCACTTGTGCAGTCCCTAACAGGCGGGGAACCTGTTCCTACTCTACCAACTCGCCAAATTCGTGCCAAACCTGGGAGTCGGGGCCTTAAATAGACTCTGCCTGACTCAAGATGGCTGCCAGAGTTACAAGGGGCGGCATCTAACCATATTGTTTCCCTAGTGACCCAGGAACAACGATCAGTGACGTGTCACAGCAAGCCACGCCCCCCTACAGTAAGAATCACTCCCTAGGGACCACTTAACCCCTACAGCGCCACCTAGTGGTTAACCCCTTCACTGCCAGTGTCATTTTCACAGTAATCAGTGCATTTTTATAGCACTGATCGCTGTGAAAATGACAATGGTCCCAAAAATGTGTCAAAAGTGTCCGATGTGTCTGCCATAATGTCGCAGTCACGATAAAAATCGCTGATCGCCGCCATTACTAGTAAAAAAAAAAAAATATTAATAAAAATGCTATAAAACTATCCCCTATTTTGTAGACGCTATAACTTTTGCACAAACCAATCAATAAACGCTTATTGTGATTTTTGTAACCAAAAGAATATGTAGAAGAATACGTATCGGCCTAAACTGAGGAAAAAATATGTTGTTTTTATATCTTTTTGGGGATATTTATTATAGCAAAAAGTAAAAAATATTGAATTTTTTTCAAAATTGTCGCTCTCTTTTTGTTTATAGCGCAAAAAATAAAAACCGCAGAGGTGATCAAATACCACCAAAAGAAAGCTCTATTTGTGGGGAAAAAAGGACAGCAATTTTGTTTGGGAGTCATGTCGCACGACCGCGCAATTGTCAGTTAAAGCGACGCAGTGCCGAATCGCAAAAAGTGGTCCGGTCATTTAGCAACAAAATGGTCCGGGGCTGAAGTGGTTAAGCAGAGAGATCAGATGTGTGAAACGCGTCTACATGACTAACACCTGGTGTCCCTGGTTTGTTTTGACCGTCTGCAATAAAAGGCACTTTTGGAAACTTTGGATGTACAGCCATTTCTTCTTTAAGCCTCGTACACACGGTCGGACTTCCATCCGACTTTTCCGTGTTTTTTTGTCTGAACGGAGTTGGCCGGGCACACCCATAGCATACACACCACAGGACTTTTCTGCAAACTTTCCCCAAACTTTTTGCAACATCAAGTGGTTTTCTGCTCTTTTCTGCTCTTTACCGCCACCCTTTGGTCAACTTCTGATATTGTTGGTTGATTTTAACATTATTTGTTTTGTCCATCGGACAAAAGTCCGATGGTTTTCTGTACACACGGTCAGACTTTGCTCCATCGGACTTTTGTTGGGCAAAAGTTTGTCCGTTTGCAGACCCAACTTTTGTCCGATGAAAACAAGAAAAAAGCAAAAAAAGTTTGTCCGATGGAGCGTACACACGGTCTGACTTTTGCCCAACAAACTTTGTTTTAAGCAAGTTGGACCAACAATCCGACAGTGTGTACGCTCCATCGGACAAACTTTTTATGCTTTTTTCTTGTTTTCATCGGACAAATGTTGGGTCTGCAAATGGACAAACTTTTGCCCAACAAAAGTCCGATGGAGCAAAGTCCGACCGTGTGTACAGAAAACCATCGGACTTTTGTCCAATGGACAAAACAAATAATGTTACAATCAACCAACAATATCAGAAGTTGACCAAAGGGTGGCGGTAAAGAGCAGAAAAGAGCAGAAAACCACATGATGTTGCAAAAAGTTTTGGGAAAGTTTGCAGAAAAGTCCTGTGGTGTGTATGCTATGGGTGTGCCCGGCCAACAAAAATCCACGGAAAAGTCCGATGGAAGTCCGACCGTGTGTACGAGGCTTAAGGGGGACTCTGAAGACTCTGATGTAAGGGAGAACTCTGGGGACTCTAACATAAGGGATGCTCTGGGAGCCCTGATTTAGGGGAAACACTGAGAACTCTGATGTATGGAGAAGACTCTGATGTAAAGGGGGACACTGTGGCCTCTGGTGTAAAGGGGAACTCTGACATAAGGGATGCTCTGAGAACCCTGATTTACCTTATGCCGCGTACACACGATCGTTTTTAATGTCATTGAAAAAAACAAAGTTTTTCTCGACGTGATTCTTCTCAAGCCTTCCTTGCCTACACACGATCATAAAAAAAAATGCTCAAACAAAGCGCGGTGACGTACGAAATGTACGACGGCACTATAAAGGGGAAGTTCCATTCGGATGGCGCCACCCTTTGGGCTGCTTTTGCTGATCCTCGTGTTAGTAAAGTTTGGTGAGAGACGATTCGCGCTTTTCAGCCTCGTGCTCTTCAGTCCGTTACAGCGTGACGAATGTGATATCTCCATTAAGAACGCAAGTTTTACCAGAACGAGCGCTCCCGTCTACTACTTAAGAGTGTTCTGGCCCATAACCCCCAACCCGCACTCCCACAGTTCTGTTCAAGAGAAAATAAATCTCTTTGCATTCATGAAGTGTCTGGCGCCCATTGATCTACCATGCCTTGTAACCCACTCTACGCAGAAGGATGTCAGCTCTCCCTAACTCTGGAGGTTCTCATTAGACCAAAAGGGTCCTGGGACTTGGCTACACGTGTGTACGGGTCTGATCTCAAATAACCGCTCGTTCCATCCAAGGTATGCAGAATACCATCTCTGAACGCACAACACATTGAACCTTGAAGCAGATGGGCTACAGCAGCAGAAGACCACACCGGGTGCCACTCCTGTTAGCTAAGAACAGGAAACTGAGGCTACAATTGGCACAGGATCACCAAAACTGGACAATAGAAGATTGGAAAAACGTTGCCGGGTCTGATAAGTCTGGATTTCATCTGTGACATTCAGATGGTGGGGTCAGAATTTGGGGCATGGATCCATCCTGCCTTGTATCACCGGTTCAGGCTGGTGGTGGTGGTGTATGGGTGTAGGGGATATTTCCTTGGCACACTTTGGGCCTGTTGGTGCCAACTGAGCATCGTTTAAACCCCTCGGCCTACCTGAGTATTGTTGCTGACCATGTCCATCCCTTTATGACTACAGTGTCCCCATCTTCTGATGGCTCCTTCCAGCAGGATAATGCCCCATGTCACAAAGCTCCAATCATCTCACCACTGGGCAATGAGGTCCCTGTCCTCCAATGGCCTCCACACTCACCACATCTCATCCAATAGAGACCCTTTGGGATGTGGTGGGACCGGGAGATTGGCATCATGGATATGCAGCCGACAAATCTGCAGCAACTGTGTGATGTCACAATGGAGCAAAATCTCTGAGGAATGTTTCCAACACCTTGTTGTATCTATGCCACCAAGAATAAAGGCAAAAGGGGGTCCAACCCGGGACTAGCAAGGTGTACCCAAATGGCCAGTGAGTGTAAATTCTCACCCTCTTTTACCCACCAACTGAAATTCCACCCTGGCTGACGGTCGGCGCGCCTCCCCCGGCTGCCATAGCACAGATGGGAAAAAAAAATAAGACGTTTTACCGGCAGCAGACATCGCAATCTTTTTTTTGGTTTTGTTCTGTAGTTGCGTCTAAAGAGACGTATCTCGGCACAGCTTCGGATTCCGGCGCCTCGTTCACCCGTGACGGACAGAGCTTTAAGAGAGAAAAGAAAATTCCTCTTCGGAGGAGTCAATAACTCTATTATGGCTTTAATTAAAAATAAACAGCGACGGCGCCCGCTGCCCAGAAGTGTGCACTTCAATCAGAAGACTATTGGCGCTCGCAAAATCTTTTTTTTTTTTTACCTACTCTTTTTTTCTCCCGTTCTCTCTGCGGCTTTGACCGCGAGCGCGGAGGATGAGAATTGTTTTTTTTTTTTTAAAGTATAAAAGTAAAGGCGAAAGAGGCTCTTTAAGCCGTCCCTTTTGTTGCGTCCGATCTGTTTAGAGGCGATAGTAAATAGAGATGTTTTTCTTTATAGAAGGAGCGGTCTCCGGTGTGAATTGAACCTTTCGGAAGCGGGTGACCTCCATTTATTTCAGCCATTGTGCTCCGTTCTCAACTCTCTCCGCAGAAACAAAAGAAACCCTCCTGGTAGGTAAAAAGGGGGGCGGCTGCGTGACGATGCTGCCCTCTTGTGGCGCTGTGCCGGCGCTGCTCTCCCTCTTGTCAGTAAAAGATAAAAAATGTGGCGAGGGGGTCAGGCTCTGCTTCTATTTTTCATTTGGAAAACCAATCTCGGTGATACCTCTGTGGATTTTTTTTTTTCCCGCAGCGCAGATCAGACGCTCGGTAATGAGTTTTTTTTTTTTTTCTTATTTTATTTTTTGTTGTCAGCTGAAGAATGAGGCTACGCCCTTTTGACTTATTCAACGGCCCCCGAAGAAGATTGCTGCGTTTGTTTAATGAACCGCCGCCGCCGTGGCGCTCTTGTTTATCTGTTTGCAGACAAGGCTAATGCCTCGTACACACGACCGGTTTTCCCGGCAGGAAAAAAACAAAACAACGCTTTTCCCCGACGGGATTCCTCTCAAGCCTGCCTTGCATACGCACGGTCACACAAAAGACCGCTGAACTGTTGAATGGCAAGAACGCGGTGACGTCAAAGACTACGATGAGCCAACAAATTGACGTTCTATGCTTCCGCGCATGCGTCAAATGGTTTACGAGCATGCGTAGGTTTTTTTTTCCCCTCGGAAAGGCATACAGACGAACGGTTTTCGTGACGGGAAAAAGACCGCCGGGAATCACGACGGGAAAAAAAGAGAGCTGGTTCTAATTTTTTTGCGGGCAGTTTTCTCGTCGGTAAAACTGCGATGGAGCATACACACGGCCAATTTTCCCGACAAAAAGCAAACATGGTAGTTTTCCCGTCTGGAAAACCGGTCGTGTGTACGAGGCATAAGAAGCTGTTATACACTAGGGTGGGAAGATGAATTGGCGCTTTTTTTTTTAGCCGGGTGGTGGGCGAGAAAAGCAGAGGAGAGGTGACGTTGGAACAACCCCGGGGGAAAGCTCTTTTCCGCCGCATGGCGAAGGGGGGCGTTTTGGGGTGACAGTAGATGCAACCCAAGCTTTTATCGCGGTATTGAGATTTCAAAAATTTATTTCGATTTTTTTTTTGTAATTTGCAGCTTTCGTTAACCTTTTGCTGTCCGTGTGACGCAAAAGAGGTGGGTTTTAACACCCATGAGCCGCGCATATGACTCCAAGGGCTTTCTGCGCTGAAAGCGCGCTCACTGCACGCTCCCAGCACAGTGACCAACAGCTCCCAATTTCTAGTAGTAATCAGGAGCCAGCAGGGCCAGCCAGGGCCGGGACAAGTTGTGGGCAGGAGTGGAAGGTGCCATGGGCGCAATGGTTTACTGTAGAGATGGGGGATCCTTCCTTTCGGTACAAGGCTGACAGTGGAGGCCCATCCATTAGGGGCGCCCGGACGCTGCCGCCTTTATCCTTGCCACCCTCATCGTATGAATAATGGATAGATTCATGCATAGCCCCTGGGGGGGGGTGTTGGTGGCATACTGTTTGCCGCCCCCCCCAAAAAATTATTCCACGGCCGCCACTGGACAGGAGTAGTGACATCAGCAGTGGTTTTGACAAGCAGGAGACTGCTGGGCATAGTATCCCCTTAAGCTCTCATATAATGAACAGGGGGAGGGGGGGCGCAGTTTGGCCTCTTTGCCCGAGGCACTGGATGACCTTGTCCCGGCACTGGGACTAGCGCCCGATCATGTGACCACTGTGACAGTGGTCACGTGATCGGGAAGACGTTTCCACCTCCTCGGGTGTCATAGCCCAGGTAAAGGGACACCGGGGCTGAGCAGAAAGGGTTCAAATATTTCCTGCCAGGAAAGTCTTTGTTCAGGCAATTCCTGTTATAGGGTGACAACGCTCTGTTTCCGTCTCCCCAAATATGCTCCTGCATTGTCACCCTGTCACATGGGCTTCTCGTGGCTATTTGGACCATATAAGGCTGATATGGTCCACTGTTGTCACCATCAGAGAGCCGCCCTGAGAGATGCCAGAAATTCAGCCTAGACATGTGAAGATACATGGTGCACAGGCTCTGATGATGGGGAGTAAATGGTGCACAGGCTCTGATGACAGGGAGTACATGGTGCACAGGCTTTGATGACAGGAGGGTACATGGTGTTAAGGCTCTGATGATGGGGGGTACATGGTGCACAGGCTCTGATGACGGGGAGTACATGGTGCACAGGCTCTGATGATGGGGGAGTACATGTTGCTCAGGCTCTGGTGATGGGGGAGTACATGCTGCACAGGCTCTGATGACGGGGAGTACATGGTGCACAGGCTCTGATGACGGGGAGTACATGGTGCACAGGCTCTGATGATGGGGAGTACATGGTGCACAGGCTCTGATGATGGGGAGTACATGGTGCACAGGCTCTGATGATGGGGAGTACATGGTACACAGGCTCTGATGACAGGGAGTATATGGTGCACAGGCTCTGAGGATGGGGAGAACATGGTGCTCAGGCTCTGATGACAGGGAGCACATGATGCACAGGCTCTGATGACGGGGAGTACATGGTGCACAGGCTCTGATGACGGGGAGTACATGGTGCACAGGCTCTGATGATGGGGAGTACATGGTGCACAGGCTCTGAAGATGGGGAGTACATGGTGCACAGGCTCTGATTAAGGGGGGGTACATGGTGCACAGGCTCTGATGAAGAGGGGTACATGGTGCACAGGCTCTGATGATAGGGGGTACATGGTGCACAGGCTCTGATGATGGGGGGTACATGGTGCACAGATTTTTGTGATGGGGTGGGGGATGGGTACATGATAGACATCAGGAGGTTACAGAATAATGAATATAATAGATACAATCACACTTTGGTGAGTGCCTGAAGACGTACCGCATTTTCCTCTGCACTGGGAAGGAGAGCGGGAAGATATATTGCACTGAGCCATGACATTAAATTAAATTACTAATTGGCTCGGTGTCTCTGCAATGCAAATCTGACAAAAGGAGAGAAGGAAGCAGAATTAGCAATTAAGTTGTAAAATGTCACTTCTGAGATATTCTGCTTTTCTTTTTTTTCTTTAGTCGAAAGTTTGCCTGAGATTAGAGGTCTCCATCTCACTGTGATAGAGCTCTGCTTCTTCCAGAGCCGTCCCCGGCTTCCATGGACAGACCCGGACTCCCAAGGCTTGTCCCTGGAAATGCCCCGGCCAACTGCCAACTGCCCTAATTCCCTCCTTGGTGAATAAATAAGTTCATATTCTCCAATCTTCCTAAATTAAAGTGCAACTTTAACCCCCAAAAAATCTGATTTTTGTACAGAAATTTACATGTAACTCTCCTCAAAATCAAGTTGACATACAGTGCCTTGCAAAAGTATTCACCCCCTTGGCTTTTTACCTATTTCGTTACATTACAGCCTTTAGTTCAATGTTTTTTTAATCTGAATTATATGTGATGGATCAGAATACAATAGTCTAAAGTTGGTGAAGTAAAATTAGAAAAATATATACATAAAACTATTTTTCAGAAATAAAAAACTGATAATTGGCGTGTGCGTATGTATTCACCCCCTTTGTTATGAAGCCCATAAACAGCTCTGGTGCAACCAATTACCTTCAGAAGTCACATAATTAGTGACATGATGTCCACCTGTGTGCAATCTAAGTGTCACATGATCTGTCATTACATAGACACACCTTTTTGAAAGGCCCCAGAGGCTGCAACACCTAAGCAAGAGGCACCACTAACCAAACACTGCCATGAAGACCAAGGAACTCTCCAAACAAGTAAGGGACAATGTTGTTGAGAAGTACAAGTCAGGGTTGGGTTATAAAAAAATATCCAAATCTTTCATGATCCCTAGGAGCACCATCACATCTATCATAACCAAATGGAAAGAAAATGGCACAACAGGAAACCTGCCACGAGACGGCCGCACATCAAAACTCACGTACCGGGCAAGGAGGGCATTAAAGCGGAGCTCCACCCTAAAATCACACTTTGCTTCAATGTCTTCCTTTTAATCAATTTAAAAATGTTATGTGTGAAAAAAATTTTTTACCTGCCTGGAATAGCCTGTTGCTAGGCAGAATTTCTAATCTGCCTTCTTCCTGGACCGCGGTCCTTCTCATTTCCTAACTAAGCCGCACAGACTCCTGGGAAATGAGTGTCATCATTTCCCAGGAGACTGTGCGCTTTTCTGTGCCGAAAAATCGCGGGATTTTAAAGCCGGAAATGACGCGATCATGGCTGTTTACCGCGCCATGTTCAAAAAAGGCACAAAGCCCTTACTTCTCATTAAAGCAGGAGTAAACCCATCGATGTAACAGTTTAAAAGAACTGTTACATTCTCAGCATGCCGGAAATGCTAACTGTCCCATTGGTTGTGCTCTCAAGCAAACTGTCAAACCATCCAATGGCTGGTGCCATAACTGATCACATGTGCAGCATCATGGCAGTTGAAGATTAAACAGAGGCCAATATGGCAGCTTCCTTGGCTGAAAATGATGGGAGGGTTTACTTCCACTTTAACCAGTTGTCAACCGGCCGCCGTCAATTGATGGCGGCAGGAAGACACTGTTACCATGACGTCGCGTCTTTAAGATCCACTAGGGGGCGCGCGTGCGCACTTGCCGCGTCACTGAGCACCCCGATGTGTGTGCCCGGCGGCCGCCGGGCACCCGCGATTGCCCAGTAACCGAGCAGGACCGTGGATCTGTGTGTGTAAACACAGAGATCCATGTCCTGTCAGGGAGAGGAGACCGATGGTGTGTCCCTTGTACATAGGGACACAGATCGGTCACCTCCCCCAGTCAGTCCCCTCCCCCCCACAGTAAGAATCACTAATAGGGAACACATTTAACCCCTTCCTCGCCCCCTAGTGTTAACCCCTTCCCTGCCAGTCATGTTTATACAGTAATCAATGCATTTTTATAGCAGGGATCGCTGTATAAATGTGAATGGTCCCAAAAATGTGTCAGATGTGTCCGCCGCAATATCGCAGTCACGATAAAAATCGCTGATCGCCGCCATTACTAATAAAAAATAAAAAATTATAAAAATGCTATAAATCTATCCCCTATTTTGTAGACGCTACAAAACATGCTTTTGCGCAAACCAATCAATATACGCTTATTGCAATTTTTTTCTTTTTTTTACCAAAAATATGTAGAAGAATACGTATCGGCCTAAACTGAGGAATTTTTTTTTTTAAATTGGATATTTATTATAGCAAAAAGTAAAAAATATTGTGTTTTTTTTTTTTTAAAACTTGTCGCTCTTCTTTGGTTTATAGTGCAAAAAATAAAAACCGCAGAGGTGATCAAGTACCACCAAAAGAAAGCTCTATTTGTGGGGAAAAAAGGACACAAATTTCGTTTGGGGACAGCGTCGCACGACCGCGCAATTGTCATTCAAAGTGTGACAGCGCTGAAAATTGGCTTGGGCAGGAAGGGGGTTTAAGTGCCCAGTAGAGAAGTTGAGATAGAGAGAGAGAGAGAGAGAATCTGATAACGAAGGACGTATCGTTCGCGGGACTCCAGTAGGGTGACCACATTTCCAAATCACCCCCTAGGGTGACACCCTCCCTTCCCAAAATTCAGCTTGTGCTGTGACGAATCACAGCACAGTGATTGGACACAAGAGGCGGGATTTATGATTTCTCCAATCACATGCAGGGGGTGGGGATTGTGGTCCTCCAGGCATTCCTGGCCAGGACAAGTACTGTCAGTGAGTAAAGCGGTGATGTGGCGGCCTTTTTTGGGGGCATCAGATGGGCCCGGGGGGTGGCTGTGTCAGTTTCATTCCGGGACACTGTAATGTCCTGGAATGAATGTGCCCGGGACAGACCTGCAAAATGCAGGACTGTCCCGGGCAATCCGGGACACGTGGTCACCCTAGACTCCAGCAGTTAATTCAGCAACCTGATTGTCACAGAACAGGTAAGTGCTTGTATTAAATTAAATGTGCTCAGTATCTGTACCTATGTCTGATTGTGTTATCTTTGTTGTCAGAACAACGGGGCGGAACGTTCCTCCGCCGCTGCCCGTTGTCATGAGAATGACACAAACAATCAGCGCTAAGAGCAGCACTGTACTGCGCACGCTCGAGATGGAGAGGTGCATGCTGGTTACCCAGCATGCACCTCTCCACGAAAACAGGAAAAAAAATGTACTGGGCTTCAGATGCCCACACTTCGGATGGCAACGGCCACAGAATGAGCTCCAGCAAAGAAGGCAAGTGTTCGATTGCTTTAGCGATCGTTTGGGGATCTATAACTATATTTAATGTCATGTGTAGTGTAATTCAATTGAACTGGCCAAAAAAAAAAAAAAATTATGACCAGAGCTCCGCTTTAATCAGAGAGGCGGCACAGAGACCTAAGGTAACCCTGGAGGAGCTGCAGAGTTCCACAGCAGAGACTGGAGTATCTGTACATAGGACGACAATAAGCCGTACGCTCCATAGAGTTGGGCTTTATGGCAGAGTGGGCAGAAAAAAGCCATTACTTTCAGCAAAAAACAACATGTCACGTTTTGAGTTTGTGAAAAGGCATGTGGGAGACTCCCAAAATGTATGGAGGAAGGTGCTCTGGTCTGATGAGACTAAAAGAAAACACTATGTCTGGCGCAAACTCAACACATCACATCACACAAAGAACACCATCCCCACTGTGAAACATGGTGGTGGCAGCATCATGCTGTGGGGATGTTTTTCAGCAGTCGGGACTGGGAAACTGGTCAGAGTTGAGGGAAAGATGGATGGTGCTAAATACAGGGATATTCTTGAGCAATACCTGTACCACTCTGTGTGTGATTTGAGGCTAGGACGGAGGTTCACCTTCCAGCAGGACAATGACCCCAAACACACTGCTAAAGCAACACTTGAGTGGTTTAAGGGGAAACATGTAAATGTGTTGGAATGGCCTAGTCAAAGCCCAGACCTCAATCCAAGAGAAAATCTGTGGTCAGACTTAAAGATTGCTGTTCACAAGTGCAAACCATCCAACTTGAAGGAGCTGGAGCAGTTTTGCAAAGAGGAATGGGCAAAAATCCCAGTGGTAAGATGTGGGAAGCTCATAGAGACTTATCCCAAGCGACTTGGAGCTGTGATAGCCGCAAAAGGTGGCTCTCCAAAGTATTGACTTTAGGGGGGTGAATAGTTATGCACATTAACTTTTTCTGCTATTTTGTCCTATTTGTTGTTTGCTTCACAATAAAAAAAAAAAAAAAACATCTTCAAAGTTGTGGGCATGTTCTGTAAATTAAATGATGCAAATCCTGAAACAATTCATGTTAATTCCAGGTTGTGAGGCAACAAAACACGAAAAATGCCAAGGGGGGTGAATACTTTTGCAAGGCACTGTATCGTACATGATTCTTGTGCATAACGAATGTGTGAATGTGGACAATACCGCATTATGGCGACTAGATGGCGCAGGTGAGCATACTTACTTCCTATAGTGATCAGTGCCATCTAGTGGCTATTATGCGGTATTGTCCCCATTCACACATTGTTTATGCAGAGAATATAGCCTGAGAACATTTGATTTTGCCTCATTCGCACAAAAAAAATGTAAATTCAGTTTTGATAGAAGAACAGCTATGAAAAACAAAAAACAAAAAAACAAATGTAAATAAATGTTTTAAAGCTGAACCTGAATAAAATGAATGCAGCTCTGTATTTATTAAATCTGTTTTAAACCCCAAAACATAAATGTGGCTTATCAATCATTGGATGTGGTGGCTGCATTCGTTTTTCTTTTCTTTGACTTTATTTTGCCCTGTTTTCACCTGGTGATCTGGTCAGTAACACACCTCCTGTATTAGAGCGTCCCCACTCTGGATGAAGGAGCACAGGAGACACCTTTGGACAGCAGCATTGTCAGTCTGGGGGGAGGGGAGTGTTAAATAGACTAGCAGCTTTGGATACACTAAGCCAAACACCAGCCCCGGTACAAGAAACCATGAAGGGCCCTTCTGGCCCCCGACCTGGGCCCTTTCCACTGATCCTGGGACCCTTTACGTCTATTGTGGACCCTTAATTACGGTCCTGCAGTGGGCCACCTTCATGCCGTTTCGGGGTCCCCCCACTGTGGTGGAACGAGGGTTGCCAGGAGCGGCTGTCTCTCTCTCTCTCTCTCTCTCTGTGTTGACAGCCGCCTTGGCGCCATCTTGGAAAAACACCGCCGGTTGTTTTTGGCTTTAGGAAGCGATCCATGCTGCAAACGGTGTGGCATGTGGGCAGATCAGCGGTCCGGTGGGCAGATCAGCGGTCCGGTTTCCTGGGCATCCAAGGTACCGGTGGGCAGATCAGCGGTCCGGTTTCCTGGGCAGATCAGCGGTCCGGTGGGCAGATCAGCGGTCCGGTTTCCTGGGCATCCAAGGTACCGGTGGGTACCAGCAATGTGAGACAAGCTGCAGGGTAGCCACTGGCCAGGAGTTCACGCCGCCATGCCGAGACCACGCCCCCAATCACAGGCAAATTAGGCGGCTGCGATGCCCCTGTGAGGGTGAGGCCTTAGGCAGCTGCCTAATTAAAGAGCCGCCTCTGTCTACATGCCACCGCCCTCCTATTCAGGTGTACAGGGGGGCCGCATGGGCCCCCTGGAGCATGGAGGCGGGTCTCAATGGCGACCCCTGCGACCCCTGTAGGTACGCCCCTGTACCAGCTTAACACTTTATAAGCAGTTACAGCAAATCATTTTTTTTTCCTTTTGGGATAAAGGTTTTACATAAATAAATAAAAGCTGATCATCGTAAGCACTCCTGTCAGTGGTAAGTGGTTTGTCTCATCCATGCAAATTGATACATTCTGCTGGAAAGCTTGGGCTTGTGAAAAACAACAGGCTTGCTGGCTGGATGAATGTGACCTAGTATAAGCCTCCTGCAGTCCCTTGACAGCAGAGCTCAGACCAGAAGAGGGAGAAGATCACCGCTTTAAAATGCTCTGAAACATTTGTTAAAAACAAGCCCAGACATGCATTCTCAGACACACCTGTGTGTATTCTTCTCATTTTAAAGCGGAACCTTCAGACATTTTTTCATCTTTCCAGCTATTAAATCTTCTGCCCTTGTTGTTGTTTTAACTTTGGATAGTAAAACATTTTTTTTCTGCCAGTAAATCCCTTATACAGCCCACTTCCTGTTTCTTGTCTGGTCATTAGCCTAGGCTTATGACATCATGCACAGCTCTCTCTCTCTCTCTCATGAGAGTTTGCCAGGAAGGGAGGGGGTGAGTCATAAGAGGGCCAATGAGAGCTGCAGAGCTGGAGGTGTGTCTGTGTAAATCCAGGAAGTGAACAGGCAGCAGCTTCAGCTGCCCACAGTTAAAATGGTTGCAGCCAGACTTAGTGGAGGGAGATTTCTGCAGCATACAGTGGAACCTTGGATTACGAGCAAAATCCGTTCCAGGAGAATGCTTGTAATCCAAAGCACTTGCATATCAAAGCGAGTTTCCCCATAGAAGTCAATGGAAAACGAAAAAAATTAGTTCCACATTGACTTCTATGGCATGCAATACTGCATGTGGCCAGAGGTGGGGGGCGCCGAGAGAGATTCGGAGATCGTTCGGCTGCCCTTGGAAACCCCCGGAAAGGCTCGGGAACGGCTCCGGCGCCCCCGCACCTCTGGCCAAATGCAGTACTGCACACCACAGAGGCTTGAATCCTGCTCAACACTCGCAAACCGAGTCAGGATTTAAAAAAAATAAATGATTGCATGTATTTATGAAACGCTCGTTAACCGTGTTACTCGCAATCCGAGGTTCCACTGTATTTGGTAAGTACAGAATCACAGGATATATAAAATAATATGCAAAGTGGTTGGAGGGAAGCTTCAGAATGGCAAAGATGTTTTTTTTACAAATTATGTGAGCAGACTGCAGTTCCTCTTTAATGCTTACTGTTCCGCATCTAGACTCGGCTCCCACTGAGAGTTCAAAGTCGCACCCCATTAACGGCAATGGAACCAATCTAATCGGTGCGACTCAAGTCGCAGCGAATCAGAAAAAGGTTCCTGCACTACTTTGGCGGTGACCTCATGGCGACTTGCATTGACTTCTGTCGCAAGCACGCTGCAATGAAGTGGCGCAGGATGTCGGCTGTCGAAGTCACGCGACTTTGAAGCCGCGTAGATGCGGACCGGCACTAAAAGAGTGTTTGCTCCTCCGTACCTGGCTCAGGGCGAGATCCAGAATGTCATGTTCTATTACCTGGTCTACAATGCGTTACTAACTCACCGCGTCTCATTTTCTGTTGTCACCCCTGAGCCGGGCTTCCAGTCCAATCATCCCAACTCTGAGAGGGGCTTAGAAAACAATTTACCGCCGATTGTCACACCGCGGATGCGTATAATGCAGACGTGCTCGGCGCCAATCCCTTTGCTGGTCACATGACCGGAGCCAGCTCGCTGCCCGTCTGCTTGTCAGGTGCTCCCTCGGGGATTGGGCTCCACATCCAGACGTTCTCATCTCTAATCCTGAGCAGGTTGTTGCCGAAAGTCACTGAAGTCAACGGTTAAAGGGAGACAGCGAGATTCTAAACGATATCAGCAAAATCTGTCCGTTCCTTGAAAATATCATTCAGAATGTTGCGGTTTAATTATCCACTTCAATACCCGACACTTTCACCCCCCTTCCTGCCCAGGCCAATTTTCAGATTTAAGCGCTGTCACACTTTGAATGACAATTGCGCGGTCGTGCGACGCTGTACACATGTTACATAGTTACATAGTAGGTGAGGCTGAAAAAAGACACAAGTCCATCAAGTCCAACCTGTGTGTGTGATTATAGGTCAGGATTACCTTGTATATCCCTGTATGTTGTGGTCGTTCAGGTGCCCATCTAAAGCCCTGTACACACGATCGGTTTTACCGATGACGATGGACTTTTTTCATCGGACAAACCGATCGTGTATGGGCCCCATCGGTCTTTTTTCCCATCGGTGAGAAAAAATAGAACATGTTTTAAATTTATCCGATGGGAAAAAAAACGATAGCAAATTCCGATTGTCTGTGTGGAACTCCCATCGGATAAAAAACCCACGCATGCTCAGAATCAAGTCGACGCATGCTCAGAAGCATTGAACTTCATTTTTCTTGGCTTATCGGAGTGTTTTACGTCACGGCGTTTGGGACGATCGTTTTTTTGACTGATGGTGTGTAGGCAAGACTGATGGAAGTCAGCTTCATCGGTTTTCCGATGAAAAAATCCATCGGTTTAAAAACCATAGGAAATCCGATCGTGTGTACAGGGCTTAATAGTTTTTTGAAACTATCGATGCTCCCCGCTGAGACCACCGCCTGTGGAGGGGAATTTTACCGCTCTTACAGTAAAGAACCCTCTACGTAGTTTAACCACTTCGCGCCCGCCGTACAACAAATGACGGCCGCAAAGTGGTTCTAAAATGCCGGGAGGCCGTCATTATACGGCCTCTGCTTTTCCGGCCACTGGGGGGCGCGCGTTCCCGGCGCATCACTGAGATGCCGATGCGCGTGCCTGGCGGCCGCGATGTCCGCCAGGTACGAGCGATCGGCCGGTACACAGACAAGGACGTGGATCTGTGTGTGTAAACACAGAGATCCACGTCCAGTCAGGGATAGAGGAGACCGATGGTGTGTCCCTTGTACATAGGGACACAGATCGGTCACCTCCCCCAGTCAGTCCCCTCCCCCCACAGTAACAATCACTCCCAGGGCACACATTTAACCCCTTCCTCGCCCCCTAGTGTTAACCCCTTCCCTGCCCGTGTCATTTTTACAGTAATCAGTGCATATTTATAGCACTAATCGCTGTATAAATGTGAATGGTCCCAAAAATGTGTCAAAAGTGTCCGATGTGTCCGCCGCAATGTCGCAGTCCTGACAGAAATCGCAGATAACCGCCATTACTAGTAAAAAAAAAAAGTCAGAATTCTATCCCCTATTTTGTAGACGCTATAACTTTTGCGCAAATCAATCACTATACTCTTATTGGGATTTTTTAAACCAAAAATATGTAGAAGGATTCGTATCGGCCTAAACTGAGAAAAAAAAAATAGGATTTTTTACTCACCGTAAAATCCTTTTCTCTGAGTCCATGGACCGACACAGCTTCTCTATTGACAAAGTGGGTATTATCCGTTAATTAGGAGTGTTTAGGCAGAAAAACTTGTAAAAAGTGTTGCATCACACCTTCTACAGTACCGCCCAGGGGGCGGACCCTCTGGGTATACCCTCTCAGTCTGCATCTTCGCAGATCAGTTCGTCAAAAAGCAGTACAAACTTAAAAGGAGGGGTGGGTGCTGTGTCGGTCCATGGACTCAGAGAAAAGGATTTTACGGTGAGTAAAAAATCCTATTTACTCTTTCGTCCATGGACCGACACAGCTTCTCTATTGACAAAGTGGGACGTCCCAAAGCAGTGTCAGAGAAAAAACGAGGGGTGGTAACAGCATAAAAATAAACTTCACCCCAAACACAAAACAGCACTCCTCCAACGGAGGAGTTGCAACTCTAAACAGCCGCTTGCAAAACCTTGCAGCCGAAAGAGGCATCCGAAGATGCACCTACATCAATTTTGTAGAATTTTGTGAAAGTGTGTGCGGACGACCAAGTCGCCGCTTTACATAATTGGGAAACAGACGCTTGATGTCGGAAAGCCCAAGAGGCACCTATTGCCCTGGTCGAATGCGCCGTGACAGGAAAGGGGGGCGCCTGACCCTTTAAGGCGTAAGCCTGGATTACTATCTGTCGGATCCACCTAGAGATGGTGGCCGACGAGACTGCTTGGCCCTTCTTGGGACCAGCCACCGAAACAAACAGTGAGTCTGACTTCCGGAACAGGGAAGTAGCAGATATGTATACTCTCAAAGCTCGGACAACGTCCAAGGAATGCAACGCCGACTCCTTAGGATTCGACGGCTGAGGACACAAGGATGGAAGTACAATGTCTTCATTGAGATGAAAAGCCGAAACGACTTTCGGAAGAAAGGAAGGCTGCGGCCGCAGCACCACCTTATCCTTGTGGAAAATCAAATAGGGAGCCTTGCAGGACAAGGCTGCCAGAGACTCGTCTAACTGACGTAACAGCCACCAAAAAGACCACTTTCTGAGAAAGTGTCAACAGGGGAATATCTCTAATATTCTCAAACGGTGCCTTCTGAAGCACCGAGAGGACCAGGTTCAAGTCCCACGGAGGTAACGGGGGACGGACCAGAGGGGCCACATGTCAGACCCCCTGCACAAATGTACTCACGAGAGAGTGAGTCGCCAGGGGTCGCTGAAAAAAGACAGCGAGGGCAGATATCTGTCCCTTAAATCGTACTTAGGGCAAGCCCTTGGTCCACCCCATGCTGTAAAAACAGCAGGATTCTGGAAACCAAATAGGTACGCGGATGCCATTTCATTTCCTCACACATGGAGATGTAGGCCCTCCAAGTGTGGTGATAGACCTTCCTAGAGGACGGTTTTCGAGCACTTCTCATAGTAGAGATTACTGAGTCTGACAGGCCCCGGTCTCTCAGTACCTGGTTCTCAACAGCCATGCCGTTAAAGCCAATGACTGTAAAGCAGGATGGAATATGGGACCTTGCGATAGCAGGTCCTTCCGTAGTGGTAGGCGCCAGGGGACGTCTGCTACCAGACGTACTAGATCGGCGTACCAAGGACGCTGAGGCCAATCTGGAGCGATTAGGATCATTGGAATTCCCTCTGCCTCCACTCTGCGGAGCAGAAGAGGAAGAAGCCTTAAGGGAGGGAAGGCATAGATTAGCCGATACTGACCCCACGATGCTACCAACGCGTCCGTTGCGTCTGCCCATGGGTCTCTTGACCGGGCCACAAATCTCAATACCTTCCGATTGAATCGGGAAGCCAGAAGATCTACGTCTGGTGTGCCCCATCTTTGGCAGAGGAGTTGGAACACCTCCGGGTGTAAGGACCCTTCTCCCTGGTCCAGCATCTGGCGGCTCAGGTAGTCCGCCTGCCAGTTTTCCACACCCGGAATGTACACGGCCGACAGTGCCGGTACGCTCCTCTCTGCCCACTTCAGGATGCGAGCGATCTCCGATGTTGCAGCTGAGCTTCTTGTTCCTCCTTGATGATTGACATATGCCACCGCTGTGGCGTTGTCTGACTGGATCCTGACTGGACGCCCTTGCAGCCTCTGAGACCATTTGAAGAGGCACAGCCTGATCGCCCGGATTACCAGGACACTGATCGGCAGGAGGGCTTCCTCTGGGGTCCAGCGACCTTGCGCCGACTGAACACCCCAGACTCCCCCCCAACCTGTAAGGCTGGCGTCCGTCGTGATCACTATCCAGTAAACCGGAAGAAATGACTTCCCGGCCATTAGAGCCGGTGCTGTCAGCCACCATACCAGGGATCTCCTGACTATGTGGCTCACTCGGATTTGATAATCCAGAGATGATGGACATCTGTTCCATCTGGACAAAACTTCCTTCTGTAACACTCGAGTGTGGTATTGAGCATATGGGACCGCCTCGAAGGATGCTACCCTGAGGCCCAACACTCGCATGCAAAAACGGAGTGACGACCAATTCCTGGAAGTCAGCTGCCGTACTGCAGCCCAGAGGGTCTGCAACTTCTCCACAGGGAGGAATACCTTTGCCTCTGAAGAATCCAGAATCAACCCCAGGTACCCTAGGCGTTGAGTGGGCACCAATACTGACTTTTGCGTGTTTAGTATCCAACCACGGTCTCGAAGAGTCTGACAGGTTAAGGACACGCTTACCTCTAATTCTGAGCTTGAAGGGGCCTTCAGCAGAAGGTCGTCTAAGTAGCCTGTGATAGCGATACCCCGCTGTCTTAGAAGTGCCAGAATCGGAGCGAGCACCTTGGTGAACGTCCTGGGTGCTGAGGCAAGGCCCAACGGGAGGGCCACAAACTGGTAGTGGTCCTTCCCGATAGCAAATCGCAGAAACCTCTGGTGTCTGGAGTATATGGGGACATGTAGGTATGCGTACTTGATGTCCAAGGAGGCCAGAAAGTCCCCCGGATGGAGAGCCGTGACTACAGATCGAACCGACTCCATCCGAAAACTTTGTACCTTCACAAAGCAATTGAGGGCTCTGAGATCCAAGCTTGGACGAACCCCCTCCTTCTTCGGCACAATGAACAGATTTGAGTAAAAACCCCGTTCCAGTTCTGGAACTGGAATAACTACCCCGCGTTCCAGTAGACCCTGGACCGCCCCATACAGGGCCTCCCGGCGGGTCGGTAGTAGCTGGAGATTGGAGGTGTTGAATCTGTCCGGTGGACAAGAGAGAAACTCTATCTTGTAGCCTGAGGAGATTACTTTGCAAACCCACCTGTCAGAGATTAGTGCTGTCCACTGAGTCGCGAATTTGCGAAGACGTCTCCCCACCCGAGAGCTGGGTGGGGGTGGACCTTCATGCGGACGCAAATTTGTCCGCAGGCTGGTATGCGGGACCAGGGACGCTTTTGACCTTGGGCAGGCGCTTTATCGGCCTGGGGTCTTTTCCCTGTCACCCTAGGGGGACGAAAAAAACACTTGCGTGCAGTAAAGGAGGGCCCTTGCACTTGGCGTGGCCCCTTACCCTTGCTAATTTGGGGAAGCAAAGTGCTTTTACTTCCTGTGGCATCCTTGATGATGTCATCCAGAGAAGCCCCAAAAAGTCTGTCGCCCTTAAAAGGCAGATCCAACAGGGCTTTCTTGGAAGTCTGGTCCGCAGACCAGCCTTTTAGCCAGATCAGGCGGCGTATTGCTACTGCATAAACCGAAGTTTTAGACAGCAGGGGAATAGTATTCATGTCTGACTCACAGACAAACCTAAGGCCCTGGACCAACAGGTCGGCCAATGTTATCTCATCAGGAGGAGCATCTCGCTCCTTAACCCCTGGAGTAGCAATCTTGCCCATTCAGTAAGTGTGTGAGACACTAGGGCCCCCGCCAATGCCGGGCGTACTGCCGAGCCTACCACTGAGTATAGGTAGCAAGCGAGTGCTTCAGCCTTCTTATCCACAGGGTCCTTGAAAACAGGAGCCCCTTCTACAGGAATTGTGGTGGCTCTATCAAGTCTGGACACCGGAGGGTCCACTATAGGGGGGAGAGGTCCATTTCTTCAGAAAACTCTCCTCAAAAGGGGTACCGTACCGCAAACCTCTTTGGGGCTGTAAAGACCCTCAGTGGGTTCTCCCATTCCTTGTATAAGAGTTTATCAAAAGACACACAAGGGAACACCTTAGCAGTGCGGGCAGGTCTATGAAACCCAAGTGGACCGGAGTCTCTGCTGCTTCTGCAGTATTTTCCAATTTTAGCATATCCCGCACTGCAGTAATAAGGTCAGATACCAAAGCCGTCTCGCGTACTGACCTGGACTTTGAGTCATTCTCACTGTCCGGTCATGGTCTGCAGTCTCTGATGCGTCAGAATCTGGGCCCCGAGCCGTAGCTGGACCTGGTTCTGCACCAGAATTATCCCCAGAAGCTTGCAGGGGATGGGGCGTTTACTACCCCCTGTATTCCCGTGTGCTGCTTCCACCCTGGCAGCAAACGCCTCTAGGATTGCAGTCATAGCGTTCATAGACACCTCAGGGGCACCAGCTGCTAAATCTGGTGTTTCAGGGGAGAAGACATCTGGCTCAGATGCCATGCTGACCACACGCTGACACTCACAGGGCTCCAGGCAAGATATCAATAGGCCACCCTCCTGTGCTGCAAAGAGGCCGGGTCACCCAGAGGACTCACCACCCTGGATAGGTACTGCTATGCTGCGCCTGTGATGCTGTCCCCTCTGCTGCTGTGTCAGTCTGCTTCTTTTATCAGCACTTCCTGTGTGAATTTTCACGCCAGTGTAATGCACCCTAGAGGCCGGAGGCTCTCGAAAAATGGTTGCCAAAAACGTCTGTATGGAAGATAATGTGGGCTCTAAGAAAATGGCCGCCGACAGAAGATAGAGGTCAAGCAGCCATAGCCCACAAAAAGATGGCCGCCGAACGGCAATATCTGCATACAGGGTGGACAAACATGGCCGCCGATCAGCTGATAGGGGCCAGTGGGTGTGGCCGAACCACAGGAAGATGGCCGCCGGGCAGTCACAAGAGGCCAAACTTGGCATGGACCACCTCAAAATGGCCGCCGACAGCATGGAGGAGGAAGGACACAAACACAGGTAAGAAAAAATGACATTTCTTTTAAATGTTAGTTACAGCCAGCCCCGCTCCAGTGGGACCCCCTAGGTGACCCCCAGCCCCCCAGCACCCAGCAACCTTTAGCTAGAAGCCCAGGGAGGAGGGAAAGGCAGGGAGAGAGGGAAGAAAGGGGCCACAACCACTTACTTGATCTCTCCAGGAATGTCCAGCTAAATCACCCAGCCGAGGCAGGGGAGTTTTACTTACCTATCCTGCATGTATTCTGCTGGAAGACATTCCAAACAGATCATCGTCCGCGCACGGAAAGTGACTGTTGGCCAGGCATGCTGTGATTGGACCCAGAAGGGACGATCATATGTATGCCCTGGAGCATGACGCTCACCGGACAGGCTGCTGCGACTCGGCCGTAAGGTCAGCCGAAGCTAAGCGGTCCGATGCAAGCCTTGGAGCGTAAGCTCACCGGCCAGGCTGCTGCGACTCGGCCGTAAGGTCAGCCGAAGCTGAGCAGTCCGATGCAGGCCCTGGAGCGTAAGCTCACCGGCCACCCGTGGAGCGACGGGCATGTCGTGGAAAACCCAGCGCGTAGCTAGGGTCGGCACACGCTCGATGGCCGAAACTGGGGAGACTACAAGGATCGAGGATCCAGCCTGTCACCCAGTCGGCAGTTGATTGAAGATCGCAGGAAACAACAAATGTAGCAAAAAAAATAAAAATATATATATCTTTTTTCCCCGGACCAATGGGCCCGAAGGGAGCCATGTCCTACTCCTTGCTAGACAGAAAAAAACTGATCTGCGAAGATGCAGACTGAGAGGGTATACCCAGAGGGTCCGCCCCCTGGGCGGTACTGTAGAAGGTGTGATGCAACACTTTTTACAAGTTTTTCTGCCTAGTCACTCCTAATTAACGGATAATACCCACTTTGTCAATAGAGAAGCTGTGTCGGTCCATGGACGAAAGAGTAATGTTTTTTTTAAAAAAAAAATTGGGATATTTATTATAGCAAAAATCAAAAAATATTGTGTTTTTTTCACAATTGTCGCCTTTTTTTGTTTATAGCGCAAAAAATAAAAACCGCAGAGGTGATCAAATACCACCAAAAGAAATCTCTATTTGTGGGGAAAAAAGGACGTCAATTTTGTTTGAGCGCCACGTCGCACGACCGCGCAATTGTCATTCAAAGCGTGACAGTGCTGAAATTTCGCCTATGCAGGAAGGGGGTTATGTGCCCAGTAAGCAAGTGGTTAAGGTTAAACCTCTTTTCTTCTCATTTTAAAGCAGAGGTTCACCCAAAATGGAACCTCCGCTTTTCGGAAACCCTCCCCCCCTCCGGTGTCACATTTGACACCTTTCAGGGGGGAGGGGGTGCAGATACCTGTATAAAACAGGTATTTGCACCACTTCTGGGTATAGACTCCCGCGGGAGTCCCGCCCCTTCGTGTCACCACCAACCCCACCCCCCCCACCCCCTTGTGTTCTGGGAAACACTCGGCTCCCAGGACACAGCGGGGACCTGTTAGGACGCGCAGCGCGACTCGCGCATGCGCAGTAGGGAACCGGGCAGTGAAGCCGCAGCTTCGGCTACCGACGTCGCGGGCGACCTGGACAGGTAAGTGTCCTTTTTTTTAAAAGTCAGCAGCTGCTGTATTTGTAGCTGCTGGCTTTTAAAAAAATAATCCTGGTGAACCTCTGCTGTAATGAGTGGCCACGTGTCTTGTTAACTCCCTTCTGCAAAAAAAAAAAGTTTTATCCCTATTGTGGGGCAAAATCCAGATACACCACGTCTACGGGCCTTCCTTTATCTAGATGGCAACTCACCTAATAGAAGGTTAATAGATTGGTTTGGCAAGAACGATTCTTCATGTATCCATGCTGATTACTTATAGTCCCTTATCATCCCCTCCAAGAGCTTGCATACTATTGATGTTAGGCTAACTGGTCTGGTCATGTGAGATTTGTATCCTTTTTTGAGACAGATAGAGCTTTCTTATGGTGGTACACTGGGGGGGGGGGGGGGGAAGTATTTGATCCCCTGCTGATTTTGTTCGTTTGCCCACTGACAAAGAAACGATCAGTCTAGAATTTTATTGGTCGGTTTATTATAACAGTGAGAGACAAAATAACAACAAAAATATCCAGAAAAAAAAATGATTTGCATTTTAATGAGTGAAATAAGCAAGATTTCTATGCTGTGCGTGTGCTCTGTGTGTACAGTGCGTTCTCTATGCTGTTTGCGCTCAGTGTAATCTATGCTGCATCTTCTCAATGCTGTGTACGCTCTATGATCCGTAAGCGTTGTGTGTACTTTGTGTATTATACAGTACAATGCCTTAAAAAAGTATTCATACCCCTTGAAATTTTCCACTTTTTGTCATGTTACAAATAAAAACGTAAATGTGTTTTATTGGGATTTTATGTGATAGACCAACACAAAGTGGCACATAATTGTGAAGTGGAAGGAAAATGATAAATGGTTTTCAAGGTTTTTTACAAATAAATATGTGAAAAGTGTGGGGGGCATTTGTATGGCGCCCCCCGGAGTCAATACTTTGTAGAACCGCCTTTCTCTGCAATTACAGCTGCAAGTCTTTTTGGGGATGTCTCTACCAGCTTTGCACATCTAGAGAGGGACATTTTTGCCCATTCTTCTTTGCAAAATATCTCAAGTTCTGTCAGATTGGATGGAGAGTGTCTGTGAACAGCAATTTTCAAGTCTTGCCACAGATTCTCAATGTGATTTAGGTCTGGACTGTGACTGGGCCATTCTAACACATGAATATGCTTTGATCTAAACAATTCTATTGTGACTCTGGCTGTATGTTTAGGGTCGTTGTCCTGCTGGAAGGTGAAGCTCCGCCCCAGTCTCAAGTCTTTTGCAGACTACAAACAGGTTTTCTTCTAAGATTGTCCTGTATTTGGCTCCATCCATCTTCCCATCAACTTTGACCAGCTTCCCTGTCTCTGCTGAAGAAAAGCATCCCCACCACATGATGCTGCCACCACCATGTTTCACGGTGGGGATGGTGTGTTCAGGGTGATGTGCAGTGTTAGTTTTCCCTCACACATAGCGTTTTGCTTTTAGACCAAAAAGTTTAATTTTGGTCTCATCTGACCAGAGCACCTTCTTCCACATGTTTGCTGTGTCCCCCACATGGCTTCTCACAAACTGCAAACAGAACTTCTTATGACTTTCTTTCACCAATGTCTTTCTTCTTGTCACTCTTCCATAAAGGGCAGATTTGTGGAGAAGCACGACTAATAGTTGTCCTGTGGACAGATTCTCCCACCTGAGCTGTGGATCTCTGCAGCTCCTCCAGAGTTACCATGGGCCTCTTGGCTGCTTCTCTGATGAATGTTCTCCTTGCCCGGCCCGGTCAGTTTAGATCAGAGGTCTCAAACCAGCGGCCCTCCAGCTGTTGCGAAACTACAAGTCCCATGAGGCATTGCAAGGCTGACAGTTACAAGCATGACTCCCACAGGCAGAGGCATGATGGGACTTGTAGTTTTGCAACAGCTGGAGGGCCACCAGTTTGAGACCCCTGGTTTAGATGGACGGCCATGTCTTGGTAGGTTTGCAGTTGTGCCATACTCTTTCCATTTTCAGATGATGGATTGAACAGAGCTCCGTGAGATGTTCAAAGCTTTGGATGTTTTTCTATAACCTAACCCTGCTTTATACTTCTCCACAACTTTATCCCTGACCTGTCTGGTGTGTTCCTTGGTCTTCATGATGCAGAGGGCTACACAGAACAGCTGTATGTATACTGTGATTAAATCACACACAGGTGGACTCTATTTACTAATTAGGTGACTTCTGAAGGCAATTGGTTCCACTAGATTTTAGTTAGGGGTATCAGAGTAAAGGGGGCCGAATACAAATGTACACCACACTTTTCAGATATTTATAAAAAAAAAAAAATGTTGAAAACCATTTATCATGTTCCTTCCACTTCACAATTATGTGCCACTTTGTGTTGGTCTATCACATAAAATCCCAATAAAATACATTTACGTTTTTGGTTGTAACATGACAAAATGTGGAAAATTTTAAGGGGTATGAATACTTTTTCAAGGCACTGTATGTTTTGTGCAACCTATGCTGTGTCTTCTCTATGCTGCGTACGCTCTGTACTGTGTGTACTTCATGCTCTGTGTGCGCTACAGTATGTTCTCTATGTGTGCGCTCTGTGCTCTACGCCGAGTGTGGTGTGTGCTCTACGCCGAGTGCGCTCTGTGCTCTACGCCGAGTGCGCTCTGTGCGCTCTACGCCGAGTGCGCTCTGTGCGGTGTGTGCTCTACGCCAAGTGCGCTCTGTGCGGTGTGTGCTCTACGCCAAGTGCGCTCTGTGCGGTGTGTGCTCTACGCCGAGTGCGCTCTGTGCGGTGTGTGCTCTACGCCGAGTGCGCTCTGAGCGGTGTGTGCTCTACGCCGAGTGCGCTCTGTGCGGTGTGTGCTCTACGCCGAGTGCGCTCTGTGCGGTGTGTGCTCTACGCCGAGTGCGCTCTGTGCGGTGTGTGCTCTACGCCGAGTGCACTCTGTGCGGTGTGTGCTCTACGCCGAGTGCGCTCTGTGCGGTGTGTGCTCTACGCCGAGTGCGCTCTGTGCGGTGTGTGCTCTACGCCGAGTGCGCTCTGTGCGGTGTGTGCCCTACGCCGAGTGCGCTCTGTGCGGTGTGTGCTCTACGCCGTGTGCGCTCTGTGCTACATATAAAATCCCAGGAGTTGCCAGTGATTGTTCAGTGTTTTAGGAATTCATAAAAGACAAACCTGTTGCACAGGAAAGCTGTGAGCTTCCAGCATACACACAGATGCCGGCCTGTGATGTCTCCCGGGCCTTGTACAGCCGTCGCACACAATGGGCACAACAGTGGCCCCTCTGATCCCTCCTCATCAGGAACTTCTTGCATTGTTTTGTGCGCTCTGTACAGTGCTGCAGAATATGTCAGCGCTATATCAATGAACACAGCAAACCCATCAGCCACTTCACATGACCTCTGTCTGGAAAATATCAGTATTTGCTTTTCAAGCAGTCGCAGCACCACCTAGAGCACCACAGGAGGTAGTGCATGTCATATCATCTCTGAAAGTCATTCTCAGGGGTTGATTTACTAAAGGCAATAGATTGGGCACTTTGCAAAGTTGCAGTTGCTCCAGAGCTTAGTAAATGAGGTAGAGCTTAATTTGGCAAAGAATACCCAATCACATGCAAGGAAAGTAAAGAAAAACAGCATTTTTGCTTGCATGTGATTGGATGATGGAAGTCAGCAGAGCTTCTGCTCATTTACTAAGCTCTCTGGAGCAACTGCACTTGCAAAGTGCACCTTCTATTTCCTTTAGTAAATCAACCCTTTGGACCCCCTTTACACTGCGAGCGCTGGCCGTTAGCGCTAAAGCGCCAATCATTTTAGCTGCGCTTTAGCGCTGTAAAAGGGGCACTTTTCAGCTGCTAGCGGGACGCTTTTAACCCCAAAGAAGGGGTTAAAAACACCCGTGTTGCGGCGCTTCCAAAATGCTGCCGATTCATTTCAATGGGCAGGGCGTTTTGGGAGCGCTGTATACAGCACTCCCAAACCGCCTCAAAGATGCTGCCTGCAGGACTTTTCCTAACGTCCTGCAAGCGCATCGCCCCGGTGTGAAAAGACACACTGGAATGAACGGGAGGCGGTTTTTCGGCGGTATTTAGAAGCTATTTCTAGCGCTAAAACGCCTGAAAACCGCCTCAGTGTGAAAGGGGGTCTTAGTGTTGGGCAACTGTAGGCTGCATTTTATAAGACAGAAGTACAAGAGCCCGCTCATAATGATGCACAAAACAAAGCAGTGTGGCTTTCATTACGAATACGCCCCCCGCCGCCGCCCCCCCGCCAACGCATCTAGACAGCAAAACACAGTTGCGATTTTGCACGTGAAACATTTATAATGTGTTATAGCAAAAAAATTAAATCCTGCATGTCCTCTGAAAATGCTGCATCCACTAAAATGTGCATTGGAAGCCCATTGATAATAAATAGTCCTAATATGGAGCAGGAAAGAATTTTATTGCACTGCACTGCTGCCTGGTGTAGAGGCGGCTTATTGGTTCTGTCCAGAGCAAATTATGTGTTTATTTATTTGTTATTCTAAATGCAAGAATTTCTTCAGAGGATTAATAAAGACGATTCCGTCCAGCCTCATAGTCAATTTGGAGGAATGAAAAGCAAAGAGACCACCAAACCCTCCAACCCCCTGTATTTTTTTTTCTGTGCTGAACAGATTTAGGTTACTATTGTTCTGTAGAATGCTGACATCTAGTGGTGGTTTAGGACCATTACAGGGTTGATTTACTAAACTTATTAAAGTGATATTAAAGTGGTTGTAAACCCACTTTTTCAACTTGCACCTACAGGTAAGCCTAGATTAAGGCTTACCTGTAGGTGCAAGAAATATCTCCTAAACCTACACGGTTTAGGAGATATTTACTAAAAAGACAGGCGCCGCTGTCTACAGCGCATGCGCGCTGTAGACAACGGCGCATTCATGGGGTTAATCCCATTCACAAAATCGGCTACTTCCCAGCAATGGCTGGGCGTAGCCGAATGAAAACGCTCTCGCGCGCTGCCTCGGGGGCCCCGATCTAAGGTAAGTGGTACATAATGAGCTATTATGCTAGTCATACTAGCTCATTATGCCTTTCTCTTACAGGTTGGCCAAACAGAAAAAAAAAAGTGGGTTTACAACCACTTTAAGACTAAGACTATTTCTGACATTTATTGCTTACAAGTTAAAATCCTTTTTTTTTTGCTAGAAAAGTACTTAGAACCTCCAAACACTGTGTGTGTGTGTGTGTGTGTGTGTGTGTGTGTGTGTGTGTGTGTGTGTGTGTGTGTGTGTGTGTGTGTGTGTGTGTGTGTGTGTGTGTGTGTTATAGCAGAGACCCTAGAGCAGTGACGGGGAACCTTGGCACTCCATTTCCCATGATGCTCATGCACTCTGCAGTGTAATTGAGCATCATGGGAAATGTAGTTGCAAAATATCTGGGGTGCCAAGGTTCACCATCACTGCCCTAGAGAATTGCAATATTTTATGTTGCACGGTATTTGCACAGCGGTCTTTCAAATGCAATTTTTTTTTGAAAAAAGACACTTTCATTAATTAAAAAAAAAACAGTAAAGTTAGGCCAATTTTTTTTTTTTTTTGTATAATGTGAAAGAGGATGTTACGCTGAGTAAATAGATAACGAACATGTCACGCTTTGAAATTGCGCACACTCGTGGAATGGCGACAAATTACAGTACCTAAAAATCTCCATAGGCCATGCTTTAAAAAAAAAAAATGTAACGATTACCAGGTTAGAGTTACAGAGGAGGTCTTTTACTAGAATTATTGCTCTCACTCGGACGATTGCGGCAATACCTCACATGTGTGATTTGAACACAGTTTACATATGCGAGCGCGACTTACATATGCGTTTTCTTTGTTGCGTGAGTCGCAGAGATGGGGGTGCTTTAAAAAAAAAAAAAAACGTATTTTTTAACATTCTCCCTTTAAAAATAAAAATTCAGATCACTTTTATTACGGTCACAAGGAATGTAAATATCCATGTGACAGTAATAGGTGGTGACAGGTACTCTTTATGGAAGGATCGGGCTCTAAAAGACCCCCAATCCCTCCTTTGCACTTCCAAAAACGGCGATTGTGAATACTGTAATTTTTTTAAATCTGCGCCATTGGTAGCGGAGTAAAGCGGAAGTGACGTTATGACGTCGCTTCCATGTTATCACATAGGAGACTCGGTAGAAGCTGTTTCTGGCTTTGTTCCAGTCTCAGCCTAACCGGCGGAAGTGCCGGATTGTTGATCGGGTCTCCCAGTGGGACGGGAGGCCCAGGAAGAGCGGCGGGAGGGGGGGGGACACCCCCTCCTTTAGGATAACAGCCGAGCGACTTTTAGCCGCATTGGTTGTTATCCCTAAAGAGCCGCCCGCCCGCTCTAAAAAACGGTACCGGGGTGATGCCTGCAGATCATCCCGGTTTAACCCCTTCAAGCCACGAAGGCAAATTTGTGTACGGTCGGCGCTAAGGGGTTAAAGTCTGGTATTTTTAAACAAAAAAAAAGACGTGTGTAATGGTTTTGCACAGAGCAGCCCGGATCCTCCTCTTCTCTGGTCCCTCTTCGGTGGTGCTCCTCCCTCCTGCCCCCACAGCAAGCAGCTTTCTATGGGAGCACTCGAGCTGAGCCGCTGCATTCAGACACAGAGCCGAGACTCGGTTCCGCCCCCTCTCCCTCCTCATTGGCTCACTGACTTTGGCTCCCGCTGCCTTCTCAGCCAATGAGGGTGGAAGAGTCCCCGGACTTCGTCGTGGCTCTTGTGCAACATCGCTGGATTGAGATATGGCTCAGGTAAGTATTAGGGGAGCTGCTGCACATAGAATGCATTAAGATGAAATACCTTCTGTCTTTACAACCACTGTAAACCGGCTGCTTTGGTCTTTTTTTTTTTCCCACCCTGGTGATCTGGCCAGTAACACACTTCCTGTATTATATTGTCCCCACTCTGGATGTGGGAGCACAGGAGACACAGCATTGTCAGCCTGGGGGGGGGAGTGTTAGATGGATTAGCAAATTTAAATACACTAACAAATTGAAGCCAGGTTTTGCAGGAATAAAAGCTGATCATTGTAAGCACCCGTCACTGTTAGGTGGTTTATCTCATCCATGTAAACTGATACATTCTGCTGGAGAGCTTGTGCTTTGGGAAACAATAGACTTGCTGGTTGAAGATAGAAAGCCGAAAATAGGAAAAAACGAAATGCAGCCATCACATCTAAAGCCATCGTACACACGGTTGGACTTCAAACAAACTTTTCCGTGGATTTTTGTCTGAAGGGAGTTGGCCGGGCACACCCATAGCATACACACGGCCGGACTTTTCTGCAAACTTTCCCAACATCGCGTGGGTTTTTTCTGCACTTTTCTGCTCTTTACCGCCACCCTTTGTTCAACTTCTGCTATTGTTGGTCGATTTTAACATTGGTTCTGGGCATGCGTGTTTCTACTTCAGACAAAAGTCCGATGGATTTCTGTACTCGCGGTCGGATTTTTTGGAAAACTTGCTCATTTTGAAGTTTGTTGGCAAAAAGTCAGACCGTGTGTACGAGGCTTAAGAGTTGGTCAGCTGCAATCGAATACAGGTTTGCTCTTGTGCTGAATGTTTCTTTAAGTATTTTGCATTTGGAGTGATATGATTGATATGACGCCCTTTGTTAATTCAGAAATGTTGCCGCAGCCAGTGCCGGGATACAGTCGCCTAGATCCCAGGGTGAACATGCCAAACCCCCCTCCCCAAGATGAATGAGTCAGCAAAAATCCTCCTCCTCCCAGCATAAATATCTTTGCCCCCCAAATGCCCCCACCTCAAAAAAAAAATCACCCCTCCTTGCAAAAATCTGCCTCAAATTTCCCCTCCAAGTACACATCCTAAATGCCCCCCCCCCCCCCTCCTAGCACAAATACGCCCCAATCACCCCCAACTAGCACAAATCCTCTCCCCCAAAAGGAAAAAATTCTCCTAGCACAAATCACCTTCCACCATATTACCTCTTCTAGCACAAACCCCCAAATCCCCCACCTAGCACAAATCCTCCACTTCAAACCCCCCCCACCCAACACAAATCCCTCTGAATCATTATCAATGAACAATTCTTAACCCCCCTGCCACCCCCCAAATTCAACCGCCCAACACAAATACCCCCACCTCTCATGATACCATGGTGCCAGGGCAGCCGTCCCTCCTGCCCCCCGCCCCTGCCAGCACCACACTATAAAGCATCGGCACCAAGGACCCGCATCCCTCTGTATGCACAAAGCTTCTGTAAAACGCATCTACGACTAAAGCGCACCCACTCTGTAAACAGAAATAGTCCCCCCCCCCCTCCTCGCCATCTTTCATTGATTCACCACGTCTGTTACATTCAAGTTTCAAGGTTGTTGTTGTTGTTGAACAAACTTTCCTCAGTATCGCCGTCACATGGAGCACATTCCCCCCGCCGCGGACCCGCAGCATTCTTCACATGAAGCATCTGCTATTTCTTCTGCTAAAGTGCAGAGGATCCAGACGCCCACTGGAAGCCGTCGGCGCAAACAAGCCTATTCAGAAAGGCGCCATTAAAAGCCAAGCAATGAGTGGGGAGGAAAGGTCATCAATTGTGCCGAACAAAACACTATAAAGAAGAAGACACTATTTGTTGCTTTTGTACAGAGATTGTTGGTAAAGCGGGAGGACGGTGAGGGCGCTTTCAAGTGGTTTTAGTATAAATCGTCTTTGTAGGAGCCATTGTTGTGTTTACATGCCTATCCAGCGGCACGTGGCATTTGCTGTGGTATGTATAGAGAGAAAAGGTTCAATAAGAAAGGCGGGTGGTAGAAGAAAAGTGTTATTTGATGATGGTTGGGTGGCATTACTACAAGAAAACTGTAGAAAGGCCGGCAATAAAATTGTTCACATTGGTTTTCTGGAGTATGTACATCACATTCCTCACCAATTCCAACTGAGCAAATGATGAAAAACAGGAGCAGCGAAAAGCGCACAGCAAACCAGCGAGGTTGCTGGGCCCGGGACCCAAGACATGTGCCCTAATTTTTCTATCGGGTGCATTAAGTCTACCTTTACCAAGCCTCTGGGTATGCTTAGGCCTAGCCCAATCCTACTCTACGCTTTACATTGGCCATACTGTTTGGCCCAGGACCCAAAAAATGTGCCATATTTCCTCTATCAGGTGCATTGGGGCTACCTTTACCAAGCCGTCGAGTATGCTTAGGAGTAGCCCAACCCTACACATTGCCCATACCAGTGTTTCTCAACTCCAGTCCTCAAGGTGCCCCAAACGGTCATGTTTTCAGGATTTTCCTCAGGTGAAATGGCTGTGGTACTGATCAAATCACCTGTGCAAAATAATGGAAATCCTGAAAACATGACCTGTTGGGGCGCCTTGAGGACTGGAGTTGAGAAACACTGGCCCATACTGCTGGGTCCAAGACACGTGCCATGATCCTTCTATTAGATGCATTGGGGCTACTTTTACATAGCCTCTGGGTATGCTTAGGAGTAGCCCAACGCTACTCTACTCTACTCATTGGCCATACTGCTGGACCCAAGACTAAAGACATGTGCCATGATTCTTCTATCAGGTGCATTGGGGCTACCTTTACCAAGCCTCTGGATATGCTTAGGAGTAGCCCAACCCTACTCTTTTACATTGGTCAAACTACTTGGCCCAGGACACCAGACATGTGCCATAATTCCTCCATCAAGTGCATTGGGGCTACCTTTACCAAGCCTCTGGGTATGCTTAGGTTTGGAGTAGCCCAACACTACTCTATACATTGCCCATACTGCTGGGCCCAAGATCAATGACACGTGCCCCGTTTCTTCTAGGAGGTGCATTGGGGCTACCTTTACCAAGCCTCTGTGTATGCTTGGAAGTAGCCCAACTGTACTCTACAGTTTCCATTGACCATACTGGACTCCAAAAGAACTTTGATCATCTCCCTCTAAGGAAGCCATCCTCAACTAGTATTCCTCCATTGGGTTGCTAGGGGCTCCTTGAGCTGTAGCTGATCGACTTGCCATTTGATGACACCTTCACAGTTCCAGGGCCAACACCACTTGGCAACATCAACAGTAGGGATGAGCTTCGTGTTCGAGTCGAACATACGTTCGACTCGAACATCGGCTGTTCGATCGTTCGACGAAGATCGAACGATTTGGGCCGTTCGCGCCTAATTCGAGTGACGCGAACGGCCCACAATGCACTACGCCATCGCAGTGTCATCCAGGCGCTGTGATTGGCCAAGCATGCACTGTGACCCCGCATGCTTGGCCAATCACAGCGCCGGCAGCGAGGAGAGCAATGATTGGCCACAGGCAGGATGCCTGTGGCCAATTATTGCTGAGGGTGTTTAGTACACGCCCCACACTATAAAAGGCCGCCAGCACGGCGGCCTAGTGTAGTGTGTTCCGGAGCAGGGAAAGAGCAGCATAGGCAGGGACAGTGACTTTTATTTCTTTCTTGCTTAACCTGGATTCCTTTAGTTTAGGGAAAGAGAAGGATAGGTAGGGAGAGTGTCAGTGTGTTTTGTGCTTGTGCTATATTGTGCTTAAAAAAAACATTTTTTCTAGGGACAGAAAACTGTAGGTAGGGAGAGTGTGTCAGTTTCTTTCACTGTCAAAGTCCTTGTTTCCAGGGACCTGGAAGGACAGTGAGTGAATTCTCCTTGTGCTAAATTGTGCTTAAAAAAAACATTTTTTCTAGGGACAGAAAACTGTAGGTAGGGAGAGTGTGTCAGTTTCTTTCACTGTCAAAGTCCTTGTTTCCAGGGACCTGGAAGGACAGTGAGTGAATTCTCCTTGTGCTAAATTGTGCTTAAAAAAAACATTTTTTCTAGGGACAGAAAACTGTAGGTAGGGAGAGTGTGTCAGTTTCTTTCACTGTCAAAGTCCTTGTTTCCAGGGACCTGGAAGGACAGTGAGTGAATTCTCCTTGTGCTAAATTGTGCTTAAAAAAAACATTTTTTCTAGGGACAGAAAACTGTAGGTAGGGAGAGTGTGTCAGTTTCTTTCACTGTCAAAGTCCTTGTTTCCAGGGACCTGGAAGGACAGTGAGTGAATTCTCCTTGTGCTAAATTGTGCTTAAAAAAAAACATTTTTTCTAGGGACAGAAAACTGTAGGTAGGGAGAGTGTGTCAGTTTCTTTCACTGTCAAAGTCCTTGTTTCCAGGGACCTGGAAGGACAGTGAGTGAATTCTCCTTGTGCTAAATTGTGCTTAAAAAAAACATTTTTTCTAGGGACAGAAAACTGTAGGTAGGGAGAGTGTGTCAGTTTCTTTCACTGTCAAAGTCCTTGTTTCCAGGGACCTGGAAGGACAGTGAGTGAATTCTCCTTGTGCTAAATTGTGCTTAAAAAAAACATTTTTTCTAGGGACAGAAAACTGTAGGTAGGGAGAGTGTGTCAGTTTCTTTCACTGTCAAAGTCCTTGTTTCCAGGGACCTGGAAGGACAGTGAGTGAATTCTCCTTGTGCTAAATTGTGCTTAAAAAAAACATTTTTTCTAGGGACAGAAAACTGTAGGTAGGGAGAGTGTGTCAGTTTCTTTCACTGTCAAAGTCCTTGTTTCCAGGGACCTGGAAGGACAGTGAGTGAATTCTCCTTGTGCTAAATTGTGCTTAAAAAAAACATTTTTTCTAGGGACAGAAAACTGTAGGTAGGGAGAGTGTCAGTTTCTTTCACTGTCAAAGTCCTTGTTTCCAGGGACCTGGAAGGACAGTGAGTGAATTCTCCTTGTGCTAAATTGTGCTTAAAAAAAACATTTTTTCTAGGGACAGAAAACTGTAGGTAGGGAGAGTGTGTCAGTTTCTTTCACTGTCAAAGTCCTTGTTTCCAGGGACCTGGAAGGACAGTGAGTGAATTCTCCTTGTGCTAAATTGTGCTTAAAAAAAACATTTTTTCTAGGGACAGAAAACTGTAGGTAGGGAGAGTGTGTCAGTTTCTTTCACTGTCAAAGTCCTTGTTTCAAGGGACAGAGAAGGACACCTGAAGGTAGCCCTTATTGCTTTTTTCCCATCTCCCTGCAGGCCATCTATTAGAATGTCTGGAAGGCAAACAAGGAGAGGCAGACAGTCAGGAGGCAATAAAAGAGGGCAAGCAGGCTCTGTGTCTGGGGGCAACAGTGCTGGTCGTGGACGCGGTGCATTGTCATCAGCACATGGCCATGGGACACGCTTGTCCTTCTTTTCGGCAGCTGGACATGTTGAGCCACATCATGCCGAAGACTTGGTAGAGTGGATGACCAAGCCCTCCTCCTCCTCCTCATCCTCTCTCACCCAGGCTCAGGGTACTGGAAAAGCAGCTACCAAAGCGTCCTCTTCCCTGGTATCAATGTCAGACTCATCATCAGTCACTCCTTCCCTAGACCCACCATGTCCTCCTCCTGAGGAGTCCCCCGAACTGTTTCAGCACAGTGTTGGGTACATGCTCCAGGAGGATGCCCAGCGTTTCGAAGGGTCTGATGATGAAACCCAGCTAGAGGAAGGCAGTAGCGTGAGAGCAGACAGAGGGGATGCTCAAGAAGGACACCAATCTGGCAGTCATGTTCCAGCAGCTGCAGCATACTGCCAGATTGGCTCCAGTGATGAGGAGGGAGGTGATGATGAGGTCACTGACTCCACGTGGGTGCCTAATAGGAGAGAGGAGGAGGAGGAGGATGAGGAGGAGGCACATCTCCAACGAGGCAGGATGCCCTTTGGTGGCCAGCGTAAGGGCAGTACACCGACGGAATCACACCGCAGAGCTCCGCCTGTGCAGGGCGCTGCCTCTGCCCGTCATTCAAAAAGTTCTTTGGTGTGGGCCTTTTTTGAGGCTAGTGCATCAGATCGCACAGCTGCTGTTTGCAACATATGTCTCAAGCGTATATCGCGTGGCCAAAACATCAGCCGCTTGGGTACCACATGCCTGACCAGACATATGTTGACCTGCCATGCAGCTCGTTGGCAAGCCTACCTGAAAGACCCACACCAAAGAACAAAGCGGGACCTCTCCTTGCACCGCATCAGCTGGGATCTCCAACCCCACTATAACTTCAGTCCTCTCTGAAACATGCACTGAGAGGAATGAAGGTGTAGAATTAGGTGTGTCACAGCCAAGTACTTGCGGCCACTCTGCTAGCAGTACACCGACGTCCGATTCTAGCAGGCAAATTTCCCTGCCCCAGCTGCTGGACCGTCGAAAGAAGTTCACTCCCAGCCATCCACATGCCCAGCGGTTGAATGCTAGCTTGGCTAAATTGCTAGCGCTTCAACTGCTGCCTTTTCAGTTGGTAGACTCGGCCCCCTTCCGTGAGTTTGTGCAATGTGCGGTTCCTCAGTGGCAGGTTCCCAAACGCCACTTTTTCTCACGGAAGGCTATTCCGGCTCTCTACCGGCATGTGGAAGGCAATGTCTTGGCCTCGCTGGACAGGGCGGTCAGCGGTAAGGTGCATATTACCGCTGACTCATGGTCCAGCAGGCATGGACAGGGACGTTACCTTTCTTTCACGGCCCATTGGGTCACTCTTTTGGCAGCTGGGAAGGATGCAGGACAAGGTGCAGTAGTGTTGGAGGTTGTTCCACCGCCACGCCTCCAAAATGCTACTACTGGTTGTGACACACCTCTCTCCTCCACCCCCTCCTCTTCTTCTTCCTCCATGGCCTCTTCCTGTGGTTTGTCCTATGAACCAGCGGTGCTCCGTAGCCGTTCACGGGGCTACGCAAGTACGCAGGCAAAAAGATGCCATGCCGTGCTTGCGCTGGTGTGTTTGGGGGACAGAAGCCACACTGGGGCAGAGGTCCTGTCTGCTCTGCAGGGCCAGGCCGAGAGGTGGTTGACGCCACGCCAGCTTAAGCCAGGAATGGTGGTTTGCGACAATGGCACCAACCTCCTCTCCGCCCTCCGACAGGGACAACTGACCCATGTGCCCTGTGTGGCTCACGTCCTTAACCTGGTGGTGCAGCGGTTCTTGGGCAGGTACCCGGGCTTACAGGATGTCCTGAGGCAGGCCAGGAAAGTCTGTGTGCATTTCCGCAGATCTTATAATGCCAGTGCTCGCCTGGCTGAGCTGCAAAAGGAGTTGAACCTGCCCAAGAACCGCCTTATATGTGACATGCCCACCAGGTGGAACTCAACGTTGGCCATGCTGCAGCGGCTGCACACGCAGCAGAGGGCCATCAATGAGTACCTGTGCGACTACGGCACCAGGACAGGGTCAGGGGAGCTTGGTTTTTTTCTCCACGCCAGTGGGGCATGATCAGGGATGCATGCACTGTCCTGGCACCATTTGAGGAGGCCACGAGGATGGTGAGCAGTGACAGTGCATGCATCAGTGACACTGTACCTCTTGTCCACCTGTTGGAGCACACGCTGCGTGGAATAATGGACAGGGCACTTGAGGCAGAACAGAGGCAGGAAGAGGAGGACTTCCTTGCCTCTCAAGGCCCCCTTTACCCAGACAGTGTTCCTTCTGTCCCACCCATCGCACAGGAAGAGGAGGAGGAGGAGGAGGAGGAGGAGGATTGTGTCAGCATGGAGGTGGAGGCTGGCACTCAGCATCATCAGCAGCAGTCTTTTAGGGATGATTTACAGTCCCAAGAAACCAGTGGACTTGTACGTGGCTGGGAGGAGGTGGCTGCGGATCATGTCGTCCTTAGTGACCCAGAGGACTCCGGAGCGAATGCCTCAGCAAACCTACGCTGCATGGCCTCCCTGATCCTGCAAAGTCTGCGGAAGGATCCTCGTATTCTTCGGATCAAGGAGAGGGACCATTACTGGCTGGCCACTCTCCTTGATCCACGGTACAAGGGTAAGGTTGCGGACCTTATGTTACCGTCGCAGAGGGAGCAGAGGATGAGACAACTCCGGGAGGCCTTGCAGAAAGGTCTGTGCAACGCGTTCCCAGAGACTGGGAGGTTACAAACTCCTGGTCCTGGACAACGAGTTGCTGAGGCTTCGGCCAGTCAAAGAAGGAGCGGTGGGGAAGGTGGCCGTCTGACCGATGCGTTCAGACAATTCTTTAGTCCGCAGCCCCAAAGTATGATCGGTTCCAGCAACCATCGCCAGCGTCTGATAAACATGGTGCAGGAATATCTAGGGGCAAGGTCAGACTTGGACACCTTCCCCACCGAAAATCCTCTGGCTTACTGGGTCTTGAGGATGGATCACTGGCCAGAGCTTGCACAGTATGCAATTGAGCTACTGGCCTGTCCTGCATCCAGCGTTCTTTCGGAACGCACATTCAGTGCTGCTGGAGGATTTGTCACGGATCACAGGGTGCGCCTGTCCACCGACTCGGTTGATCGACTGACTTTCATCAAGATGAACCAGTCTTGGATCACCACCAGCTACCACACACCTGATGCTGATATAACAGACTAATTGATTTTAACATGTCACATCCCTTCAAGACTGATGCTGATGCTGAGTGCCTGTGCTGTTATGTTGACTGGCTATCCTCCTCCTCCGAGTCCTCAATGATACGATTGATGATGATAGCTTGGAAGATCATTTTTGTTTATGGGTGCCGCCACCAGTGGCTAAGGCCCAATTTTTCAGCCCCTGTTTTACAGGGGCGTGTAATTACAATTTTTTTAGCAATAATTTGCCATAGGGCTCATTGCTGTGCTCCAAGTACAGTATCTGTGAGGGGTTGGAGTGTTGTGGCACCAGTGCCTAAGGCCCAATTTTTCAGCCCCTGTTTAACAGGGGCGTGTCATTACAATTTTTGAAGCAATACTTTGCAACAGGGCTCATTGCTGTGCTCCAAGTACAGTATCTGTGAGGGGTTGTAGTGTTGTGCCACCAGTGCCTAAGGCCCAATTTTTCAGCCCCTGTTCAACAGGGGCATGCAATTACAATTCTTGATCTAATAATTCACAGCAGGGTCCATTGCTGCACCCACCAAGAGTAACTCTGAGGGCTTACAGTCTTGTGGCAACGCCGCCACCACCACCACGAAAGGCCCAATTTTTCAGCCCCTGTTCAAAAGGGGCATGTAATTACAATTCTTGATCTAATAATTCACAGCAGGGCCCATTGCTGCACCCACCAAGAGTAACTGTCAGGGCTTACAGTGTTGTGGCACCAGCACCACCATCAAAGCCCCAATTTTTACTACCACTGTTCAACAATTATATGTAATTAAAATTCCTGATATAATAGTTGACAGCAGGGCGTTCCAGCACCAACCAAGAGTAACTGAGTGCTTACAGTGTTGTGCCAACACCAACAACTAAGGGGCCTATTTCTGCAGAGTATATACGGCAGGTCCCTACTTTCAAACATCCAACTTACAAACGACTCCTACTTGCAAACGAAAGAAGACAACAGGAAGTGAGAGGAAATCTACCCCTAGAAAGGAAAATTCTCTCCTGTAAGAATAAATATGGGAGAAAGGGGTCTCATCTGTACTGATGCTTTATCACCAATCCTTGTTTCAAGAAAAACACCACATTTCAAAAACAGTTGTCATTGGGACGGAAAGTGAGGTGAAATGTTCTGAACAGGGGCACAGACAGCAAAACAAATGTTACAGGGGTGATAACCCTTACCTATGTTTCCCAAAAAGTTTAAAAATAGATTTTTGGGCTGGAGCTACACTTCAACAATGTACCTGTTCAAAATTACAAACAGATTCTACATAAGAACAAACCTACAGTCCCTGTCTTGTATGCACCGCCTGTATACGGCTGTTCAGAGTATATAGGGCCTTTTTTATTTTATGTGCGGGGTTCCCCTTAATATCCATACAAGACCCAAAGGGGCTGGTAATGGGCTGGGGTAGGGGGGGGGGTCATGGGGTAGCTATGCCATTTTTCTTAAAGAATTTCATCCATATTACCGGGACCAGACATTACATTAAAGCCGCAAGCAGTTTTAAATGGCTTTTTTTTCCTTTAGAAGTGTCATTTTGTGCAGGGACAGTTCTAAACACGGGAAACACGTGGCACTTCACAGGCATACTTTAGACACCCCCCAGGTACGATATTTAAAGGAATATTTGACTTTTTTTTTTTCACTTTATGCATCATTAAAATGACTGCTCCCGAAAAACGACCGTTTTTAAAACTTCTTTTTGCATTGATACATGTCCCCTGGTGCACAACCCGGGTTCCCAAACCCTATTTATGACAATAACATGCATAATAGTTGTTATAATTAGCACTTTAGAATTCGAACGTTCGCATCCATTGTATTTAATAGGGTTCTAATGTTCGTTCGAACTTTCGGTCCGTTCGCGGGTTCTGGTGCGAACCGAACCCGGGGGTGTTCGGCTCATCACTAATCAACAGTATGACAACACTCTTTTTTGCAATCGCCAAAAGGAGGGTATCCCGATGCCCCCTTATGGGGTAACCCAGGGTTACCAGAATTCTTCTGCAGAACAGACGGTGGGTTCTGGTACAAGCGGGGGGGTTAGATTATTTCTCCACCTATTTATAGTGAACGTTTATCGATCCTTTGCCAAATTTCGCAGGGACAATGGCCTTCCTCCTACGGCATATTTCAGATATCTGCAGATACGCCATACTGCCACGACAGTTTGGCCTTCAAAACATAGATATCCAATCGAACACTTATTGACTGACCCGTCTCACACTAAACTTGTATCCACGTACTACAAAACTCTCCTTCATACTACGACAACTAGGATTAGCACCACCAAAAATAAATGGCGAACTGACGGAGGATATTTGTCAGAAAGTGCTTCCACTCCAGGTATCATCTGTTATCTCTTCCCGGTATAAAGTCATTCAAACCAAAATGATTATACAGGTCCTACTTTACCCCTTGTTTACTCCATAGACTAGAAGAGACTACCCTCTGCACCATGTTCCCGATCGGCAGGCATTCCCACATTAGATGGAAAAATGTACCTGGCTGATGGTACATTTTTCCACTTAATGTGGGAATGCCTGCCAATTAGGAAATTCTGGTCTGAGGTCACTGCCCTTATCAGCTCCCTCACTCAATTGCCTAACATTTGTAATCTCCCCCCCCCCCCCCCGAGATGCCTGCAAGGATATATAGACGATGAAAATATATCCAAGAATGTACAAACCTAAGAATTATCCTGTTTTATGCAAAGAAAACGATAACTACTGTATGCATTGGAAATCCCAATCCTCACCTACTATAGCCTTCTGGCTCAATATAGTCAACCAAGCTCTACCTTTATACAAATTGATGTATGAGGCCAGGGGATGTCTAAAAAAGTTTCATAAGATCTGGAATCCATGGGTTGGTACGGATTGCACTATTCCACCTGATCCTTGAGTTCTCTGAAAATGTTAGTGGACTTCTAGTCATTATGCTGGAATTTAGAAGGCAACAATGAAACCCCTCAATCAATCTGTACTCACTGACTGGATACCATGTAACTGTACCTCATTGCTGAGTGAGCACTGTTTGCTCCTTTAATGCTACATATGCATTTCTGTTTTTGTATGTAAACGATTAAAAAGAAAGAAAAAAAAGTGTTGGGACCTTTCTCTCCCTCTAAAATTGGCTTTAGCAGGGGTTCCCTGGCACCTGAAAATAATTTCAATGGTTCCTCTAGGCCAGTGGACTCCAAACTGTGGAGCTTGGGGCACCATTCCTCCCACTGGCCCCAACGACGGGGCAATACTCCCCCCCCCCCCCACTGGCCCCAACGACGGGGCAATACCCCCCCCCCCCACTGGCCCCAACAACTTGGCAATACTCCCCCCCCACTGGCCCCAATGACGGGGCAATACTCCCCCCCCACTGGCCCCAATGACGGGGCAATACTCCCCCCCCCCCCACTGGCCCCAACGACAATGGTTCCTCTAGGCCAGTGGACTCCAAACTGTGGAGCTTGGGGCACCATTCCCCCAACGACGGGGCAATACTTCCCCCCCCCCACTGGCCCAAACGATGGGGCAATACTCCCCCCCCCCCCCACTGGCCCTAACGACGGGGCAATATTCCAACACTTACTGACCACAGGTGCGAATGTCATTTATTTACTCCCACCAACCACAAAGACTGAAACCCTGTCTTCTCCCACTGATGCTGAGGCATTTACTACTCAGTGTTCACAGTCCACCCACCTAAAGTCTGAAGGGCAGTAAACTGGCTCTATGTTTAGAAAGTTTAGAGACGCCTGTTCTAGGGTTAAAAGGACGCAGAAGCTTTTCATGGGCCTTTACAGGCTGCCGTCAGCGGGGCTTAATGGTGCGCCTGTGTCTTCCACGAGCACCAAAATGCCAGAATCGTATACACTGGGGCTAAACACCTAGCGTGCATGAACCCCAACATGTTTCACCCACAAGAAATACACACAAAAGAAAAAAAACTAGCAGGTGCGCTGATCAACAGTTATGTATAGCCCTCAAGCTGGCAATTGGGGATTAGACAAATCAGTCAAAGTCAAAAAGGGTGCTGTGCAATTCTATGGATCCTCTGGGTGGCAGGAACACATCTAGACAAAAGAGACAAAGCCGCCCGTGTGTAACTTGGACTTAATATGGTAAAGTTAAAAATACTACAATGGTGTGTAAAGATAGATACAGCATAAGGATTCCACTGTGGCCACACTCCTATACCCACCTCAAGATCCCGTGGACGTTCAACCTATCTGCCCAGATCCTGGCAGCCCATCCACCACCAGGCTTGACTTGCAGATCCTAAATGCGCATGTGCCTGTTGCGGCTCTCCGAGGACACACAAACCCACATGAGCAGGATCCAGGGGTGGGGGAGAGAGCGAGGACATCACACAGTTGCCATTACAACGCGTTTCACAGGCATGGCCTCCTTCCTCAGGTCACACCCACCAACTCGCCAATTTATAGGGAAAGAAAGACACGATCAAGGCGCCCCCCCCCCCCCCCGAGACAGGGGAGGCACCACCGTGAGCGAGCCTTTTTTCCCCTATAAATTGGCAAGTTACCAGTGAGTTAGTGGACCTGACCTGAGGAAGGAGGCCATGCCTCCGAAAAGCATTGTCTTGGCAACTGTGTGATGTCCTCGCTCTATTCCCCCCATGTATCCTGCTTGTATGGGTTTGAGTGTCGAAGAGCAGCCCCCTATCGCACGCTCATTAGGATCTGCACGTCAAGCTGGGTGGTGGATAGCCTCGGATGTGCTGCCAGGATTCGGGCAGATAGGTTGAACGTCCATGGCTCCCCCTTCCCGTCGGGATCTTGAGGTGGTTTTAGGAGTGCGGCCACAGTGTAATTCTTATGCTGTATCTATCTTCACACACTGCGAGTTTGACCATTGTAGTGTTTTTAACTTTACCATATTAAAGCCGAGTTACACTAGGGCGGCTTTGCGCTCTCTTCTTTTGTGTTGGGTTTCACCCACATGAGGGTTTAAAGGCTTACCTAAACTTTTTAGACCATGTTACATAAATATTTATGGTGCAATATGTAACATGATTTGCAAGCAGACACCCTCCTTACCCTAAATCGGCACCCCCACAATAGCCGTTTATGAATTTTGCCCACTGTAAAGGCCAATACAAGGAATATGATGGGAAAAGGAGCAGACAGACTACTGTAACAGTCTTCTGCTGCTCATTCACTGTACAATTACATGCCATTGATGAGTGACCTAGCTGTGTTGCTTATACACATATATATATCTAAAAAAGGTGCACATAAACTATAGGGGCCCACAAGTGCACTTCTCGGCGCCAAGGGGAACGGTTTACCAATTAACTTATTCTGAGATCAGAATAATAATAGAGTAAAAAGATAACATACAGATATATATATATATATATAAAATTAGATATAACCAATATCACATTAATGATAAAAGGTGTTCTTATAAGAAATAGCAGCAGCTGTTTAAAATTATAGATGAAAGAAACTGACACCCATAAAACAGTAAATATATAAAATGTATCAAAAAATTAAGAACAGAGTCTATTTGATAAAACAGCGCTTAGTATTGGATAATGTCCAACTTCAAAAAATGTATGCGGTATGGTGGAAAAGAAATAAAATCACAAAGGATGCAGTAAAGTCACAGTTCTTAGTGTGGTAGGTGTTTCTAAGAGATGGATGAATCGTGCACCCTACACCAGCTCCCAATCTTCACCACAGATGTGATATAAGGTCCCCCGCTGGGGTTCAAACTCACCAGAACAGTAAATCAAATGAGCCTTGCAAGATAAATTCCTCCTAATTCAAACTTCCATCACCACCTCAGGAATCGGTATGGGTTAAAACTCCATTCGAGGTACATATAAAACATAAATTCACTGACAGTGTAATCCTGCTTTATTTTAAATTAACCCATATAAAACATATCCCCGCTTCCAATATACGTACAATAGTTCAACTTGTAAATGACATATAGGAATGAAACATAATCACCGCTCTCCTCCGAACACAGGGGCCGCACTCGTGCTGCAAGCGCAAAACTACAGACGCTTCCTGGTTACGTTCTGGTTAGCGGTGGAACGCACACTCCTCACTTCCTGGATACGCCGTTGTAGCCACGCCCTGACGCGTTTCGTCACTTCCGACTTCAACAGAGGGCGGAAGTGTCAGAAGTGACGAAACGCGTCAGGGCGTGGCTACAACGGCGTATCCAGGAAGTGAGGAGTGTGCGTTCCACCGCTAACCAGAACGTAACCAGGAAGCGTCTGTAGTTTTGCGCTTGCAGCACGAGTGCGGCCCCTGTGTTCGGAGGAGAGCGGTGATTATGTTTCATTCCTATATGTCATTTACAAGTTGAACTATTGTACGTATATTGGAAGCGGGGATATGTTTTATATGGGTTAATTTAAAATAAAGCAGGATTACACTATGTCAGTGAATTTATGTTTTATATGTACCTCGAATGGAGTTTTAACCCATACCGATTCCTGAGGTGGTGATGGAAGTTTGAATTAGGAGGAATTTATCTTGCAAGGCTCATTTGATTTACTGTTCTGGTGAGTTTGAACCCCAGCGGGGGACCTTATATCACATCTGTGGTGAAGATTGGGAGCTGGTGTAGGGTGCACGATTCATCCATCTCTTAGAAACACCTACCACACTAAGAACTGTGACTTTACTGCATCCTTTGTGATTTTATTTCTTTTCCACCATACCGCATACATTTTTTGAAGTTGGACATTATCCAATACTAAGCGCTGTTTTATCAAATAGACTCTGTTCTTAATTTTTTGATACATTTTATATATATATATATATATATATATTAGTGAGCTATATAGAGAGGGCTAAAATAAAAATCAGGACCCTTACAATTTATTCAGTGTTCTGTCCCAAAAGGAACCAAATACATGTAGTCCCATGTTTCTATGTGCTTTTTAAGCCTAGCTAGAGGTTGGACAGAGTGGCCTCCACCCCACCCCCCTTGCAGTCGTTCGACAACATAGCTAGCAAGGAGGCGGCTACATTGACCACTGATGCTCATCTCTGACCAAGCACGTGACAAGACAAGCAGCGACAAGAGAAATGCAGAGGGATAATAAGAGGACACACCCCATATCCCTCTGCATTTCTCTTGCTGGCACTTGTCTCAGGCAAGTGCTTGGAGCCAGAGATGAGCACCAGTGGTCAATGCAGCCTTCTCCTTGATAGCTACGTTGTCAGGTGACCAATAGAGCAGGGGTGGAAGCACTCCTGCATTGTGAGTGAGGAAGCCAAGGGCCCTCCCATAACCTGGAGGAAGAGGAGAACCCTGGCTGCTGGGAGGTAAGGAGGGCAAGTAAAACCCCAATCAATGGTACCCCAATCAAAACCAAAACAAGCATTTGTGGTTCAGAGGGAGCCCCACTGCTACGGTAGTTCAGCTTAAAAACAGAACTCCAGCCAATCATCTTTTTTGATTTGATAGTGGGGTTAGATCCTCTGTTGGGTTTTGGTTGATTTGTTCCAATTGCAAAGACTTTGCCTTCATCACTGGGACAGGAATGGAGGAGAACTTTTCCCCAATAAGGACATGGAAACATAAACCCAAAGAGAAAAAAGAAAGGCGCACCAGCCTCGTGCATTATCCTTGGGTGGATTTATTAAAAAAAAAAAAAGGATAAAAAGAAACCTACTTGCAAACATACGTGAAAGGCACACGTTAAGAGTACACAAAATCGCAGCAATGCGTCCGAACCGAACCCACTCCAAAAAGTCACAGAGGGATTAACAGGGGGTCACTGCCGGCTTACGCATTTCGAAGACAAGTCTTATTCCTCAGAGCTCAGCCTGAGGTGAACTCTGAGGAAGAAGACTTGTCTTCGAAACGCGCAAGCCGGCAGTGACACCTGTCAATCCCTCTGACTTTTTGGAGTGGGTTCAGTTCGGACGCATTGCTGCTATTTTGTGGACTCTTAACGTGCGTCTTTCACGTATGTTTGCAAGTACGTTTCTTTTATAATTTTAAATAAATCCACCCAAGGATAATGCACGAGGCTGGTGCGCCTTTCTTTTTTCTCTGTGTCATTTACGGCTAGGATACCCCCACCCGTTAAGGCAGCAAGGCCAAGTGACATTTATCATTCCACTTACAGACTGTTTGGTATTCCACTTGTGCGCAGGAGTTTTTGTTTTCTGTTATTCAAACATAAACCCAACTAAGGTTTTAACTCTCCCCACTTAAAGAAAACGGGAAAAAATAAATAAAAAAAAAAAAAAAAAGAAGAAGAGCTGTGGTTTCCTGTTAACCCTTACTTTGGTCACCATCATTGACCACAGCCTATTGCAAAAAGTACTTACAGACATGGAAGAAAGTGCCTCAACTCTGGCTGGATAAGGAAATGTTCTCAGGCCAATACATTTTCCAATGCTCTCTGGTAGTGCTCAGGGGATGGACTAAATGTCTGCCCGGCCCAACTCTGCCTTCTCCCTCCTCCAGGGAACAAACATGATAGCTCTGAGGTGGGACCAGACTCAACCAGTGCCTAATGACACAGCCAAGACAGAGAATACTACGCCCCAGACTGACTACTCATATCTATGAATGCCTAAAAAGGTGACAAACTAAATAAAGTAGCCACCCCATTTCTCCAATATGCTTGAGAAAGTACAAAAAAAGGCGAGGAGTGAAATGGGGCAGGTTTTAAATTAGTTGCTGGGAATAGGCCCACTGCGAGCTGTTTATTCCTGAAACTTCCCAAAAAAAAAAAAATTGAGATATAGATTATTAAAATATCACACACACTAATATATATATATACACACACATACACACACACACACAGACACACACACAATATATATATATACATACATACATACATATACACACACATACACACACTATATATATATATATATATATATATATATATATACATATATACACATATATACACATACATATACACACACATATATACACACACACACACACACATATACACACACATATATACACACACACACACACACACACAGTATATGCTGAGATTTTCAGCCCTTTTTTGGGGCTGAAAGTCCCCCCCTCTGCTTATACTCGAGTCATCGAAATTTTAACATTGTAAATATTACCTGTAAAGAAGTTGCGGCTGCAGCGTCCATCGTTCAAATTCCGCGGTCTCTTCCTGTTCCTTCCTTGATAGGCGATTCTCATCAGACACTCTCCGCCTATCACGAACGTTCTCTCATCCTCAGTTTTCCAGCAGACGTCTGTGATTGGCGGAACACCCAACACAGTGTCTGCTGGGAAAGCTGAGGATGAGAGAATGATCGTGATAGGCGGAGAGTGTCTGCTGAGACTCGCCTATCAAGGAAGGAACAGGAAGAGACCGCGGAATTTGAACGATTGGACGCCGCAGCTTCTTTACAGGTAATATTTACAATGTAAAATAGGGAACAGCGAGCTAGGAAACAGTGGGGCATCGGCTTATACTCGAGTCAGTAAGGTTTCCCAGTTTTTTTGGCAACATTAGGTACCTCGGCTTATACATACATTTTTATATATATATATATATATATATATTGTGACAGCAGGAAGGTAAAGTCACCTGGTTGCATCCAGGGGGGTAGATATATTTCGCCCAGATTCAGGCTTTACGCCGACTTATACAACTAGGTGGAGAGTTGTATAAGGCTAGTGGGCTCATGGATGACTCATACCTCTAGGGAGAGTGTGGGGCGTCGTGCAGACAGAGATGAGGAGACCAGCTGAACCTTGTCAGCTCATTTAGGCCTCTATAAGAACTCCCAGCTTCATTAGATGTTAGCTCATGCCTGGAACCAGACCTGTGTGGACTGTCTAGGGAGAGTGAACCCCTGTGCGGTGAGAAAAAGCCTGTGTGGCTATTTGCTTGGACATTTAAAACCAGGGACTTAGGGACTAGGACAGCACTAGGCTGATCCCAGTTGTTAGTTAGGAAACCTGTATGTTTAGTCAGAGGTCAACTTGACCAGGATTTATTTTGGTTAGGTTTCTTTTGCTTTGCTGTGTTTTGTCACTGTAAATAGAAAATAAACCGCACTTTTTTTTGATTTTGAAAACCACAACCTCCGTTTGCTGGGCCTGTTTTTGTGTGGGGAGCCCATCCCGGGGGGTCACACACACCCGCTGCCGAGCTAACCCCCTCACAGTTGGTGGAGAACCAGTGGCAGTTTTTTTTTAAGCCAGCATGGAGGAGATACTGAAGCAGCTGGCTCTAGCAAATGCCAATCAACAGCAGACAAATGCAGGTTTGCAAAAGAGCCTTGCAGCTCATCAACAGAGCCTTGCAGCTCAACAACAGAACTTCGCAGCCCAGCAGCAAGCTCATCAACAGAGCCTTGCAGCCCAGCAGCAGACAAACGCAACTTTGCAACAGAGTCTGGAGGCTCAGCAACGAGCCCAGCAGCAATCTGAGGCCCGCTTCATAGACCTGTTGCAGAAGCAAGAGCAGAGACTACAACAACAGATGGAAGCAGTAATGCAGCAACGTCCGCAGACCAGTGAGGAAAGCCGTCCCACTAATACCGCGTCCTTTGGGGTGAGTCGTTTATTGACAAAAATGACTGGAGAGGATGATCCAGAGGTATTTTTGACCACATTTGAAAGGACCGCTGAAAGAGAAAAGTGGCCTGAGGAGCAGTGGGCTGGACTGGTGGCTCCTCTGTTAACTGGTGAGTCGCAGAAAGCTTACTATGACCTAGAGCCTAACCAAGCAAAAGACTATGTGATGCTAAAAGCTGAAATATTGGCAAGGCTGGGTGTCACCCAGGCTGTCCGGGCTCAGCGTGTGCATAACTGGACTTTCCAGCTTGGAAAACCCCCCAGGTCTCAAATGTATGATCTCATTCACCTGAGCAGAAAGTGGCTACAGCCAGAGACTTTGTCCGCACCAAAGATTGTGGAACGTGTTGTAATGGATCGGTTTTTGAGAGCTCTTCCTACTGCCATCCAAAAGTGGGTAAGCCATGGAGACCCAGAGACGGCCGATGGTCTTGTGGATCGTGTGGAGAAATACTTGGCTACAGAGAACCTGACGGCCTCTTCCAGAGACACTCGGACTTTCCACCCTAAGACCAGACCATCCCCAGGGGCGGATAAGAGGATTCCAAGGGGTGAGGGTGGAGAGAGTGAGAGGGTGGGAGCTCTACCCCAAGTTTGGCAAGAACAGCCTGGGAAATCAGCGGCTCAAGAGGCGGCAAGAAGGATCGTTTGCTACCGCTGCCGGCAAGCGGGACATATTGCAGCCAATTGCCCGGTTGTGGAGGAACCCATGCAGTGTGACTTTCTGACGGGCAGACGTCAGTCGCTGTGTGCGACAGTCGCATGCACTGCCATTCGAGGAACTGAGAAACATTTATGCAAAATGTGTGTTAATGGTAGAAATGTTGTGGTATTGCTGGATTCAGGTAGCCTTGTGACCCTGATAAAGGCTGAGTTAGTTAAAACAGAGGTCTCTGGGAATAGCAAGGTAGCTGTTATTTGTGTGCATGGGGACACCCGAGAGTATCCAGTGACTACAGTGTGTTTCGAGACCCCCAAAGGTACCCTCTCTCATCCAGTGGGCTTAGTATCTCAGTTACCGCATGACGCCATTGTGGGAAGGGATTTTCCGAAGTTCTGGGAACTGTGGGATGATCCTGAGCCCCTCACTGGTGCCCCTATATACCAGGAATGTGATAGCCAGAACTCCCCTGAGAGTGGTGAGGACTCTCCGGAATTTCCCTTATCAGTATTGGCAGGGGAGACTCAAGAAACTGGAGAGGAGCCCACCTCCTCAGACGAAAACCTACCGTCTGTGGAGTTTTCTGATCTTGAGGTTCACAGGGAAAACTTTGCCACAGAACAGTTGAAAGACCCCGCCCTAATAAAGGCACGGGAAAACGTAGTGAAAATAGATGGTGAGTTAGTGAACCCAGATAATACCTGCACTTACCCATACTTCAGCGTAGAGAAGGACCTACTGTATCGGGTGGCAAAAAGGGCAGAAGAAACCGTTGAGCAGCTTGTGGTGCCCAAACCTTACAGGAAGTTGGTGTTGGAGTTGGCCCATGGGCACATTCTTGGAGGTCATCTGGGGACAGAGAAAACCCGAGAGAGGGTATTACAGAGATTCTATTGGCCGGGGGTGATGAAGGACGTAGAAAATTATTGTTCCTCCTGCCCTGTGTGTCAGAGGTTGGCCCCGATGCCACATTTCCGTAGCCCGCTGGTCCCTCTACCCATCATTGAGGTCCCGTTTGAGAGGATCGCCATGGATTTGGTAGGTCCTATAATCAAGTCCGCTAGGGGGCACCAGTACATATTAGTTATAATGGACTATGCCACCCGTTATCCAGAAGCGATCCCTCTCCGAAATACCTCGGCCAAAACCATAGCCAAAGAGCTATCTCTTGTTTTTAGCCGGGTGGGTATTTGTAAAGAACTGCTTACGGACCAAGGTACACCCTTTATGTCCCGGGTTATGAAAGAGCTGTGTAAATTGTTCAAAGTGACGCAATTGCGTACGTCTGTGTATCACCCCCAAACCGATGGGCTGGTTGAAAGATTCAACAAAACCCTAAAACAAATGTTGAAGAAAGTGGTGGATAGAGATGGAAAGGATTGGGACTGTCTACTTCCTTATTTGATGTTTGCTATTAGGGAGGTGCCCCAATCCTCTACGGGATTCTCCCCCTTTGAGTTACTGTATGGGAGACACCCAAGAGGGCTGTTGGATATTGCCAAGGAAACTTGGGAAAGTGAGAGTTCTCCCCACAGGAGTGTGATTGAGCATGTCGCCCTGATGCAAGATCGAATTGCACAGGTAATGCCCATCGTGAAGGAACATTTGGCCCAAGCGCAGTTGGCACAGCAGAGAGTGTACAACCATGGAGCCAAGACCCGTACCTTTTCCCCGGGGGATAGGATATTGGTACTTGTCCCTACGGTTGAAAGTAAATTCCTTGCCAAATGGCAAGGCCCCTACGAGATAATGGAAAAAGTGAGCGAAGTGAATTACAAGGTCAGACAACCAGGAAGGCGAAAGCCCGAACAGATCTATCACGTTAATCTGTTGAAAGCCTGGAGGGATAGAGAGTCCCTAGTCGCAGACACTTGGTCACCAGCTCAAACGGGTTGCGTGATTCCTGAGGTTGGAATAGCAGCCACCTTGTCACAACCCCAACAACAGGAGGTTAAGGAGTTTGTGCTTCGCAACAAGGAGGTATTCTCTGAGCTGCCGGGACAAACATCTGGGGTAGAGCATGACATCATTACCCCGCCCGGTGAAAGGGTGAAGTTAAAACCCTATCGGATCCCAGAGGCTCGACGGGAGGCAATACGGGAGGAAGTACAGAAAATGCTGAACTTAGGGGTGATAGAGGAGTCCCAAAGTGATTGGTCTAGTCCCATCGTGTTGGTGCCTAAACCGGATGGGAGCTGGCGATTTTGTAACGATTTTCGTCAGTTGAACAAAGTTACAAAATTTGACACCTACCCCATGCCACGTATAGATGAGTTGATCGACCGGCTGGGAACAGCCCGATACATGACGACTCTTGACCTCACAAAAGGGTATTGGCAAATCCCCCTGGCCAAGTCGGCCAAAGAGAAAACCGCATTTGTAACCCCAGACGGGGCGTTCCAATATAAAAGAATGCCGTTCGGGTTACAGAATGCGCCGGCCACATTCCAGCGGAAAATGGACCAGATGCTGAGGCCCCATCGGAAGTATGCTGCGGCTTACCTGGATGACGTAATTGTCCATAGCAGATTGGGCCTCACATCTGCCAAAAGTGCAAGCAGTCCTGGACTCTGTTCGGGAAGCGGGGTTTACGGCTAACCCCAAGAAGTGTACCATTGGGCAGGAGGAGGCCAAATATCTTGGGTACACCATTGGGAGGGGAGTAATAAAACCCCAACTCAACAAAGTCGAGGCCATCCAGAGTTGGCCACGTCCCAACAGCAAGAAGCAGGTACGAGCCTTTCTGGGAATCGCTGGGTATTATCGGCGATTCATTCCCCACTTTGCTTCTAAGGCTGTGCCCCTAACCAACCTGACGAAGGGGAAAGGGTCGGTCATGATTAAATGGACCCCCGAGGCTGAGGCAGCATTCCAATTCTTGAAACAAGCCTTATGTAGCCAGCCAGTGTTGTACTCACCCGACTTCTCTAAAGACTTTGTCGTACAAAGTGATGCGTCAGATGTGGGGTTAGGAGCAGTATTGTCCCAGGTCTGGAACGGGGAAGAGCACCCAGTCATTTACCTCAGCAGGAAGTTGAAGTCCCATGAGGTAAATTACGCCACCGTTGAAAAGGAGTGTTTAGCGGTGAAGTGGGCTCTAGATTCCCTTCGGTACTACCTGCTAGGTAGGCACTTTGACATGGTTACGGATCACGCTCCGTTAAAGTGGATGGCTCAAAACAAGGAAACAAATAGAAGAGTGAATAGGTGGTTCCTGGCCCTCCAGGAATTCAACTTCACAGTAAAGCATCGCCCTGGCGTTCAAATGGGGAATGTGGATGCTTTGTCTCGAGTACATGAATGCCTGATTGCTGGTGTTCCAACCCCGAGGTTAAAACAAGAGGGGGGGGTATGTGACAGCAGGAAGGTAAAGTCACCTGGTTGCATCCAGGGGGGTAGATATATTTCGCCCAGATTCAGGCTTTACGCCGACTTATACAACTAGGTGGAGAGTTGTATAAGGCTAGTGGGCTCATGGATGACTCATACCTCTAGGGAGAGTGTGGGGCGTCGTGCAGGCAGGGAGTTGATGAGACCAGCTGAACCTTGTCAGCTCATTTAGGCCTCTATAAGAACTCCCAGCTTCATTAGATGTTAGCTCATGCCTGGAACCAGACCTGTGTGGACTGTCTAGGGAGAGTGAACCCCTGTGCGGTGAGGCAAAGCCTGTGTGGCTATTTGTTTGGACTTTTACTAAACCAGGGACTTAGGGACTAGGACAGCACTAGGCTGATCCCAGTTGTTAGTTAGGAAACCTGTATGTTTAGTCAGAGGTCAACTTGACCAGGATTTATTTTGGTTATGTTTCTTTTGCTTTGCTGTGTTTTGTCACTGTAAATAGAAAATAAACCGCACTTTTTTTTGATTTTGAAAACCACAACCTCCGTTTGCTGGGCCTGTTTTGTGTGGGGAGCCCATCCCGGGGGTCACACACACCCGCTGCCGAGCTAACCCCCTCACAATATATATATATATATATATATATATATATATATATATATATATATATATACATACATACATACATACATACATACACACACACACACATACATACATACATACACACACACACATACATATATATACATATACATACACATACACACAATGTTCATGATCAAGATAAGACTAAAAGATGATGATAATATTCATAATAATAAATAAATACAGAACCGCTCAATTTAATAATTTAATTTCATTTTAATCATCATGATCAATTTACAAAAAGAAAGGCACACTGCAAGTTATAAATATAATCTTTTTTTTTTTTTATAAAGTCTTCATTTCTTTGTTCCAGTTCTATATAGCAGTGAGTGGAGGTAGCAAATGTAAAAAGGGAATGCATACTGGCAATTGCATAGATTTTACCTACAGGACTTGAGGTGCAAACGTTTTGCAATTGGGTAAGTGTACATTGTAAGTTAAATTTAGTATTGTTATTTCCAGCCAGTAGGTGTCACTCCCAGTTTCTCTTTATGTTCACCTGTCTATTCTTAGCTGGTCTGTTGTAGAAACGAGGAAGGAAGGAGGAAGAAAAATGCTGGACGATGACCCCAACATCACCATCCCTACAGTGAAGCACGGAGGTGGAAACATGATGCTTTGGGGCCGTTTCTCTGCTAAAGGTGCAGGCCGACTTTGCCACATTGAGGGGCCAATGGACGGGGCCATGTATTGTAAAATCTTGGATGAGATCCTTCTTTCCTCAGCCAGAACACTGGAGATGGGTCATGGATGGGTTTTCCAGCATGACAATGACCCAAAACATACCGCCAAGGCAACAAGGGAGTGGCTCAAGAAGAAGCACATTAAGGTCATGGAGTGGCCTAGCCTGTCTCCAGACTTTAATCCTATAGAAAATTTATAGAGGGAGCTGAAACTTCGAGTTGCCAAGAGACAGCCAAGAAATCTTAAGGATTTAGAGAAGATCTGTAAAGAAGAGTGGACTAAATTTTAAATGCAAAAAAAAAAAAAAAAAAACCCTGATGCATCTGTAAAAACCATGATTCAAGTCTGCGCACACTTTGCTATAAAGTGTAAATGGCTCCTAACCGTACCGCCATATCCATCAACATCATAGAAAGCAACAGAGATCAAGTTTGCGCTGATCACCCAGATTCTATATCCCATGCAGACAATTGGAGTGTGTGTGTGTGTGTGTGTGAGCAGCGCCCCTCCCCCTTCCGCTCAGTTCACAGTATAGCCGTAGTCTGCCATGATCAGTGCTACAAATCGGGCCGCTGGACGCCGTTCAGAGCTTACAGAACTTTGGCTTTGATCATAAAGTTATCAAACTGCGCAAACTCAAATGAGCCGGTCCCTATGGCGGCCCAGCCGTGAGTCGGTCCCACCGTAATCTCGCCTTTCCACAAAGAAAGGCCGTTGAGGAGGCCGTAGGCACTGGAACCCTGGAGGGGAAATAAGAGAGAGAAAGAGGCGGCGTTATTCCATGTCTGGCCACAGGATCTTCAAATAAAGCTTAGCAGAGCTCCTTAACCCCTTCCAGCCTGGCCTATTGTAATACGACAGCCGAGCGGGAGCCCCATTATCCTGGGCGGAGGTCCTCCCGGGATTGCGCTGCGCCCTGGCACGATCTGTCACCCGCTGCGTCCACCAGACACGGCCGATGACAGATCACTGTACCGGCCCGCTGCCGGTACCATGTGATCGCTGTGGCCAATCACAGCAGATCACATGACAGTTGAACACAATGAAAGCTTTTGATTCATGCCTTTCATTGTGTACTATTGTGATGAGCTCTGACTGGACACAGTGATCACATGGTACAGACAAGGACAATCACAGCCCATAGGTACCATGTGATTAGCTGTGGCCAAGTACAGAGAATCACAATAGTAAGCAATGAATAATTTTCATTCAGAAAAGAAATGGTTGCTTATAAACTGTATAATTCAGTTGCAAGCAGTGCGTGTAAAAAAAAAAAACTAAAAATCCTGATCACCTTCTCAGAGTAGTACAGTGTTACTATGGTAACACTGTTTTGATCTGGTCACTATGTAGTAAAAAAAACTAAAAATGTATCACCAGTGTCCCTGATCACCACCACACCAGGTATATGATGAGGCAGTACTGCAATGGTTACCATATGTTAAAAAAATAAAAAAAAAGGGGGGGGGGGGGATTTTTTAATTTTAACCACTTCAGCCCCGAAAAGTTTTACCCCCTTAATGACCAGGCCATTTTTTTGCAATACGGCACTGCGTTACTTTAACTGAACGCGGTCGTGCGACACTGTACCCAAAGAAAATTCGAGCTTTCTTTTGGCGGTATTTGATCAGAAAAAGGGCAGATTATGATAAATAGAGATATATATTTTTTTGGCATTTTTTTTATTGGATTTGTTTTTTAGCAGAAAGTAAAAAATAAATAAATATATAGATTATGAAATAGAGATAGAGAGCTAGATAGAGAGATCTCTATCTATCTATATTTATTATTATAATCTATATTTTTTTTTTTTACTTTCTGCTAAAAAAATATATCCAATAATAAAAAAAAAAGCAACAAAAAAATAAATAAAATAATAAAAATCGAATTTCTTCATCAGTTTAGGCCAATATGTATTCTGCTATATGTTTTTGGTATAAAAAAAAAATAGAAAAAAAATAAATAAGCGTATAGCGATTTGGTTTGCGCAAAAGTTATAGCATCTGCAAACTATAGGATAATCTTATGCATTTTAAAAATTTTTTGTTTTACTAGTAATGGTGACGATCAGTGATTTTTAGGTGCACTGCGACATTGCGGCGGACAAAATTGCACACCCGACACCTTTTTGGGAACCAGTGACATTATTACCATAATCAGGAGCTAATAATATGCATGGTTACTGTATTAATGACACTGGCAGGAAAGGGGTTAACACCAGGGGGCAATCAAAGGGGTAAGTGTGTCCCTAGGGGGTGCTTGCCAACTGTGCGGGGGATGACTGGATGAACACAGAGATCCATATTCCTGCATAGCAGCAACACAAGATCTCCATTTCCTTCCCCGTCAGAACAGCGACCTGCCTGGTTTACACTGATTTGGGTCATTTTCAAAGAAATGTAGCAGAATACAGATTTGGCCTAAATTTATGAAGAAATAAAATTGAATCCAACAGAAATTCTGCATCGTACACCACACTGCCCCAACTGCAGCAGCTCTCCCTCGCCGTGTGCCTTTAGCATTTTCAAGTGGGGGCAGTAAAACCAGGCAGCTTAGCCATGTTTTTACCACCCTCCTTATCCTGCAAAGAAAAATAAATAATAATAAAAAAATAAAATAAAAATAAAAAAAACACCTCACTGCCTGTCAAATGCCTTTGTAAAGGGGCAGCAAGGTCTGCTACAAATCTAAACATATCATAATGCTGGCCAGAGAGAGTTCAAATATCAGCCGGTTCAGCAAGAACTGGACAAAATTTGAACCGTGTATGGGCAGGCTGAGATCAATCAACTTGGGTACAGCCAGCCTGCTGGATTTTCTTGTGTTTATTCGCTAGTGGATGGAATAGCCGCTGGCAATAACTGTCTTCTCTTGGCGGGCTGTCCCCACACCCCCCCACCTGCCGAGGGGGAGATTACAATGGCCAAGCAGGAGGGATTCCCGCATCAAACACAGACTGTGTTGATGGGGGAATCTATCGAATGTCTTTCCTGCAACCGATTTGCTCCATATATGGCCGGTCTAATGCACCATGTAGTACGGATTTTGCAAAATCTTTTATGATGAAAAAACCATCAGTAAAAAGTGCCCGTCCACATAGATCAGTGGTCTCCAAACTGTGGCCAGGGGGCCGGAAATGGCCCTTTGCTTGCTTTTATCCGGCCCTTGGGGCATTTCATCCCTCTCACCGACACCAATGACGGGGCACTATTCCTCCCACCGACACCAATGACGGGGCACTATTCCTCCCACCGACACCAATGACGGGGCACTATTCCTCCCACCGACACCAATGACGGGGCACTACTCCTCCCACCGACACCAATGACGGGGCACTACTCCTCCCACCGACACCAATGACGGGGCACTACTCCTCCCACCGACACCAATGACGGGGCACTACTCCTCCCACCGACACCAATGACGGGGCACTACTCCTCCCACCGACACCAATGACGGGGCACTACTCCTCCCACCGACACCAATGACGGGGCACTACTCCTCCCACCGACACCAATGACGGGGCACTATTCCTCCCACTGACACCAACGATGGGGAATTATTCCTCCCACTGACACCAATGACGGGGGACGGTTTACTACCACCAACACCAGGTCATTTTCTTCTCCCACTGGCTGTCCAGTCTGGCCCCCCTAAAATGTGAAGGACAGTAAACTGGCCCTTTGTTTACAATACTTGGAGACCCCTGACATAGATCATCATCTACATACCTCAACGTGAAGGGTCAGTGTGTGCCAAGTCCCGGCACGGACACCAGAAAGTCCTTTCAGCAGAACGATCTTCCCAACTGTAAATAAACTCAGTTATGATGTGCAAATATCACCCAAAACGTCATCAGAGACCCGAACATTCATCAAGTCACAACAGGAAACCTGGATCTGCACACAGTAATCATCTCATTTCATTCCCCCCCCCCCCCCCCATTTTTTTTTTTTTTGCCCTTAGTATTAAAGAGGTAATAACCACCACTTGGTCAGTTGTACCTACAGTAGAGCTGCACAATTAATCGTAACACCCCCCTCCACACAGCGACAGAACTGAGGTTTTCAATCACAGGTTGAGTGCTGGAGCTCCCTCCCGTCACCTTTTATCTTTTGGCGTCAGGAAAACTTGACAGGAGTGATTCATGCTGATAGAGGAAGGAGGCAGCAGACAGAAATGACACTTCGTGCTCTGGATTGGGACAAGTACACACTATAGAGGGATATATCCTTTGCTCATAACATGTCATATTTACCTGCTCTGTAATGGTTTTGCACAGAGCAGCCCAGATCCTCCTCTTCTCAGGTCCCTCACCCGTGCTTTTGGCCCCCTCCCTCCTGCTGGGTGCCCCCACAGCAAGCAGCTTACAAAAGGGGCTCCCGAGCTGCGGCTCTGCGTGTCCATTCGCACACAGAACCGTGTCTTGGTCCTGCCCCCTCTCCCCTAATTGGCTGTGATTGACAGCAACAGGAGCCAATGCATAAAAAAGGTAAAAAACCTTCAGCTTGGAACCCTTTTAACCACTTGCCCCCCAGAAGATTTACCCCCTTCATGACAAGGCCATTTTTTCCGATACGCCACTGCGTTACTTTAAAGCGTTTGTTAACCCCCCCCCAAAAAAAAAAAAAAAAAAAATGGATCCTGCTCCTTTAAAGCATTACAGTGCTTGTGCTGTGTAATTTGGACCCTTGTAACACCTAAAAACCTGGTCGTTTCTCCCCTCCCCTCTATAAACTGACCACTGTGTCAGGCCTCAGCAGCCATGATTGTCGCGGTCAGTTTGCGTGTCTCTGTCTTCCGCAGCCTGCTCTTCTGTAAATTTCTGAAAGTGAGTCAACAACCACTTTAACCAACAATTGCATGGTCGTGCGACTCTGTACCCAAATAAAATTTACGTCTTTCATTTCCCCCCACAAATGGAGCTTTCTTTTGGTGGTATTTGATCACCTCTGCGGGTTTTTTGTGTGCTGTAAAAACAAAAAAAGATGGACAATTTTTTTTTTATATATACACATTATATATATATATATATATATATATATATACACACGTGTATGTGTATGTGTATGTGTGTGTGTGTGTGTGTGTGTGTGTGTGTGTGTGTGTGTGTGTGTGTGTGTGTGTGTGTGTGTGTGTGTGTGTATTCTCAAGAAGGTGCAAAAAAAATAGGCCTAGATAGCACTTTCCGGCGCCACAGTAGTGAAATACTAATTCACAGTCTTCCTTTAATAGCCGTGAAGCTACAAAGGGTACTGGTTACGTGTAATTAATAAATATATAAAAATACACATAAGAACAGATAAAACAGAGTTAATAAATCACTAAATGTAAAATAAAAATACCATAGACTAATATTACACTGGATAAAAGCAATAAAAGACAGCCAGCTGCTGTTTAAAACTCAAACGAGAAACCCTGTAAAAGGGCATAAATAAATAAAAGTTATCAAAAAAGTCCTGAGACATAAAAGTCCAGATGATAAAACAGCGCTATAGTTGGATAAATGTCCACTTGCATAAAAACATTCGGGTGATGATACAGTAATAAGTCTTTAAATCCGTGAGTGCGTGTAAACAGTTGATTAAAAGTGCATCCTACACCTGTACCCAGACTTCACCACACGTGAGGCACTCTCACCCGTCGGGGTGCAAACTCACCACAATGATGACACAATTGGGCCTGAGATATTAATAATGATGGGCTCTCTCACTCTACCATCCGTCATCACCAAGCAGGGGACAGCAAGGGTTAACTCCATATACCATTCATATAAAACACAAAAAAGACACTAACCTAGTGTAATCCTGCTTTAATGAAATAAAAAATACCCCCATGCAGTAACCCCCTGCTACAAATGCACGTACAGAAAAAAAATCATTATTAATATCTCAGGCCCAATTGTGTCATCATTGTGGTGAGTTTGCACCCCGACGGGTGAGAGTGCCTCACGTGTGGTGAAGTCTGGGTACAGGTGTAGGATGCACTTTTAATCAACTGTTTACACGCACCCACGGATTTAAAGACTTATTACTGTATCATCACCCGAATGTTTTTATGCAAGTGGACATTAATCCAACTATAGCGCTGTTTTATCATCTGGACTTTTATGTCTCAGGACTTTTTGATAACACATTATAATTACATACGTATGTATGTATGTATGTATGTATGTTAGAGGTCGACCGATATGGGTTTTTCTCTGGCCGATGCCGATATTTAGAAATCGCTGTGGCCGATGGCCGATATATGATGCCGATTTTTTTGGGCCGATATGTTAGGCCGATGAAGGGGAAAAAAAAAAACTAACAGTTGGACCCCTTTCACACTGGGGTGTTTTTCAGGCACTTTTGGGCTAAAAATAGCACCTGTAAAAATGGCTGCAAAACCGCTCCCCTGCAGTCTCAGTGTGAAAGCCTGAGTGCTTTCACACTGAGGCGGTGCGCTGGCAGGACGTTAAAAAAAAAGTCCTGCAAGCAGCATCTTTGGAGCGGTGTATACCGCTCCTCCATCACTACTGCCTATTGAAATTAATGGGCACTGCTGCTGAAGCGCCTGCAAAGCGCTTCTGCAGCGGTGCTACACGGGCGCATTTAACCTCTTCATCGGCCGCTAGCTGGGTTATAAGCACCCCGCTAGCAGCCGAATATCGCCGCTAAAATTATGGTAAAGCGCAGCTAAAACTAGCTGCATTTTACCGCCAACGCCTGCCCGCTCCAGTGTGAAAGCAGCTGAGTTCCGCCAAAAAAAAAATATATATTAAAAGTCAGCAGCTACAAATACTGCAGCTGCTGACTTTTAATATATGGACACTTACTTGTCCTGGGCGCCCGCGATGTCGGCACCCGAAGCCGATCTCTCTCTCGGCTCTCGGGTGCTGCCGCCGCCATCTTCGGTAAGGGAATCAGGAAGCAGGCACAAAAACAGGTAATCAAAACTTTGACGAAAAAAAAAGTTTAGTTTTATTTAACATTCATTAAAGTGTATTTTTTTCCCAAAGAATTGCGTTTGAAAGACCGCTGCGCAAATACCGTGTGACATAAAATATTGCAACAACCGCCATTTTATTCCCTAGGGTCTCTGCAAAAAAAAAATATATAATGTTTGGGGGTTCCAAGTGATTTTCTAGCAGAAAAGACAGGATTTTTACTTGTAAGCTACAAGTGTCAGAAAAGATTTAGCCTTTAAATGGTTAAACTGAGAACTTCTACTCACAAGTTCAGTTCATTGATAAGAAGAAACATTTGTAACTTTTCTCTCTCACTTGGCAGGCTGCCCAAAGATGAGTCACTGCACGGGAAACTTCAGGCAACTTGTATTGACTATGAGAGATGTCATTTCCAAGCCGCGCTGAAGTTTTTTTTTTTTTTTTAATATCGGCTTCTGTTCTCAGAATATCGGCCAAAGCCGATTAATGAAAAAATGCCAAAAATCGGCCGATATATCGGCCGACCGATATATCGGTCGACCTCTAATGTATGTATGTATGTACAGTGGGGCAAAAAAGTATTTAGTCAGCCACCAATTGTACAAGTTCTCCCACTTATAAAGATGAGAGTGGCCTGTAATTGTCATCATAGGTATACCTCAACTATGAGAGACAAAATGTGGAAACAAATCCAGACAATCACATTGTCTGATTTGGAAAGAATTAATTTTTGCAAATTATGGTGGAAAATAAGTATTTGGTGAATATCAAAGATTCATCTCAATACTTTGTTATATATCCTTTGTTGGCAATGACAGAGGTCAAACGTTTTCTGTAAGTTTTCACAAGGTTGTCACACACTGTTGCTGGTATGTTGGCCCCTCCTCCATGCAGATCTCCTCTAGAGCAGTGATGTTTTGGGGCTGTCGCTGGGCAACACGGACTTTCAACTCCCTCCAAAGGTTTTCTTTGGGGTTGAGATCTGGAGACTGGCTAGGCCACTCCAGGACCTTGAAATGCTTCTTACGAAGCCACTCCTTTGTTTGCCTGGGCGGTGTGTTTGGGATCATTGTCATGCTGAAAGACCCAGCCACGTTTCATCTTCAATGCCCTTGCTGATGGGAGGAGGTTTGCACTCAAAATCTCACGATACATGGCCCCATTCATTCTTTCATGTACACGGATCAGTCGTCCTGTTCCCTTTGCAGAGAAACAGCCCCAAAGCATGATGTTGCCACCCCCATGCTTCACAGTAGGTATGGTGTTCTTTGGTTGCAACTCAGCATTCTCTCTCCTCCAAACACGACGAGTTGTGTTTCTACCAAACAGTTCTACTTTGGTTTCATCTGACCATATGACATTCTCCCAATCTTCTTCTGGATCATCCAAATGCTCTCTAGCAAACCTCAGACGGGCCCGGACATGTACTGACTTAAGCAGGGGGACACGTCTGGCACTGCAGGATCTGAGTCCCTGGCGGCGTAGTGTGTGACTGATGGTAGCCTTTGTTACGTTGGTCCCAGCTCTCTGCAGGTCATTCACTAGGTCCCCCCGTGTGGTTCTGGGATTTTTGCTCACCGTTCTTGTGATCATTTTGACCCCACGGGGTGAGATCTTGCATGGAGCCCCAGATGGAGGGAGATTATCAGTGGTCTTGTATGTCTTCTATTTTCTAATTATTGCTCCCACAGTTGATTTCTTCACACCAAGCTGCTTGCCTATTGCAGATTCAGTCTTCCCAGCCTGGTGCAGGTCTACAATTTTGTTTCTGGTGTCCTTCGACAGCTCTTTGGTCTTCACCATAGTGGAGTTTGGAGTGCGACTGTTTGAGGTTGTGGACAGGTGTCTTTTATACTAATAACAAGTTCAAACAGGTGCCATTAATACAGGTAATGAGTGGAGGACAGAGGGGCCTCTTTAGAGCCCATTCACACAGGGGCGTCTTTGGATCCGACTCCAAATCGCCCCAGGTCGCCCCTAGTTGCCTCAGGTCGCGCTGGCTGAAGAAATCAATGTAAGTTAATGGAGCCGTCCTTATGCACACTACTGCAGTCGCTCCGACTTCAAAAAAGGTCCCTGTACTACTTCAATCCGACTCCTAGGTGACCTGTAACCATTCATTTCAATGGGAGTCGCCTCTCACTGTCTTAATAGGAGCAACTCTCCAGGAAGAAAACATACATTTCTCAGGCAAACCTTTCCCTCCCCCCTCCCTCCCACAGAGCTGATTCTTGTTTGATTGGCCACTGGAATGTCTTCTGTCCTGCAGGCAACTTGGAGTTGCCTTGTAAATAGCTCCAGGTCGTGCTGCGATTCATACTCAGGTCGTGTCTGAGTTGCCTCATAAAATCGCGCTGGAAGTCGTGTTGCCCCTGTGTGAATGGGCTCCAGAGAAGAAGATACAGGTCTGTGAGGGCCAGAAATCTTGCTTGTTTGTAGGTGACCAAATACTTATTTTCCACCATAATTTGCAAATAAATTCTTTCCAAATCAGACAATGCGATTGTCTGTCTGGATTTGTTTCCACATTTTTTCTCTCACAGTTGAGGTATACCTATGATGACCATTACAGGCCTCTCTCATCTTTTTAAGTGGGAGAACTTGTACAATTGGTGGCTGACTAAATACTTTTTTGCTCCACTGTATGTATGTATGTATGTATGTATGTATGTATGTATGTATGTATGTATGTATGTATGTATGTATGTGTATACACACATACATACATACATATGTATGTATGTATCTCTTACTTTCCGCTGTAAAACATATCCAAGAAAAAAAATCAAATGTCTATCAATTTAAAAAAAAAGTCCCAACAAATGTATATTGATAGGTTTGCGCAAAAGTTATAGCGTCTACAAATTGGGATTTTTTTTTTTCTCCCTTTTTTTTACTAGTAATGGTAGCTATAAGCGACTTATAGCAGAACTGCGATTTTGCGGCAGACAGTCGGGACACTGACACTTTTTGGGAACCAGTGACATTAATACAGTGATCAGTGCTAAAAATATGCACCGTCACTGTAATAATGTCACTGGCAGAGAAAGGATTAACATCAGGGGCGATCAAAGGGTTAACTGAGTGCCTAACCAGTGTTTGTGGGGCTTTTACTATGGAAAGGAACAGATCCCTGCCCTCCCTACTGACAGAATGGCGATCTGCCTTGTTTACATAAGCAGATTGCCGATCTAGCTCTCTGCCAAATGATCGGTGGGTGCTGGCAAACAGAGTTCGGGGATCAGCTCCAAAAGATGTCCAATTACAGCGGGAGCGAGTCGCCAGCTGCGCTCATGCGCGCCTCAGACCCGGAAGTTTCAGATAAATTACTAGGTACGTGATCCGGCGCAGAGCGGCCGCCTTGCCGCGGTATATGTGTTGGAGGTGCTTGTAAAGTGGCTAAGGTGTTAAAAGAGCAGCTGGACGTTGTACTAGTCCAGAACAAGAGGTAGGGTGCCAGTAACAAGGCTGCAGATGGCAGTAACAAATAGGTTCCCGGTATATATGGCCTTTTATATCTTATTCTGTAGATTGGCACTTATTGGAGAGCAATTTATGTTTTGTCAGAATTCGGTGTAGGATGGGCTGGCACGCCTCTCTAAGCAATGTGTGCACCGTCCTCCTCAGAGCTCCTCCCCAAATTCCCACTTACGTAAATCTCCGGTGACTTTATAAGTGCCGTCAGCAAACACCCAGAAATAGATCCCTTTGGCCACGCAACTCTCAGATCCACCTTGATTCACTCTGGCTGCAATGAAGACTCCTCCTGTGTCCGGGGTCTCAATGTAAATGTCACAGGTTACGGTAACATTGGACCTACAACCCAAAAGACAGACAAAGAGAAGTGAGAATGGCAGAAGCTGTGTTTACAGAGCCCTCACCTGGCTGCAAGTGGTACTGCATGCAGCAAGTCATACTACATTCACTATATGGCAAACAAACCGGCACGGCTCCTATTTTTAGGATATGTGGTGGAATGAGAGATCGGGGCACCTTCAGTTCTAAGAAAGCTTTACTGTGCTACACATTGGGGTCGATTTACTAAAACCGAAGAGTGAAAAATCTGGTGCAGCTCTGCATAGAAACCAATCACTTTCCATGTTTTATTGTCAAAGCTAAATTGAACAAGCTGAAGTTAGAAGCTGATTGGCTGCCATGTACAGCTGCACCAGATTCTGAGTGCTCCAGTTTTAGTAAAATCAACCCCATGGATTTGATTGGAGAATGTGTTGATTTCTTTAGTCCTTTCTGATCAGCCACGCAACACATACGGTAAAGCGGATCTTCACCCTTGCGCCTCCACCCCACATTTTTTTTTTACCCCTGATCAACAGGGATGGTCTTCTGTACAACTTAGATACGCAACCACCCAGCATTGTTCTGCCGAGATCCTCTTCTGTTTTGCCACCACGCGGACCCGTGCCGCCATGTTTTCTGAGACATAAATTAGTAGGCGCGGCTTTACTGGGTTCAGCTGGCAGGCCTACCGATAACACGCCACTAGGCCAGCCTCCACTCCTTTACTGAATGAAGGACTATGTCTCCAGGGATATGTGGCATGCATATCCCAGGAGGCAAAGGGTGCACTGTGCATAATCATTTGACTAGGCAAATGACAAGCACCTGGGGGGGGGGGGGGGGGTCTGAACGCTTACCAAAAAAAAGAAAAAAGAAAAAAAAAAAAGGTTAGAAAATAAATGCATGAATAAAAAACAGTGCCATTTCAGAAGAGGAGGGGTGGACAAGAGTGAATAGATCCTGAAGGGTTAAAGACCCGTTTTAAAGGCTTTAAATACACACACTCCGTATATACACCCACGTCCAAGGGCAGCAGAGCTTTCTGTGCTGACATCGAGCTCTCTGCATGCTCCCAGCATGGTGACTGAGGTCGCCAGGACAGCTATCTAGTAACTAGTAACGTTCTGGAGCTGATGGGACCATCTCTCAATCATCTGACCACTGTGACAATCAAAATGGTCACATGATCGGCTGGTTCTTCCCACTCCCTGGTCATAAAGACACTATCGCAAGGTACTGAAGACTCACTTACTTTCCTATGGATAAGGGACGTCTGCTACCTTACTACTAACCAGACGATCAGTTTGCCCTGACTTGTTGCTGCTTACCTAAATGTGGACTGTTACTGTTTCTTTTTCTTTTTCCCTCTGTTATTTATTATTAATTTATCCTGTGTCATCTGTTATGCTCATTTTTTAAAGGTCAGTATATGTATTTTGTCTATCTAGCGCTGAAGCGCAGTTCTTGAACTGTATTTGGCACTTTACAAATAAAATCAATCAATCAGTTGCAGAGATGCCGGAACTGGGCTGGAAAGAGTCAACACAAAAGTCACTTCTATCGCTCTCGGCCTTCTCCGAATGCCATTTTTTGCTATGTCATCTGGCCCCGCTGTAGGTAGGCAACGTGCCTTGGCCCCGCTGTAGGTAGGCAACGTGCCTTGGCCCCGCTGTAGGTAGGCAACGTGCCTTGGCCCCGCTGTAGGTAGTAAAAAAGCCACCCCGCCTGGGTCCCGCTGTATGTAGCAACGTAGCCACCCTTCTCTTGCAAGCTCCTGAGATGGACTATGGGACTTGCAGTGTACATATAGAGACGTACACATGACCACAGCTAATGAGAACTGCTGCTCACACCAATCAAAAGGAAGTGTGGGGGGGGGGGTGTAAAGTAGAGGTTCAGAAACTCACAAAGGACGTTACATGGAGGCAGAAAATACCCAATACTAAACTAGTCTTAAAAATACTCCCTCCCACCTCCTGCCACCCATGCTAACTGGTGCAGCTGCCGTGGAGAAGAGGGGAGCACCAACAGATGGACCACAGGAGGCTATGGGAGAGGCCTGGAATTCACAGCCATTGTTAGTGTTTTCCCCTGCAGCAGTCACTCACTGACAAGGAGGAGCACATGCCCAAACTGAAGCAAGATATATATATATAGATATATATATAAAATAAAATCTGACCGGGCGACAGGCACTCACCAAGTGAAGTCTCCAATGACGCTCATGGCTTGAGGGGCGTCGGACGCCCAGGTGATGGGACGCTGAGTCAGCACCTGCCGGAAGGTGAACGTGTGATCTCCGGGGTCCGAGGTGTTTATGAAATATTCGAAAACTCCAGATTGGTCGGCGAAATACGGAGCCTCGCTGAACGGAGGATTACCTGGGCACAAGAACCATTTATGAATGAACTTCAATCCAGAGGAGCATTTCACACTTTCAGACGCCACCACGTATCTCAACCCTTTGAAAATCGCACTACTGCCCTAGTCACACCCACATAAAGATGCTGAACTTCCACAAATGAATGAAAAAAGGGGCAGGCCAGGGACAATCAGACTGGGGAGAAAGGGCTAGATGAAGCTAGATGTCCTCCAGCCAGGAAATGGGCTCCGACTTGCTGCAGCTTCTAATGCACATTGTGAGAAGCTTACAGTGTGCAGTGAAATCAGAGTAAGCCATTTCATTCCAGTAGAGAAGTCGCTGCAACTGACGGGAAGGCTGGAGGTCAGTTTTAAGGTTCATCTCCACCTGAATCTGGTATTTCACGCTCTGATTTGCATCACTTGGATACCGGTGCGATATTTTCAGCCTTTTTATGCCCACTTTACAGCTACAATGAATGTGCCTTGGTCTCTCATCCTGGACTCCTGAATGATTTTATTAACCATGGTGGAGGGTAGTGCCATCGTTCAGCTTTGTAATGGCCGGGGAACAAGCAGAACTGTGAAACATGTTGGGGAGATTGTAAAATAGAGAAAAAAAGAAGCCAGCATGTTCTCCAGCTCACCAGTGACCGCTAAAATTATACATTTTAGGAGGAGCTCAATAACAAAAACCACACCTACATACTGCACACTTACGGACTTTAAAGTCATCTTTGTACTTTCGGGGGAAGGGCTGAGGCTTGGGGGGCTCGGGGTAAGACCCTTTCTGGCCCTTTTTAAGAGTCGTCAGAGTGTACACCTCATCCACACCCAGCTCCAGAGAGAACGCACCGTTCCGAACCTGAAACAGACATGACAGGTACTCAAAGATTTCACACCCCCAAAAATTGCATATTAGGTATCCGAGGTGATTTATTCATGAACATGTTAATATATACCAGGGGTCTCCAATCTGCGGCCCGGGGTCCACATGTGGCCCTTTGCTTGCTTTTATCCGGCCCTTGGGGCACAATTCCCCCCACTGACACCAATGAAGGGGTACAATCCCTCTCAATGACACCAGTGATGCCAGCGATGGGTCCCAATTTCTCCCAATGACGCCAACAATGAGCCCCGAAGACACCAACAATGAGGCCCAATTCCTCCCTTAGATGCCAATAATGGTCCCAATGACACCAATGATGGGGCACTATTCCTCCCAATGACACCAATGATGGGGCACTATTCCTCCCAATGACACCAATGATTGTTTTTTCCCTACTCCCACTAGGCACAGTCTGGCCCCCCTGAAGTCTGAAGGACCATAAACTGGCCCTTTGTTTCGAAAGTTTGGAGACCTCTGCTATATACAGTGAGGGGAAAGGGAAAAAAATAAATAAAAAGTATTTGATCCCCTGCTGATTTTGTACGTTTGCCCACTGACAAAGAAATGATCAGTCTATAATTTTAATGGTAGGTTTAAATTTTAATAGTAAGAGAGAGAAGAAAAATATCCAGAAAAACGCATTTCAAAAAAGTTAAATAGATTTGCATTTTAATGAGCGAAATAAGTATTTGATCCCCGATCAATCAGCAAGATTTCTGGCTCCCAGGAGTCTTCTATATAAGCAACAAGCTGAGATTAGGAGCACTTAAAAGGGAGTGCTCCCAATCTCAGCTTGTTACCTGTATAAAAGATATCTGTCCACAGAAGCAATCAGATTCCAATCTCTCCATAATGGCCAACACCAAAGAGCTGTCCAAGGATGTCGGGGAGAAGATTGTAGATCTACACAAGGCTGGAATGGGCTACAAGACCATCGCCAAGCAGCTTGGTGAGAGGGTGACAACAGTTAGTGTAATTAATCACAAATGGAAGAAACACAAAATTACTGTCAATTTCCCTCGGTCTGGGGCTCCATGGAAGATCTCACCTTGTGGAGTTTCGATGATCATGAGAACGGTGGGGAATCAGCCCAGAACTACACGGGAGAATCTTGTCAATGATCTCAGCTGGGACCATCGTCACCAAGATAACAATTAGTAACACACTACGCCGCAAAGGAATGAAATCCTGCAGCGCCCGCAATGTCCCCCTGCTCAAGAAGGCACATGTACAGGCCCTAATGAACATCTGAATGATTCAGAGGAGAACTGGGGGAAAGTGTTGTGGTCAGATGAGACAAAATCGAGCTCTTTGGCATCAACTCAACTCCCCATGTTTGGAGGAGGAGGAATGCTGCCTATGACCCCCATCCCATCCCCCGCCATCATACATGGAGGGGGAAACATTATGCTTTGGGGGTGTTTTTCTGCTAAGGGGACAGGACAACTTCACTGCATCAAAAAGGACGATGGACAGGGCCATGTACCATCAAATCTTGGGCGAAAACCTCCTTCCCCCAGCCAGGGCATTGAAAATGGGTCATGGATGGTATTCCAGCATGACAATGACCCAAAACACACGGCCAAGGCAACAAAGGAGTGGCTCAAGAAGAAGCACATTAAAAAAAAGGTCCTGGAGTGGCCTAGCCATTATCTATACCTGGAGACTGGCTAGGCTTCCAGAATTATTAATTTTTTATCCATTATAAGCTATATTACACCTACAATAACCTGTTGTAAACAGACACAGACTGAGAGCCGGTTCACACAGGGGCAACACGACTCTTTGGAGGCGACCTGGAATCAACCTGATCCTGCACCACAGCGCGACATGGGGCGACTTACAAGTCTCCTCCAGGACAGGAGACATTCCAGTGGCCAATCAACCTTAAATCAGCTCTGTGGGAGGGAGGGGTTTGCCCTAAACTATTTTCACTTCCTGAAAAGTCGCTGCAGTAAAGACAGTGATCCGACTTCTGAGGCGACTTCCATTGAAATCAATGTGGACAAGTTGCCTACAAGTCGCCTAGAAGTCGGATTGAAGTCGTACAGGAATCTTTTTTTTTTTTTTTTTTTTTTTTTTTTTAAGTCTTCAGTCGTGTACATTAAGACGGCTCCATTCACTCCCATTACTTTTAAAAACAGCGCGACTTGGAGTCGCCTCTGTGTGAACCGGCTCTAGGAGAGAATAGTATGGCTGTTGTAGTGCTGTGTATTTTTCATTATTATGTATATTATTATGCATGAATAATGTAATAATCTGGGACCTCTGTGTCCCCCAGAAGACGGCAGGACCATTCAGAAAGCGCAGTGCGACTCACGCATACGCAGTAGGAAACCAGCTGTGAAGCCTGAAGGCTTCACTGCCACTTTCCCTTACTTGCAATGCCGGCGCCTGCAGCCAAAGCCTATGGGAGGAATCAGCTTAGGGTGCCAACATCGCTGGATTCCAGGACAGGCAAGTGTCCTTATATTAAAAGTTAGCAACTACAGTATTTTTTGTCCCCCCCGACTGGAACTCCACTTTAAATATTTTCAAGCCCATTATAATATTTTTACCCCAATGAACTTATACTTTTAATATAGATTTATTTTAGTAAAATAATAATAAAATTAAGAATTTATATAATAAAAGCTTGATAAAGGGATTTTTATAACAGCTTACCTGTAAAATCCTTTTCTTGGAGTACATCACGGGACACAGAGCGACTTAGTCATTACTAATGGGTTATATAGATTACCTTCAGGTGTTAGCACTGGCCAATTCCAAACCGGAAGTACCCTCCCCTATATAAGCCCCTCCCATCCGGGAGCACCTCAGTTTTGTAGCCAAGCAATAAGTGTCCCAAAAAGAGGGGTGGGAGCTCTGTGTCCCGTGATGTACTCCAAGAAAAGGATTTTACAGGTAAGCCGTTATAAAAATCCCTTTTTCTTTTTCGTACATCACGGGACACAGAGCGACTTAGTCATTACTAATGGGACGTCCCAAAGCAATGCCAAATGAGGGGAGGGATACATAAGCTGGGCGCCATCAGGCATGAGAATCTTTTGCGGCCTGCAACACACTGCGCCCAAAGGCGACATCCTCCTGACTTCTAACGTCTACCTGGTAGAATCTAGTAAACGTGTGTACCGAAGACCATGTTGCGGCCTTACATACTTGAGCCAGGGAGGCCTGGTGATGCACTGCCCATGAAGTTCCAACTGCTCTTGTGGAGTGCGCCCTAACTTTGAACGGAGGCGGTCTCTTTCTCAAGCCATAGGCTTGTATTATGACCTGTCGAATCCACTTGGCTAAAGTGGATTTTGATGCTGCCTGACCCTTTTTAGGGCCTTCCGGCAGAATAAACAAAGTATCCGTTCTGCGAATCTGAGCAGTGGCTTTTAGATAAGCTTTAACTGCTCTTACTACATCCAAGGAATGTAATAACTTTTCCTCTACCGAGCTAGGTTTGGGGAAAAAAGAAGGAAGAACCACATCTTGGTTCAAATGAAACCTCGATACCACCTTAGGAAGAAAGGCTGGATGAGGACGTAATACTACTCTGTCCTTATGGATAACCAGATATGGCTCCTTACAGGACAAGGCGGCTAATTCCGATACTCTTTTAGCCGAACAAACGGCTACTAAGAAAATCAATTTCCTGGTGAGAAGAACCAAGGAAATGTGTTGCAATGGTTCAAACGGTTGTTTCTGTAGAACTGACAGAACCAGGTTTAAGTCCCAAGGACATATGGGAATACTAACCGGAGGGCTAATACGCATCACTCCTTGTATGAACGCTTTGACTAGTGAATGCGAAGCCAAGGGCCTTTGAAAAAATATTGACAAGGCCGAAATCTGACCCTTGATAGTACTCAAGGCCAGCTTCCTATCTACAGCCCACTGTAGGAAGTCCAAAATCCTCCCTATCACGTACTTACGTGGATGCCATTTCTTGGCCTCACACCACGTAATGTACGCTTTCCAGATCCTATAATAGATCTGCCTGGATACCGGCTTCCTGGCATTGATCATGGTAGATACCACAGAATTAGAGAGCCCTCTCTTTTTCAGAATGTGGGCTTCAATAGCCAGGCCGTCAAACCTAGGGCTGGTAAGGAAGGGTGGTATATCGGTCCTTGCGAAAGCAGGTCCGGACGATGTGGGAGGGTCCAAGGACTCCTCACTGACATTTTTACAATCTCTGCGTACCATGCCCTTCGGGGCCACGCTGGAGCCACCAGAATCACTGGTTTCTTTTCTACCCTGATTCTGCGGAGTAATCGCGGTAACAATTGTGGCGGTGGGAATGCATATATCAGCTTGAACTGATCCCAAGGGAACACTAGGGCATCCGAGCCGCAAGCTAGAGGATCCCTTGTGCGAGACACAAATCTGTCCACCTTTGCGTTGAATCTGGATGCTAGCAGATCTACATCCGGTGTTCCCCACCGCTGGCATATTGCCTGGAAAACCTTGGGGTGAAGAGACCATTCCCCCGGGCATAATTGTTGGCGACTTAAAAAGTCCGCTCTCCAATTTTCCACTCCTGGGATGAAAACCGCGGATATGGCTGGGACATATTTTTCTGCCCACTCCAGGATGCAATTTGCTTCCCTCTGGGCTGCACGACTCCTGGTGCCACCCTGGTGATTGATATATGCCACTGCTGTGGCATTGTCTGATTGAATTCTGACAGGGGACCCTTGGAGTTTGGATGTCCATGCTACTAGGGCATACCGGGCTGCTCGTATCTCTAAGAGATTGATGGGCAGGGCCTTTTCTGCTTCTGACCACTTGCCCTGGAGAGACCATTGCTCCAGTACTGCCCCCCAGCCTATGAGGCTGGCATCTGTAGTGACTACCTTCCAAGAAACCGGACTGAAGGGTTTCCCTTTTTCCAGATTCTGGGGCACCAACCACCAATGGAGGCTCTTGCGAACGGAAGGGGACAGGGACATTGGTAAGTCTAAAGCCTGAACTTTTTTGTTCCAGGCTGACAGTATGGCCCTTTGCAAATTCCTTGAATGGAATTGACCGTAGGGTACCGCTTCGAATGAAGCCACCATTTTTCCCAGCAGCCTCATGCACAGGCGTATGGATGGTTTTCTTTTTGTACCCACTAAGTGGGTCAAATCTTTTAAAGACGACACCTTCTCTGGAGGTAAGAAAATCTTTCTCTGATTTGAATCCAGCCTTAGCCCTAAGTATTCCAGACTTTTGACTGGTCTTAGAGCTGACTTGTCCCGGTTGATAATCCAACCGTGATATTCCAGATACTTGATTGTCTTGTGAATAGCTACTTCCAGCTTTTCCACTGAGTGGTCTATTAGTAGCAGGTCGTCTAGATATGCCATTATCGTTACACCTCGTGTTCTTAGATTGGCCAATAATGGGGCCAGAATTTTTGTGAACACTCGTGGTGCTGTGGCCAGACCGAAAGGTAAGGCTCTGAACTGAAAATGGCGCCCTTCTACTGCAAAGCGTAGAAATTTCTGGTGGGCCGGAAAGATGGGAATATGCAGATAAGCATCCTTTATGTCGATCGAGGCTAACCATTCCTGCCCTTGTAGGGCGGTGGCCACCGATCGGATCGACTCCATCCGAAAAGTCCTGATATTTAGGAACTTGTTTAGCCCTTTTAGATTTAATATGGGCCTCACGTCCCCATTTGGTTTGGGGACTGTGAAAAGGTTCGAGTAAAACCCGAATCCGCTTTCTTCCAGGGGAACCTTCATGATTACACCTTGGAGCAATAGTTGTTCTAGTGCCAGAAGGAGGGATCCTCTCTTCTGGGGATCTCTTGGCACGTTTGACCTCATAAATTGGGCAGGAGGAGTGCCTTTTAACTCCAGCTTGTATCCCAGACTTACTGCGGAGAGCACCCATCTGTCTCTGATGGTGTCCCGCCAGGTCTCTGAACAACTGAAGTCTTCCCCCCACCCGATTGAGTGGGGGCAACGCTTCATGCCTTGGGGGGAGGTTTTGTACCTCTTGATACCCTGTGATTGTCCCTGATTTCTGCCCCCTGAATTTGACCGCGGAGGCCGTCGGAACTGCTTCACAGCCGATGTGCCCGGGACTGGAGAAGTAGGCCTCTTAAAAGAAGGACTTCTACCCTTGTTCTTAACCGGTAAGAGTGAACTTTTACCGGCAGAAATTTTCTGGATATATTTGTCCAGATCTTCTCCAAATAAGCGTTCTCCATGAAATGGGAAGCTAACCAGCAGTTTTTTACAGGGAGCTTCAGCAGACCAGTTTTTGAGCCACAGAAGCCTACGCATATGTACTATAGACAGCGTAAAGCGGGAGGCCTGTTGGATTGTATCCTTTATGGCGTCCACCGCAAAACACAAGGCTCTAGGCAGGTCAGCTAGGGCAAGAGCCTGCTGATCTGGTAAGTCCCTTAAGACTTGTTTCAACTGATCTTTCACTGCTTGGCAGACTCCAATCGCTGCTACCGCAGGTTGTGTCACCATGCTTGCTGTAGAGAAAGCAGATTTTAGTAAAGACTCCAATTTTTTATCTATTGGGTCTTTGAACATTGGAACATTATCTACTGGACATGTCAGTGATTTATTCACACAAGAGATGGCTGCGTCCACTGTAGGGACCCTCCATTTTTTGATGAACTTATCCTCCATGGGATAGATCACCGGAAATCTCTTGGGGGGAGCAAATATTTTATCAGGATGCTCCCAATCCTGGTAAATAAGCCCTTCTAATAAAGGGTGGATTGGGAAGGAACAGACAGCCTGGGGAGCTTTTAGCGACCCCAGCGAGGAAACCGTAGTGGATGGTGGTTCCGCCAGAGGCATTTTAAATGCTGATCGGACCATATTAGTCAGAGACTGAACCCATAATCTTTCAGCCTGAGAAGCTGAGAAAGGTTCTTCCACTGTTGATTCCTCCATAACTGAATCAACCTCATCCTGATCCCCTTTCAGGTAGGTCGATCTCTGTGTGGGGCTGTTCCTCCACTAACAGGCACTCTGAAGGAGGAGACGGAGATCGGACGCGCTTTTCCTGTGACAGGGAAGCAGCGATCAATGCTGTTAATCTCTCTTCCAATCCTCCCAGAGTTGAGGATAAAACCTCCTCTGTTATATATACAGGAGCAGGTGGACTGGGGACAGCCGCAGCACCAGGCACTCCTGCGGGGTTTCTACGGCTACTGACCTCTGAATTCTCAGGGGAGATTGGTGCAGTACAAGCATGCCCAATATCCTCAGAGCCCGATGGAGACCCCTTTGGCTTCCTGGAAGACCTATTTCCGGAGCGTCTGGACGACATATCCTTTAAGCACAAAGCTGAGGTATTCCCGTCGTCATACACCAATTTTTGCTGGCAATAGTCTAACACAGTTGCTGCTATATACCAGCTGGTGTCCACTAAAGTGCCTTTCTATGGGGATGCCTGCATCAACCGCCTCTGTGTGCCACTGTTTGTTGCTAGCTCTGTTTGCATCCAGCTGACACTTGTACTGTGTCTTTTATCCATGCTGGGACGCCTGCACATGCGCAGAAGCGCCGCGCATCGAGCGTCATCCACCCGCCCCGCCCCTTTTTTTTCATAGGAGGCGTGTGCACGCGCCCGCGCGCCATTGGCGCCCTTTTCGAAATCAAACAGGGACTAGGAGCCAGGGCCCTTTTTGCCGGAGGGCCTGTGCGGTGGATGAGCGCAGCAACAGGGCAGAGGAAGTGGATTCCCACAGAGAAACTTACCAACTGCCTGGATCTTTTGACTTGAGAAAACCAAAGATCCACATGACAAGAAAAATGGACTACAGCGGCCTCTAGTGGTTTAACACAGGTACCGCGGTCCCCTTTTTTTTTTTTTCTTGACTACTATTAAAATTTTACATTTTCAGTAGTTACAGGCATACACAGATATTAGCGGGAATACCGTTAGGTAACAGAAAGACAAATTAGGCTTGGGGGTCCCCCAATAGAACCAAGTTCCTGGGGGCCCCCACTTACCTGATCCCCGCCGCAGGACTTTGTTTGGTCCACAGAAGTCCAAACTTCACCTATCACGGCAGGCATTGTAATTAAACCTTCAGGGACCGGGTTCCCAAGGATTCCACTCCCCTGGACCTGTATAGCACCCTGCACAGACAACATCTTGGTCGTGGGTATGACCAGAGCTCTGGATCCCAGGGTCCAGCCCTCCTAAGAGAGGCATTACAGGCAAAACCTTGCTCTTCTGCTGCAAGGCCCGGGTACCGACCGTTTAGCTATGGAGCTTTTTTGGTGGGATCTGGAACAGCTTACTAAGGCCCAAAAGAACCTGTACGCAAGCCCAGTGAAAACACATGTTACTCTTTGGCCAACACCTTAGACACTGGCAAAAAAACTGAGGTACTCCCGGATGGGAGGGGCTTATATAGGGGAGGGTACTTCCGGTTTGGAATTGGCCAGTGCCAACACCTGAAGGTAATCTATATAACCCATTAGTAATGACCAAGTCGCTCTGTGTCCCGTGATGTACGAAAAAGAAATAGGTTTTAATAGAGCTTCACAATAGAATTGGCAAAATAATAATTTATATATATAATTATAGTCAGTTCTTGGTACATTAATCTATTGTGAAACGCTATTAAAACCATTTTGCTGAACTGCAATTGTTGAACTTTAAATAAAAGACATTATCTTTTACCAAACCGTAACCACTTGGCAACCAATACAGCAAATCAGCAATTGTATTGTATGAACCACAATCATAGATTTCAAATAGTTCACATAAACCGCATTGAACACAAAAGTGCTGAGCCAGTGGTGCAGTATTTATATTCAGCCATGTTTGTGGAGTTCTGCCAAAATTTATGGTGTAACATTCTGATTTCGCAAACACTTGCTAAAAAAAAAAAAAAAAAAAAAAAAAATCCCTTGTGGCTGTGTTTTGTATAGATGGGATTTCCCACAGTCTCCTTATTATATATGCAAGTCATGATAAGTAAATAGAGCACTGACCGTTATTGGGGACATCTTCTGAAATAAAGTCTGTTCGGTGGAGTTGGTGCAAAGCTTGGAATGCCAGACCTGCAACGTCTTTATATCCTTCTACAGTGAGGGGGGGGAATAAATTAAAAATAAAAAAACAGGGAAGAAGTTATTATTCTTGTTGCCGATTTAAAGTGGAGGTCCACCCTGAAAAAATCTTTACACTAAAAAAAAAAAAAAAAAAAAAATTAAATAGAAAAATAAATAAAATTTATACTCACCCTAAATGCCTGTTGCTATGCGGAAGTCCCCTAATCTGCCGCTAATATTCCTCTTCTCCATCCGCGGTGGCTCTCCTTCCGCTTCCTCTTCTTGTGAATGGGCCGCGCTGCCTTCTGGGAACTGTGAGTATCCCAGGAGGCAAGCCGCCCATTCACAAAGCGCCGTGCGAGTGGCGCATGCGCAGTAGGAAACAGGCAGTGAAGCCTTACGGCTTCACTGCCTGTTTCCCCTACTCAGAATGGAGGAGCCGGGAGCCTGCCAGCAGCGATCGATCGCCGCGGCAGGACCGACATCGAGGGAGAGTAGGACAGGTAAGTGTCCTTATTAAAAGTCAGCAGCTACACTGTTAGTAGCTGCTGACTTTTTTTTTTCCTGCACCACCGCTTTAAGACAAAGTCAAAAATAGGATAAAAATAAATAGCCCGTTAAATGCAAACACAGCTTTTGCTGCAATTTTCAGCTTCAATTACAAATATTTCTTCCACTGTACTTTTCCCATTCTGCTACTAGATGTCCTCAGTCTGATGGTCAGCATCCTGCAACACACATCTTCTAAGTCCAGGTCATCCCAGACCAGCCCCCTACCTGTGACGGAACATTGAAAGGAGGAGCAACACAGCCTAGTCCACCGTTAATCTGCTCTCTCCTCTTATCAGAAGGCTCATCGTCAGCATATGAATTGATTGGCTCCCTCTTCTCACACTGCAGCCATGATGTACAGGTATTGCAAGAGGCAGATGCCAGGTCTAATTCAACTATTCAAACTACAGTGGAACCTTGATTTACGAGTAACGCGGTTAACGAGCATTTTGAATAACGAGCAACTTTTTTTTTTTTTTTTTTTTAAAACATTCTGACTCGGTTTGCGAGTGTTGTCTCGCAAAACAAGCAGAATGCAAGCTAATGGGGTGTGCAGTAGTACCGCATTTGGCCTGAGGTGCGGGGGCGCCAGTGACACTCGAACGGTTTGGAGCCGTTCGGAAATACTCGGAATCACTTGGAAATACTTTGTTCGAGTGTTTCCGAACCTTTCCGAGATCAGCCGAGCTGCCCCGAGTATTTCCCAGGCTCTCCGGCGCCCCCCCCCCACCTCTGGCCACATGCGGTATTGCATGCCATAGAAGTCAATGCGGAACTAATTATCTTCGTTTTCATTGACGTCTATGGGGGAAAAATAAATAAATAAATAAAATCGCTTTGATATGCGAGTGCTTTGGATTACAAGCATTCTTCTGGAACGGATTATGCTCGTGTTCCACTGTACTTTTATTTTTAAAAATACATGTAGTGATGCATTAATGAATGCAGATCTGCATTAATTTAAGTTAAATGAAAGCCAGGCTTGTTAAGAAAACAATCATCCCTAAAAAGGTCCAACAATACCATAGGGCAAACTGTACAGTATATTTCATCTACCAACACCTCTGTAGGTGTTGGACACTGGCCCTGCCAGCTATATTATTTTTATTTATTTTAATGGGAGCCATCTTAAATCCTTCCAAGGACGTGAAAAACTGTACATGTCCAGCATCCCTTTAAAAAGGAAGAATGATTACTGGAGCAGGGAATATGGACACTGAAAGCCCAAGCAGCAATGAAAGAAAATCCAAAAAGGTTACAGGTGTTACTGGAACAGAAGGAAACCTCTTTTCAGTTGGACCAACTGTTTAAAACTGGGATTTTTTTACCCTCATTTCCTGATGTGCCTCTAGGACAGGAAGTTAGAGGAAATCTCCCCGATGGAACACAGACACAAAAAAGCACAAACAGGGCTCCAACCCATTCACTAAAAAGTATAGCTTTGGAAATGCTTCACCATTAGGATTGCATTGACCCAGAAAAGAACATAATAGAGTCTAAACAAATGTTTTACAGTTTACCATCCATCATACAACTTCTACAATACACTCCCCCTTTCATTTTTTTAATAGTTAAAACGGACGAAAAAACATGAAACTGAAGCCAAAATAGACAAAAAAAAAACAAACAAAAACAAAATAATTAAATACTCACAAATTGACCATCGAGCTTGAACGTGGCGTTCTGAGAGGAGACGTTAAATTTGGGCAAAAAAGGACGGATACAGACAGAATGGTCATGCGACTAAAAGAGAACATACAGGGCGATATTAAAAGTGTGTGCTTAACAAATACAGGAGAATCAATTATTAACCCCCTCCCACTGGAACGTTAAAAAAATAAATAATCATAACGCAGGAGGCTTCCCAAGCATGTGATCCCTGGGATTGGCTATCACAGTGATTACATGAATAGAAGATGGCAAGAAAACTCATGAACTGCCACTAATCTCGTTATTATTAATTATTATTAATTTATTATTAATCATAACAGTGCTTCTAAAACCCCTAATGTGTTCCCACATCCAAGTGACAAAAGTAAATAGTGACATCAACCAACTCCAACCGACGCTTTGCGCCACTGATCACGACTTCTTCTGGGAATCCTTGAAGAAGTCATGCGATCAATGATGCAACGCATGGGGGCGGAGCTGTGCGACGTTGTTTGTGGTACAGACCGAAACCATTCTTTCCAAGGTGCATTGATTCTGAATACATTATATTGGTCAAGAATGTTAAATGTGTGTGCGCAACGATTTTTATATATTAAAAGATAGTATTTGTTTTAAACTATATTCCAGCATTGGTGGCATTCTTTATTTCTGGGAGAAACACCCCTGACTATGGAGTGAGGAGTATGTTCCTTTAAAAAGGGACCTATACACCACTCTTGGCATCTGTGGATCATACATGGAGAAAAAAAATAAAATAAAAATTAAAAAAATAGGATTTTTTACTCACCGTAAAATCCTTTTCTCTGAGTCCATGGACCGACACAGCTTCTCTATTGACAAAGTGGGTATTATCTGTTAATTAGGAGTGACTAGGCAGAAAAACTTGTAAAAAGTGTTGCATCACACCTTCTACAGTACCGCCCAGGGGGCGGACCCTCTGGGTATACCGTCTCAGTCTGCATCTTCGCAGATCAGTTCGTCAAAAAGCAGTACAAACTTAAAAGGAGGGGTGGGTGCTGTGTCGGTCCATGGACTCGGAGAAAAGGATTTTACGGTGAGTAAAAAATCCTATTTACTCTTTCGTCCATGGACCGACACAGCTTCTCTATTGACAAAGTGGGACGTCCCAAAGCAGTGTCAGAGAAAAAACGAGGGGTGGTAACAGCATAAAAATAAACTTCACCCCAAACACAAAACAGCACTCCTCCAACGGAGGAGTTGCAACTCTAAACAGCCGCTTGCAAAACCTTGCGGCCAAAAGAGGCATCCGAAGATGCACCTACATCAATTTTGTAGAATTTTGTGAAAGTGTGAGCGGACGACCAAGTCGCCGCTTTACATAATTGGGAAACAGACGCTTGATTTCGGAAAGCCCAAGATACACCTATTGCCCTGGTCGAATGCGCCGTGCCAGGAAAGGGGGGCGCCTGACCCTTTAAGGCGCAAGCCTGGATTACTATCTGTCGGATCCACCTAGAGATGGTGGCCGATGAGACTGCTTGGCCCTTCTTGGGACCAGCCACCGAAACAAACAGTGAGTCTGACTTCCGGAACAGGGAAGTAGCAGATAGGTATACTCTCAAAGCTCAGACAACGTCCAAGAAATGCAACGCCGACTCCTTAGGATTCGACGGCTGAGGACACAAGGATGGAAGTACAATGTCTTCGTTGAGATGAAAAGCCGAAACGACTTTCAGAAGAAAGGAAGGCTGCGGCCGCAGCACCACCTTATCCTTGTGGAAAATCAAATAGGGAGCCTTGCAGGACAGGGATGCCAGCTCAGAGACTCGTCTAACTGACGTAACAGCCACCAAAAAGACCACCTTCTGAGAAAGTGTCAACAGGGGAATATCTCTAATATTCTCAAACGGTGCCTTCTGAAGCACCGAGAGGACCAGGTTCAAGTCCCACGGAGGTAACGGGGGGCGGACCGGAGGGGCCACATGTCGAACCCCCTGCACAAATGTACTCACGAGAGAGTGAGTCGCCAGGGGTCGCTGAAAAAAAGACAGCCAGGGCAGATATCTGTCCCTTAATCGTACTTAGGGCAAGCCTTTGGTCTACCCCATGCTGTAAAAACAGCAGGATTCTGGAAACCAAATAGGTACGCGGATGCCATTTCATTTCCTCACACATGGAGATGTAGGCCCTCCAAGTGCGGTGATAGACCTTCCTAGAGGATGGTTTCCGAGCACTTCTCATAGTAGAGATTACTGAGTCTGACAGGCCCCGATCTCTCAGTACCTGGTTCTCAACAGCCATGCCGTTAAAGCCAATGACTGTAAAGCAGGATGGAATATGGGACCTTGCGATAGCAGGTCCTTCCGTAGTGGTAGGCGCCAGGGGACGTCTGCTACCAGACGTACTAGATCGGCGTACCAAGGACGCTGAGGCCAATCTCGAGCGATTAGGATCATTGGAATTCCCTCTGCCTCCACTCTGCGGAGCAGAAGAGGAAGAAGCCTTAAAAGGGAGGGAAGGCATAGATTAGCCGATACTGACCCCACGATGCTACCAACGCGTCCGTTGCGTCTGCCCATGGGTCTCTTGACCGGGCCACAAACCTCAATACCTTCCGATTGAGTCGGGAAGCCAGAAGATCTACGTCTGGTGTGCCCCATCTTTGGCAGAGGAGTTGGAACACCTCCGGGTGTAAGGACCATTCTCCCTGGTCCAGCATCTGGCGGCTCAGGTAGTCCGCCTGCCAGTTTTCCACACCCGGAATGTACACGGCCGACAGTGCCGGTACGCTCCTCTCTGCCCACTTCAGGATGCGAGCGATCTCTGATGTTGCAGCTGAGCTTCTTGTTCCTCCTTGATGATTGACATATGCCACTGCTGTGGCGTTGTCTGACTGGATCCTGACTGGACGCCCTTGCAGTCTCTGAGACCATTTGAAGAGGCACAGCTTGATCGCCCGGATCTCCAGGACATTGATCGGCAGGAGGGCTTCCTCTGGGGTCCAGCGACCTTGCACCGACTGGACACCCCAGACTCCCCCCCAACCTGTAAGGCTGGCGTCCGTCGTGATCACTATCCAGTAAACCGGAAGAAATGACTTCCCGGCCATTAGAGCCGGTGCTGTCAGCCACCATACCAGGGATCTCCTGACTAGGTGGCTCACTCGGATTTGATAATCCAGAGATGAAGGGCATCTGTTCCATCTGGACAGAACTTCCTTCTGTAACACTAGAGTGTGGTATTGAGCATATGGGACCGCCTCGAAGAAGGCTACCATGAGGCCCAACACTTGCATGCAAAAACGGAGTGACGACCAATTCCTGGAAGTCAGCTGCCGTACTGCAGCCGGAGGGTCTGCAACTTCTCCACAGGGAGGAATACCTTTGCCTCTGAGGAATCCAGAATCAACCCCAGGTACACTAGGCGTTGAGTGGGCACCAATACTGACTTTTGCGTGTTTAGTATCCAACCACAGTCTCGAAGAGTCTGACAGGTAATGGACACGCTTACCTCTAATTCTGAGCTTGAAGGGGCCTTCAGCAGAAGGTCGTCCAAGTAACCTGTGATAGCGATACCCCGCTGTCTTAGAGGTGCTGAGGCAAGGCCAAACGGGAGGGCCACAAACTGGTAGTGGTTCTTCCCGATAGCAAATCGCAGAAACCTCTGGTGTCTGGAGTATATGGGGACATGCAGGTATGCGTCCTTGATGTCCAAGGAGGCCAGAAAGTCCCCCGGATGGAGAGCCGTGATTACGGATCGAACCGACTCCATCCGAAATCTTTGTACCTTCACAAAGCAATTGAGGGCTCTGAGATCCAAGATTGGACGAACCCCCTCCTTCTTTGGCACAATGAACAGATTTGAGTAAAAACCCTGACCCCGTTCCTGTTCTGGAACTGGAATAACTACCCCGCGTTCCAGTAGACCCTGGACTGCCCCATACAGGGCCTCCCGACGGGTCGGTAGTAGCTGGAGATTGGAGGTGATGAATCTGTCTGGTGGACAAGAGAGAAATTCTATCTTGTAGCCTGAGGAGATTACTTCGCAAACCCACCTGTCGGAGACTAGAGCAGTCCACTGAGTCGCAAATTTGCGAAGACGTCCCCCCACCCGAGAGCTGGGTGGGGGCGGACCTTCATGTGGACGCAGATTTGTCCGCAGGCTTGTTGGGTCTGCGGGACCAAGGACGCTTTTGTCCTTGGGCAGGCGCTTTATCGGCCTGGGGTCTTTTCCCTGTAGCCTTAAGGGGGCGAAAAAACCGCTTACGTGCAGTAAAGGAGGGCCCTTGCCCTTGGCGTGGTCCCTTACCCTTGCTAGTTTGGGGAAGCAAAGTGCTTTTACCTCCTGTGGCATCCTTGATGTCATCCAGAGAAGCCCCAAAAAGTCTGTCGCCCTTAAAAGGCAGATCCAATAGGGCTTTCTTGGAAGTCTGGTCCTCAGACTAGCCCTTTAGCCAGATCAGGCGGCGTATTGCTACTGCATAAACCGAAGCTCTTGACAGCAGGGGAATAGTATCCATGTCTGACTCGCAGACAAACTTAAGGCCCTGGACCAACTGGTCGGCCAAAGTTATCTCATTAGGAGGAGCATCTCGCTCCTTTAACCCCTGGAGTAGCAATTTTGCCCATTCAGTAAGTGTGTGAGACACTAGGGCCCCCGCCAATGCCGGGCGTACTGCCGAGCCTACCACTGAGTATAGGTAGCGAGTGAGTGCTTCAGCCTTCTTATCCACAGGGTCCTTGAAAACAGGAGCCCCTTCTACTGGAATAGTGGTGGCTCTATTAAGTCTGGACACCGAAGGGTCCACTATAGGGGGAGAGGTCCATATCTTCAGAAAACTCTCCTCAAAGGGGTACCGTACTGCAAACCTCTTTGGGGCTGTAAAGACCCTCAGTGGGTTCTCCCATTCCTTGTATAAGAGTTTGTCAAAATAAGACACACAAGGGAACACCTTAGCAGTGCGGGCAGGTTTACGAAACCCAAAGGGGACTGGAGTATCTGCTACTTCTTCAGTCCTTTCCAACTTTAGCGTATCCCGCACTGCAGTAATAAGGTCAGATACCAAAGCCGTCTCGCGTACTGACCTGGACTTGGAGTCCTCCTCACTGTCCGATCGGTCACGGTCTGCAGTCTCTGATGCATCAGAATCTGGGCCATGAGCCGTAGCTGGACCTGGTTCTGCATCAGAAATATCCCCAGAAGATTGCAGGGGACGGGGGCGTTTATTACCCCCTGTATTCCCGTGTGCTGCTTCCACCCTGGCAGCAAACGCCTCTAGGATTGCCGACATAGCGTCCATAGACACCTCAGGGACACCAGCTGCTAAATCTGGTGTTTCAGGGGAGAAGACATCTGGCTCAGATGCCATGCTGACCACACGCTGACACTCACAGGGCTCCAGGCAAGATATCAATAGGCCACCCTCCTGCGCTGCAGAGATGCTGGGTTACCCAGAGGACTCACCACCCTGGATAGGTACTGCTATGCTGCGCCTGTGATGCTGTCCCCTTGCTGCTGTGTCAGTCTGCTTCTTTTATCAGCACTTCCTGTGTGAATTTTCGCGCCAGTGTAATGCACCCTAGAGGCCGGAGGCTCTCGCAAAATGGTTGCCAAAAACGTCTGTATGGAAGATAATGTGGGCTCTAAGAAAATGGCCGCCGACAGAAGATAGAGGTCAGGCAGCCATAGCCCACAAAAAGATGGCCGCCGAACTGCAATATCTGCATACAGGGTGGACAAACATGGCCGCCGATCACCTGATAGGGGCCAGTGGGTGTGGCCGAACCACAGGAAGATGGCCGCCAGGCAGTTACAAGAGGCCAAACTTGGCATGGACCACCTCAAAATGGCCGCCGACAGCATGGAGACACAGAAACACAGGTAAGCAAAAATGACATTTCTTTTAAATGTTAGTTACAGCCAGCCCCGCTCCAGTGGGAGCCCCTAGGTGACCCCCAGCACCCAGCAACCTTTAGCTAGAAGCCCAGGGAGGAGGGAAAGGCAGGGAGAGAGGGAAGAAAGGGGCCACAACCACTTACTTGATCTCTCCAGGAATGTCCAGCTAAATCACCCAGCCGAGGCAGGGGAGTTTTACTTACCTATCCTGCATGTATTCTGCTGGAAGACATTCCAAACAGATCATCGTCCGCGCACGGAAGGTGACTGTTGGCCAGGCATGCTGTGATTGGACCCAGAAGGGACGATCATATGTATGCCCTGGAGCATGACGCTCACCGGACAGGCTGCTGCGACTCGGCCGTAAGGTCAGCCGAAGCTGAGCGGTCCGATGCAAGCCTTGGAGCGTAAGCTCACCGGCCAGGCTGCTGCGACTCGGCCGTAAGGTCAGCCGAAGCTGAGCGGTCCGATGCAGGCCCTGGAGCGTAAGCTCACCGGCCACCCGTGGAGCGACGGGCATGTCGTGGAAAACCCAGCGCGTAGCTAGGGTCGGCACACGCTCGATGGCCGAAACTGGGGAGACTACAAGGATCGAGGATCCAGCCTGTCACCCAGTCGGCAGTTGATCGAAGATCGCAGGAAACAACAAATGTAGCAAAAAATTTTATATATATATATATATATATATATATATATATATATATATATATATATATATATATATATATATATATATATATATATATATATATATATATATATATCTTTTTTCCCCGGACCAATGGGCCCGAAGGGAGCCATGTCCTACTCCTTGCTAGACAGAAAAAAACTGATCTGCGAGATGCAGACTGAGAGGGTATACCCAGAGGGTCCGCCCCCTGGGCGGTACTGTAGAAGGTGTGATGCAACACTTTTTACAAGTTTTTCTGCCTAGTCACTCCTAATTAACGGATAATACCCACTTTGTCAATAGAGAAGCTGTGTCGGTCCATGGACGAAAGAGTAATATATATATATATTATATAAAAAAATATGATATGCACGCTTGAGCAGCGATACACTCAGTCATTTACATGAATGGAATCCCACCCTACCCCCGCCCCCCCCAGATCATTCATGTGACTGGGAGCTTTCAGGGACACGTGCTGGAGGTACATGATTGAGCCTTCACGCAGATTAGCATTGCAGAGAAGGAAAGGGGACCTGTGTGACCGGCTTTGCTACCGGGTGCCGATTACCATGTGCACCAAGTCCAACTCCAGTACCTATTGAACTGCACACAGGAACATGGATGCAAGAATGAAGGTCTTTTTAAAGCTGAATTCCAGGAATTCAGCAACTTTGTACAAAGTAACGGTACTCTGGGAGTTAGGTCCAACAAGGTGCTCACCACCTCCTGGGCTTATCTCTATTATTTATGTCTGACAAGTTTATCGTGCTCCAGCGGCACATCTTCAGGAGCTCCCATGCTGGACTCAGCCCCTTCAAGCTTAAAGCGGAGGTCCGCCTAAAATAAAAATATTAAAAGCCAGCAGCTACAAATACTGCAGCTGATGACTTTTATTAAGTAGACACTTACCTGTCCAGGGTGCCCGCGATGTCGGCAGCAGAAGACGAGCAATCGCTCGGCTCTCAGCTGCCCTCCTCGGTGAGGGAATCAGGAAGTGAAGCTTTGCGGCTTCAATTCCCGGTTCCCTACTGCGCATGCGCGAGTCGCGCTGCACGCCCTCACTGGTCCCCGCTATCTTCTGGGACCTGTGTGTTTTCCAGAAGACAGCAGGGGGGGGGCGGGAAGGGGCTTAGCTCCCGGGGGAGTCTATGCCCGGAAGTGGGTGCAAATACCTGCATTATACAGGTATCGGCACCCCCCTCCCCCTGAAAGGTGGCAAATGTGACACTGGAGGGGGGGGGGGGGGAGGGTTCCAAAAAGCGGAGGTTCCATTTTTGTGTGGACCCCCGCTTTAAAGTTGGTGCAGCTACTAGTCCCGCCCCTCACCTCCTCCTGCCCAGTCACAGAAGCCTTTGTATTGTGTGAACTCATTCACAAAATACAAAGGCTTCTGTGAATGGAAAGCAGAGTGGAAGGGAGGCATACTGAAGCTGCTCTCCATGCTTGTGCTTCTCTCTTATCCCACAGACTCGAATGTGCAGTGTATCCTCCCCAGCTGATACATAAACCTGTCCGATATAAATATTAGAGACAAGCCCATGATGTGGCAGGCAGCTATTAAGGCTTAACTCATGGTGGGTCAGCACTCTTTACAAAGTTGCTGAATTTGTAAAATTCAGCCTCAATACTCATCTGACTACTAATCTATTCCTGTTACATCAATTGGACTTGAAGGTTTTTTGATTTAAAAGCAAAAAGTTAAGGGATAAAATAAAAAAACATTGGAAAGTGTCAGAAACACGATGCAAGAGGCAGATGCTGCAAATCGCAAAGCTGACAGGGTCTTACCATAGTCTCTATAATAATAGTGAGATTCCCCAGCCTGTCCGTGAGAGCAACATAGCTACCACCGTTCTCCAAGTGGCCGACCGTACGGAGGTAGAACCAGCCTGGCTCCGTAAACTGTGTGGTATGAGCTGGAAAAGAAATAAATGGATCATATAGCGGCTTATACTCAAGTCTGTTTCCGACTTCAACTTTGTGCGCCTGATCTCAGCCATCCACAGGTCCCCTGGACCCCAAACTTGGCACACATGTAGCCCAACTCCTCCTCTACAGGTGTGCCAAGTTTGGTGTCTGGGGGACCTACGGCCGGGGAGCACCAATTTTTCAAACCAGGCACCCCCTCCATAGACTCCTATGTTAAACGTCAGTCTAGTCACAGTGAGGCATGGGCACAGTGAGGCATACAGATGGATACCCTAGGCTTATACTCGAGTCAATACGTTTTCCCATTTTTTTGTGGTAAAATTAGGTGCCTCGGCTTATATTCGGGTCGGCTTATACTCGAGTATATACGGTACCTTCTGATCTGTTAGGAATCCAGTGAGCCGACGACTCTGCTGCACAGAAATATCATGCAGTGTTGCCAACCCTGCCTGAGCTCTCTCCTGCTAGACTACAGAACTCCCCCCTGTTTTATGGGTGGCGAGGAAAAACAGAGAGGGGGGGGTGTAGTCCAACAAGCAGAATGGGATTGGGATTTCTGTGCAGTGGAGTTATCCAAAACCCTGATTTTACTGCCAGTGTACTATTGCTAGGCAGTTACTGAGCGAGTTGCACCCACCTGTGATCCATATAGGAGAGGAGACCACGTAGTTTCCACTCCATGGTTCTTTGGCAGTCATCAGTCCTTCTAGACCAAACGGAAGCTGCTCATAATAGCTGGCCACGAGGTTCCACGAGATGGTTCTGAGGTAAAGGAAAAGAAAGCTGCAGCAATGTGGAATAGCCAAGTGGAAGGTGGATTAAAGAGCAACTCGATCCAAACCAAGGATTCCCTATTAATGATGTCGTAGGATTTGATACTTTACTGGATATTCACTGCTGTCCGTGTCCCTATTGTGAAGATCTGCCCCAACGCCCAGCAGCTGAGGCTGGATTTTTAGCCAAGTTTCTGCAATCACCACCTTCTACTTCTATTTCTAGGCATCCACTGGAGGGTGCAAATGGCAAAAACCACACAATCTCTCACCCAGTACACATCTTTCATAAAGGAATACACCGGAAATTCATAAGTCAGCGACACCAGATGAAAGTGACAGAACTGGTGTAGTGACCTTCCTGCTGTGATCCCAGTCAGCTCGGCAATGAACCCATAAAATGTGAGAGCTCCCCATAGAATCATTTTCTTGGAGTTTATTCAGGGACACAGGAAGTCATTAACCCATGGGTTATAATACCACCTACATGGAGGATCAGACACCGGCAAACAAAGCCAGGATAACCCATCTTCCTCCCAGCGTGCCACAGTTTCGACACACAAATTGCCTAGAGAAGGATCCTAAACACAGATGGGTGAGATCAAGTTCTTCAACGGACTCCTAGAAAGATTTTTGGAGAGTAAAAAAAATTTAAAAAAAAGTTCTGGTACATTGAAGGACATAGGAAGCCTTAACCACTTCCATACTCGGCACTTATACAGCTTCCTGCCCAGACCAATTTTCAGCTTTCTGCGCTGTTGCACTTTGAATGACAATTGCGCGGTTGTGCTACACTGTACTGTGATGGGGCGGCGCGGACGGGCACCGATGGGGCGGCGCGGACGGGCACCGATGGGGCGGCGCGGACGGGCACCGATGGGGCGGCGCGGACGGGCACCGATGGGGCGGCGCGGACGGGCACCGATGGGGCGGCGCGGACGGGCACCGATGGGGCGGCGCGGACGGGCACCGATGGGCACTGATTGGCATCCATTAACACATTACAGTGCCACCTATCAGTGCCAAACAATGCCTGCCAATCAGTGATGCCCATTGTGGGCACTGATTGGCATCCCTGGTGGTCTAGGGAGGCATACCTGGTAATGGACATCCCTGGTGGTCCAGTGGCATCCCTGGTGGTCCAGTGTGGGCATCCTCGGGGGGGCTGTGCTGATAATTGATCAGCACAAACCCCCCGTCAGAGGAGCAGCCGATCGGCTCTCCTCTACTCGTGTCTGACAGACGCGAGTGAGGAAAAGCCGATTACCGGCTTTTCCTGTTTACATGTGATCAGCCGTGATCACAGCTGATCACGTGGTAAAGAGACTCCGTCGGACTGACACCCTGCAACAACGATCGCCGCGATGCGCGCCCCGTCATATGACGTCCAGTCAGGATTTTAAAATCACTTTGCCGACGTCAATCCGCTATAGGGCGGGCGGCAAGTGGTTAATCTTTGGGCCGTCCAAAATAAGTTTACCGAGGGCTGGTCAACACAGCAAATAATCGCCAACAGACCCAAGCCACCTGAAGGACCTTATGCCCAAAGCTGGATCAGATGGGAGGTTGATGGGATTTGGAGAACATTTCAACAAAAGACCATGTGGCAGCCTTATAAAAAAAAAAAAAAAAAAAATCGGGAAAAAACAGTTGCCTGATCCAAAAAAGCCCAAGTGCTCACAGACCTAGTAATGCCTTGTACACACGATCGGAATTTCCGTTGAAAAAAGTCTGACAGAATTTTTTTATCGGATATTCCGACAGTGTGTGGGCCCCATCGGACTTGTTTCCGTCGGAATTTAGAAATGGAACACAGAATCGGAAATTCTGATCGTCTGTGTGGAACTCCGACGGAGAAAAAAAGCACGCATGCTCATAATCAAGTCGACGCATGCTCAGAAGCATTGAACTTATTTTTTCTCGCTGGCTCCACACCATTGGATGGCGGAAGAGACGTCAAAACGTTACTTCCCCCCCCAATGGTCCTTTTTTTTTTTATTGCATTTTAGTGTAAATATGAGATCGGAGGTCTTTTTGATCCCAGATCTCATATTTAAGAGGTCCTGTCATGCTTTTTTCCTATTACAAGTGATGTTTACATACCTTTTATTATGAATAACAGTGACCCAAATTTTTTATTTTTTAAAAGATAAAGTAAAAAAAAAAAAAAGTTAAGTTTTTTTTTAAAGCGCCCCATCCTGCCGAGCTCGCGCCCAGAAGCGAATGCATACCCAAGTCACGCCTGCATTTGAAAACTGTGTTCAAACCACATATGTGAGGTACAGCCGTGAACAGTAGAGCGAGAGCAATAATTCTAGCATTAAACTGGTAACCTGTACAAATTTTTAAACGTCGCCAATGGAGATTAAGGCCTCATGTACACTGCTGCTGGTAAACGGACGTTTAGGAGCAGTTTTCTAAAAAAATAAGTTTTAAACGAGTTACTATCTGTCAAGTTAAATCTTTCATGAGTGGTTGCAAAAATGTCCCGTGTAAATTACGTCTAAGGGTCAAAGTTTGACATGTTTGGTATCAATTTACTCGCGGCGCAACATTATTTTTTACTATATATATATATATATATATATATATATATATATATATATATATATATATATATATATATATATATATATATAGTGACAGCAGGAAGGTAAAGTCACCTGGTTGCATCCAGGGGGGTAGATATATTTCGCCCAGATTCAGGCTTTACGCCGACTTATACAACTAGGTGGAGAGTTGTATAAGCCCAGCTGAGGCTAGTGGGCTCATGGATGACTCATACCTCTAGGGAGAGTGTGGGGCGTCGTGCAGACAGGGAGTTGATGAGACCAGCTGAAGCTTGTCAGCTCATTTAGGCCTCTATAAGAACTCCCAGCTTCATTAGATGTTAGCTCATGCCTGGACCCAGACCTGTGTGGACTGTCTAGGGAGAGTGAACCCCTGTGCGGTGAGACAAAGCCTGTGTGGCTATTTGCTTGGACATTTAAAACCAGGGACTTAGGGACTAGGACAGCACTAGGCTGATCCCAGTTGTTAGTTAGGAAACCTGCATGTTTAGTCAGAGGTCAAGTTGACCAGGATTTATTTTGTTTATGTTTCTTTTTCTTTGCTGTGTTTTGTCACTGTAAATAGAAAATAAACCGCACCTTTTTGATTTTGAAAACTACAACCTCCGTTTGCTGGGCCTGTTTTTGTGTGGGGAGCCCATCTCGGGGATCACACACACCCGCTGCCGAGCCAACCCCCTCACAGTTGGTGGAGAACCAGTGGCAGTTTTTTTTTAAGCCAGCATGGAGGAGATACTGAAGCAGCTGGCTCTAGCAAATGCCAATCAACAGCAGACAAATGCAGGTTTGCAAAAGAACTTCGCAGCCCAGCAGCAAGCTCATCAACAGAGCCTTGCAGCCCAGCAGCAGACAAACGCAACTTTGCAACAGAGTCTGGAGGCTCAGCAACAAGCCCAGCAGCAATCTGAGGCCCGCTTCATAGACCTGTTGCAGAAGCAAGAGCAGAGACTACAACAACAGATGGAAGCAGTAATGCAGCAACGTCCGCAGACCAGTGAGGAAAGCCGTCCCACTAATACCGCGTCCTTTGGGGTGAGTCGTTTATTGACAAAAATGACTGGAGAGGATGATCCAGAGGTATTTTTGACCACATTTGAAAGGACCGCTGAAAGAGAAAAGTGGCCTGAGGAGCAGTGGGCTGGACTGGTGGCTCCTCTGTTAACTGGTGAATCGCAGAAAGCTTACTATGACCTAGAGCCTGACCAAGCAAAAGACTATGTGATGCTAAAAGCTGAAATATTGGCAAGGCTGGGTGTCACCCAGGCTGTCCGGGCTCAGCGTGTGCATAACTGGACTTTCCAGCTTGGAAAACCCCCCAGGTCTCAAATGTATGATCTCATTCACCTGAGCAGAAAGTGGCTACAGCCAGAGACTTTGTCCGCACCAAAGATTGTGGAACGTGTTGTAATGGATCGGTTTTTGAGAGCTCTTCCTACAGCCATCCAAAAGTGGGTAAGCCATGGAGACCCAGAGACGGCCGATGGTCTTGTGGATCGTGTGGAGAAATACTTGGCTACAGAGAACCTGACGGCCTCTTCCAGAGACACTCGGACTTTCCACCCTAAGACCAGACCATCCCCAGGGGCGGATAAGAGGATTCCAAGGGGTGAGGGTGGAGAGAGTGAGAGGGTGGGAGCTCTACCCCAAGTTTGGCGAGAACAGCCTGGGAAATCAGCGGCTCAAGAGGCCGCAAGAAGGATCGTTTGCTACCGCTGCCGGCAAGCGGGACATATTGCAGCCAATTGCCCGGTTGTGGAGGAACCCATGCAGTGTGACTTTCTGACGGGCAGACGTCAGTCGCTGTGTGCGACAGTCGCATGCACTGCCATTCGAGGAACTGAGAAACATTTATGCAAAATGTGTGTTAATGGTAGAAATGTTGTGGTATTGCTGGATTCAGGTAGCCTTGTGACCCTGATAAAGGCTGAGTTAGTTAAAACAGAGGTCTCTGGGAATAGCAAGGTAGCTGTTATTTGTGTGCATGGGGACACCCGAGAGTATCCAGTGACTACAGTGTGTTTCAAGACCCCCAAAGGTACCCTCTCTCATCCAGTGGGCTTAGTATCTCAGTTACCGCATGACGCCATTGTGGGAAGGGATTTTCCGAAGTTCTGGGAACTGTGGGATGATCCTGAGCCCCCCACTGGTGCCCCTATGTACCAGGAATGTGATAGCCAGAACTCCCCTGAGAGTGGTGAGGACTCTCCGGAATTTCCCTTATCAGTATTGGCAGGGGAGACTCAAGAAACTGGAGAGGAGCCCACCTCCTCAGACGAAAACCTACCGTCTGTGGAGTTTTCTGATCTTGAGGTTCACAGGGAAAACTTTGCCACAGAACAGTTAAAAGACCCCGCCCTAATAAAGGCACGGGAAAACGTAGTGAAAATAGATGGCGAGTTAGTGAACCCAGATAATACCTGCACTTACCCATACTTCAGCGTAGAGAAGGACCTACTGTATCGGGTGGCAAAAAGGGCAGAAGAAACCGTTGAGCAGCTTGTGGTGCCCAAACCTTACAGGAAGTTGGTGTTGGAGTTGGCCCATGGGCACATTCTTGGAGGTCATCTGGGGACAGAGAAAACCCGAGAGAGGGTATTACAGAGATTCTATTGGCCGGGGGTGATGAAGGACATAGAAAATTATTGTTCCTCCTGCCCTGTGTGTCAGAGGTCGGCCCCGATGCCACATTTCCGTAGCCCGCTGGTCCCTCTACCCATCATTGAGGTCCCATTTGAGAGGATCGCCATGGATTTGGTAGGTCCTATAATCAAGTCCGCTAGGGGGCACCAGTACATATTAGTTATAATGGACTATGCCACCCGTTATCCAGAAGCGATCCCTCTCCGAAATACCTCGGCCAAAACCATAGCCAAAGAGCTATCTCTTGTGTTTAGCCGGGTGGGTATTTGTAAAGAACTGCTTACGGACCAAGGTACACCCTTTATGTCCCGGGTTATGAAGGAGCTGTGTAAATTGTTCAAAGTGACGCAATTACGTACATCTGTGTATCACCCCCAAACCGATGGGCTGGTTGAAAGATTCAACAAAACCCTAAAACAAATGTTGAAGAAAGTGGTGGATAGAGATGGAAAGGATTGGGACTGTCTACTTCCTTATCTGATGTTTGCTATTAGGGAGGTGCCCCAATCCTCTACGGGATTCTCCCCCTTTGAGTTACTGTATGGGAGACACCCAAGAGGGCTGTTGGATATTGCCAAGGAAACTTGGGAAAGTGAGAGTTCTCCCCACAGGAGTGTGATTGAGCATGTCGCCCTGATGCAAGACCGAATTGCACAGGTAATGCCCATCGTGAAGGAACATTTGGCCCAAGCACAGTTAGCACAGCAGAGAGTGTACAACCGTGGAGCCAAGACCCGTACCTTTTCCCCGGGGGATAGGATACTGGTACTTGTCCCTACGGTTGAAAGTAAATTCCTTGCCAAATGGCAAGGCCCCTACGAGATAATGGAAAAAGTGAGCGAAGTGAATTACAAGGTCAGACAACCAGGAAGGCGAAAGCCCGAACAGATCTATCACGTTAATCTGTTGAAAGCCTGGAGGGATAGAGAGTCCCTAGTCGCAGACACTTGGTCACCAGCTCAAACTGGTTGCGTGATTCCTGAGGTTGGAATAGCAGCCACCTTGTCACAACCCCAACAACAGGAGGTTAAGGAGTTTGTGCTTCGCAACAAGGCGGTATTCTCTGAGCTGCCGGGACAAACATTTGGGGTAGAGCATGACATCATTACCCCGCCCGGTGAAAGGGTGAAGTTAAAACCCTATCGGATCCCAGAGGCCCGACGGGAGGCAATACGGGAGGAAGTACAGAAAATGCTGAACTTAGGGGTGATAGAGGAGTCCCAGAGTGATTGGTCTAGTCCCATTGTGTTGGTGCCTAAACCGGATGGGAGCTGGCGATTTTGTAACGATTTTCGTCAGTTGAACAAAGTTACAAAATTTGACACCTACCCCATGCCACGTATAGATGAGTTGATCGACCGGCTGGGAACAGCCCGATACATGACGACTCTTGACCTCACAAAAGGGTATTGGCAAATCCCCCTGGCCAAGTCGGCCAAAGAGAAAACCGCATTTGTAACCCCAGACGGGGCGTTCCAATATAAAAGAATGCCGTTCGGGTTACAGAATGCGCCGGCCACATTCCAGCGGAAAATGGACCAGATGCTGAGGCCCCATCGAAAGTATGCTGCGGCTTACCTGGATGACGTAATTGTCCATAGCACAGATTGGGCCTCACATCTGCCAAAAGTGCAAGCAGTCCTGGACTCTGTTCGGGAAGCGGGGTTTACGGCTAACCCCAAGAAGTGTACCATTGGGCAGGAGGAGGCCAAATATCTTGGGTACACCATTGGGAGGGGAGTAATAAAACCCCAACTCAAAGTCGAGGCCATCCAGAGTTGGCCACGTCCCAACAGCAAGAAGCAGGTACGAGCCTTTCTGGGAATCGCTGGGTATTATCGGCGATTCATTCCCCACTTTGCTTCTAAGGCTGTGCCCCTAACCAACCTGACGAAGGGGAAAGGGTCGGTCATGATTAAATGGACCCCCCGAGGCTGAGGTAGCATTCCAATTCTTGAAACAAGCCTTATGTAGCCAGCCAGTGTTGTACTCACCCGACTTCTCTAAAGACTTTGTCGTACAAAGTGATGCGTCAGATGTGGGGTTAGGAGCAGTATTGTCCCAGGTCTGGAACGGGGAAGAGCACCCAGTCATTTACCTCAGCAGGAAGTTGAAGTCCCATGAGGTAAATTACGCCACCGTTGAAAAGGAGTGTTTAGCGGTGAAGTGGGCTCTAGATTCCCTTCGGTACTACCTGCTAGGTAGGCACTTTGACATGGTTACGGATCACGCTCCGTTAAAGTGGATGGCTCAAAACAAGGAAACAAATAGAAGAGTGAATAGGTGGTTCCTGGCCCTCCAGGAATTCAACTTCACAGTAAAGCATCGCCCTGGCGTTCAAATGGGGAATGTGGATGCTTTGTCTCGAGTACATGAATGCTTGATTGCTGGTGTTCCAACCCCGAGGTTAAAACAAGAGGGGGGGGTATGTGACAGCAGGAAGGTAAAGTCACCTGGTTGCATCCAGGGGGGTAGATATATTTCGCCCAGATTCAGGCTTTACGCCGACTTATACAACTAGGTGGAGAGTTGTATAAGCAGGGTTCATACACATTTTTACCAATTAAATTCCATGACTTTTCCATGACTTCACGTAAATATTCATGCCCTTATGTTTCATGAAATGTCTATGTATACATGTTAAATAAGAAGAAAATCCATGTCACACCCAGCATATTTTTACTAATCTAAATTAGGGCTGTTACTGATTAAATTTTTTGTGTTCGATTAAAAATAAAAGATTAAACGACTAATTTTGATTAATTATAACGCACATACAGATGCAACTACTTTTAGCTGATTTCCTTGCATTGCAACTCTGCATTAGTCAGTGGTAAATGTGGTATAAACACTATATACAACAGGGCTTGACAAATTTGCTTGGAATCTAGGAGCCAGCTAAAAAAGTTAGGAGCCAGGAACGCGCCCTGTCCCGCCGAGCTTGCGCGCAGAAGCGAACGCATACGTGAGTAGTGCCAGCATATGAAAGCGGTGTTCAAACCACACGTGAGGTATCGCCGCGATCGGTAGAGCGAGAGCAATAATTCCAGCCCTAGACCTCCTCTGTAACTCCAAACATGCAACCTGTAGAATTTTTTAAACGTCGCCTAGGGAGATTTTAAAGGGTAAAAGTTAGTCGCCATTCCACGAGCGGACGCAATTTTGAAGCGTGACATGTTGGGTATCAATTTACTCAGCGTAACATTATCTTTCACAATATAAAAAAAAAAAAACTGGGCTAACTTTACTGTTGTCTTATTTTTTTATTTAAAAAAACAGTGTATTTTTCCCAAAAAAGTGCGATTGTAAGACCGCTGCGCAAATACGGTGTGAGAGAAAGTATTGCAACGACCGCCATTTTATTCTCTAGGGTGTTAGAATAAAAAATATATATAATGTTTGGGGGTTCTAATTAGAGGGAAGGAGATGGCAGGGAAAACAGACAGGGAAACTCCATTAGCATTGCTGGTTGCAACACCAACGGCCACCACAAGATGGCGCTAGACCACAGAAGGAAGCATAGGCCTGCAGAAGGCCGCAAAGCCGTGGCCTCAATTACCGGCCGGCGCAGCCCGACGGGATCCCGCGGCGCGGAGGGGGGGGGGCACGGAGACACAGGATACCCCAGCTGTGCTGCCCCAGGTCGCTAATTCTAGTCGCAATGGCGACCTGGTGCCCGGGGTTTGTCGAGCCCTGATATACAATCACCCGACACTAGTTAGTTTCCACAAGCCATGAATTAACTTCACAGTTCACACAAATAAATTTAAACTGTAGCACTGACGCAAGTACAGTACAGTACAGACACCCCCAGTGCAGACCTCCCAGTAGTACAGACACCCCCAGTAGTACAGACACCCCCAGTAGTACAGACACCCCCAGTGCAGACCTCCCAGTAATGCAGGCACCCCCCCCCCCCCCTTACAGACCTCAGAACAGCAATACACGGTGCGGTGTGTCCCTCGAGTTCCTGCTGACGTCAGCGTGCCGCTAAGCTGCCAATAGGCTGCCACTGGGTGTACCAAGATGGCCGCGGCTCCGGAGCTAGGCCGAAGCCGCGGCCCTTCCTAATGGCCGAGGCTCCAGAGCGCTCTGCGGATCGCGCCGTGTGCCGATCCGAACAGGATGACCTGTTTGGATCACAGATCGCTTACGATCCATTGCACGACTAGTAGTGACTAAAATATTCCATGACTTTTCCAAAAACTTAGTGGGGTTCAGTCATTTTCCAAAACTTTTCCAGGCCTGGAAAGTGCCATGTCAAAATCCCATGACTTTTCCAGGAATTTAATGACCGTACGAACCCTGTATAAGGCTAGTGGGCTCATGGATGACTCATACCTCTAGGGAGAGTGTGGGGCGTCGTGCAGACAGGGAGTTGATGAGACCAGCTGAAGCTTGTCAGCTCATTTAGGCCTCTATAAAAACTCCCAGCTTCATTAGATGTTAGCTCATGCCTGGACCCAGACCTGTGTGGACTGTCTAGGGAGAGTGAACCCCTGTGCGGTGAGACAAAGCCTGTGTGGCTATTTGCTTGGACATTTAAAACCAGGGACTTAGGGACTAGGACAGCACTAGGCTGATCCCAGTTAGTTAGGAAACCTGTATGTTTAGTCAGAGGTCAAGTTGACCAGGATTTATTTTGTTTATGTTTCTTTTGCTTTGCTGTGTTTTGTCACTGTAAATAGAAAATAAACCGCACCTTTTTGATTTTGAAAACTACAACCTCCGTTTGCTGGGCCTGTTTTTGTGTGGGGAGCCCATCTCGGGGATCACACACACCCGCTGCCGAGCCAACCCCCTCACAATATATATATATATATATATATACATACACACATACACACACAAAGTCGGATCAAAGTCGGACCGCGGTCTTGCATGATCCGACTTTGGCATGGGACTTGTGCTCTGCTGATCTTGAGGGGAAACTCCACGTCAAATTTTAAATAAAAAACCGGCATGGGTTCTCTTCCAGGAGCATACCAGGCCCTTCGGTCTGGTATGGATTTTAAGGGGAATCCCCTACATCAAAAAAACGGCGTGGGGGTTCCCTTCAAAATCCAAACCAGACCCTTATCCGAGCACACAACCTGGCAGGCCGCAGGAAAAGAGGGGGGGGGTGAGAGAGCTGCCCCCCTCCCTCCTGAACCGTACCAGGCCGCATGCCCTCAACATGGGGGGTTTGGTGCTTTGGGGCAGGGGTGACCTGCGGCCCCCCCACCCCAAAGCAGCCCGCCCCCATGTTGATGGGGACAAGGGCCTCTTCCCGACAACCCTGGCCGTTGGTTGTCGGGGTCTGCGGGCGGGGGGCTTATGGGAATCCAGGAGCCCCCTTTAATAATGTCGGACCAATGTCGCAGAGCAAATTAGGATGAAAGTCGTATGACTGCCGTGTCGTACCAGTGTGAACCCGGCCTTATGGTCTCTGCAATCACAGTCGGCAAACAGCTGGGTAATTTGGACCATAAAACCTGTATGATTGCAGTAAGAACAGCTGAGAGGGCAGAGGGTGCAGCCACACCTGACAGAGCCGAAGAGGACTCCAATGACAGAACGTCAGCGCCATCAGTGGGTGTGCTTTATACAAAAGGTTATAAGAGTTTGTGTGTCCCTCAAATAAAAGAGCTGAACAAATCCATCCTCCTGGGACACTAGCAAACATCTGGGGCATGCCGATAATAGGGATAGTTATACTTTGGCTTGGCCTATAGTTTGTTTTTAACCACTTACCTACCGGGCACTTTAACCCCCTTCCTGCCCAGGTCAAATTTTCCTCTTTCAGCGCTGTCACACTTTGAATGACAATTACACAGTCATGCAACAATGTACCCATATGACATTATCATTTTTTTTTCTCCACACAAATAGAGCTTTCTTCTGGTGGTATTTAATCACTGCTGTTTTTTTTTTTTTTTGCTAAACAAAAAAAGACCACTTTTTTTTTTTTAAAAGGCTTTTCATAGCTGGTTATAAAATTTAGCAAACCGATCAATATACGCTTATTGCGATTTTTTTTTTACCAAAAATATGTAGAAGAAAATTTATCGGCCTAAAAACTGGAGGGGAAAAAAAAAAATGTTTAAAAAAAAGGGATATTTATTATAGCAAAAAGTAATAAATATAGTGTTTTCGCTCTTTTTTTGTTTATAGCGCAAAAAATAAAAACCGCAGAGGTGATCAAATACCACCAAAAGAAAGCTCGATTTGTGGGGGGAAAAAAAATAAATATCAAAATGAAATTTGGGTACAACGTCTCACGACCACACAATTGTCATTCAAAGTGCGACAGCGCTGAAAGCTGAAAATTGGCCTGGCCAGGAACGGGGTAAAAATTCCCGGTATTGAAGTGGTTAAGGTAGTAATTAAACTCACTTGGTGCATTATCGGCATTAAAGTAGCCTCAGAACCTGTATAATTAATATGTGTTCGGGTTTAAAAGGTATGAGGTGGCAACCCTACCGGTGTCCCTCCTTAACGTGATAGACGTCCATCCCCCTAGGACACTAGCAATAAACAGAGACATGCTGGTAGTAGAGGTGGTTATTGGACTGGCCTACAGCTTTATTTTTTGTTTGAAAGAGTCCAATCTTTCTATAAAAGTGTCAATATTAGCCCAAAGGTCATACGACTTCCCATGTCCCTCAACCAAAAGAACTGAAAAAGACATCCATCCTCCTAGGACACTGGCAAAAAACTGAGACATGCTGGTCGTATGGGTATTTTTTTTGCTTAACAATGTTCACTCCGTAGGGGGCAGTATAACCTGAGGGTTCTTGTGTCCCTCAATGGACAAGAAATGATTTTGCTTGGACTCCCTATGCATCAGCTGTTTATAGATTGCCAAGCTCTAGGACAATGTGACCCGGTCACCCAGATTAAACAATAGGCTATAAAACTCACGATGTCATATTCCCGTTGACGTAATTCTGGTTCAGGATTCGTGCCCAGCATCCGCCACCGACCTCATCGTTGAAAGTGCTGTAATCTTCGGAGGCCCAGAGTTTCTTCCCCGTGGAAATGGCGTCAGGAACCGAGTGTGTTCCGGGGTAATGGGCTCTGTAGGGGGGAGGAGTGGTGACCCAGATTAGCTTAAAAGGAGGACCGGTCATTCAGAAGCATATAAAATGCTGCAAATGGGGAGGGGAGGGAGCTTGGACACTGGTCAGTAAGGTAGGAGAGAGTAAAATCCAGTATAGGCACACATTTTATTGGCAATAAATGACGACATTTGATGATGTTGCTTACAAACCAACTGACAATGAGGTGGTTCCCTACATAAAATTCTGAATTACTGTCTGAGAGATTTAAAGCTTACATTTAATGCAAAAAAAAAAATTCAAAAATAATCTAGAAGTGTTCCGGTTCATCTACTGCAGAGTTTCTCAACCCGTAGTATGCGTACCCCTTGGGGTACGCGCGCCAATGGGGGGGGGGGGGGTACGTCACCCGGAGCTGGCAGCACAAGCAGCTGCCTAAGGCTTAGGGTGGCAGGCTAGCGGGCACCAACGCTCAAGTTCAGTCCTCTCCTTGTGTGTGTGGCACACAGCAGGTATGTCCCAGAGATTGGGTCCGAAATGCCCGGGCAGCTGCTGTAACAAAGTCCCGCCTCCTAGACCTGCTCTTGTGATAGACGGAACACTGATCCAACGCTGGGAAATTGAATCAGTGTGACATGTATCATAGAAGCCAGGACTTTGTTACAGCAGTCGCCCGGACGGGCAATTCAAATCCAAGCTCCGTGACACAGCGGGAGATCGTGATCCAGGCATTTGGTGGGCACTGCACTCAAGTGTGTTAATATGCAATTGTGTGCGTTTATCCATCAATTTATTTATTTATATATATATATATATATAAATAAATAAAATGTGTGTCATTGCAGCACGCACACATACAATGATATTGCAGAACAAGAAATACATACATAGAATCTCACAAAAGTACACCCCTCACATTTTTGCAAATATTTTCTTCTATCTTTTCATGTGACAACACTGAATAAATGACACTTTGCTACAATGTAAAGTACTGAGTGTATAGCTTGTATAACGGTGTAAATTTGCTGTCCCCTCAAAATAAATCAACACACAGCCATTAATGTCTAAACCACTGGCAACAAAAGTGAGTACACCCCTAAGTGAAAATGTCAAAATTGGGCCCAATTAGCCATTTTCCCTACCCGGTGTCATAGGACTCATTAGCGTTACAAGGTCTCAGGTGTGAATGGGGAGCAGGTGTGTTTAATTTGGTGTTATCGCTCTCACTCTCTCATACTGGTCACTGGAAGTACAACATGGCACCTCATGGCAAAGAACTCTGAGGATCTGAAAAAAAGAATTGTTGCTCTACATAAAGATGGCCTAGGCTATAAAAAGATTGGCAAGACCCTGAAACTGAGCTGCAGCACGATGGCCAAGACCATACAGCGGTTTAACAGGACAGGTTCCACTCAGAACAGGCCTCGCCATGGTCAACCTAAGAAGTTGAGTGCACGTGCTCAGCGTCATATCCAGAGGTTGTCTTTGGGAAATAGACGTATGAGTGCTGCCAGCATTGCTGCAGAGGTTGAAGGGGTGGGGGGTCAGCCTGTCAGTGCTCAGACCATACGCCGCACACTGCATCAAATTGGTCTGCATGGCTGTCTTCCCAGAAGGAAGCCTCTTCTAAAGATGATGCACAAGAAAGCCTGCAGTTTGCTGAAGACAAACAGACTAAGGAGATGGATTACTGGAACCATGTCCTGTGGTCTGATGAGACCAAGATAAACTTATTTGGTTCATATGGTGACAAGCGTGTGTGGCGGCAACCAGGTGAGGAGCACAAAGACAAGTGTGTCTCCCCTACAGTCAAGTATGGTAGTGGGAGTGTCATGGTCTGGGGTTTCATGAGGTCTGCCGGCACTGGGGAGCTACAGATCATTGAGGGAACCATGAATGCCAACATGTACTGTGACATACTGAAGCAAAGCATGATCCCCTCCCTTCAGAGACTGGGCCGCAGGGCAGTATTCCAACATAACGACCCCAAACACACCTCCAAGACCACCACTGCCTTGCTAAAGAAGCTGAGGGGAAAGGTGATGGACTGGCCAAGCATGTCTCCAGACCTAAACCCTATTGATCATCTGTGGGAAGGTGGAGGAGCGCAAGGTCTCCAACATCCACCAGCTCCGTGATGTCGTCATGAAGGAGAAGAAGAGGACTCCGGTGGCAACCTGTGAAGCTCTGGTGACCTCCATGCCCAAGAGGGTTAAGGCAGTGCTGGAAAATAATGGTGGCCACACAAAATATTGACACTTTGGGCCCAATTTGGACATTTTCACTTAGGGGTGCACTCACTTTTGTTGCCAGTGGTTTAGACATTGTTACACAAGTAAATATGCGCATGAGTCCAAATCGCTGGTATCACTAGAGTATGGGGTCAAAATAGTGTATGTACAGTACATGTACAATCAATGAACATAGAGTCCAGGCTTTGGGAATATGTGAAGAGGCGAAAGAAAAAATGGGGGGGTTGGGAGGGGAAAGAGGGGTCCGGATGGGGAGTAGTTAAAACAGTCACATATACAGTCTCAGGACTGCCATAAATGGGAAACAGAAACCGTGTTCCAAAAAGTACTGTAAAGAAAAACAAGGGGAGAGGCGCCTCTGAGTGCAGATGTTTAAAACAATTTAATAAGAGATTGCAGTACAAGCAACTCACATTTTAGAGGATTAAAACAGGCATTGTACGATATCCAAGTGCAGAAGAGGGTGTCATCAGGTCAGTCATCAGTCTCCTTATCCTGCTGGGGCGCTGTGTTGCTGGTTCTTCTTTTCTCTGCACCGCTTTAGATGTATAGAATAGCCGGCGGCGGTGGAGATGATGCAGAACATGGCCTGGGTGTTGTTTTTTCCGGCAGGCGAGGGCCGATGACGTCACTGGCATGCGACGCGTTTCCTGAGCCAGCGTGCTGCGTGTGACGTGGCAGTCGCGCTCCTTTGTCAAGCTCACAAAGGAGCGCGACTGCCACGTCACACGCAGCACGCCGGCTCAGGAAACGCGTCTGCACTCAGAGGCGCCTCTCCCCTTGTTTAGACATTAATGGCTGTGTGTTGAGTGATTTTGAGGGGACAGCAAATTTACACCGTTATACAAGCTGTACACTCACTACTTTACATTGTAGCAAAGTGTCATTTCTTCAGTGTTGTCACATAAATGTGAGGTGTACTCACTTTTGTGAGTCTCGCTCTCAGATAGAGATCTCTCTCACCAAATAAATATTACCTGCTATTATAAAAAGGATTTTTTTACACTGTATCAAGCTGTGTGTGGTGTTCCCTAAAAGATTATTAGAACAATTAAAACATTCTAACAGATGATCCAACATTCCCCATCTCTTTATTTGTACCAGAGGCAGACAGAAAAAGGAAGTGAGAATCCCGGGCAGCAGAGATCCAATGGAGACTTTAGCCTTTCCCTACACTACCTGAAAACTAAAACTTTTGGCTGGAGTTGGGCTTTTTAATATTTCTAAATGATGGCCTACCCTATCACATCGATCACCCTGAGGAGTTCCAAGTCCTGCAGCATCTCGTACGCGATTGGCTGCCAAAGATTATCACTGGCAACGATCTTCACTCGTTCCAAACCAAACTTATCCAGGGTGTAGCGCAGCAACTTTTAGAAGAGAGAGAAAGGAAAAAGAAAAAAAAAAGCGTGGAAGGTGAAAACGAGAAGTGCGCGGTATACCCGTCCCATCAAGAGGTTAGAGACGCATTAAATCGTCTGTTAAATAAAATACATGCAACAGGAAAGCAGCACAAAGCAGGTGAGGCTGCAGAAAGGGATTGTGGGTATCGGATTCTATGGCGGGGAGTTAAAAAAATAAATAAATATGTAAATTAAATCAATAAAATTACTTCTAGTTTAAATAAATACATTAAAGCTGAACTCCAGGGAGATGTAACGTATACAGAATAATAATGTAGCTCTATAACAATTTATGTGGCAGTAGCCAAATGTGGACAAGACCTCATAGAAGTACACAGGACATGTAAAATACGCCCTCCCCCCCCCCCCCCCCTCCTACCCAGCGTGCATTTGCTATTCCTGAGTGTCAGAATGACAGCCAGGAGTTAACCTGTAAATACAGAAGCTGCTGCAACAAAAAAAAAAATAAAATACCACACACATGCGGTGTCTCTGTGGTGCGATTTGAGCCATGGATTTGTATGACTCAAACCACCCTTTTTTGTCTGCGCAAAAAAATTGGATCACATGGTTGTTCACACCTAAAAATTGAACTGCGTTTTGCAAACCGATTGCGGGGTGTCGTTAAAGGAGCACTAAAGGCAAAAGTTCTTTTACCTTAATGCATTCTATGCATTAAGGTGAAAAAACATCCGTGGATTAGCGGCCCCCCAGCCCCCCCAGTTAACTTACCTGACCTTTCGAAAGTCCCACCCCGTGAACGCGCAGGCTTCTCGGCTCATTCATTGGTTAATTGAAAGCAGCGCAGCCATTGGCTCGCGCTGCTGTCAATCACATCTAATGACGCGGCGCGCCGGGGCCCGAGTGATACAGTGAGCGGCTATGGCCGCCGGCTGTATCACGGGAGCGCGCCCGCAAGAACTCCTCACCATGCGAGCTTGCATGAACAAAAACGATGAGGACAGCCGCACTCCAATCCAACGTAGTTTATTCAAAAGGAAGCAGACACTACAAACAACAGCATGAATAGCTATAAGTAAACACTGAATAGAGTGTGAAACGCGTCAGCTGTCCTGGGTTCATGCTGTTATTTGTAGTGCCTGTTTCCTTTTGAATAAACTACGTTGGATTGGAGTGCGGCTGTCCTCATCATTTTTGTGCCCATCGCTATGTGCATTGCCAGCACCCTCGGTCTCTGAGAGAAGGATCTTACCAAGCTATACCTACCTAGAGCGCCAATTTCTGTCTTGCGAGCTCGCATGAAGGTGGTGAATTCTTGCAGGGAGGAGCCCAGAAAGCCGCCGAGGGACCCCAGAAGACCAGGTTCGGGGACACTCTGTGCAAAACGAACTGCACAGTGGAGGTAAGTATAACATGTTTGTTATTTTATAATATTTTTTTTTTGCCTTTAGTGTTCCTTTTACTTGACTTGCACTCCGCAATCAGTATGCATGGAGGGGTTGCGATTTAGATGCAGTGCGAATTTGCTACGGATTCAGCACAGCATCTAGTGTGAACTTGGGGTGAATGCATTAAGGAAAAAAAAAAAAAAAAAACACAACCTTCTGCCTTTAGAACAGGGTTGCCAACTGACAGCCAGTAAAAAACAGGCAATTTTCTCCTGTCAGTAAAATAAAAGGTTGCCAGTAAAAAAAAATATATGTCTGTGATGCTCGGTTTGGTCCGGAGCCGGCTGAGACCATCCGAGTGCCTGCTACAGTGTGATTGGGCGGCTCTGGCGGAGGCGGTGCCTGAGCATGTCGTGTGATGTCATGGTGCAATGGAGCCAAGCAGAGCCTTGTGTGCAGGTCTGTGGTATGGGAGCAAGGCAGGCTGGGACCGTCAGTGCTGTTTAGACTGGAGGGACCACTTGGCTTGGAGAGGGAGGGAGGGAGGGAGGGGGAGAGGGAGAGGGAGGGGGAGAGGGAGAGGGAGGGGGAGAGGGAGAGGGAGGGGGAGAGACTGTCACTGTGACTCAGGAGGGGACATGTTGTGCGAGGCCGGTCCCTGAGCTACATACCGTATATACTCGAGTATAAGCCAAGTTTTTCAGCCCTTTTTTTAGGGCTGAAAGTATACCCCTCGGCTTATACTCGAATCAGTACCTGAAAATCGTGAAATTCCACGGCCGGCTTCCATTGTTCAAATCTCGCGCCGTTCTCCCTGTCCCTTCGGCGATAGGCGTTTCCAGCAAACACTGTGTTGAGTGTTGCGCCTATCACGGAGGTCCTCTTGTCCGACGTCTGTGATTGGCGGAGCACTGAACACAGTGCCTGCTGGGAAACGGAGTCGGAGAATGAGAGGACCTCCGTGATAGGCGCAAACACTCAACACAGTGTTTGCTGGAAACGCCTATCACGGAAGGGACAGGGAGAACGGTGCGAGATTTGAACAATGGACGCCGGCCGTGGAATTACAAGATTGTCAGGTACACTGACTCGGGCACAGGGAGGCTGCAATAGACACAGCAAGGGGGCACAGTGAGGTGACAATGGGCAGTGAGGTGGCAATGTGCACAGTGAGGTGGCAGAGTGAGATGGCAATGGGCACAGTAAGGTTGGGCAATTTTCCTCCCCTCGGCTTATACTCGAGTCAATAAGTTTTCCCAGTTTTTTGTGGTAAAAGTAGGTACCTCGGCTTATACTCGGGTCGGCTTATACTCGAGTATATACGGTACTTACTATATCAAAAATAAAATAAATTTTTTTTGGCCTTATTATCTACCTTAAATCATATTGCTAATTGCATATTGTATTTGTTTGTAGCCTAAAATACTCTAACGTATATACTTGAGTATAAGCCGAGTTTTTCAGCACATTTTTTTGTGCTGAAAATGCCCCCCTCGGCTTATACTCGAGTCTGTGTCCATCTTCAAATTTGTGTGCCTGATTCCGGCCATCCGTAGGTCCCCTGGACCTCAAACTTGGCACACATGTAGCCCCACTCTTCCTCTACAAGTGTGCAAAGTTTGTTGTCCGGAGGACCTACGGCCGGGGAGCACCGATTTTTCAAACCCGGGCACCCCTTCCATAGACTCCCATGTTAAACAGTAATTTCTCTGGTGATTATGGGGACTTGGTACCGGCCGATCGTAGGTCCCCTGGACCCGAAACTTGGCACACATGTAGCCCCACTCTTCCTCTACAGGTGTGCAAAGTTTGTTGTCCGGGGGACCTACGGCTGGGGAGCACCGATTTTTCAAAGCCGGGCACCCCTTCCATAGACTCCTGTTAAAAGTCAGTCTAGTCACACAGCGCCGGAGATCAGGTAGGGAGATGGGGCACAGTGAGGCATGGGGACACAGTGAGGCATGGGGACACAGTGAGGCATGGGACACAGTGAGGCATGGGACACAGTGAGGCATGGGACACAGTGAGGCATGGGACACAGTGAGGCATGGGACACAGTGAGGCATGGGACACAGTGAGGCATGGGACACAGTGAGGCATGGGACACAGTGAGGCATGGGACACAGTGAGGCAGATGGACACCCTAGGCTTATACTCGAGTCAATACATTCTCCCAGTTTGTGGTAAAATAAGGTGCCTCGGCTTATATTCGGGTCGGCTTATACTCGAGTATATACGGTAATTTGCACTTAAACTGTAATTTTGGAACTTTTGGAAATGCCAGGAAAAAAAAACTTGGCTGTGCCAGTAAGTTTTGGGTGCTGCGTCAGTAAATTTAAATCTGGTAGGTTGCCAACACCGCTTTAGAACCACTTTAAATTTTCTTAAAATTTACAGATTGCATTAAAAAATAAAATTCCCGGGGATCCCGCGCCATGAATGTCCTTGTTTAGACACTTCCTGTTACAGGGGGACAACACTTTTCCCTCCCTTCTCCCAGTAGTGCTCCTGCATTGTCAACCTGTCATATAGGATTCCAATCTAGACTACAGTGCCTTGAAAGTATTCATACCCCTTGAAATTTTCTACATTTTGTTATGTTACAACCAAAAATGTAAATGTTAAAAATCTTCTCTGACTGCTTAATACCAGTTGATATACGGTGCCATCAAAGTCCAAATATAGCCTCTTCCTCCTGCAATTTTCATTTTGATGGGACTAAAAGGTACCACATAAACTTTTTTTTTTATATCCATGGCACTTCTACACAATCAAAAACGTAAATGTATTTTATTGGGATTTTATGTGATAGACCAACACAAAGTGGCACATAATTGTGAAGTGGAAGGAAAATGATAAATGGCTTTCCACATTATTTACAAATAAATATCTGAAAAGTGTGGAGGGTACATTTGTATTCAGCCCCCTTTACTCGGATACTCATAACTAACATCTAGTGGAACCAATTTCCTTCAGAAGTCACCTAATTAGTAAATAGAGTCCACTTGTGTGTAATTTAATCTCAGTATAAATACAGCTGTTCTGTGAAGCCTTCAGAGGTTTGTTAGAGAACCTTACTGAACAAACAGCATCATGAAGGCCAAGGAACACACCGGACACATCAGGGATAAAGTTGTGGAGAAGTATAAAGCAGGGTTAGGTTATAAAAAAATATCCCAAGCTTTGAACATCTCAGAGCTCTGTTCAATCCATCATCGGAAAATGGAAAGAGTATGGCACAACTGTAAACCTACCAAGACATGGCCGTCCACCTAAACTGACCAGGCCGGGCAAGGAGAGCATTCATCAGAGAAGCAGCCAAGAGGCCCATGGTAACTCTGGAGGAGCTGCAGAGATCCACAGCTCAGGTGGGAGAATCTGTCCACAGGATAACTATTAGTCGTGCTTCTCCACAAATCTGCCCTTTATGGAAGAGTGACAAGAAGAAAGACATTGGTGAAAGAAAGTCATAAGACGTTTTGTTTGCAGTTTGTGAGAAGCCATGTGGGGGACACAGCAATCATGTGGGGGACACAGCAAACATGTGGAAGAAGGTGCTCTGGTCAGATGAGACCAAAAATTTATTTTTTGGCCTAAAAGCAAAACGCTATTTGTGGCGGAAAACTAACACTGCATATCACCCTGAACACACCATCCCCACTGTGAAACATGGTGGTGGTAGCATCATGTTGTGGGGATGCTTTTCTTCAGCAGGGACAGGGAAGATGGATGGAACCAAATACAGGGCAATCTTAGAAGAAAAACCTTTCAGAGTCTGCAAAAGACTTGAGACTGGGGCGGAGGTTCACCTTCCAGCAGGACAATGACCCTAAACATACAGCCAGAGCTACAATGGAATGGTTTAGATCAAAAGCATATTCATGCGTTAGAATGGCCCAGTCACAGTCCAGACCTAAATCACATTGAGAATCTGTGGCAAGACTTGAAAATAGCTGATCACAGACGCTCTCCATCCAATCTGACAGAACTTGAGATATTTTGCAAAGAAGAATGGGCAGAAATGTCCCTCTCTAGATGTGCAAAGCTGGTAGAGACATCCCCAAAAAGTCTTGCAGCTGTAATTGTAGAGAAAGGCGGTTCTACAAAGTATTGACTCCGGGGGACGCCATACAAATGCCCCCCCCCACACTTTTGACACATTTAATAGTAAAACATTTTGAAAACCAATTTTCCTTCCACTTCACAATTATGTGCCACTTTGTGTTGGTCTATCACATAAAATCCCAATAAAATTCATTTACATTTTTGGTTGTAACATGACAAAATGAGGAAAATTTCAAGGGGGTATGAATACTTTTTCAAGGCACTGTAAGTGGCCGTTTCAAACACACACATTACACAGACACTTGTCACCATCAGGGAACCCTGAGAAATGTCATGAAAGAATTGCTGGAATACAATGTAGAGAGGCGCGGCTGCAAAAGGGGTTGCAGAAGATCAGCAGCATCGAGGTAGGACAAAGACATAAGAAAAAAAGCCCGTTGATTAGGACAGACCATGCACAGAGAAAACTAAATGTCATCCAGGTAGGGCCCATTCACACTTGTGCGCGCGCGTGTGTGTGTGTGTGTGTGTGTGTGTGTGTGTGTGTGTGTGTGTGTGTGTGTGTGTGTGTGTGTGTGTGTATATATTTCTTTTTTTAACATGCACTGCATTGATGCATTCACACAATATCACAGTAACCATGAGATAAAGGAATATTCCTGAACTTTGTTTTATCCCATTGTTTTGCAAATCTATGTACACTACAAACTGTATGATTGGATCGGTTCTGATATCTCTGTTTTACTAACCCGACAGATTATTCTTCTAAAAATAGGAAACCTTAAATTTTGTTTCCAAATATTAAAGATCTTAACTACCAGTAAGAATAAGGCCCCTTTCCAACACTACCGCAACTTCAAAGTTGTGCGATTTTGTGCCCACAATTTCAGAGAATGTAAACATGAGGTCTATGGACCTCAACTCACATCAAAGGTCGGACCAAAGTAGTACAGGGAATATATTGAAGTCGGTGCGACTTGAAATCGCACAGATTTGAACGGTACTCATTGGAAATCATGAGGTACAACTTGTCATGCGACTTTGCAGTCCCAAGTTGCACAAGTGTGAAAGGGGCCCAAGTCCTTACATTTAAAGAGCACCCGTCATTTCAGATCCATCATGGCAGTGCCTGTTAGCGGGCATCCGCTCACCTGCTGCCGCCACGTCCCTCACCTTGTGGTGTCACTGCCGCATCACCAGCCGTCCCATTAAAGTGAATGGGACTGTCGGTGAGCCAACAGCGGGACAGAGGAGGAGCCAACAGCGGGACAGAGGAGGAGCCAACAGCGGGACAGAGGAGGAGCCAACAGCGGGACAGAGGAGGAGCCAACAGCGGGACAGAGGAGGAGCCAACAGCGGGACAGAGGAGGAGCCAACAGCGGGACAGAGGAGGAGCCAACAGCGGGACAGAGATGACAGTTGCTCCTTAAATATTAGGATTTAAATTAAGCCTTTTTACTAGGGATTTAAATTGCAACTTCAACCCCCCCCCCCCCCCCCATCACCACAACACGTGGCAACGCTCCTGCAGTGTGTAAATGGAACCCCAACGTATTGCACAGGGGAGCACGGCAGGTAGAAGAGTGGGGGGGGGGGGGTCAAATCCCCAGGGGAGGGTAACCAGTGTTAGTTGACCTTTACAGAAAAAATGTAATAAAAAAAATTAATAAAAAAAAAAAAGGGGAACTGACAGTTTAAACAGGAAAATGATCTGTCTTATCTCCTGACCACCGATTTCTGGTTTTCTGTGAACGATCGGCTCCCCCCCCCCCCCCTCAACATGCTAGAAACTTACTAAAGAGGAAGGAAGAGGGTGCCCTGTGCAAGTTACCGCCGTCACTGCGCCCCATACCGGATCTCTCATCCCCACCTCAACCAGGTTTGCCGGCTCATATTTGTATTTACTGACACATGAGTACCCCGTTCTGTGACTCCAACTCCACCCAGAACACTTCTATACATGCAGGATTTACACAGATATGCTTCTTAAGAATGCGTTTTGCACTCCTGAATAAATATACGTACTATAGAGATCATGATCTGTGTGCAGGTCCCTTGAACCCTAAAACCAGATCTACTGGGGCCAAAAATAACACCACACCAAAAACACGGGGAAAAGAAAAAGAAAGGGGAAAAAGGAAAAAGAAAGGAACCCCCGCGGTTACGTCACGGCCGTGGCCCGGACTCCCGGAAGTGGGAAAGGATACCTGTCAAAGATAGGTATCCTGTCCCCCCCCCCCCCCCCCCCCGAAAAGGTGCCAATTGTGGCAACGGAGGGGGGGAGGAATCCGATGAGCGGAAGTTCCACTTTAGGGTGGAGCTCCACTTTAAGTCCTTCCCCTGACAATGCTCGGCCACACCCCCTGTCATTCAACTATTAAGACTTCAGTTTGAGTAGAGACTGACACTTGACATGGGTGGGGCTTAGCAGTAGGAGGTGGGGCTTAATAAGACATTGGAAATAAGCGTAGCCTCTGTACAGGACTAGGATTCCGGAGGTTCCACAGAGAATGATTTGTAGACCACCCCAGGGACATACAAGCACAACACTAGCAATAGCAATATTCTATATAATATATTTGTCAAACACAGAGATCACATCTATAAAATTCTACTAAAAACTGACATTCCCATCCTCAGGATTCACTTACCCCATGACCTGCACGGCATCGTTAAGATAGGGATCAACTACCATGGCGTGTGCTATTTCCCACTGTCCGTCCGCAGCGATGATGCCAATGTTGACCAGACCCAGCCTGTCCAGTGTACGGCGGAGAACCTCAGGGACAGAGTCAACACATCAACTATAATAAACTACCACCATACTAGAACACCCTCCACCAGGACCACAGAGTTTTGTGAGCGTTGACCAGGAATTTGAAGGGTTAAAGCTGAAGTGTACTCTGCTTATATTTCCCCTCTCATCATGCCAAGGATATCACTGGGCCTCTGTACTTCTCTATGCAAATTAGACAGACCATTTAACATTTGTTTTCAGGGGGTGGGGGCAGGATGCGGTCTAGAGCTTGCTGAAAACATCACAGCACCCTGCCTCAGTACTCCTCTTAACATAGAAAGCCGGCGCGCAGCGGGGGAAGGGGGCCAGAGGGCTGCCAGCGCGCAGCGGGGGAAGGGGGCCAGAGGGCTGCCAGCGCGCAGCGCGGGAAGGGGGCCAGAGGGCTGCTGGGGCGCAGCGGGGGAAGGGGGCCAGAGGGCTGCGGACACGCTGTGAGAGGCAGAGAGCCCTGCAAGAGGTGCTCAAAAGGCCCTGTGGGGCCAGAGAGCACAGACGTGCCGCGGAAATGTAATTTCTTAAAGTATCAATAAAACTTAATTCTTGGGTGAGATTAGATTATAATATTATATATATATATATATATATATATAATCTCATTTCATTTGCTCCCTAGCCTGCTGTCAGCTTTTGCATGCATGGTGCCATCCCAATCTGTCCTCCTAAGACTACAATGCTTTGCAGGGTCCCCCCAGAGCCCCCCAGTGTAGCCGGCCTTACATGTGCGCTTCCAACCAGAACTTGTGTCGGCTGCTCCCAAACCCCGAATACCAAGACACCCCGTCCCTACTGCAGGCTTTGATTGGAAGCAACTCTCATCAACATCCCACAACTCTCTCACCAGGAGAAAAAAAAAACACCAGAACTTCATTGTACCGGGTTATCATACCAACATATTTCAGACTTTGGGTGCTGCGGAGGAAGCGTGTAGACCAATTACAGGAGGAGGTGGAGTGCTGATAATTCAAAATTTAAATCAAAGTGAAGCTTGGTAGGAGTTCTGCTTTAATGTTCACTATTATTTCATCATCAGAGATCACAGAGGGCAGAGCAGAAGCCGGAAGCACACAGACAGACGAATAGAAAGCCACTATTCACACGTGCGATGTGATCTTTGCCCCTCACCTTTATGTACGTCACATCGAAGGCTCGCTCGTTCCATATCTGAGACACAAAGACAGAAGACAATGTATTTATAAAGCTCTGACATATACCGCAGTGCCGTACAGAGCGCAGCAAGCCATTCACATCAGTCTCTACACCACTGGAGCTTACACTCTAATGCCCCCCCCCCTCCCCACAGTAACACATTTATATACAGTATCTCACAAAAGTAAGTACACCCCTCACATTTTTGTAAATATTTTCTTCTATCTTTTCATGTGACAACACTGAAGAAATGACACTTTGCTACAATGTAAAGTAGTGAGTGTACAGCTTGTATAACAGTGTAAATTTGCTGTCCCCTCAAAATAACTCAACACACAGCCATTAATGTCTGTAGTGTATTATTCCATTCACCAATAAAAAGGACATTTAAGGAATTTTTCCTGGAGTGCGGCTGTCCAAATATCCTCTTCGTTCTCTGCACCAGAGGAGCTTGCACTCTAATGTCCCCATCACACTATTCTACATTCATATAGCGCTGACATAGACCGCAGTGCTGTACAAAGTATAATCCCAGGCAGCATGTCCAGACTTACGCAGAATCTTCAGCCGTTTAGGTCACTTACCCCAACATAATCAATATCCAGGTCATGGTACTGCTTGGCCCCGATGATCCAGGAAACGACGTAATAGGCGGTTATGTCGGGAAAGTCATACGGCCAATTCTTCCCCCTACCGATCCAACCAGGGAACGCCCAGGGCAGACCTGCCAGGAAACATTAACTTACATAAATTGAATGGCCTTCTAACACAATCGAAACTTGGGGGGGGGGGGGGGGAAGGAGTGGGAGGGGGGTGTCCCAGCTCTGCTCCCTCCATGGGGTGAGACAGTCTGTCCTCATGCTGCATTTTTCTCTAAAAACGGCAAGTCTAGAGATGACAGATACAGAAGCGCTGAAGGGAAGGTCAGTGTCCAGGTTTCAACCTAACAGGGTTATTGAAGCCTGGGAATCCACTCATTACAATTATAGATAGAAGTGCATTAAAAGGCGTTTCAATCAGCGCACACCATACATATCCATTTGTCATTAGTTAGTCAGGTAGAAAAAAAAAAAAAAAAAAAAAGACAAGTTCATCCAGTTCAAACCATATTAAAAAAAAAAAATATATAAAAAAAAAATTCGTACAATCCCATAAACCCAATTCTATACCCACAGTTGATCCAGAGGAAGGCGAAAAACCCCAGCAGAGAATGATCCAATTTGCTACAGCAGGGGAAAAAATTCCTTCCTGATCCCCCGAGAGGCAATCTGATATTCTCCGGATCAACTTTACCTATAAATGTCAGTACCCAGTTATATTATGTACATTTAGGAAAGTATCCAGGACTTTCTTAAAGTAATCTACTGAGCTGGCCAGAACCACCTCTGGAGGGAGTCTATTCCACATCTTACTGTGAAGAAACCTTTCTGTATTTGGAGGTGAAATCTCTTTTCCTCTAGAGTCTAGACGTAAAGAGTGCCCCCTTGTCCTTTGTGTTGACCGTAAAGTAAATAACTCAACACCAAGTTCACTATATGGACGCCTTATACACAAAAAAATTAAAAGGAACACTTTTGAATCAGAACTCCTGGGAACTCCTGGGATAGTGACCTGGTCAGTTAAGTAGCAGAGAGGGTTGTTAATCAGTTTCAGCTGCTTTGCTGTTAATTGAACTTAACAACAGGTGCACTAGATGGGCAACAATGAGACGACCTCCAAAACAGGAAGGGTTTTTCAGGTGGAGGTGTCGGACATTTTTTTTCCCCCTACTCATCTTTTCTGACTGTTTTTCACTAGTTTTGCATTTGGCTAGGGTCAGTGTCACTACTGGTAGCATGAAGCGATACTTGCACCCTATAAACGTTGCACAGGCAGTCCAACTCCTCCAGGATGGCACATCAATACGTGTCATTGCCAGGTTTGCCGTGTCTCCCATCACAGTCTTGAAAGCATGGAGGAGATTCCAGAAGACAGTTTCTCTAGGAGAGCTGGACAGAGCCATAGAAGGTCCTTAACCCATCAGCAGGACCGATATCTGCTCCTTTGTACAAGGAGGAACAGGATGAGCACTGCCAGAGCCCTACAAAATGACCTCCAGAAGGCCACTGGTGGGAATGTCTCTGACCAAACAATCAGAAACAGACTTCATGGGGGTGGCCTGAGGGCCCGATGTCCTCTAGTGTGCTCACTGCCGGACACTGTGGAGTTCGATTGGCATTTTCCATTGAACACCAGAATTGGCAGGTCCACCACTGGTGCCCCATGCTTTTCACAGATGAGAGCAGGTTCACCCTGAGCACAGGTGACAGACGTGAAAGGGTCTGGAGAAGCCACAGAGAACGTTCTGCTGCCTGTAATATTGTTCAGCATGACCGGTTTGGTGGTGGGTCAGTAATGGTCTGGGGAGGCATATCCATGGAGGGAGGCACAGACCTCTACAGGGTAGACAATGGCACCCTGACTGCCATTAGGTATTGGGGTGAAATCCTTGGTCCCATTGTCAGACCCTACGCTGGTGCAGTGGGTCCTAGGTTCCTCCTGGTGCACAACAATGCCCAGCCTCATGGCAAGAGCATGCAGCCAGTTCCTGGAGGATGAAGAAATTGATACCATTGAATGGCCCCCACGCTCACCTGACTGAAATCCAAAAGAACACCTCTGGGACATCCGGTGCCACCAGGTTGTTCCTCAGTCGGTTCAGGAGCTCAGTGATGCCATGGTCCAGATCTGGGAGGAAATACCACAGGACACCATCTATCGTCTCATTAGGAGCATGTCCCGACATTGTCAGGCATGGATACAAGCACGTGGGGGGGCATACAAACTACTGAGGACCATTTTGAGTTGTTGCAATGAAATTTCAGCAAAATGGACTAGCCTGCTGAATCATTTTTTCACTTTGATTTTCGGGGGGGGGGGGGGGGGGGGGGCTTTGAATTCAGCCCTCTGTAGGTGGATAATTTTCATTTCCATCAACTGACGTGCCATCCTTTCATTCCTAACACATTACCCCGTCCATATCAGTATAGATATCCGGCAGGAGACTTGATGTGTTTTCAAAGTGTTCCTTTAATTTTTTTGAGCAGTGTATATTTGTACATGTTGATCATATCCCCCCTTAATCTCCTCTTCTCAAGAGTGAATAAATTCAGTTCCTCTAATCTTTCCTCATAGCTGAGCTCCTCCATGCCTCTTATGAGTTTGGTTGCCCTTCTCTGCACTTTCTCCAGTTCCCCGATATCCTTTTTGAGAACTGGGGCCCAAAACTGAACTGCATATTCCAGATGAGGTCTTACTAATGATTTGTACAGGGAAACAATTATCTCTCTCTCTTTCTCTGGAGTCCATACCTCTCTTAATACAAGAAAGGACTTTGCTCGCTTTGGAAATCGCAGCTTGGCATTGCGCATGTTATTATTGAGCTTATTATCTACCAAAACCCCCAGATCCTTCACTACGGATCCCCCCAGTTGTACTCCCCCTAGTATGTATGATGCATTCATATTCTTAGCCCCCAAGTGCATAACTTTACATTTATCAACATTAAACCTCATCTGCCACCTAGTCGCCCAATTAGACAGAGCATTGAGGTCGGCTTGTAAATTGGCGACATCCTGTAAGGACGTTATTCCACTGCATAGCTTAGTGTCATCTGCAAAGACAGAAATTTTACTTTTGATCTCAGACCCAATATCATTTATAAAGATATTAAAAAGTAAGGGTCCCAACACAGAACCTCGGGGTACACCACTGATAACCTTAGACCATTCAGAGTAAGAATCATTAACCATTACTCTCTGAATTCTGTCTTTTAGCCAGTTTTCTATCCATTTACACACTGATATTTCCAATCCTGTAGACTTTACCTTACACATGAGCCGTGTGTGGGGAACTGTATCAAACGCTCTTGCAAAATCCAAGTATACCACGTCCACAGCCACGCCTCTGTCCAAGTATACCGTGTCCACCCCTCTGTCCAAGCATACCACGTCCACCGCCACCCCTCTGTCCAAGCATACCACGTCCACCGCCACCCCTCTGTCCAAGCATACCACGTCCACCGCCACCCCTCTGTCCAAGCATACCACGTCCACCGCCACCCCTCTGTCCAAGCATACCACGTCCACCGCCACCCCTCTGTCCAAGCATACCACGTCCACCGCCACCCCTCTGTCCAAGCATACCACGTCCACCGCCACCCCTCTGTCCAAGCATACCACGTCCACCGCCACCCCTCTGTCCAAGCATACCACGTCCACCGCCACCCCTCTGTCCAAGTATACCACGTCCACCGCCACCCCTCTGTCCAAGGTTTTACCTCTTCATAAAAAGAAATCAGGTTTGTCTGACAACTTCTGTCTTTCATGAATCCATGCTGTCTGTTGCTTAAAATAGTTTTTTTCCAGCAAGAACTCATCTATGTGGTGTTTTATTAATCTCTCCAGTATCTTCCCAACTATAGAAGTTAAACTAACAGGTCTATAGTTACTTGGTAAAGACTTTGTTCCCTTTTTAAATATAGGCACCACATTGGCCCTGCGCCAATCCAGTGGTACTATTCCTGTCATTAATGTGTCCCTAAAAATTACATTCAATGGCTTTGAAATTACAGGGCTCAATTCTTTTAGGATCAGTGGGTGTATACCATCTGGTCCAGGTGCTTTATCCACCTTTATTCCATCTAAATATTTCTGGACCATATCACTTTTGAGCCATTGTGGATTTGGGGCTGTGTCACTACCACCCCCATTTTGGACATGAGCTCCCCCATGCTCCTTTGTATACACAGAGCTGAAGAAAGTGTTTAATAAATTAGCCTTCTCTTTGTCCCCAGTCACCCACTCTAGATTATTTTGTAAAGGGCCTACATGTTCAGACTTGACCTTTTTACTATCAATATATTTGAAGAATTTTTGGGAGTTTGTCCTACTATCTTTTAGGAAATAAGCATCCTCAGCAAACTCTGTCCAAGGCAAGCCTCCAAACGCAGTTCGCCCCGGCCAATCCATGATTAAGCCCCAGGGCTGGACGAAACGCGTTAGGCCATGGCATGTAGGGAAGTTTGCAGAGGCTGCCATTACCCTAATGACATACGGCTTTGTATGGTGTGTGGTGATTGAAACACCTTTAGGTACGGAGTCATGATGAACTATCTAGCCCGCACACACAGTGGGATCCATTGAACTGGGCTGCCAAACCCTGATCGGAGACCCAAAAGGTTTTTCCCTGGATCACGAATTCTAGGTGTATACGCCCAGCACATCACTGGAATTCACCAATTACCAACAAGCTTGATATTCGGGTTTCTCTTCTTCGCCTCTTTCATCAGCCACCACTCGTACCCGCGAAAATAGTTCTGATCGTCCGGATAATGCATGTGAGACGGTTCTGTGCCATCTGAGGAGGAAAACCAATTCAAAATGAATACCAAAATATATTGGCTCAGCATGATCACATGACCCCCATAATACTGCTAGCAATAATTTTATTGGCTGAGCATCACCACATAACTAGACATGTGAATTGCTGAAAAATTTGTTTTCGCTCCATTCTTTTTTTTCCGTTTTTCGGGTCATTCGTTATGATCACAATTCGTAAATTTGAAAACAAATAAATAAAATAAAAACGTTATGAATAATTCGATCTATTCCATTTGTTTAGATGCGGCATTCGTCATTTCGGATAAATTCGTATTCGTTACGTTCCCCAACAGCCAAATTTGAAAGGAAATTCCAATACCTATTTAACCACTTCTCTACTGTGCACGAAAACCCCCTTCCTGCCCAAGCCATTTTTCAGCTTTCAGCGCTGTCACACTTTGAATGACAATTGCGCGGTCGTGCGACGTGGCTCCCAAACAAAATTTGCGTCCTTTTTTCCCCACAAATAGAGCTTTATTTTGGTGGTATTTGATCACCTCTGCGGTTTTTATTTTTTGCGCTATAAAACAAAAGAAGAGCGTCCAGTTTGGAAAAAAAACACTATTTTTTTCTTTTTGCTATAATAAATACCCATTTTTTTTTTTTTTTAAATAAAATTTTCCTCAGTTTAGGCCGATCCGTGTTCTTCTACATATTTTTGGTAAAAAAAAAAAAAAAAAACGCAATAAGCGCGTATTGATTGGTTTGCGCAAAAAAGTTATAGCGTCTACAAAATAGGGGATAGATTTATAGCATTTTAATTTTTTTATTAGTAATGGCGGCGATCTGCGATTTTTTATTGTGACTGCGATATTGCGGCGGACACATCGGACACTTTTGGGACCATTCACGTTTATACAGCGATCCCTGCTATAAAAATGCATTGATTACTGTATAAATGTGATTGGCAGGGAAGGGGTTAACCACTAGGGGGCGGGAAGGGGTTAAATATGTTCCCTCAATGTGTTCTTACTGTGGGGGGAGGGGACTGACTGGGGGAGGTGACCGATGGTTGTCCCTATGTACAAGGGACACACCATCGGTCCCCTCTCCCTCACAGGACGTGGATCTCTGTGTTTACACACAGAGACCCACTTTCCTGCTCGTTTCCCGGGCAATCGCGGGTGCCCGGCAGCAATCGCGGCCGCCGGGCACTTGTGAACGCGGCGGACGCGCGCCACTGGCGGCAAGCGCGCGCCTCCTAGCTCATTTTAAAGGGAGGACGTCATGACGTCCTCCCAGAACGAGAGTATCCTCCGCCCGCCGTCAATTGACAGTGGGCGGGGGACATAATAGTTTGTTATTAATTTAGTATTTTCAAATTCGAAAATACTAAATAAGTTATTCGTTAGTATTTCGAATTTATGAATTCGAAATTTCAAAAATCCTAAATAAGTATTAAATATTACAGGTATTTGAATTTCCTTTCAAGTTTGGCTGTTAGTGAACGTAACAAATCCGAATTTATCCAAAGTTACGAATTATCTGAAATAACGAATGGACGGTAAGGAATAATAAAAAAACAATAAAAAAAAACTTAGATCAGTTCTATTTGTTTAGATGCAGCATTTGTTATTTCAGATAATAATTCGCAACTTCGAGGTGCTCCTCAGAGATAGTGAACGTAAGAAATAGGAATTTATCCGAAGTTGCAAATTATCCGAAAAAACGAATGTCGCCTCTAAACAAATGGAACGGATCGAATAATAAAGTTTTTATTATTATGAATAATAGAAAAACTTTATTATTCGATCCGTTCCATTTGTTTAGAGGCAACATTCAACGTAAGGAATAATATTATTATTATTATTATTAATAATAATAAAATTCCTTACGTTGAATGTCGTATCTAAACAAATGGAAACGTAAGGAATAAATCAGGGTTTGACAAATTTGCTTGGAATCTAGGAGCCAGCTAAAAAAGTTAGGAGCCAGGAACACGTCCCGCCGAGCTCGCGCGCAGAAGCGAACACATATACGTGAGTAGCGCCCACATAGGAAAGCGGTGTTCAAACACCACATGTGAGGTATCGCCGCGATTGGTAGAGCGAGAGCAATAATTCTAGCCCTAGACCTCCTCGAACTCAAAACATGCAACCTGTAGAATTTTTTTTTAAACGTCGCCTTTGGAGATTTTAAAAGGGTAAAAGTTTGTCGCCATTCCACGAGCGGGCACAATTTTGAAGTGGGACATGTTGGGTATCAATTTACTCGGCGTAACATTATCTTTCACAATATAAAAAAAAAAATTGTGCTAACTTTACTGTGGTCTTATTTTTGAATAAAAAACAAAAAAAAAGAAGTGTATTTTTTCCCAAAAAAAGTGCGCTAAGACCGCTGCGCAAATACGGTGTGACAGAAAGTATTGCAACGACCGCCATTTTATTCTCTAGGGTGTTAGAATAAAAAATATATATAAATATGTTTGGGGGTTCTAATTAGAGGGAAGGAGATGGCAGTCAAAACAGACAGGGGAAGAAGCTCCATTAGCATTGCTGGTTGTCTTGTCATACCAACGGCCACCACAAGATGGCGCCAGATCACAGAAGGAAGCATAGACCTGCATAGACCTGCATAGGCCGGCAGAAGGCCGAAAAGCCACGGCCTTAAATACTGGCCGGCGCGACGTGATCGGGGGGGTGCACGGAGACACAGGATACCCCAGCTGTGCCACCCCAGGTCGCTAATTCTAGTCGCAATTGCGACCTGGTGCCCGGGGTTTGTCGAACCCTGGAATAAATAATAATAAAAAATTATTCGATCAGTTTCATTTGTTTAGATGCGACATTCAAACTTAAGGAATTACTGTATATACTCGAGTATAAGCCGACCCGAATATAAGCCGAGGCACCTAATTTTACCACAAAAAAAAAAAACTGTGAAAACGTATTGACTCGAGTATAAGCCTAGGGTGTCCATCTGCATGCCTCACTGTGTCCATGACTAGACTGACGTTTAACATGGGAGTCTACGGAAGGGGTGCACACTCGTAGAGGAGAAATGGGGCTACATGTGTGCCAAGTTCTGGGTCCAGGGGACTTAGGGCCGGCCGGTACCGGGTCCCCAAAGTCACCGGAGAAATGACCGTTTAACATGGGAGTCTATGGAAGGGGTGCCGGCTTTGAAAAATCGGTGCTCCCCGGCCATCGGTCCCCCGGACAACAAACTTTGCACACTTGTAGAGGAAGAGTGAGGCTACATGTGTGCCAAGGTTGGGGTCCAGGGGACCTACGGCCGGCCGGTACCTGGTCTCCAAATTCCAGGAGATCAGGCGCAAAAAAGGTGACTCGAGTATAAGCCGAGGGGGGCATTTTCAGCACAAAAAAAAAGTGCTGGAAAACTCGGCTTATACTTGAGTATATACGGTAATAATAATAAAAACGTTATTATTCGATCCGTTCCATTTGTTTAGAGGCGACATTCTTTATTTCGGATAAATTCGTTACGTTCACTAAACAGCCAAATTTGAAAGGAAATTCCAATACCTATAAAATTTATTAAATTAGTTATATTTCAGATTTTCGAATTTATGAATTTCCAAATATTCGGAAAAATTTGTTAAACGGCTTTTCGGTAATTCAGTTTTTCCGAATTAACGGTATGGTGGGGGAGGGGGCGGCTGATGTCACATATGGTGGGGTGGGGGGGGGGGGGGGGAGTCATCCCCAATAATTATCTGTATAGAGGGAGCGACAATCAGGGAACCCTCAGTACAGGCACTCCTCAGCCCAGGAGGAGGACCGATCTCCGGGTGTCAGATAGAACGCTCAGATAAGACGGCGTTCTGCGTTTCCGGGACGTCTTATCAGCCGCAATTCTTTGAAATGGTTTATAGAGAAATAACTGACACATCCCCCCCTCCCCCCCCACCTGTTGTACGGAACTTCCTGCCTCGCTCTTATCAAAAAGAACACAGCTACTCATTCGTCGTCTTTAAATGCCAAACCCTCAAAATATCCCAAAATTCACAGAAACTAGAATCAGGTCATTTTTTTTTCTCTATTTGAAGAACAAATTAAAGTCTCACATTTTTGAAACTAGATAATAATCCCATCCCCCGTACGTTAGGATCCGAGAACGATTTCTACTTGGAAATGCTGGGGCGGTTTGCAGGCGCTATTGCGCTAAAAAAAAAAATAGCGCCTGCAAACCGACCCTAAACAGCGGCTGCCGTTTCTCCAGTGTGAAAGCCCCGAGGAGCCGCATCTTTGGAGCGGTGCGTTTACCGCTCCTGCCCATTGAATTCAAAGGGACACCACGGCTATACCGCCGGCAATGCGCACAGCTAGTGGCCGAATACCAACGGTAAAGCGCCGCTATAAATAATGGCGCTTTACCGCCACCGCACCTCCTGCCCCAGTGTGAAAGGGGCCTTATAGTGGTTGGAAACCTCAGATATGAAATATGAACAAAGCCTATACCTCTATATTGTGTACTTGTCTCAGTCCAGAGCACCAAGTGTCATTTCTGTCTGCTGCCTCCTTCCTCTGCTATCAGCAAGAGCCACTTCTGACATCAAAAGAAAAATCCTCTCCTGCAATCCGCTCTCAGAGCTCTCCTTACTGAGCACTGCAGTGTGAAATTTCAGCTCTCCGCTCCCCTTTTAACAGCTTAGACCAGCTTTATAAATTGAATGGATGTATAGATGAGATGGCTGCAGATAAACAGGTACAACTTGTGGAGGCGAATTTGTTTCATCTCTGTGTATCACCTGAGGATAGTCAGTTCACCGGCCACTTTATTATTAGGTACACCTTGCTAGTACCAGGTTTGACCCCCTTTGGGATAAATTAGAGTGGAGACTGCGGGCCAGGCCTTCTCGTTCAACATCAGTGCCTGACCTCACAAATGCGCTTCTGGAAGAATGGTCAAACATTCCCATAGACACCCTCCTAAACCTTGTGGACAGCCTTCCCAGAACAGATGAAGCTGTTATAGCTGCAAAGGGCGGGGCCAACTCAATACCGAACCCTACGGACTAAGGCTGCATTCACACCTGAGCGTGGCGCTTCGAGCGTTTTTACTGTCGTTTTGTCACGCGAATTTGCGCCTGTTGAAACGCTTGTTGTCGCAGTAGACGCTTGAATCGGGCGTTTCCATTACATGAATCCTAAAACGCCCGATTCGCGCGACAAAAAAGGGTCCGGAACTTGTTTGAGTTTCAGGCGTTCGGCTTCAGGCGTTTTTGAGTGGAGATGTGAACCATCTCCATAGAGAATAAATGGATTTTTTCCCCTCCAGCGTTTTGTAGCTTCAGGCTTAGGGCTACAAAACGCTCAGGTGTGAATGCAGCATAAGACTGGGATGCTATTAAAGTTCATGTGCGTGTAAAGGCAGGCGTCCCAATACTTTTGGCAATATAGGCATATGGACAGAGATATACATACAGTCTCAATTTTTTTTTATATATATTCATTCCGAGTTATAGTTGTGAATAAAGTGAAGGTCATATTTGACGTGATGGTTACACATTTGCTGTTCCATATTTCCACCAGTGAAATTCAGACAGGGGGGGATTTGCAGGAGGTGGAAGGGGGGGGGGGGTGTCTGTGCCTTTCAAAAGCCGCATCACCCCATTTGCACTCAGTGCTGTCCGCTTCCTATACGTTGTCACCCATCTCTCCCCCCCCCCCCCCCCCAACACCACCGCTGCGCAGAAACAAACAGAGACAGGAAGTTGTGGTTTTCTGTAGGACACGGAGGATTCCTGTGATCTGCAGACAGGAGGGTTCAGCACCAAACACACAATCATCACAATATCCAACTACACCCGTGCCAAAATTTTGGCTACCGAAGACGATGTTATCGGCATTTTGCCAACAAGAGAAAAATGTGCCGATAATGACACCGAAAACACACGCAAATTTTACTGTGCTTGTGGTGAGCTTTTCATAGGTCATGCCACGCAAACTGCATCAAAAACGGAACACGGGTGCAGCATTGATGCGTTTTCAACGGGGAGGTGCTTTTTTTTTTTTTTTTTTTTTTATCTGACCAAAAATGCAGCAAGCAAAGATTTTTAACACAACGGAAGCGCAACGGACCAGTGTGAAGACATGCATAGAATTTAAAGAGATGCGTTTTTCTTGAACTTTTCCTGCACTAAAAAAATTAAATATATATTAATCATAATAATAATAAAAAATAAATTAAAAATGTATAATAATATATATATATATATATATATATATATATATATATATATATATATTTTGATCGGTACCCCCCCTCTCCGCCGGCTTCCGGGTCTTCAGGGAGTTCCGTCAGAGATCCGGTGACGTCACGGACATCAACGTCACCGGAATCCTTCCCCAAGTGCCTCCATTTGCTAACGAAGGGAAGGGGTGAGGAGTGTGGTGATGTCTATGTCCGTGACATCACCGGACAGCCTGACCGATGGTTGTCCCTATGTACAAGGGACACACCATCGGTCTCTCGGTTTACACACAGAGATCCACGTCCCTTGCTCTGTAAATGCCGATCGCGCCTACCTGGCAGACATCGCGGCCGTCAGGCACGCGCATCGGCACCTACGTGACACGGCGGGCACAGAAGTTGCCGGGAGCGTGCGCGGGGGAACGAGAAAAGGGGCGGACATCAATTGACGGCCTCCCAGCATTGTAGGTCCGCGCTGTAGCCGTCATTCAGCTATAGCACGGGCCTCTAGTGGTTAAGGGCAAACGGGCGCTGCCCCCCCCCCCCCCTCTATCAATGCACCCGACCACTTTCAGGACGCCGGATGCATGAATTCCAATGCAGGATGGGTGTTTTTGTTTTTTTAGCACCTGCTAAGAGGCAGAGGTTTAGAGCCCCCCCCCCCCCCCCTCAAAAATTAATAAAAACCCACATACACACACGCGCCGGTTTTTGACAAGTCCTTTATTTTAAAAAAAAACAGCTCTGAGGCATCTTCTCCCGTGCCGCTGGTTACCCGCTAATAAAAATAAATAAAATAAAAAGCCGCTCTTCTACTGTGGCTGTCTTCCTCTATTGCAGTGGTTCTCAACTCCTGTCCTCAGGGCCCACCAACAGGCCAGGTTTGCAAGATAACTGAAATACATCACAGGTGATATCATTTGCTGCTCAGTGATTGCAGTATTCTAGTCTGCATCTCTCATAGGTAATACTTAAAATCTGGCCTGTTAGTGGGTCCCGAGGACAGGAGTTGAGAACCACTGCTCTATTATGTTATCACCCGCTGTCTGGCATCTTTTATATATCCATGGGGCGTGGCCAACCAATGACATCACCAGGAGAGCCCGCCCCTTTTTCTGTCTGTGTGCCTTGGGGAGTCATGGACTTCATGAAATCCAAAGTAACATTACTCCAACGGTCCGCAGCTATACGCCTCACAAAGAGTAGCGTTCCCTTAAAAGCCAGGGCCCATAGTCAGTAGGCAAGAGGCTAGCATTCAGTCCCCTCCAAAAGCCTTGAAAACAAAAATGGTGAGGACAGCCGCACTCCAATCCAACGTATGTTTATTGAAGAAAGACAAGCACTAAAAAAAACAGCATAAACCAGGACAGCCGACGCGTTTCACACTTGTTCAGTGTTTACTCATAGCTATGACTAAACACTGAACAAGTGTGAAACGCGTCAGTTGTCCTTGTTCATGCTGGTTTTTGTAGTGCCTGTCTTTCTTCAATAAACATACGTTGGATTGGAGTGCGGCTGTCCTCACCATTTTTGTTTTCATTGCTATGTGCATTTCCGGCACCCTTGGTCTCTGAGAGAGAAACATCTTTCCAAAAAACTTAATCTGCCTGGAGCGGCAATTTCTGGTCTTCCCTCCAAAAGCCTCTTTCCCGAGGGAGTCCGTCACAGAGCTCACCAGCGCGTTCGTCTTTCCTCAGAACGTACCAAACTGTTGATTTGGCTACTCCTAATGTTGCTGCTATCTCTCTGATGGATCGGGTTCGTTTTTGAAGCCTTACAAGGGCCTGTTTCACTTGCATGGACCGCTCTCCTTTGAACCCATGATGTAGGTTCACAGCAATAGATTCCAAATGATGAAGAAATAAGGAAGGGAGTAGCCCACACCTGGCCATGAAACAGCTTTTAATTCAATTGTCCAATTACTTTTGGCTCCTTAAAAAAAGGGGGGGGGGGGAATATTCTTAGGAGATGTAATTGCTAAACCCTCCCTCCGATTTGGATGTACATACCCCCAAATTAAACCTGAGAGTGCGCACTTTCAGCTCATATTCTTTTTTTTTTTAGAACTATAGCTTCAATATGTTTTGGTACATACCCAAAAAAAAATAAAAAATCAAAGATTTGTGCCCGAATATATATGGACGTGGATGTGCATGCGCGTGTATTTTTTTTATATTTTTTTTAAACGGTCATTTTTGTTTTACACCCAGTCAATATCACTGGTTCTCTGTACATCTCTATGCAAATCCAAACAGATAGATATGGAGGGGCCTGCAGGGTGCTGTACATAGCTCCCTGCCTCCGTACTCCTCAGTCCTGATACAAGCAGTGGGTTGGCTATCAGGAGGAGTTATGCAAATATCAAAAAGCCTTGATGGGTGGATGTCAGTCTAGAGGAGAGGGCGTTCTAGACTGGCTGTATTAGTAGGCAGATCACCCTGGTAACAGTCTATGCAGGGGTAGGCAACCTCGGCACTCCAGATGGCGTTAAACTGCAAATCCCATCATGCCTCTGCCTCTAGAAGTCATGCCTGCGATTGTCGGGGTCTTGCAATGTCTCAGGGGACTTGTAGTTTTTAAAACAGCTGGAGGGCCGAGGTTGCCTACCCCCCCTGCTCTATGGCCCTTGGGAGGAGGAGTTATGCAAATATCAAAATCACGTCAATTAAGAAGGCGGGGGGGGGGGTTTCCCCTCTTAGACAGTTGTCACCAGAACAGGTGTCCCCATAGGAAGATTTCCCCTCTATTCCTGAATGGGTGACAACTAACATTCTGGATTTCCTTTACTTTCTGTTCAAACAAATAAAGGGGAGGAGGTGGGGTAAAAAAAAAAAAAAAAAGTGTAGTGTCGGGAAGTCAGAGGGAGGAGCCAGGTGAGAGCAGAAGACGATCCGGAAGCTAGTTTTTCCAGATTCTTCTAGAACCTTCCAGGAAACGCAGAGTGCTCTTCTATGAAAGTATGAACCTGCTCCTGTGGGCAGGAACTCTGCCTTCCCCTCCTCCACCTTGCCATTGGCTCGTCACTATGATGGGCAGCCTCACTGACCAATCGGCAGCAGGCTACAGAGGGGGTGGAGCATGGCGTTTAAAGTAGAAGTAGCCAATCGGAGACTCTGTCTCACACGGATCCCGCCCCCACCTTTGCTGTGGAAGGATCGGCGGTTTGGAGCTCCAACGTGATTAACGTAATGACTGCCGGCATCCTTACTGGAGAGATCTGCGATCCTCAGGGGCGGGCCCTGGGGGGAAGGCGGATGTCAGTGACATTGGTGTTTTGTTTAAGAATGGCCGATATAGAAGAGTTCTGTACCTGTAGTCTGTGCATCGCCTCCGATTTCCACTTTAAAAAATCTGCAGAGAAGCCCCGAAATTCGGCTGGAAAAATAAAAAAATAAATAAAAAAAAATGAGAACAAGTCATATGACACCCACTTGGCAGAATCAGACTCCTCCCAGGAGCTTCACAGAAGATCACCTGATCTCTTCCCCCCTCCCCCCCCCCAAAAATCATCTCCACACACCCCGATAACCATCTTTGGTCACAACTTTACCCTCGCACAAATCCCTAGCAACCATTACACCCTCCCCATATAGTAACCACCCTAGCAACCATCATCATGTCCCTTTAGTATAAACCAACCACGCTTTGTAAACCCACCCTAGCAACCATCACCCCCTCTCAGCACCCCCCTAGATACCATGACCCCCCCCCCCTTAGTAGCCACCATCACACACACACACCCCTCAGTAGTCACCCTAGCAACCATCACAAGCCCACTCTTAATAGCCACCCTAGCAACCATCAGCCACCACCCTAGCAACCATCACCTACCTACCCCCCTCAGTAACCACCCTAGCAACCTTCAGCTTCCCCCCTCAGTAGCCTCACTTCTTCCAAATGCATCTGCCACATACATTCACATCCCCTCCCCCTTCCTTCTTACAACTCCACCCCCTCCCTTTACATATCTCTGCCTCACTCTATTCACGTGTCCCTCCCCCACCGCCGACGCACCTCTCTCCCCCTTCCTCTATACAGCTCCACCCCCTTCCCCTCCACACAAGGTTCAACTCCCCTTTCTCCATATAACCCCCACCCTCCCTTTATACCTCTCCACACCCCTCCCCCCCTTTGTACAACTTATACAAACTGTTCGGAAATTTACTGACAGTAATAAACCCCGTCCACTCCATACAACAGGACCTCCCCTTTCTCCAAACACTCCCCCTCCTCAGCTCAGCCCTCCCTCTTTAGCTAACCCATACAGCTCTGGGGATCCTCTGCCATGCAGGAAATATTTATTTTTAATTAAAAAAATAACATAAAATATCTGTGTGTGCGGCGTGTGCGCAAGGTGTGTGTGCAAGGTGTGTGCGCGTGCGCAAGGTGTGCGGACCCGTCTATCACACAGGATGGCAGCCCCAGGCAGATAGCAGCAATTTGCTGCAAAGGTGTGACCGTGAGGTTCATGTTAGGGGGTGGGGGGGCCCTCCATTGGATGCCTGTGTGAGCGCCGCTGCTCTGCATTTTTACAGCCGCAGCCCCCCCCCCGCGCACAAGCGGAATGACCCTCACCTTGAAGAGGTAGTCCAGAATGTGAGATCGCTGAGGTTCCGGGTAATTCAGGCCTGGAGAGGGGGGGGGAGAGAGATCAAAAAGAGGACCTGTCATCTACAGATCACCCATCATCTACAGATCACCCATCATCTACAGATCATTGCCCCCCCACCACCCCCCCCCCCATATCTACACCTGCAGATCATTACTCCCCCCCCTATAGCTACACCTGCAGATCATTACTCCCCCCTATAGCTACACCTGCAGATCATTACCCCCCCCCCCTATAGCTACACCTGCAGATCATTACTCCCCCCCCTATAGCTACACCTGCAGATCATTACTCCCCCCCCAGCTACACCTGCAGATCATTACTCCCCCCCATAGCTACACCTGCAGATCATTACTCCCCCCCCCATATAGCTACACCTGCAGATCATTACTCCCCCCCCCATATAGCTACACCTGCAGATCATTACTCCCCCCCCCCATATAGCTACACCTGCAGATCATTACTCCCCCCCCATATAGCTACACCTGCAGATCATTACTCCCCCCCCATATAGCTACACCTGCAGATCATTACTCCCCCCCCATATAGCTACACCTGCAGATCATTACTCCCCCCCCCCATAGCTACACCTGCAGATCATTACTCCCCCCCCCCCCATAGCTACACCTGCAGATCATTACTCCCCCCACCCTATAGCTACACCTGCAGATCATTACTCCCCCCCCCTATAGCTACACCTGCAGATCATTACTCCCCCTATAGCTACACCTGCAGATCATTACCCCCCCCTATAGCTACACCTGCAGATCATTACCCCCCCCTATAGCTACACCTGCAGATCATTACCCCCCCCCTATAGCTACACCTGCAGATCATTACCCCCCCCCCCCCTATAGCTACACCTGCAGATCATTACCCCCCCCCCCCCTATAGCTACACCTGCAGATCATTACCCCCCCCTATAGCTACACCTGCAGATCATTACCCCCCCCCTATAGCTACACCTGCAGATCATTACCCCCCCTATAGCTACACCTGCAGATCATTACCCCCCCCCCCTATAGCTACACCTGCAGATCATTACCCCCCCCCCCCCCCTATAGCTACACCTGCAGATCATTACCCCCCCCCCTATAGCTACACCTGCAGATTACCCCCCCCCTATAGCTACACCTGCAGATCATTACCCCCCCCCCATAGCTACACCTGCAGATCATTACCCCCCCCCCCCAGCTACACCTGCAGATCATTACCCCCCCCTATAGCTACACCTGCAGATCATTACCCCCCCCCTATAGCTACACCTGCAGATCATTACCCCCCCCTATAGCTACACCTGCAGATCATTACCCCCCCCCCTATAGCTACACCTGCAGATCATTACCCCCCCCCCTATAGCTACACCTGCAGATCATTACCCCCCCCCCTATAGCTACACCTGCAGATCATTACCCCCCCCCCTATAGCTACACCTGCAGATCATTACCCCCCCCCCTATAGCTACACCTGCAGATCATTACCCCCCCCCCCTATAGCTACACCTGCAGATCATTACCCCCCCCCCCCTATAGCTACACCTGCAGATCATTACCCCCCCCCCTATAGCTACACCTGCAGATCATTACCCCCCCCCTATAGCTACACCTGCAGATCATTACCCCCCCCCCCCCATAGCTACACCTGCAGATCATTACCCCCCCCCTATAGCTACACCTGCAGATTACCCCCCCCTATAGCTACACCTGCAGATCATTACCCCCCCCCCCCCATAGCTACACCTGCAGATCATTACCCCCCCCCCCCCAGCTACACCTGCAGATCATTACCCCCCCTATAGCTACACCTGCAGATCATTACCCCCCCCCCCCTATAGCTACACCTGCAGATCATTACCCCCCCCCCTATAGCTACACCTGCAGATCATTACCCCCCCCCTATAGCTACACCTGCAGATCATTACCCCCCCCCCTATAGCTACACCTGCAGATCATTACCCCCCCTATAGCTACACCTGCAGATCATCACCCCCCCCCTATAGCTACACCTGCAGATCATCACCCCCCCCCCTATAGCTACACCTGCAGATCATCACCCCCCCCCCCTATAGCTACACCTGCAGATCATCACCCCCCCCCCTATAGCTACACCTGCAGATCATCACCCCCACCCCTATAGCTACACCTGCAGATCATTACCCCCCCCTATAGCTACACCTGCAGATCATTACCCCCCCCCCTATAGCTACACCTGCAGATCATTACCCCCCCCCTATAGCTACACCTGCAGATCATTACCCCCCCCCTATAGCTACACCTGCAGATCATTACCCCCCCTATAGCTACACCTGCAGATCATTACCCCCCCCTATAGCTACACCTGCAGATCATTACCCCCCCTATAGCTACACCTGCAGATCATTACCCCCCCCCTATAGCTACACCTGCAGATCATTACCCCCCCCCCTATAGCTACACCTGCAGATCATTACCCCCCCTATAGCTACACCTGCAGATTACCCCCCCCTATAGCTACACCTGCAGATTACCCCCCCCCTATAGCTACACCTGCAGATCATTACCCCCCCCTATAGCTACACCTGCAGATCAATACCCCTCCCCCCTATATCTACACCTGCAGATCATTACCCCCCCCCCTATATCTACACCTGCAGATCATTACCCCCCCCCCCCTATATCTACACCTGCAGATCAATACCCCCCCCCCCTATATCTACACCTGCAGATCATTCCCCCCACCCCCTATATCTACACCTGCAGATCATTACCCCCCTATATCTACACCTGCAGATCATTACCCCCCCCCCCTATATCTACACCTGCAGATCATTACCCCCCCCCCCCTATATCTACACCTACAGATAATTACACCACCCCTCCCCCTTCTCCCCATCACACCTGTAAATCCCGCCCCCTCCCGGGTCACTCACCCCTCCTCCGCTCACAGCCCCGATCCCGTCGAACTCCCGGCCCAGCCCCCCTTGGTCGGTCAATATGTATCCGGAGATCCACCGAACACCGGAGAGCCAGAGGAGGAAGGTGACAGAGACCGCCGCCATACCGAGTCATGTGATCCGCCCAGCCCGGCCCGAATCATATGACCTGAGCCCCGCCCACATAGACACGTGACAGGGCGGGGGCTGCCGGGAGTTGTAGTTGTTTTGTTTCATTCTCTCCTTTGTATGAAATAACTTATTGTCTGTGTCCCCCTCCCCCACCAGGAGATCCCCCTCCCTGTGTCCCCCACTAGGACTTCCCCCTCCTCCCCCCTCCCTGTGTCCCCCCACCAGGAGAAACCCCCTCCTCCCTGTGTCCCCCACCAGGAGATCCCCCTCCCCCCCCCCTGTGTCCCCCACCAGGAGATCCCCCTCCTCCCCCTCCCTGTGTCCCCCACCAGGAGAACCCCCTCCTCCCTGTGTCCCCCACCAGGAGATCCCCCTCCTCCCCCCTCCCTGTGTCCCCCACCAGGAGATCCCCCTCCTCCCCCCTCCCTGTGTCCCCCACCAGGAGATCCCCCTCCTCCCTGTGTCCCCCACCAGGAGATCCCCCTCCTCCCCCCTCCCTGTGTCCCCCACCAGGAGATCCCCCCTCCTCCCTGTGTCCCCCACCAGGAGATCCCCCTCCTCCCCCCTCCCTGTGTCCCCCACCAGGAGAACCCCCTTCTCCCCCCTCCCTGTGTCCCCCACCAGGAGATCCTCCTCCTCCCTGTGTCCCCCACCAGGAGATCCCCCTCCTCCCCCTCCCTGTGTCCCCCACCAGGAGAACCCCCTCCTCCCTGTGTCCCCCACCAGGAGATCCCCCTCCTCCCCCCTCCCTGTGTCCCCCACCAGGAGATCCCCCTCCTCCCTGTGTCCCCCACCAGGAGATCCCCCTCCTCCCCCCTCCCTGTGTCCCCCACCAGGAGATCCCCCCTCCTCCCTGTGTCCCCCACCAGGAGATCCCCCTCCTCCCCCTCCCTGTGTCCCCCACCAGGAGAACCCCCTTCTCCCCCCTCCCTGTGTCCCCCACCAGGAGATCCCCCTCCTCCCTGTGTCCCCCACCAGGAGATCCCCCTCCTCCCCCCTCCCTGTGTCCCCCACCAGGAGATCCCCCTCCTCCCCCCTCCCTGTGTCCCCCACCAGGAGATCCCCCTCCTCCCCCCTCCCTGTGTCCCCCACCAGGAGAACCCCCTTCTCCCCCCTCCCTGTGTCCCCCACCAAGAGATCCCCCTCCTCCCTGTGTCCCCCACCAGGAGATCCCCCTCCTCCCCCCTCCCTGTGTCCCCCACCAGGAGAACCCCCTTCTCCCCCCTCCCTGTGTCCCCCACCAGGAGATCCCCCTCCTCCCTGTGTCCCCCACCAGGAGATCCCCCTCCTCCCCCCTCCCTGTGTCCCCCATCAGGAGATCCCCCTCCTCCCCCCTCCCTGTGTCCCCCACCACGAGATTCTCCCGTCTTTGTCCCCCCTCCCTGTGTCCCCCACCAGGACACCCCCTTCTGTCTCCCCCACCAGGAGATCCCCCCGGGTCCTCCACTAGGAGATCCCCTGTGTCCCCCACCAGGACACCCCCTTCTGTGTCCCCCACCAGGAGACCCCCCTACCTGTTTCCCCCACCAGGAGATCGCCCCTGTGTCACCCACTAGGGGATCCCCCTGTGTCCCCCACCAGGACACCCCCTTCTGTGTCCCCCACCAGGAGACCCCCCCTACCTGTGTCCCCCACTAGGAGATCCCCCCTGTGTCCCCCACCAGGACACCCCCTTCTGTGTCCCCCACCAGGAGACCCCCCCTACCTGTCTCCCCCACCAGGAGATCGCCCCTGTGTCCTCCACCAGGAGATCACCCCCTGTGTCACCCACCAGGAGATCCCCCCTCTGTGTGTCCTCCACCAGGAGACCCCCCCTGTGTCCCCCACCAGGAGATCACCCTCCCTGTGTCCCCCACCAGGAGACCCCCCCTGTGTCCCCCACCAGGAGATCCCCCCCTCTGTGTGTCCCCCACCAGGAGACCCCCCCCTGTGTGTCCCCCACCAGGAGATCACCCTCCCTGTGTCCCCCACCAGGCGACCCCCCCTACCTGTGTCCCCCACTAGGAGATCCCCCCTGTGTCCCCCACCAGGAGACCCCCCTACCTGTGTCCCCCACCAGGAGATCGCCCCTGTGTACCCCACCAGGAGACCCCCCCTCCCTGTGTCCCCCACCAGGAGAACCCCTCTCCCTGTGTCCCCCACCAGGAGATCCCCCTCCCTGTGTCCCCCACCAGGAGACCCCCCTCCCTGTGTCCCCCCACCAGGAGATCCCCCTCCCTGTGTCCCCCACCAGGAGATCCCCCCTCCCTGTGTCCCCCATCAGGAGATCACCCTCCCTGTGTCCCCCACCAGGAAATCACCCCCTGTGTCCCCCTCCTTGTGTCCCCCACCAGGAGACCCCCCCTCCCTGTGTCCCCCACCAGGAGATCCCCCCGTGTCCCCCACCAGGAGATCCCCCCCGTGTCCCCCACCAGGAGTCCCCCCCTGTGTCCCCCACCAGGAGATCACCCTCCCTTTTTCCCCCACCAGGAGATCCCCCCTGTATCTCCCACCAGGTGACCCCCCTCCCTGTGTCCCCCACCAGGAGATCCCCCCCTCTATGTCCCCCACCAGGAGACCCCCCTCCCTGTGTCTCTCACCAGGAGATCCCCCTCCCTGTGTCCCCCACCAGGGGACCCCCCTGTGTCCCCCACCGAGAGACCCCCCCCTCCCTGTGTCCCCCACCAGGAGATCCCCCCTCCCTGTGTCCCCCATCAGGAGATCACCCTCCCTGTGTCCCCCACCAGGAGATCCCCCCTGTGTTCCCCACCAGGAGACCCCCCTCCATGTGTCCCCCACCAGGAGATCACCCTTCCTTGTGTCCCCGACCAGGAGACCCCCCTGTGTTCCCCACCAGGAGACCCCCCTGTGTCCCCCACCAGGAGACCCCCTCCATGTGTCCCCCACCACGAGACTCCCCTCCCTGTGTCCCCCACCACGAGACTCCCCTCCCTGTGTCCCCCACCAGGAGACCCCCCTCCCTGTGTCCCCCACCAGGAGACCCCCCTCTGTGTCCCCCACCAGGCAATTCCCCCCCTCCCTGTGTCCCCCACCAGGAGATCACCCCCATGTGTCCCCCACCAGGAGATCCCCCCTCTGTGTCCCCCACCAGGAGACCCCCCTCTCTGTGTCCCCCACCAGGAGACCCCCCTCCCTGTGTCCCCCACCAGGAGTTCCCCCTCCCTGTGTCCCCCACCAGGAGACTCCCCTCCCTGTGTCCCCCACCAGGAGACCCCCCCTCTGTGTCCCCCACCAGGAGACCACCCCCCGTGTCCCCCACCGGAGACCCCCCCCTGTGTTCCCCACCAGGAGACCCCCCTTCCTGTGTCCCCCACCAGGAGGTCCCCCACCAGGAGGTCCCCCACCAGGAGACTCCCCTCCATGTGTCCCCCACCAGGAGGTCCCCCACCAGGAGACTCCCCTCCCTGTGTCCCCCACCAGGAGACCCCCCCTCTGTGTCCCCCACCAGGAGACCCCCCCTGTGTCCCACACAAGGAGACCCCCCCCTGTGTCCCCCACCAGGATATCATCCTCCCTGTGTCCTCCACCAGGAGACCCCCCCCCCTGTGTTCCACACCAGGAGACCCCCCCTGTGTCCCCTACCAAGAGACCCCCCTCCATGTGTCCCCCACCAGGAGACTCCCCTCCCTGTGTCCCCCAACAGGAGACTCCCCTCCCTGTATCCCCCACCAGGAGACCCCCCTCTGTGTCCCCCACCAGGCGATTCCCCCCTCCCTGTGTCCCCCACCAGAAGATCCCCCCCATGTGTCCTTCACTAGGAGATCCCCCCCTCTGTGTCCCCCACCAGGAGATCCCCCCTCTGTGTCCCCCACCAGGAGTCCCCCCTCCCTGTGTTCCCCACCAGGAGACTCCCCTCCATGTGTCCCCCACCAGGAGACCCCCCTCTGTGTCCCCCACCAGGAGACTCCCTCCCTGTGTCCACCACCAGGAGACCCCCCTCTGTGTCCACCCCCAATAGGTCCTCCACCAGGAGTCTCCCCTCCCTGTGTCCCCCACTAGGAGACCCCCTCTCTGTGTCCCCCACCAGGAGACTCCCCTCCATATGTCCCCCACCAGGAGACTCCCCTCCATGTGTCCCCCACCAGGAGACACCCCCTTTGTGTGTCCCCCACCAGGAGACCCCCCCTGTGTCCCCCACCAGGAGATCACCCTCCCTGTGTCCCCCACCAGGAGACCCCCGTGTCCCCCACCAGAAGGTCCCCCACCAGGAGACTCCCCAACTGTGTCCCCCACCAAGAGAATTCCCTCCATGTGTCCCCCACCAGGAGACTCCCCTCCCTGTGTCCCCCACCAGGAGACCCCCCTCCCTGTGTCCCCCACCAGGAGACCCCCCCTCTGTGTCTCCCACCAGGCGATTCCCCCCTCGCTGTGTCCCCCACCAGGAGACCCCCCTTCATGTGTCCCCCACCAGGAGACTCCCTCCCTGTGTCCCCCAGAAGGAGACTCCCCTCCCTGTGTCCCCCAGAAGGAGACTCCCCTCCCTGTGTCCCCCACCAGGAGACCCCCCTCCCTGTGTCCCCCACCAGGAGACCCCCCTCCCTGTGTCCCCCAACAGGAGACCCCCCTCCCTGTGTCCCCCACCAGGAGACCCCCCTCCCTGTGTCCCCCACCAGGAGACCCCCCTCCCTGTGTCCCCCAACAGGAGACTTCCCCTCTGTGTCCCCCACCAGGCGATTCCCCCCTCCCTGTGTCCCCCACCAGGAGATCTCCCCCCCATGTGTCCTTCACTAGGAGATCCCCCCTCTGTGTCCCCCACCAGGAGATCCCCCCTCTGTGTCCCCCACCAGGAGACCTCCCTCTCTGTGTCCCCCACCAGGAGACCCCCCTCTGTGTCCCCCACCAGGAGTTCCCCCCCTCCCTGTGTCCCCCACCAGGAGGTCCCCCACCAGGAGACTCCCCTCCCTGTGTCCCCCAGCAGGAGACCCCCCCCTCTGTGTCCCTCACCAGGAGATCCCACCTCTGTGTCCCCCACCAGGAGTTCCCCCCTCTGTGTCCCCCACCAAGAGATCCCCCCCTGTGTCCCCCACCAGGAGATCCCTTGTGTCCCCCACCAGGCGATTCCCCCCCCTGTGTCCCCCACCAGGAGATCCCCCCTGTGTCCCCCACCAGGAGACCCTCCTCTGTGTCCCCCACCAGAAGACCCCCCCTCTACGTCCCTCACCAGGAGACCCCCCTCTCTGTGTCCCTCACCAGGAGACCCCCCTATGTGTCCCCCACCAGGAGTTCCCCCCTACCTGTGTCCCCAACCAGGAGATCCCCCCTCTGTGTCCCCCACCAGGAGGTTCCCCACCAGGAGACTCCCCTCCATGTATCCCCCACCAGGAGACCCCCCTCTGTGTCCCCCCCAGGAGGTCCCCCACCAGGAGACTCCCCTCCCTGTGTCCCCCACCAGGAGACCCCCCTCTACGTCCCCCACCAGGAGACCCCCCCCCCTCTGTGTCCCCCACCAGGAGGTCCCCCATCAGGAGAGTCCCCTCACTGTGTCCCCCACCAGGCGATTCCCCCTTTTCTTTGTGGTTCTCTGTTTCCAACATATCTCTCTGTGTCCCCAATCTTATTTTTATATTCTCCTCCCTCTTTCTCTCTCTACCTTCTTCTTCTTCTCTCTTTTTTTCTTACCCTTTTCTTTCTTTCTTTCTCTCCCCCATCCTCCCTGTCTACTTTCTCTTTTGTTCTCTTCTCTGTCTCTTAAAATTCCCCCATCTCTGTCTCTCCCTCTCTCTTAACTTTGTTTCTATTTTCACTTCCTTTCTCTGTCTTTTTCTCCCTCTCTCTTTTCTTCATTTCTCAATTTTTTGTTCAGTCTCTCTCCCTCCCCTTCCTACTCTCTCTCTATCTCCTATATTTCATTTCCCTTTCGTTCCTTTCTTTTTCTTTCCTTCTTACATTTGATCTTTCTCTTTTTTTAACCTCTCCTCTTTCTCCCTCCGTTCTCCTTCTCTTTCTTTATTTCTTTTGATTCTTTCTTTTCTTTCTTTCTTTCTTTTCTTTCCCCCATCCTCCCTGTCTACTTTCTCTTTTCATCTCTTTTCTATCTCTGTCTCTTTGAATTCCCCCATCTCTCTCTCCCCCTCTATCTTTACTTTGTTTCTATTTTCACTTCCTCTGTTTCTTTTCTCCTCTCTTTTCTTCATTTCTCTCTTTTGTTCAGTCTTTCTCGCTCTTTCTTTCTCTCTTCCTTCCTCATTTTTCCTCTCGTCTATTTTTTGGTGTAAATCTGTACATAAATCTCTCACTCTCCTCCTTTCTCTCTGCTTCTCTCTCTCTATCTTTCTCCCGCTCTCTCCCTACTTTGTTTCTATTTTCACTTCCTCTTTTCTTTTTCATTCTCACTCTCTCCCTCCCCCCTTCCCACTCACTCTCTATCTCCCATCTTTCCTTTCCTTTCCTTTCTTTTCTTTCTTACCTTTTATCTCTTTCTCTCTTTACTCCCCCTCTCTCTCTTTCTCCCTCTCTCTCTGCTTCTCCTCTTTCTCTCTGCCCCCCCCCTCTCCCTCTTTAATATTCCCTCTTTCTTACTTTTCCTCTCCTTCTCTCTCTTTCTTGGTGTAAATCTGTAAATAAATAATCTCTCTCTCTCTCTCTCTCTCTCTCTCTCCTCTTCCTCATCCTTTCGTCTCTCTCTCCTCTTCCTCATCCTTTCGTCCCTCTCTCTCTCCCCCCCTCTCTCTCCCCCCTCCTTTCACCCCGCTCTCTCTCTCTCTCCTCTTCCTCATCTTTTCTGCCTTCTCTCTCTCTCTCGCTCTCTCTCTCCCTCTCTCTCCCCCCTCATTTCACCCTCTCTCTCTCACTCTCTCCCCCCCTTCTCCCTCTCTATTCTCTCTTTCTTCGTTTTCCTCTCCTTCTCTCTCTTTCTACCTCTTTCTTGGTGTAAATCTGTAAATAAATAATCTCTCTCTCCTTATCTTCCTCATCATTTCTCCCTCCTCTCTCTCTCTCTCTCTCTCTCTCTCTCTCTATCTATCTATCTATCCCCCTTCTCCCTCTTTATTCCCTCTTCTTTCTTACTTTTCCTGTCCTTGTCTCTCTTTCTACCTCATTCTTGGTGTAAATCTATAAATAAATAATCTCTCTCTCTCCCCCTCTCTCTTTCTCCTTTCTCTCTTCCTCTTTTTCTCATTCTCTCTCTCTCTCTCTCTCTCTCTCTCCCCCTCTCCTACCTCTCCCTTCTCTCTCTCTCTCTCCCCCTTCTCTATCACCCCCTTTCTCCCTCTCTTCCCCATTTCTCCCTCTCTATTCCCTCTTTCTTGTTTCTTACTTTTCATCTCCTTCTCTCTCTTTCTACCTCTTTCTTGTTGTAAATCTATAAATAAATAATCTCTCTCTCTCTCTCTCTCTCCATCTTTCTCTCCCTCTCTCCTCTTCTCCTCTCTCTTTCTCCTTTCTCTCTGCCTCTTTTTCTCATTCTCTCTCTCTCTTGTCTGACTATCCTCTATGACAGAGATCTATGGAGTCATCTCTCAAGGACACATACCTGCCACATTCTTCATCCTAATTCACATTGTTGAGACATTTTCCAGCTCTAATCCAGGCCGGGATAATTGGATAATTAAGGAATGACATGAAAATATTGGAGACCTGAGTGCCCTTGAGATCTGAAGGTGGATAAACCATTGGAGAGGTGAAAGGTTTTATGTGGCGCTTTGATCTTGTTTTCATCAGAATTAAATAAATAAAAAACAAAGAGAAAAGAAATGACAATAAAAAAGAAACAAAGGAATGAAAACAAACAATGGATCCCAGACCCCGGCTGTATTCCAGGATTCTCTGCCATGTTTGAGAGTGTGGCAGACAGAACATTGCATTGTGTGTAATGGCTTTACTATGCAATTTCTGGATCGCTCCGAATATTTCCAAGCTCTGTGTGTATAAGTATATTCAGGATTTATTTATTGTATCATTAATGAGACTACAATACCTGATCACTGGCAGACAATGTTAAAATGACACAATTGTATATTTAATTTTTTTATTATTATTTGTTTTATTTTATTATTTTCTATTTTCTATTTTCTTCCTGACATTTCTATACAAGATTTATTTACTTCTATTTTCTCTGCCTTATTAGTGTTCTAATATGGAAACACAAAACAGAAAGCTGAGCTCCACGCAAAACATTTTTATAGAAAAGAAATTCCTTAATAGCCACAATAAAAATAAATCAAATTTTTACTAGACGTGCAGAATGAAATGTTTTATTTTGTTTCATTGCGTTTTGATTCGTTATTTACATATATTCATTTAGTTAAATTTGTTTTTGTAATTTGTTTTGTTTATTCAAATTCAAATTCGATTTTAATTCCATCCAAATTCCATTTGAATTGTATTTGAATCGAATTCCATTCTAAATAGAATTTATTCTACTGGAATTTTGGAAGACGGATAAATTCTTTCTATTTCATTCTATTCTATTGTTTTTTCTGTACAATTTTTTTATTTTATATTCTGTACCTTTCTTTTCTATTTATATTCTATTCTATTCAAATTTATTCTATTCGAAATTCAAATTTAGTCTGTTTGAAATTCAAATTTCAGAAAACGGTCATGTTCTATTCCATTATTTTATTTACTCTTCTGTTCATTACTATTCTATTAAAATTTGAATTTGTTCTATTCGAAATTCGATTTTCAGAAGATGGTTATATGCTCTATATTTTATGCTATTCTATTTTTTATGCTATTCTATTATTTTCCTTTATTTTCTATTCTATTTTATTCGGTTTTACTCTATTCCTTTATTTTCTATTATGTCCCTTTTTTTTCTATTCTATTTTTTTCTATTCTTTTATTTTCTATTCTGTTCTGTTTAACTCTATTATATTATATTTTTTTATTTTCTATTATATTATTCTATTATATTATTTTCTATTCTATTTTATTCCTTTCAGAAATTCGATTTTGAAAACTATTCAAATTTGATTCAAAAGCTATTCAAATTCGAATTTCGTCCGAAACTTTGTTTCATTATTTTGGATTTGTTTAAATTCGTTACTATTGTAATTCAGAAATTTGGATAGATTTGAATTTCTGAATAAGAAAAAAATTAGTTTGAATTTCAATTCGGAACAAAACGAACAGCACATGTCTAGTTTTTGCGCTCCAAATGACTTTACAAACTCAGATATGACCTTATAAAACTAACAGTGACCTCATCACTGTGCTGTATGTAGCCTGTGCAGAGAGAAGAGCTGTGGGAGGGGTCTAGCAGGCTCCACCCACTACAGAAAATGCCAAGAAGGGGCGGAGACAAGACCATTCACCCTGTACAAGGAGGGAGAGCAGCAGTGAGCGGTCTTTATTACAGGAAGTTCCTGCACAGAGGTAAAGTCTCATACATTTTATAAAAATTCTGTTTTAAGAAATTTTGTCTGCCCCACCTGCTGATTGGCTCCCCCGCTGGCCAATTGGCGTGTGCCCACAGATCGCCATGTACGAGCCGACGTACTGGTACGGCGATTCGCGCAGCCGAGCCAACCTGCCGCAGTATAACTTTGGCGGCTGGTCGGCAAACGGTTACACAGAGGGGGGGAAGCCTAAAAATAAAAGAAAACTAATGCAGCCACCACATCTAATGATTGGTAAGCTGCAATAAATATTTGGTTTTGGGTTTAAAATGGTTGTAAGGGCTGAAGGATTTTTACCTTCATGCATTTATTGCATGAAGGGAAAAAATCTTTTGTGTGCTGCTCCCCCCACAGCTCCCCTAATACACACCTGAGCCCTCTCTCGGTCCAGCGATGTGCACGAGAGCCTCGGCTGTCCCGGGTCTCTCTCTCCTCATTGGCTGAGACAGTACCAGGAGCCATTGGCTTCCACTACAGTTAATCACAGCCAGTGAGCTAATGAGGAGAAAGCCAATCCACAGCTCTATGTGTCTTATGGATGCATAGAGCTGGGCTCGGGAGCAATTGACTTGCTATTGGGGGCACTGGTCAAGGGGGGGGAGCCAGGAGTACCAGCGGTGGACCCAAGAAAAGGAGGATCGTGCTGCTCTGTACAAAACTATTTCACAGAGCAGGTAAGTATAATGCCTAGTACACACGTACGGTTTTGCCGTAAAAAGTCCGCCGGGAAAACCGCGGGGAAAACCGAGAACCTGCTCGGTAGCTTTTTCCCCCTACACAGGGCTGGGTTTCCCGGCAGGAAAACTGCCATGAGAGCTTTGGTCGGGAAACCTGGCCGTGTGTATGTTCCACCGCAGTGTTTCCCCATAGGAGAACTGCCGGCTTTAAAACCGCCCGGAATCCCGGCAGGAAAAAAGAGAACTTGTTCTCATTTTTCCCGCCGGGATTCCCGGCGGTTTTCCTGTCGGGAAAACTCCTATGGAGCATACACACGGCCGGGATTCCCGGCCAAAAGCTCTCATGGCAGTTTTCCTGCTGGAAAACCGGTTGTGTGTACGAGGCATCAAATTTTTTTTTTAATTACCCTTTATTATCAATTTAACCACTTGCCCACTGGGCACTTTCACCCCCTTCCTGCCCAGGCCAATTTTCAGCTTTTAACGCTGACGCACTTTGAATGACAATTGGGTGGTCATGTAACACTGTACTCAAACTACATTTTTATAATTTTTTCCACACAAATAGAGCTTTCCTTTGGTGGTATTTATTTTTAAATTTTTTTTTGCTAAATAAACAAATAAATACTGATTTTTTTTTAAAAAAAATTGTTTTCTTAGTCTGCTATAAAATTTTGCAAACAGGTATTTTTTCTCCTTAACTGATGTGTGCTGATGAAGGGGCACTGATGAGGCGGCATCGATGGGCGGCACTGGTAGGACTAGGTGACACCGATGGGCACTGGTAGGCGGCACTGATGGGCACTGGTAGGCGGCACTGATGGGCACTTGTAGGCGGCACTGAGGGGCACTGATAGGCGGCACTGATGGGCACTGGTAGGCGGCACTGATGGGCACTGGTAGGCAGTACTGATGGGCACTGGTAAGCACATTGATGAGGAGACGCTGGTGGGCACTGATTAGCAGCAATGATGGACACAGATTGGCAGCACTTTTGCAGAGAATAGAAAAACACATGTCAGAGAGTTTGAAAGGCTGCACACCCCAGAAAATTGCAAAATGGAATGGTTCCCCCAAGGGTTTTTTTTTAGCAGCTAAATATTTCAATCAATATGTTTTAGTCTTTGATAAAATCTTTATTAAACAAAATCGAATTAAAAAACTGGAAGTGGAGTTAAAATATGAGTTCTGGCTACAAATGTATACAAACATGTTTCATTGCGTCTGTCGAATTTCACACCATACAGAATTGTCAGAAATTATTGCATTACAAAAATAGTGTCCACATGAACACCCCGACGCGTTTCGACTTAAACAGGTCGTAGTCTTCTTCAGGGCAATTTGTTCTCTAGAGAGACATATCAAAGAATACCCATTAGTTTAAACTTTATCCAGATTTTTTTAATTTTTAGAGTAGCATAAATATACCGTATATACTCGAGTATAAGCCGAGTTTTTCAGCACATTTCAGTGCTGAAAGTGCCCCCTCGGCTTATACTCGAGTCGCCTTTTTGCGCCTGATCTCCCAGACTTTGGTGACCCGGTACCAGCCAGACTTGACACACATGTAGCCCCACTCTTCCTCTACAAGTGTGCAAAGTTTGTTGTCCGGGGGACCTACAGCCGGGGAGCACCGATTTTTCAAATCCGGCACCCCTTCCATAGACTCCCATGTTAAACGGTCATTTCTCTGGTGACTTTGGGGACCCTATACCGGCTGGTCGTAGGTCCCCTGGACCCAAAACTTGGCACACATGTAGCCCCATTTCTCCTCTACAAGTGTGCAAAGTTTGTTGTCTGGGGGACCTACGGCCTGGGGAGCACCGATTTTTCAAACCAGGCACCCCTTCCATAGACTCCCATGTTAAACGTCAGTCTAGTCATGGGCACAGTGAGGCATTGGGCACAGTGAGGCATGGGCACAGTGAGGCATGGGCACAGTAAGGCATGCACATGGGCACAGTGAGGCAAAGTGAGGCACAGTGAGGCATGCAGATGGACACCCTAGGCTTATACTCGAGTCAATACGTTTCCCCAGTTTTTTGGGGTAAAATTAGGTGCCTCGGTTTATATTCGGGTTGGCTTATACTTGAGTATATACGGTAGATTTTTGATCAAATTGTGTTGAATGTATTAATTGTTTGATGAATATTATTAGTGGTTGGGGTGTGAAAAAAAACCCACACAACTTGACTGTTAAAAAATTGTGTGGTATTGGCTGTTGCAATTTTGAGATATGTGTTGGTGGTGTATGTGAAAAGGAGGAATGATGATGGGGTGTGTGAGAAAATGTGAATGGAAATGCAACAGATTAAATGGAATATGTAAATGTGAAAAAAATGTCTAAGTGAATGAAGGTGTGTGGGAAATGAATGTGTAGACTAAATATGAGAAGTGAAAATAAGTAGTGCTAGTCTCTCAAACAATGTAAAAATGTAAAAAAAAAAACAACAAAAAACAAACAGCAAAAAGCAGTATTTTGTGTTTTGATGTTTGTTTTCTTTCTTTTTTTCTTTCTCGTACATCACGGGACACAGAGCGACATAGTCATTACTAATGGGTTATATAGATACCTTCAGGTGCTGGCACTGGCAACTTCCAAAACCGGAAGTACCCTCCCCTATATAAGCCCCTCCCATCCGGGAGCACCTCAGTTTTTTGCCAGTGTCTAAGGTGTTGGCCAAGAAGTAACATGTGTTTTCCTGGGCTTGCGTACAGGTTCTTTTGGGCCTCAGTAAGCTATTCCGGATCCGACCAAAAAAGCTTCATAGCTAAACGGTCGGTACCCGGGCCTTGCAGAGAAGAGCAAGGTTTTGCCTGTAATGCCTCTCTTAGGAGAGCTGGACCCTGGGATCCAGAGCTCTGGTCATACCCACGACCAAGATGTTTTCTGTGCAGGGTGCTATACAGGTCCAGGGGAGTGGAATCCTTGGGAACCCGGTCCCTGAAGGTTTAATTACAATGCCTGCCGTGATAGGTGAAGTTTGGGCTTCTGTGGACCAAACAGAGTCCTGCGGCGAGGAAAAGATAAGTGGGGGCCCTCAGGAACTTGGTTCTATTGGGGGACCCCCAAGCCTAATTTGTCTTTCTGCCTGTTACCTAAGGTATTCCCGCTAATATTCTGTGCATGCCTGTTACTACTAAGAAAATGTAAAAAATTTTAATAGTAGGCAAGAAAAAAAAAAAAAAAATGGTAAGACCGCGGTACCTGTGTTAAACACTAGAGGCCGCTATAGTTCTTTTTTCTTGTAATGTGGATTTTTTTCTTCCAAAGTCAAATCCAGGCAGTTGGTAAGTTCTCTGCTGGGAAGCTGTCTCCTCTGCCCTGTTGCTGCGCTCATCCATCCCCGGGCCCTGCGGCAGGGACCCTGGCTCCCATCTAGCTCCTTATTTTTTTTTTAAAAAGAGCGCCGAAGGCGCACGTGCCCACGCGCGAGCGCGAGCACGCGCCTCTATATATATAGAGGCGATCTGGAAAAAGGGGCAGAGCTGGTGGATGACGCTCGGTGTGCGCCGCGGCGCTACTGCGCATGTGCGGGCGTCCAGCGTGTTTAAAGGCACAATCACAGCTGGCTATTGAAGTGCACAGACAGAGCTAGCAACAGTAAATAAGGCACACAGAGGCGGTTGATGCAGGCATCCCCTAGAAAGGCACTTTAGTAGACACCAACTGTTATATAGCAGCAATTGTGCTAGACTATTATCAGTAAAAGTGGTGTATTACGGCTGGAATACCTCAGCTTTGGGCTTAGGAATATGCCGTCCAGAAGCTCCGGAACTAAATCTTCCAGGAAGCGAAGGGGGTCTCCATCGGGCTCTGAGGATCTTGGGCATGCTTCTGCTGCACCAGTCTCCCCTGAAAATTCAGAGGTTAGTGACCGTAGAGACCCCGCAGGAGTACCTGGTACTGTGGCTGTCCTCAGTTCACCTGCTCCTGTGTATGTAACAGAGGAGGTTTTTTCCTCAGCTCTGGGAGGATTAGAGGAGAGATTGTCAACATTAATCGCTGCCTCCCTGTCACAGGGAAAGCACGCCCGATCTCCGTCTCCTCCTTCAGAGTACCTGTTAGCGGAGCAACAGTCCCATACAGGGATCGACCTGCCTGAAGGGGATCAGGATGAGGTTGATTCTGTTATAGAGGAATCAACAGTGGAGGAACCTTTCTCAGCATCTCAAGCTGAAAGATTATAGGTTCAGTCTCTGACTAGCATGGTCCGATCAGCATTTAAAATGCACCTTGCGGAACCATCAACCACTACTGTCTCCTCGCTGGGGTCGCTAAAAGCTCCCCAGACTGTCTGTTCCTTTCCACTTCACCCTTTACTGGAAGGGCTCATGTACCAGGATTGGGAACATCCTGATAAAATATTTACTCCCCCCAAGAGATTTCCGTTGGTCTATCCCATGGAGGATAAGTTCATCAAAAAATGGAGGGTCCCTACAGTGGACGCAGCCATCTCTTGTGTGAATAAATCACTGACATGTCCAGTGGATAATGTCCAAATGTTCAAGGACCCAATAGATAAAGAATTGGAGTCCTTATTAAAATCTGCTTTATCTACAGCAGGCTTGGTGACACAACCAGCAGTGGCAGCTATTGGGGTCTGCCAAGCAGTGAAGGATCAGTTGAAACAGTTCTTAAGGGACTTGCCAGATCAGCAGGCCCTTGCCCTAGCTGATCTACCTAGAGCCTTATGCTTTGCGGTTGACGCCATAAAGGATTCAATCCATCAGGCCTTCCCGCCTTACGCTGTCTGTAGTACATATGCGCAGGCTTCTATGGCTCAAAAACTGGTCTGCTGAAGCTCCCTGTAAAAAATTGCTGGTTAGCTTCCCATTTCATGGTGAACGCTTATTCGGGGAAGACCTGGACAAATATATCCAGAAAATTTCCAGCGGTAAAAGTACACTCTTGCCGGTTAAAAACAGAGTTAGAGGTCCCTCTTTTAAGAGGCCTGCTTCTCCAGTCCCTAGGACATCGGCTGTGAAACAGTTCCGACGGCCTCCTCGTTCAAATCCCGGGGGTAAAAATCAGGGATAATCGCAGGGTAATAAGAAACACTGGGTCAGGAGAGGTGCAAAACCTCCCCCAAAGTCAAATTCATGAAGGGTTGCCCCCACTCAATCGGGTGGGGGTAAGACTCCAGTTGTTCGCAGAGACCTGGCGGGACACGATCAGAGACAGATGGGTGCTCTCCGCAGTAAGTCTGGGATACAGATTGGAGTTAAAAGACTCTCCTCCTTCCCATTTTATGAGGTCAAACGTGCCAAGGGATCCCCGGAAGAGAGAGTCCCTCCTGTTGGCACTAGAACAACTATTGCTCCAAGGAGTAATTATGGAGGTTCCCCTGGAAGAATGGGGGTTCGGGTTTTACTCAAACCTCTTTACAGTCCCGAAGCCAAACGGGGACGTGAGGCCCATATTAAATCTAAAAGGGCTAAACAAATTCCTACATATCAGGACTTTCCGGATGGAGTCGATCCGATCGGTGGCCACTGCCCTACAAGGGGAGGAATGGTTAGCCTCGATTGACATCAAAGATGCTTATTTGCACATTCCCATCTTTCCAGTCCACCAAAAATTTCTACGCTTTGCAGTAGAAGGGCGCCATTTTCAGTTCAGAGCCTTGCCCTTCGGTCTGGCCACAGCACCACGAGTGTTTACAAAAATTCTGGCCCCATTATTGGCCAATCTAAGAACACAAGGTGTAACGATAATGGCATATCTAGACGACTTGTTGCTGATAGACCACTCAGTGAAAAAACTAGAAGTGGTCGTTCACAAGACAATCAAGTATCTGGAATCTCACGGTTGGATTATCAACCGAGACAAGTCAGCCCTAAAACCAGTCAAAACTCTGGAATACTTGGGGCTAAGGCTGGATTCAGGCCAGAGAAAAATATTCTTGCCTCAAGAAAAGGTGTCGTCTTTGAGAGATTTGATCCACCTAGTGGGTACAAAAAGACAGCCGTCCATACGCCTGTGCATGAGGCTGCTGGGAAAAATGGTGGCATCATTCGAAGCAGTACCCTACGGTCAATTCCATTCAAGGAATTTGCAAAGGGCCATACTGTCAGCCTGGAACAAAAAAGTTCAGGCCCTAGACTTACCAATGTCCTTGTCCCCTTCCGTTCGCAAGAGCCTCCGTTGGTGGTTGGTTCTCCAGAATCTGGAAAAAGGGAAATCCTTCAGTCCGATTTCTTGGAAGGTGGTCACTACAGATGCCAGCCTTATAGGCTGGGGAGCAGTACTGGAGCAATGGTCTCTCCAGGGCAGATGGTCGGATGCAGAAAAGGCCCTGCCCATCAATCTCTTAGAGATACGAGCAGCCCGGTATGCCCTAGTAGCATGGACATCCAAACTCCAAGGGTCCCCTGTCAGAATTCAATCAGACAATGCCACAGCAGTGGCATATATCAATCATCAGGGTGGCACCAGGAGTCGTGCAGCCCAGAGGGAAGTAAATTACATCCTGAAATGGGCAGAAAGATATGTCCCAGCCATATCCGCGGTATTCATTCCAGGAGTGGAGAATTGGAAGGCGGACTTTCTAAGTCGCCAGCAATTATGCCCAGGGGAATGGTCCCTTCACCCCGAGGTTTTCCGGACATTATGTCAGCGGTGGGGAACACCGGATGTAGATCTTCTAGCATCCAGATTCAACGCAAAGGTGGACAGGTTTGTCTCTCGGACAAGGGATCCCCTAGCTTGCGGCTCGGATGCCCTAGTGTTCCCTTGGGATCAGTTCAAGCTGATATATGCATTTCCACCGCCACAATTGTTACCTCAATTACTCCGCAGAATCAGGGTAGAAAAGAAACCAGTGATTCTGGTGGCTCCAGCGTGGCCCCGAAGAGCATGGTACGCAGAGATTGTAAAAATGTCAGTGGGGAGTCCTTGGACTCTCCCACATCGTCCGGACCTGCTTTCGCAAGGACCGATATACCACCCTTCCTTACCAGCCCTAGGTTTGACGGCCTGGCTATTGAAGCCCACATTCTAAAAAAGAGAGGTCTCTCTAAACCTGTGGTAGCTACCATGATCAATGCCAGGAAGCCGGTATCCAGGCAGATCTACTATAGAATCTGGAAGGCGTACATCGCCTGGTGTGAGGCCAAGAAATGGCATCCACGTAAGTACATAATAGGTAGGATTCTGGACTTCCTACAGTGGGCTGTAGATAGAAAGCTTGCCTTGAGTACTATCAAGGGTCAGATTTCGGCCTTGTCAATATTTTTTCAAAGGCCCTTGGCTCCGCATTCACTAGTCAAAGCCTTTATACAAGGAGTGATGTGTATTAGCCCTCCGGTTAATATTCCCGTATGTCCATGGGACTTAAACCTGGTTCTGTCGGTTCTACAGAAACAACCATTTGAACCATTACAGCATATTTCCTTGGTTCTTCTCACCAGGAAATTGATTTTTCTAGTAGCCATTTGTTCGGCTAAAAGAGTGTCGGAATTAGCCGCTATGTCCTGTAAAGAGCCATATCTGGTTATCCATAAGGACAGAGTAGTGTTACGTCCTCATCCAGCCTTTCTTCCTAAGGTGGTATCGAGGTTTTATTTGAACCAAGATGTGGTTCTTCCTTCCTTTTTCCCCAAACCTAGCTCGGTAGAGGAAAAGTTATTGCATTCTTTGGATGTAGTAAGAGCAGTTAAAGCTTATCTAAAAGCCACTGCTCAGATTCGTAAAACGGATACTTTGTTTATTCTGCCGAAAGGCCCCAGAAAGGGTCAGCAGCGTCAAAATCTACTTTAGCCAAGTGGATTTGACAGGTCATAATGCAAGCCTATGGCTTGAGAAGGAGACCGCCTCCGTTCAAAGTTAGGGCGCACTCCACGAGAGCAGTTGGAACTTCATGGGCAGTGCATCACCAGGCCTCCCTGGCTCAGATCTGTAAGGCCGCAACATGGTCTTCAGTACACACGTTTACTAGGTTCTACCAGGTGGACGTTAGAAGTCAGGAGGATGTCGCCTTTGGGCGCAGTGTGTTGCAGGCCGCAAAAGATCCTCATGTCTGATAGCGCTCAGCTTATGTATGGTGTATCCCCCCCCCTCATTGGGCATTGCTTTGGGACGTCCCACATAGTAATGACTATGTCGCTCTGTGTCCCGTGATGTACGAGAAAGAAAATAGGATTTTTATAACAGCTTACCTGTAAAATCCTTTTCTTGGAGTACATCACGGGACACAGAGCTCCCACCCCTCTTTTGGGGACACTTATTGCTTTGCTACAAAACTGAGGTACTCCCAGATGGGAGGGGCTTATATAGGGGAGGGTACTTCCGGTTTTGGAAGTTGCCAGTGCCAGCACCTGAAGGTATCTATATAACCCACATAGTAATGACTATGTCGCTCTGTGTCCCGCATAGTAATGACTATGTCGCTCTGTGTCCCGTGATGTACTCCAAGAAAAGGATTTTACAGGTAAGCTGTTATAAAAATCCTATTTTTTTTTTTACTTTTACATTTTCACATACACCACCAACACATACCTCAAAATTGGAACAACCATTCCCACACAATTTTTTAACAGTCAAGTTGTGTGGGTTTTTTTTTTTTTTTTTTTTACACCCCCAACCACTAATAATACTTATCAAATATTTAATAAATTTAACAAAATTTGATCAAAAATCAATAATTATGCAATTCTAAAAATTACAAAAATCTGGATAAAGTTAAATTAGTAGAAAATTTATGTCAATAGATATTTACTGATCCAGCATTTTTCAACGGTGCTGCAAAATGGACCAAAACCAGTTATATTTTATATTCTTCCATTATTTTCCTTGAATAATTAAGATTATTACCAAACACCACAGGTGCGGTCCACTCCCTCATCTCTGAAAGGTTCTAATTTGTGGCTCTTTACAAGCCTCTCGGAAGCCGGGCCCCATCTTGAGGAGGTGGGAACGGTGCATAGAGATCATGGGATCGTTGGGATCTTTTTAAGCAAAGTCTGGCTATAGATAAAATTTTATTTCCTGGGCGGTAATTATAACCTCATTATGATACAATATGTTTATAGATGCTTGCAAACCATGATGCATTAAACATATGGGTATTCTTTGATATGTCTCTCTAGAGAACAAACCCCCTGAAGAAGACTACAACTGTTTAAGTTGAAACGCGTCGGAGTGTTCATGTGGACGCTATTTTTGTAATGCAATAATTTCTGACAATTGTATTGTGTGAAAATCGACAGATACAATGAAACATGTTTGTATACATTTGTAGCCAGAACTCATATTTTAACTCCATTTCCATTTTTTTCTATATCCATTCCATGTTTTTAATTCAATTTTGTTTTTAAAAGATTTTATCAAAAACTAAAACATCTTGATCAAAATATTCAGCTGCTAAAAAAAAACCCTTGGGGGAACCATTCCATTTTGCAGAAGCTGATTATCAGCTCTTTTCTCCTCTCCTCCGCACGCTGACAGCGTGAGAAGGAGCGGTGAAGAGAGCCGGTAACCGTCTTCTGTTGACATTGTGATCAGCTGTGATTGGACACAGCTGATCACATGGTAAGGAGCCGCTGATTGGCTCTTTGCCTTAATTTGTGTTCAGCAGCATCCAGAAGGCACTACGAACACAAGGCTGGCCATCCTCACGCGGCGGCCGCGATCATGGGAGGCTGTTAAATGACAGCCTCCCATAATTGGACGGCCACGCTATAGCCGTCGTTTGGCTATAGCATGGTCAGCAAATGGTTAGAGGAGAAGTGCAGGAAAACCTTGTTTGGCTGTACTTCTCATATGGATCCCAGAAGTGCAGTTTGTGCTGCACTCCTGTGACCCGTTTTCAGCAGACAGCGGGCTGACATCACAGAGCTGGTCTAAGCTTGGGCAAGATCATGACAATGAAGTCAGGATCCACCCACATGCCTGGACCGGCACCCGGCTCAGCCTCTCAGCGAACCGCTGAGAGGCTGAGCCAGGCCACTCCAGCTCCCTCCACAGCCCAGCGCTCCAGTGAGCACAGGAGGGGACAGAGCTCCTGCTCAGGGAGCCCTGGGAACTGAGCGATCAGTGGTGTTTGATCGCTCAGTTCTCAGTCTTAGAGCCAGTGAGGGACAGGTGCAGCATTATTCACCTAGCTAAGTATGATCCCCCCAAAAAAATTCCCATACTTCTTTTTTTAAAGCGGAGGTCCACCCAGATTTTTATTTTTTTTTAAAGTCAGCAGCTACTAACAGTGTAGCTGCTGACTTTTAATAAGGACACTTACCTGTCCTAATCCCCCGCGCTGATGGCCCCCCCCCGACGCCGATCGATCACTGCTGGCAGGTCCCGGCTCCTCCATCCTGACTAAGGGAAACAGGCTTCACTGCCCGTTTCCTACTGCGCATGCGCCACTCGCACTGCGCTTTGTGAATGGGCGGCTTGCCTCCTGGGATACACACAGTTCCCAGAAGGCAGCGCGCCCCATTCACAAGAAGAGGAAACGGAAGTTCTCAAGCCGAGGATAAGGAAGAGGCACATTAGAGGCAGATTAGGGGACTTCCGCATAGCAACGGGCATTTCGGGTGAGTATAAATTATTATTTTTTTTCTATAAATTTTTTTCTTTTTTTTTTTATGAATTTTAGTGTAAAACATTTTTCAGGGTGGACCCCCGCTTTAAAGCTGGGCCAGTTCACACCACATGCAGTCCAGTGCAGTTTTTTTCATGGAAAGTAGGTGATATGGTTTCCAATGGCACAGCTCACACCAGTGCGTTCCAGTTCCAGAAAAAAAAGTAGAACGTGCTGAATTTTTTCCTGCCCTGGACTGGACTGAAACACATCAAAAAAGCACCGGACCCCAGTACAGTGGGGAAAAAAAAAACAGGAAAAAATAAATAAATAAAAAAAGCATCTGGAAACGCATCAAAAACACATAGAAACCGATTGCATTTATAAAAAAAAAAAAACGTTAAAAATGCGCATGCAGAAACGCATCCAGAACGGATCTGGAGTGCGTTTTTGTGGTGTGAACCAACCCCCGAAAATATGATAAATTACTTATTAAGCCAAAACATTTATTTGCACATACCACCACGTCATCCTTGTTTAGTGGCTCCTTCAACAAGCGCACCGTATATACTCGAGTATAAGCCGACCCAAATATAAGCAGAGGCACCTAATTTTACCACAAAAAATGGGAAAACTTATTGACTCGAGTATAAGCCTAGGGTGTCCATCTGCATGCCTCACTGTGCCTCACTTTGCCTCACTGTGTCCATCTGCATGCCTCACTGTGCCCATGCCTCACTGTGTCCATGACTAGACTGACGTTTAACATGGGAGTCTATGGAAGGGGTGCCCGGCTTAGAAAAATCGTTGCTCCCTGACCGTAGGTCCCCCAGACAACAAACTTTGCACACTTGTAGAGGAGAAATGGGGCTACATGCTACATGTGTGCTAAGCTTCGGGTCCAGGGGATCTACGACCGGCCAGTACCGGGTCCCCAAAGTCACCAGAGAAATGACCGTTTAACATTGGAGTCTATGGAAGGGGTGCCCGGATTTGAAAAACACACTTTGCACACTTGTAGAGGAAGAGTGGGGCTACATGTTTGTCAAGTTTGGGATCCAGGGAACCTACGGACGGCCAGTACCGGGCCCCTAAATTCCAGAAGGTCAGGCGCAAAAAGGTGACTCGAGTATAAGCCGAGGGGGGCATTTTCAGCACAAAAAAATTTGCTGAAAAACTCGGCTTATACTCGAGTATATACGGTATATAAGTATGACACTAATCTACACCTGGCTCTGCGCCACACTCATTGCAGGCCATATCGCAGTGCGGCTTTACATGCCGACGTTGCGAAACTTTCTCCGTATTCTAGAGAAAATGAGATTGTGATGAAATCTGACACATGTGAGCGAGCCGCCCTCCTCCTCCTCCTCTTCCTCCTCCTCCTCGGAGATGGGACTTCTTCGTTGACTGTAAATTTTGAGTGATTGACGGGACTCGGGGCTGTCACAGGACCGACCAATCAGGAGGAGGAAATCTTCTCACTATGTACCCTCTACATCTACAGAGGAGATTCACTCTTCCTCCATTGGAAGCCAAGATATACAGCCAGAGGTAAGAAAAAATGGTGAAAAATGGTGAAAACTTCTGTTTTTGGCATCTTGACAAAATCTTGAGCAATTTTTGTGCTGTGTTGGGGGGGGGGTAAAGAGGGTGAGGAGGGGGAGGGGCGGGTAACAACTCGTCCCGAGTCTATCGAAGAAGAGATTGAACAATCTTCATGGGAAACATATATTGATACTGTGTATCAGGTTGTTGTGTAAAGCGGTATTTAATCCAAAAGCAAACATTTATTATATACAATATTATATATATACTGTATATATATATATATATATATATATATATATGGGCTTTGATTTAATTTTGTGAGTCGAACCATATATATATATATATACACACACAACATGGTTCCAGCCACACAATTTAAGTTTTTTTTCAAAAGCTCGAGCAGTATGTTTCTTTTTACATGGATGAGACAAACCATTTACTACTGACAGGGAAGATTAAAATAATCAGCTTTTATTTATTTATGTAAAATGTTTAACCCAAAATGAAAAAACAAATGTTTGCTGTAACTGTTTATAAAGTGTAAGTGATCCAGCCAGTAAGTCTGTAGTTTTTTTCAAAAGAACAAGCTCTCCAGAAAATGTATCGGACGGTTACTGGGATGAGACAAACCATTTACCACTGACAGGGGGTGCTTACAGTGATCAGCTTTTGTTTATCTATGCAAAACCTTTATCCCAAAAAGGGGGAAATAAAACAGTTTGCTGTAACTGCAGTGTGAGCTGGAGTTTGACTCTTCAGTTTGTAAGTGTATCTAAATCTGCTAGTACATCTAACAGTCCCCTCCCCCCCCCCCCAATCCTTAAATGTGATTGCTGCATTCATTTTCTTTTTTTTTTAAGCCTAGTCCACACCACACACTGCTGGGTTGAATGAAAAAAACTGACATCTCAGGTTGGAGCTGCTGTACTAACAATCTGATGTTAGTAGATCAATCTCCCCCCACTGTACTATTGTGTTTTTACAGGGGGAAGACCCCCCGCCCCCCCCCCCCCACACCCGGCAGAACACTCCAGTCAGCGCTCTCAGCCATTGACCGGGAGCCAGTCGATTGACCTTTTTTGGTCATGCCGTTTGGCCGGCTTCTGTCGGACCCGCTGCTGTACATATGGGCCGAAAGCTTGGCAGCACTGATGAACACTGATTTGCAGCACTGTTGGGCACTGATTTGCAGCATTGGTGGGCACTAAAAGGCATCACTAATGGGCACTGATTGGCAGCACTGGTGGGCACTGATTGGCAGCACTAATGGGCACTGAAAGGCAGCACTAATGGGCACTGATTGACAGCACTGGTGGCACTGATTGACAGCACTGGTGGGCACTGATTGGCAGCACTAATGGGCTCTGATTGACAGCACTGGTGGGCACTGATTGGCAGCACTAATAGGCACTGAAAGGCAGTACTAATGGGCTCTGATTGACAGCACTGGTGGGCACTGATTGGCAGCACTGATTGGCAGCACTGATGGGCACTGATTGGCAGCACTTGTGGGCACTGAAAGGCAGCACTAATGGGCACTGATTGGCAGCACTGGTGGGCACTGATTGGCAGCACTAATGGGCACTGAAAGGCAGCACTAATGGGCACTGATTGACAGCACTGGTGGGCACTGATTGACAGCACTGGTGGGCACTGATTGGCAGCACTGGTGGGCACTGATTGACAGCACTTGTGGGCACTGAAAGGCAGCACTAATCGGCACTGATTGTCAGCACTGGTGGGCACTGATTGGCAGCACTGGTGGGCACTGTTGGGACTGAACTGATAATCAGTGCCAATGTCCCTTTTACAGAAACCAGTTATCGGCTCTCCTCATTGGCTGACAGCTGATCATGTGGTAATGGGCCTCTGTGATTGGCCCTTTACCCCTATCTGTGATCAGCTGAGTCCGAAGGACAGATCACAGATCGGGGTAAAGGACCGCTACATGCCCCCCGCTTCCATGTACACCCTCCCGGCAAAGTAAGCTTGCGCTGTAGCCGTCTTTTGGTTATAGTGCAGGCGTGAAGTGGTTAAAGATAATATGTTTCTGAAAGTATAATTTTAAAGAAAAATACTTCTTTCTTCAGTTTTGGATAGAGTGGCGAGAGATTAGAACCCCTGTCAGGCTTTTATTGCTGTCTGTGCCCCTGTTAGGGAGATGCCCCCTGTTTGTCCTGCTTACGATTATCACAGAGAGTGAAAGAAAATCTCAAATTTGGGGTTTTCACCAGAACAGGAATAGATGGAAATTCTTCTAATTGGGGACACTAGTTCTCTGGTGACAACCAGGGATTCCTTCACTTTGAAGTCATTTCCTCTCACTTCCTGTTTTGGCAATGGGACATCATGGGAGTGGGGGGGGGGGGGTAATGAACAGATTGGATTTAGTAAATGACAGAAACCACTAGAGCCTAAATTTCACCGCCCCAAATGACTGACTATCTCTGCAGGTTTGGTGAGGACTTACCGTACATTCATTATTCATTATTCCTTATGTAAGCAGAGCTCTTCAGATATGAACAGACCCAACACCTAGACTAAAAAGAGGCTTTAGCTGTTGTTTGGGGATGTGGAACATTTTATATTTTTCCTATGGACTTGCTTTCGAAATTGTGAAATATCACCAGCCATTGGAGATGCTCTACTCTCCGTGTTCTACACTTTCCACCAAAGCTGAAGGAAAGGTTCTTCTTGGTCTTCAAAATACCAACCAAGACCTACAAAAACAGAAGATTCAGCCCCAAATCCCACCAATGCAGTTCCCCATGCCATGGCACCATGGACCACGAAGAGAGCTTTATGAATAGATTTGGGAATCAATGTGCTCCAAGGTTACCAGAGGATATAGAAGGAAATCTCCATTGGAAGGCATTTCATCTTTCATGAAACTGCGTCTTTATGTTCAAAGAAAGCCTTCAGCTGGGCCATGGGGGACATTCATTATGTAAGCAGAGCTCTTCAGATGTGGATAGACCCCACATCTAGCCTGAAAAGAGGCTTTAGCTATTTTTTTTGGGGATGTGAAACATTTAATATCTTTTCTTTGGACTTGCTTTCGAAATTGTGAAACATCACCAGCCATTGGAGGTGATTCTCTCTCCTTGCTCTACACCAGGGGTCTCCAAACTTTCAAACAAAGGGCCGGTTTATTGTCCTTCAGACTTTAGGAGGGCCGGAGAAGGGACAGTGGGAGTAGAAAAGGTCCTGATGTCTAGACATGTGCAATTCATTTAGTTTCTAATTAGTTTTTCACGAATTTAGAGAAATTCGTTAATTCCGAAATTTCCAAATTTCCGAATCTTTCAATTTCAGAATTTTCAGATTTCCGAAATTTCGAATTTCCGAATTTTTCAATTTCCGAATTTTCTGATTTCCGAATTTTTCAATTTCCGAATTTTCGAAGTTCCGAACTTCCGAATTTTCGAAATTCCAAACTTCCGAATTTCGGAAATTTGGAATTTCGGAATTTCCGAAATTCGGAATTTCGAGATTCGAAAATTCGAAATTCGAATATTCGAAATTCGAAAATTCGAAATTGCAAAATTCGAAAATCTAAAATTCGAAAATCTAAAATTCGAAAGTGGGAAATTTGGAAAGTTGAATTCCCAAATTCAGAATTTTTTGAATTTCCAAATTTCCGAAAATCGGAAATCCGTTTTTTTTTTTTTTGCTTTTTTCAGAAATTCGAAAAATTCTTTTTTTTCGTTTGTTTTATTTGTTTTTTTGGAAATTCGGAAATTCGAAAATTCGGAATTCCGAATTTCCGAATTTCCGAAAAAAGCAAAAAAACCTAAAAAACTAAAACAACGAATTTTTCGAATTTCCCGACTTTTAGAATTTCAGAAAAAAGCAAGAAAAACGAAAAAAACAAAAAAAAACGAATTTTTTCGAATTTCAGAAAAAAGCAAAAAAACGAAAAAAACGAAAACAAAAAAAAAAAAAATTTCGGCAGTGCACATGTCTACTGATGTCCAGTTGGAGTGAACAATGCCCTATATTTGGTGTCAGTGGGAGGACTAGTGCCCCATCATTGGTACTAATGAAAGGAATTGTGCCCCATCATTGGTGCCTGTAGGAGGAATTGTGCCCTTTCATTTGTGTCAGTGGGTATCAGTGGAAGGAATTGTGTCCCATCATTGGTGTTAGTGGGAGGAATTATGCCCTATTGTTGGTGTCAGTCGATGGGATCATGCCCCAAGGGCCGGATAAAGGCTAGCAAAGGGCCACATCTGGCCCCAGGGCCACAGTTTTGAGACCACTGCTCTACACAAAGTTGAAGGAAAGGTTCTTGGACTTTAAAATACCAACCTAGACCTACAAAAACAGCAGATGAACTTTTGAGATTCAGCCCCAAATCCCACCATGGTAAAGGAATATGTTTGCTTCCCTGTTGCTGATGCTATTCCCCTTGCCATGGCGTCATGGACCATGAAGAGAGCTTTGTGAATAGATTTTGGCATTGGCATAGCTACAGAAATGTATTCAACTTAAGACATGGAATCAACATACTCCAGGTTACTGGAGGATGTAGAAGGAACTTGTCATTGGACGGCATTTCATTTTTCCCTGAAACGTCATTGTTATGTTAAAAAATAGCCTTCAGCTGGGCCATGGGGGACATTCATTATCAGAGCAGAGCTCTTCAGACGTGGATAGACCCCACACCTAGACTGAAAAGAGATTTTAGCTGTTGTTTGGGGATGTGAAGCATTTCATATCTTTTCTATTCGTTTGAAATGATAAAAAACATCACCAGCCATTGGAGGTAATTTACTCTCCTTGCTCTACACCAGCCATTCTCAACCAGGGTTCCGTGGAATACCACATACAATGTGCAAAAGAAAAGGGGGGGGTCAAGTAGGGTTGCCACCTGTCCGGGATTTACCCGGACAGTTCGGGTTTGGAATTATGCATCCGGGTTTCAGACTGCCTGAAACCCGAACACATTATTCAGACTGGACTCTGGCTTCCAAGCAGGGTTGCTGCAGTTGTCTAAGTTGAGAGTGTCTGTAACACTCTCTTTCACACTGCCCAAAGCCAACACTAACAATCCTAACAATTCCCCCAGCCCCCCACACAGATGGGAGAGGAGAGAGGGCTCGATCTGCACCTCTTTCTCCTACCACTCTGTGTCTGTCCACACTCCAATCCCCGGCGCTGAGCCTCAGAAAAGGAATGTGGGGGCCAGAAATTTGAAGTCCAGCAGCCTCAGATACATCTGGATGAGAGGTGCTAACTGCCAAGGGGGAGAGTGAGCTCACCATCCATCCCCGTCTGTGACTGAAAACTCCCCCCTTCTCTCTCCTGCCTCTGAGTGAGTACACTAAGGTAAATCAGGGTTCTCAGAGCACCCCTTACATCAGAGTTCCCCTTTACACCAGAGGCCACAGTGTTCCCCCTTACATCAGAGTCTTCTCCATACATCAGAGTTCTCAGTGTTCCCCCTTAAATCAGGGTTCCCAGAGCATCCCTTATGTCAGAGTCCCCAGAGTTCTCCCTTTCATCAGAGTCTGCAGAGTCCCCCCTTACAGTGAAAGGGAACTCTGCAAGCTCAGATGTAAAGGGGAACTCTTGTGATTAGCTTCATATGATTAGAAATGTAAATTTATAGCAAAATATATGTATAGTTTATACTATAAAATTTCTTTTAGCTGTGTGCTGCTAAAGTGTTCGGGTCTAGCGGCGTTGCTAGCCAGGTGCGGGCCGCACCCGGGTGACACCCATCAGAGGGGTGACACCCGTGGATATCGGCACAACGCTAACACCCTTCGCCCACTGCCCTGTGCCTCGCGGCTCGCGCCACGGCTTGTGTCCCTCAGCGGAGCGGAAGGAAGCCGCCGCCCCCTCCTCTCTGTTTACATCCACAGAGGCGGAGGAGGCGGATCCCGCGTTTGAGGGACACACCGTTGTGTATCTACTCATTCTGCTGCTCTGTAAGGTAAGGGGGGGTGTCTGCACTAGGGGGGGCTGTAACTGGGGGTGTCTGCACTAGGGGGGGTTTGCACCAAGGGGGGGCTGTAACTGGGGGGGTGTCTGCACTAGGGAGGTGCTGTTACTGGGGGTGTCTGCACTAGGGGGGTTTGCACCAAGGGGGGGCTGTAACTGGGGCTGTCTGTAACTGAGGGGGGTCTGTAACTGGGGGGGTCTGTAACTGAGGAAGGTCTACACTGAGGGGGTCTGAAACTGAGGAAGGTCTGCACTGGGGGGGTCTGTAACTGAGGGGGGTCTGTAACTGAGGGGGTGTCTGTACTGCTGGGGGGTCTGCACTGAGGGGGTCTGCACTGAGGTGGGGGTGTCTGTACTGATGGAGCGGTCTGCACTGAGGTGGGGGTGTCTGTACTGAGGGAGGGGGTGTATATTGATAGAGGGGGGGTCTGTACTTAGTGGGATGGTCTGTACTGAGGGAGGGGGATCTATACTGCGGGAGGGGGGTCTGTAGTTAGTGGAGGGGGGTCTGTACTGAGTGGGGACTATAGTTGGTGGGGGGTGACACCATTTTTTTTCGCACCGGGTGACACCAACCCTAGTGACGCCACTGTTCGGGTCTGACTTGAAGAAAAGGTGGCAACCCTAGGGTCATTGGGCTAAATTGTCCAGAACTCTCACCATTTGTAAAAAGAAAAAAAAAATGGTGTCAGAGGACCAAGAAGTAGAAGCTCAACAGTGGCTAGAATGAGCCATCATCCTGCTGCTGACAAAGATAAATTAGTAACTATATTACATTTAAAGCTGAAGTTTATTCTGCTTCTATTTTCTCTTCCAGTCTCCCCTGGAGAAGCTCACAGTGTGCAGAGAAATCAGAGTAAGCCATATCAGAACAGGAGAGAAGCCGGTACAGCAAGGCTTAAGGAAAGGCTGGAGGTCATATTTTAGTGTGTGGTTTTGGGTATTCCTGTTGATCAGTTCCCCTTCGTCTTCTTGTGTGACTTCCTGTGTGTCAATCACTTTGAATTGTGAGATTATGAGAAGTGAAACACAGAAGTTCTATGATTCTCACAAAGTTGAAGTGCCCTCTGTAAGTTTTGTCTGAGTTTATGGAAAATGTGAACTATGATGATTATCTTCAGAGTTTGTCGTTATCTTGAAGCTTCTCATCACTTGTCCTATTGCAGAACAGGGTGGGGGTGCGTGCAATAGATAAGAAAGGACACATTCAATATTTGTAAGTTATTGGTAATCAGGGCTTTTTTTCAGCGGGAACGCGGGGGAAGGCAGTTCCTGCACCTCCTGGAATGACTGTATGTAATGTCAAGGGGTGCTGGGGTGTGCTGCAGGCAGGGCCGTCGGAACAGGACAGGCAAACCAAGCAACTGCTTGGGGCCCCCGGCTGGCCTGGGGCCCCAGCAGAGCTGCCTCCCCTCCCACGATTGGCGGCCCCCTCCTCCCGCGATTGGCGGCCCCCTCCTCCCGCAATTTGGCGGCCCACCCACCCGCGATTGGCGGCCCCCGCGATTGGTGGCCCCCCCACCGGCGATTGGCGGCCCCCTCCTCCCGCGATTTGGCAGCCCCCCTCCCGCGATTGGCGCCCCCCTCCCGCGATTGGCGGCCCCCCCTCCCGCGATTGGCAGCCCCCCCTCTCGCAATCGGCGTCGATGTCCCGCGTTAGCACCCCCCCTTTTCTGAATTAAAAAAAAAAGTAAAAAAAGTTATTGGTAATCAGGGCTTTTTTTCAGCGGGAACGCGGGGGAAGGCAGTTCCTGCACCTCCTGGAATGACTGTATGTAATGTCAAGGGGTGCTGGGGAGTGCTGCAGGCAGGGCCGTCGGAACAGGACAGGCAAACCAAGCAACTGCTTGGGGCCCCCGGCTGGCCGGGGGCCCCAGCAGAGCTGCCTCCCCTCCCACGATTGGCGGCCCCCTCCTCCCGCGATTGGCGGCCCCCTCCTCCCACGATTTGGCGGCCCACCCACCCGCGATTGGCGGCCCCCGCGATTGGTGGCCCCCCACCGGCGATTGGCGGCCCCCTCCTCCTGCGATTTGCCGCCCCCCCCTCCCGCGATTGGTGGCCCCCCCCACCCGCGATTGGCGGCGCCCTCCTCCCGCGATTTGGCGCCCCCCTCCCGCGATTGGCGGCTCCCTACCCGCGATTGGCGGCCCCCTCATCCCGCGATTTGGCGGCCCCCCTCCTGCGATTGGCGGCCCCCTCCTCCCGCGATTTGGCAGCCCCCCCTCCCACGATTGGCGCCCCCTATGATTGCCGGCCCCCCTCCCACGATATTATCGGCCCCCCCTCCCACGATATTGGCGGCCCCCCCTCTCGCGATCGGCGTCGATGTCCCGCGTTAGCACCCCCCCTTTTCTGAATGAAAAAAAAAAGTAAAAAAATTGTGTAGCACCCCCCCCCGCTTCTCCAAAAAAAATCAGTAGCACCCCCCATCTGCTTGGGGCCCCCAAATTCCTTCAAACAGCCCTGGCTGCAGGGTATTGATGCTCACTGCTGATGGATCTATTCTAGCTGGAGGGGATCTATTTTTGCAGGGGGGTCTATTGTTGCTGAAGGAGATCTACTGTTGGGGAGGCGTCTATTGTTGATGGCTGCCAGAGAGTCTATAAATGCTGGCTGTGCGGAGATCTGTTGATGCTGCCGGGAGTCTATTGTTGCTGGGGGGGGGTTTGTTGTGGGTGGTACATTGTTAGGGGGATCTATTGTTGCTGGCTGAAGGGGAAACCAAATTCCCTACAAATTACTTAGCACAACAAAGCAAAATAATGGCCTGGTCATGAAGGGGGGGTGGTAAATCTTCCGCAGGTCAAGTGGTTAAACTGTTTGTCAGAGATTGAAATCTGATGACATTTCACCTGGAATGCTCAATCTCCGGCTTTCCTTGTGATAAGTGGATATTGTGATTTGTTTTTAGGACTGTTGGTAATTAAAATATTTAAAATATAAACTTTTCCTTTAACCCACAACACCCCAAGGACAAATGTGAGCTGAGCCGTGTTTGCTGTTGCCCGACATTCTGGTAGAGTTTGTACTTTGTTTTCACTTTTCTGCTTTTTAGTTTATATTCATTGCCTGACCTGATCTTATCACCCCGCGGGGTGAAAACAAAACATGTTGTCATCACTAATGGGTCTCAATCACACAGGCGGCCAGAGGGCAGTAGATTCCGACAGCCGAGCTGCGTTTTATATGTGCCCTGACCGCCCCCCCGGCTAAAGATGGGCATGCAGCCGCTCAGTGCCGTACACATGCCATGCAAAAGCGCAACCAATTCAGGTCAACGGGAATGTGCCACAACCGAAGGCAATGCACGCAGTTGCAGTGCGATGGGCTGGCATTTTTAAGGCTACAACGGGCAAGGGTTGCTGTAAAATGTTGGCGTGGGGTTCCCCTTAACCGCTGCTTATACTGCGGCAGGTTGGCACGGCTGGGCGAATCGCCTTAGGTGTACTTCGGCCGCTTTAAGAGCGATAGGGGGCGCGACGCCGGAGCCGATGCACATGGCTGGGGGCCGGCGATGTCCGCCGGCCACCCACGATCGCTCCTCAGAGAGCCAGAACGGGGATCTGTCAACGTAATCAGACAGATCCCCGTTTTGACAAGGGAGTAGAGAGAGGTCTGCTGTTCCTATTGATCAGGAACAGCGATCTCTCTCCTCCTCCAGTCAGTCCACTCCTCCCACAGTTAGAAACACCTCCCAGGGAACACATTTAAAGTGGTTGTAAACCCCAAAATGAAAAAAAATTAAAAAAAATTACCTGCAAGACAAAGGCATAATGAGCTAGTATGACTAGCATACTAGCTCATTATGAATTACTTACCTTAGATCAAAGCCCCCGCAGCGGTGCTCTGACACCTCCGCTGCCGCCGCCATCTTGCCTCGATGTCCCTTCCGTGTATCGCCGCTCCGGCGCTGTGATTGGCCCCCGGAGCGGCGATGACGTCACATGCATGTGAGCTCGGGCCGGCTAAATCCATTCGGAAATCCGGCTACTATGCCGGCCCGCTAGAGCGTATGTGCGTGATGTCAGCGGCGCCGGTTTTAAAAGCAAATATCTCCTTAACCGTGTAGGTTAAGGAGATATTTCATGCACCTACAGGTAAGCCTTAATCTAGGCTTACCTTTAGGTGCATGTCGTGTAAGTGGGTTTACAATCACTTTAACCCCCTGATCACCCCCTAGTGTTAACCCCTTCCCATGCCAGTGGCAATTTTACAGTAATCAGTGGCTATTTTTAGCTCTGATCGCTGTATAAATGTCACTGGTCCCAAAAAAAGTGTCGAAAGTGTCTGATCTGTCCGCCGCAATGTCGCAGTCCCGCTAAAATTCGCAAATTGCCGCCATTACTAGTAAAAAAACAACCAAATAATAAAAAATGCCAGAAATCTATCCTGTAATTTGTAGACACTATAACTTTTGCGCAAAGCAATCAATATACGCTTATTGCAATTTTTTTACCAAAAAAAATGTAGAAGAATACATATTGGCCTAAACTGATGAAGAAATTTGTTTTTTAAAATTTTTTTTTTTTGGGATATTTATTATAGCAAAAAGTTCAATATTTATATATATATATATATATATATATATATATATATATATATATATATATATTTTTAAATTGATGGTATTTCTTTGTTTATATCGCAAAAAAATAAAAACCGCAGAGGGGATCAAATACCACCAAAAGAAAGCTCTATTTGTGGGGAAATAAAGGACATAAATTGTTCGGGTACAGCATCGCACGACCGCGCAATTGTCAGTTAAAGCGACGCCGTGCCGTGTCGCAAAAAAGTGGGTAAATCCTTACATAAAATGGTTAAGTGGTTAAAATATGTACAAGACATGAAAGGGCGGGCCAGTTAAGGATTGGAGGGGGGGGGGGGGTCCGTTTTTTTTAGTTTTTTTTTTTTATTGCCGGAAATGTTCTTTATTTTAAACAATACAAAAAGGTGAAGTCAAAAAACTGCTGAATTCAAACACTCCTTGAATAGCGAGGAGAAAAAAAAAAATGTTGTAAAATAAATAAGATGCGCTGTTTTTTGACTGGGGAATTATTCTAAAAGTAATTAGGTAACAGATGTAACAAACAATGTTCAAATGGCAAAGTGCCACTGGATAAGTAAAACTAGAATGGTGTATCAAGTGAATTCCGTCAAAAATAATTTTGTGGTTAAATAGCCACGATCTGTTAACAAAAAATATGACAAATAATAAATGGTGCAAAAAGTTCATAAATAGTCCAGTGCTCCACAATTCAACGTGTTTAGTGAAAAGATAATACAGTAAAACCTTGGTTTGAGAGTGTTTTGAAAGATGAGCAACATTTTTTAAATAGATTTTGACTTGATATACAAGTAGCGCCACAATTGAGTATAAGGCCCCTTTCCCACTGAGGCGCTTTGCAGGCGCTATTGCGCTAAAAATAGCGCCTGCTAAACGCCCCAAAAAAGCCGCTCAATAGTATCCAATGTGAAAGCCCGAGGGCTTTCACACTGGAGCGTTGCGCTTGCAGGAGGGTCAAAAAACTCCTGCAAGCCGCATCTTTGAGGCGCAATAGGAGCATTAAAAATAGCGCTCCTATAGCGCCCCTGCCCATTCAAATCAATGGGGTAGCGCTTCCAAAACGATCGTAAAACGCCGCAAAGAGGCGTTATTGCGAGCGTTTTTTATCCCATTTTTGGCCTCTAGCGGGGGTTAAAATCCCCCGCTAGCGCACCCCGCAAATCGCGGCAAAAACTACGGTATAGCGGCGCTAAAAATAGCACCGCTATACCGCCAGCACATCCAGCGCCTCAGTGTGAAAGTAGCCTAAAAGAGAGGAGAGGTGCCTCTAAGTGTAGCAATATGGTTACATTTAATGAAGGTACAACATTTAGAAACTCACATGGTTGATAAATAAAAGAGGCAAATCTAAGTATGCAGATTTCCAGGGTAAAGCTGTCCACATAGACCGTCCTCCACACGGACATCAATGTCGTCCCTACCACGCTGCGCTCACCGAGCGGTTCAAGCCTCCCTTTTTTAGTTTTGCTCTACTGCAGGGTAGTCTTCCTGGTCATGATTGTAGACTGACAGCGGTGAGAGCCGGTGGTGTGAAGGACGGTCTATGTGGACAGCTTTACTCCGGATGCCTGCATACTTAGATGTGCCTCTTTTAATCGTCAACCATGTGAGTTGCTAAATGTTGTACCTTCAATAAATGTAACCATATTGCTGCACTTAAGCCTCGTACACACGACCGGTTTTCTCGGCAAGAAACAACAAGAAAACTGTTGGGAGAGCTTTCTTGCCGAGAAAACCGTTCGTGTGTATGGTTTCTCGTTGAGAAAACTGTCGTGAATCTCGACGAGAAAAAAAGAAGACCCGCTTTCCTTTTTCTCGTCGGGATTCTCGTCAGACTTTATTTGGACGAGAAAACCTGTGTATGCTTTTCCGAGTCTTCAAAAACCGCGCATGGTCAGAATCAAGTTATGAGACGGGAGCGCACCTTCTTGTAAAACTAGCGTTCGTAATGGAGATAGCACATTCGTCACGCTGTAACAGACTGAAAGCACGAAGACTGAAAAGCGCAAATCGTCTCTCACCAAACATTTACTAACACGCGGTAACACGAGATCAGCAAAAGCAGCCCAAAGAGTGGCGCCATTGGAATGGAACTTCCCCTTTATACTGCCGTCATACGTGTTGTACGTCACCGCGGTTTAGACCGACGAGATTTTGGAATTGACAGTGCGTATGCAAGGAAAGCTTGACAAGAAACCCGTCGAGAAAAACAACGTTTTTTTTTGCAACGAGATTCTCGGCCGTGTGTACGAGGCTTAAGAGGCGCCTCTCTTCTCTTTTATACTCTGGAGCTCCTGCTGGGTTTTGCTTCTAATCCCCTTGTGGAGGCTTCCATTTGTGGATGGACATTTTATGGTTACACAATTTATCACATTGCTATAATCTTTTTATATGGATTATAAACTGAAGGATTTATGAATAAATGGTTGTGGAACGAATCATTTGAGTTTCCATTATTTCTTATGGGGAAATTTGCTTTGATATACAAGTGCTTTGGATTACAAGCATGTTTCTGGAACAAATTATGCTCGCAATCCAAGGTTTTACTGTACTCCAACTTTTCCCACGTGCAAATACAACAAACTGTTTGTGGTGCAGCTGAAATAATCCACAATGGAAAGTGTGTCACCGCTGTGCTCTATATATGAAATTTATCCGCTTACCGAATCAAATGATCCCACCAAGAGATTATATGCGTGTGAATAGAAGCGCCTCTGAAGACAAGTGGTCAGCCAGCTCCAGGGAATGCATCCAGACAACTGGCAAGGGCTGCTGCATGTATGAATGGTTTTGAAGTTCACAAATGGGAGGGGGGGGGGGCATGTTGAGGGCATGTGGCCTGCCAGGTTGCATGCTTGGATAAGGGTCTGGTAAAGATTCTAAGAGGAACCCCACGCCATTTAAAAAAAAAAAAATTGCGTGGGGTTCCTCTTAAAATCTGTACAGGACACTAAAGGACGGGCCTGCCATAAATTGGGAGGGGCGTTTTTTTCGCCCATTTTTTTTTTTGCCGGCAATATTCTTTTTTTACATTCAGGTGTCAGCATGGAAAGCTGATGAGTCACCCGTTCTTAAGGGTGCAACAGCCGGGTTGCCGGCTCGCTATTTAAAGCGGAGGTCCAGCTTTAATTTTTTTTTTTTTTAAAGTCAGCAGCTACAAACACTGTAGCTGCTGACTTTTAATGAGCACACTTACCTGTCCAGGTTGCCCGTGATGTCGCCCCCCCCCCCCCCCGAGGCCGATCCGCCGATCGTGGCAAGTCCTGGCGCTGCCATCCTCACTAAGGGAAACAGGCAGTGGAGCCTTGCGCCTTCACTGCCCGTTTCCTACTGCGCATGCGCGAGTCGCGCAGCGCTTTGTGAATGGGCGGCTGACTTCTGGGAGACACACAGTTCCCAGAAGGCAGCGCGCCCCATTCCCCAGAAGACAACGCGAGGAGGAGGAGACCGAGGAGCACCGCGGACAAGGAAGGGGCAGATTAGGAAAATCTGCCTAGTAACAGCCATTTCTGGTAAGTATAAAAATGTATTTATTTTTTTTCAAATTTTTTTGAGCCTTTTTGGCAATTTTTTTTTTTTTTTTTAGGGTGGACCTCCACTTTAACAACCAGCTAACAACAACAGCCGCAGGCTCCAAAAATTATTAACTGAACCGCATCTAAGCGAAAAATGTCACCAGCACCCCAACGATCTCCAGAGTCCAAAGCTTTAACCACTTGCCTACAGGGCACTTACACCCCCTTCCTGCCCAGGCCATTTTTCAGCTTTCAGCGCTGACACACTTTGAATGACAATTGTGCGGTCGTGCAACACTGTACCCATAGGTAATTGTTATGATTTTCTTCACACAAATAGAGCTTTCTTTTGGTAGTATTTAATCACTGCTGGGTTTTTTGTTTTTTACTATAAAAAAGATATATAAAAATTGACCAGAAACTTTGTTTCTGTCAGTAAATTTTGTAAATCAGTAATTTTTCTCCTTCACTGATGTGCGCTGATGAGACGGCACTGATGGGCACTGATAGACTGAACTGGTGGGCGTTGATGAGGTGGCACTTATGGGCACTGATTAGGTGGCACTGATGAGGAGGCACTAATTTGCCGCACTTGTGAGCACTGATAGGTGGCACTGATATGTGGCACTGATGGGCACTGATGGGCGGCACGGATAGGTGGCACTAATGGGCATTGATGGGTGGCACTGATGGGCGACACTGATGAGCATTGATGGACAGCAGTGATGGGCAGCACTGATAGGTGGCACTGATAGCCAGCACTGACTGGCATCACTAATATGCACTGATTGGTGGCATTTGCTGGCGCTGGTGGGCACTGATTGCTGGCACTGGTGGGCACTGATTACTGGCACTGGTGGGCAATGGTAGGCACTGATTGGTGACACTGGTGGCGCTATAATGTAATCAGGGCACTGATGATCAGTGCCCTGATTACATGTTTTGTTGTCCCCTGCGAGGAGATGCCGCTGATCAGTTCTTCTCGCCACACAATCTGTTAGTGTGAGGTGAGGAACGCCGATTACCAGCTTATTCGCTAATGTCTTACTGTTTCTCCTCCCAGCCAATCAAGAAAATATTTTTATATATAATGTTTAGGGGTTCTAAGTAATTTTCTAGCAAATTTTTTTTAACATGTTGGGTATCTATTTACTCGGCGTAAGGCCCCTTTCACACGGAGGGTCCGTTCAGGTCCGCCTGTCAGTTATTTAGGCGGACCTGCACGGACGCTCCATGTAGCCCTATGGAGGCACGGATGTCAGCGGTGACATGTCCGCTGACATCCGCTCCGCCAAAGTGTGACGGAGGAAAACCCTATTTTTCCTTCCGTCGGCGGAGCGGATCGGATGACAACGGACTCTACCGTCCGTCGTCATCCGATCCCCCATAGGGGAGAGCGGCGCTCTGTCAGGGCGGTCCCTGCACAGTGTGCGGGGACCGCCCAGTCATCCGACGGCTCAGCGGGGATCAACTGAGCGATCCCCGCTGAGCAAGCGGAGCTTCACGGGGGGGATCATGACTGATCCGCCCCGTGTGAAAGAGCCCTTACATGATATTTTACCAAAGAATGTGGCATTATATTGTGTTTGTGTGCAATAAAATACATTAAAGTGTTTTGTTTTTTTCCAAGCAAATTGCGTTTGAAAAACTGCTGTGCAAATACTGTATGACATAAAAAATTGCAAAACACACCACTTTTTTCTTTAGGGTCTCTGCTAAAAAAATATTAAAAGTGGCGTTCCACCCAAAAATGGAACTTCCACTTTTTGGAATCCCCCCCCCTCCGATGTCACATTTGGCACCTTTCAGGGGGGAGGGGGGAGCAGATACCTGTGTAATACAGGTATATGCTCCCACTTCCTGGCATAGATCACTGTGGTGATCACGGTGACCTACGACATGTCCGGTGCCTACACTGTCCTCCCCCCGCTGTCTTCTGGGAAACACACAGGTCCCAGAACACAGCGGGGACCAGTGAAGACGCACAGCGCGACTCGCGCATGCTCAGTAGGGAACCGGGAAGTGAAGCCGCAAGGCTTCACTGCCTGATTCCCTCACCGAGGATGGCGGCGGGGGCAGCCGAGAGCCGAGCGATTGATCGTCTTCGGGTGCCGACATCGCGGGCACCCTGGGCAGGTAAGTGTCCATTTATTAAAAGTCAGCAGCTGCAGTATTTGTAGCTGCTGGCTTTTAATAAAATATTTTTAAGCGGAGCTTTAATATAATGTTTAGGGGTTCTAAGGAATTTTCTAGCAAAAAAAAATGAGGTTTTTTTTACATGTAGGAGAGAAATGTCAAGCTTGGCCAGGTAGGGAAGTGGTTAAAAACCACACCAGACTCAAAGAGGAAGGGGTCTGGTATACATTTTGGTGGGGACTCTACACAATACTTTTTTTCATTCTTGCTGTAGGATGTGCTACTGCAAAAATGACATTTACTGTATGAAGAAGAAGAAGAAGAAAAAAAAAAGAATTTCGCATTCTTGGTTTTGTTGTGCTTTCATTTAAAAAAAAAAATTGCTAATGACAGTTTTGAGCAATCAGGGTAAAATAATCTGCGCGCTGACTAAAATTATAGTTATTGAACTCAGTGCAGCTGCAAAGCACAAAGCCAAACTTAGTCATGTCTAGAGAAAGAGACAAATACTATGTAATCACTCGGCGTAATTGCACTTTTTTCATTATTATTTGCATAACCAGAAACCATGATAAAACCATAATGAGTTTGTTTTTTGTTTGTTTTTTTTTTGTTTTTTTCTTTTAATCATTTTGTTTGCTTACTGCCTTTGCTTTTATCAGTACAAAACATTGACCGTTTGTTTTTTATTGTGTTTTAAGTTTCTTTATTTTTTTATATCTAGACTTCAGATCTTCTCAACACAACTCTGGCATGCATGAGTCACTGAACCGAAAAAGATATCGTCAATAAACCGTCACTCCAAGTATTATGATTAGTCAGGGGAAAGACTAGTGAGATTATTGTTATAATGCAAGCTGCTGTGACAAACAACCACACTAGTTGCACCCCGGATCACGGTTTCGATCAAGTGTTGTTCCCGACCATTTATATCACCGTGATCATCGTCAGCATTCCCGCCAATCTGATCTCGCTGTACGTCTCCTATTTACAAGTGATGAAGAAAAATGAATTAGGTATCTATTTATTCAACCTTTCCTTTGCGGACCTCTTCTACACCTCAACTTTACCTTTGTGGGTCGACTTTAGCCTCCACCACGACAACTGGCGTTTTTCCGAATGGCTTTGCCGGTTGAGTGTGTTCATAATGCACACCAATCTGTACTGCAGCGCCGGCTTCCTGACGTGCATCTCTCTGGACCGCTACCTCGCCGTGGTCTATCCTTTAAGATACCGCCATCTTCGGACGAGGAGAGTGGCGGTACTGGTCAGTGTGGTGGTGTGGACCATACAGTCCGCGTCAAACATCATCATCATCCTTAAAGATGAGACTCATTATAACACAGGGGACCTCTTGTGTTACGACAGATTCCCCATGGAGCCATGGCAAGCGGCTTTCAGTATTTTCAACGTCTGCGTTGGGCATTTTTTGCCACTGCTGATCATGGTGGTCTGCTACTATAGGATTTATGTTGCGGTGAACTTAAACCAAGCCACAGCGACCAAGGACAAGCGCAAAATTAAACATTTACTTCTTGCCATTGTAGTGACGTTTGTGGTGAGTTTCACACCTTACCATGTAGTCTTGTTCCTCCGGGGCATCTTGGAGCCCAAAAATTGCCCCTTTGCCATGAAAATATTTAAGTCATATAA